>JAPVLO010000179.1:2400000-3148592 GCA_027257055.1 Cephalopachus bancanus
GATTACAGAAATGAGCCGCACCTCCCTGCTGAAAAAATTTCAGTCCTTTTAAAGGATGAATCATTTTCCATTATATGTAAATACCACATTTTGTTTAGTCACTCATCCCTCAATGGATACTTGGGTTGTTTCCACTTTTTAGCTCTTGTGATTAATGCTGCTATGAACACTGGTGCGAGACCTGCCTGGGCAACTTGGTGAGACCTCATCTCTACAACAAATCAAAAATCAGCCGGGCGTGGTAGCGCACGCCTGTGGTTACAGCTACTCGGAAGGCTGAGGCAGAAGGATCGCCGGAGCCCAGCAGGTCGAGGCTGCAGTGGCCAGAAGCGGCCACTGCACTCCAGTCTGGGGGACAGAGTGAGACTCCAACTCAAAAAAAAAAAAAAAAAATCACTGCTTTCACTTTTTTTTAGGTATTTTCCCCAGAAGTGGAACTGCTGGATCAGATCATAATTCTATGTTTAATTTTTTAAGGAGTCACTCTACTTTTTTTCACTTTATATTCCCACATCTTTTAAAAAATAAAAGTCTTTCTGCACATTACACATCCTGTATATGTAGATATCATTTTAAAAAATAAGTTTTAACTGTGATGATTTGTCAGTTCAGTGTCCGGCAAATGGCAAATGCTCAATGAAGTTAGACGTATTTAAAGAAAACAGAGAATCTTCAAATAAGATATAGACCAAGGATCCATATAAAAAGCGAAATCTTGTGCACACAGAAAATAACGCTTTATAATCTCTCTAGGGCTGAAACTGTGAACAATTCAGCTAGATTTAGTGGCCAAAGGAAAGAAAACATTTAATTGTTGTTTCTGGGTATTGTAAATGTGTAACTAATAGGTTAATTTTTTTTTTTTTTTGAGTTGGAGTCTCACTCTGTCGCCCAAGCTGGAGTGCAGTGGCACAATTACAGCCACCCTAGTGTCGACCTGCTGGGCTCCGGCGATCCTTCTGCCTCAGCCTTCCAAAGTTAATGTTTAATGGAGTCTGTTAAGTACAGATTCACACAGCTTTGCTAGGCAGTATCAAAAATCACTATCTGAAATTTTGAGACCTAGTGACTAGGACCCCTTTCACTTTTATCGGGTGTGATTTCTCATGATGAGGAATGAGAAGAGGCCATGAGAAGCTTTGAGCTCTTCACTACGGCTGCATCACCTGGGGCAAATTCAGGTCAACATGAGGACTAGGAAACGAAGTGAAAAGAAATTGAGTTTTCAGATGTTTTCAGCCAGAACTTCTCTGGGACTGAGGAAAGAAGGGGGAAGTGTGGGCGTCAGGACCGGTGGGAGAGACCTCGCCAGCCTTACCACAGAGAAGAGAGAGATCTGACCAAAGTTGGGAAACCCTGGTTGGCCTCTGTGCGTTTTCTTTCTCACTCACGTTTTGACTTTAAGAAAACTCTTTAAGACTCAAGGGCTCTTTAGAGCTCAGTCTTTTATTTCTACTCTTGTCTCTTGGTTTTTACAAAGTCAGCACCACCGTCTCTTATGATTTCCAGGCACCAATGTCCAGTTGCATGAGCTTTTCTGCCCTGGTGACCCTGTGGCTTCCTGTTATTCTATTTTTGAGGTCTGGTTTTACCCTATTGCCCAGACTGGAGTGCCGTGGCTTACAGCAGTCTCAGCCTCCTGGGTTCAGGAGATCCTTCCACCTCAGCCTCCTAAGCATCTGGGACTACAGGCACGCATCAACATGCTAATTTTTTATTTTTATTTTTTAGAGGCAAGGCCTCCCTGCCTTGTCTAGGCAGGTCTTCCACTCCTGGGCTCAAGCAATCCTCTTACCTTGGCCTCTCAAAGTGCTAGGATTATAGGCATGAGTCACCATGCCCATCCTAAAGGTTTTAACATGTTGCACCTAAGTGGTGGCCCACATCCCTGTCCAGGCCCCCTCTGCCTCCCTGCACTCAAGCCAGCTGGGCCTCCTGCCGTCTTTATACTCTCTGCACTCTACCCCTCATGGTCTTTTCCCACGGGCCTCTCACCTTTGCTCCCGTTACTTAGCCATCTCCTATCAGTCAACCCCTCTCCAAAGAGATGCCCTTAGAGAAACCTTCCCTGACTGCCCACCTTCTCCACTGGTCTTCCCCACCATACCCTGATGCTCTCACAGCCTCTGCCCTTCTCTGGTGGCTTGGTCAACCTCTGGCTTTCCCACTAGGGCATTGAGTCCACATCAACTTTCTTCACTGCTGTCTCTGTAGCACCTGCCACAGTCCCTGTAACAAAGCAGATGCTTGGTCAATGTTGATCAAATGAAGCTTCAATGAAAAATTATTAGGGGATGTCCCTTGTCCCCAGTCTCATGTGTCCATGTGGGGTGGTCCTCTGCCTAGCTCTCCTCCACCCCTCCTCAGGGGAGGAGCCGTATTGTCCTGGGAAAAGAGCTGACCCTCTCTGGGGCCCGTGTGTGTTCTTCTTTTACCCGGCAGGCTTTTCTCAGATACACAGGTTTCTGACCCACGGGGCAGAACTGCCAAGGCAGGTCCACATGTGCCCACTCAGGAGGAATTGTGCCAGGCAGGCCTCTGCCATGCCCATCTAAGCCTGGACAGGGATATGGGCCACCACTTAGGTGCAATTTGTTAAAACCTTTAGGATGAGCACAGTGGCTCGTGCCTATAATCTTAATACTTTGAGAGGCCAAGCGGGGAGGACTGCTTGAGCCCAGGGGTTCAAGACCTGCCTGGATAAAGTAGTGATGCTTTTTCTCTACAAAAAACAAAAAATTAGCATGGTGACGTGCGCTTTTTGCTTTTTTTTTTTTGGACTAGTGCTGACTTAGGTTTTCAAGCTCCATGACAGATTTCTCAGCCTACTTCCACAGGCAGGAGGGAAAGAAAAGGGTGCTATTCACTGCCACCTCCATTCCGACACGAACAAATGGGGACTGCATTTTGGAGAAAAGCCTAGTATCCTTTCAAAAACTGTGGTACTCATAGGTGAAAACTGGACAGCTCTGGCCAAGGCCATGATTGGGAGTTGGGGTATAGAAAAGGTAATTTGGATTTCTCGGGTGAGAATGGCCTGTAACTGCATTTCACAAGCGGGTTTGATCTCATCTAGGGGTGCTAGGCGATCACATGGAGCTTATGAGGTAGGGTGGGGATAGAGGTGAAGAGCCCCACAAAGGGCAATTGGTGACACGGCTGGTTGTGTTTTTGAGGTAGTTGTTACTAATTTTCCACAAATTCAGCAAAATAATTTCAGAACACTTGGTGGACTTGAGCAATGGGAACAATTATATGGAGAAATAAGCTGAGACTAGAAATGGAAACCAGCCTCTTATTTTCAGTTTGACTTGATAAAGTGGTTCAGCACTTTTCTTTTGAAATAATACTAATAGTCATACTCAAACGGAAATAGTAACAACTGGACCATGGGACAACATGCTGGTGGCCTCTTCTTGAAATAGCTTTTCTAACTGATGAAAACCAGAACTGCTTCTGATAGGTGCTTTGAGTGTTCCTTCCCTGTCTTTAGATTACTGGTCACAGGTTTGTACTGACGTTGTAAATAGGCTCATATCTCTGTGCCCTGTATCTATCGGTGGTCGTCTTTCTTACATTGGTGTTTCCTCAATGTCTACTTTGAGAATCCATAGCATGGATCAAGAGGGAATGTGCCTTGACTTTCTGAGACATGAATCCTTTTTTTTTTTTTGAGTTGGACTCTCACTCTGTCGCCCAGGCTGGAGTGCAGTGGCATGCTCTCGGCCACCGCAGCCTTGACCTGCTGGGCTCAGGTGATCCTTCCACCTCAGCCTTCCAAACAGCTGGAAGCACAGGCGTGCACCACCGAGTTCGGGTAATTTTTTGATGTATTGTAGAGACTAGGTCTCACCATGTTGCCCAGGCTGGTCTTGAACCTGCGGTCTCAGAGAATCCTCTTATCCTGGTCTCCCAAAGTGCTGGGATTATAGACTTGAGCCACTGCGCCCGACTGAGACATGAATCTTAAGAATTTTAAGGAAAGAAATCTGCTTGATCTAAATTTACCACTCTTGATAGTCATTCCTTCCTTCCCCACTAAACAAAAAGCAAGAAAAGAAAGGGGGGAAGAAAGAGAAAGGTTACTGGAGCTTGGTGTGTTTATTTTGCACATCTAGTGACAATACCAAACATAAAGGGAAACAAATCTAGGTTTACTCCAAAATTCTCTTCTCACTCATAAAGCGATTTCTTTGTGTCTGTCAACCGTGCATACTGCTACTAAAATGAGGGGTAAGAATGAAACAACCAACTGAAATATAAATGACATTTCAAGATAATTGCCCATGAGAGATTTTCTTAAAATGTGTATTCCAGATACCCTTCCTTCCCCAGCAATATTCTCAGCTCCCTAATGATCTTTTCTTTGCTAGTTTTATTGCTTCATCACACGCTTATCAACTAAGTGCTTTAGTGATTGATATTCTGGAAACTGGAAGTGAGTCCTACCTACAGTAGTAATTGGCTACTATTAGATAATTGCTTCTTTATTCTTGAGTAATAAATATTAATTCAAATGGTCATTTTAAATTTTGTTCTCTAATAATTTTATGAGACATAAAGCTTACAAAGCACAAAATCACCACTTTCAAGGGGATAACTGAACAACATTATTTATCAGATGTATTTGACTATTAATCTAAATCTTTTTTGTCTGTGAGAAGTTCATTTCCTTTATGTAAGAGAGAGGGCAACCCCTTTGGGTCCCCTCCTACTGTGGGAGCTTCTCTGTTCTCTGCTTTCTCACACACACAAAAAAAAGAAGAGAGAAAACATTTTTTCATTCACTGTTCCATTACCGCCATGGTGGCAGGTAAGTCTTCCATGGAGAACTTCCAGAAGGGAGTCCTGCATCGTATTTGGCCTCTATAGATTTAGTTGGGAGCACAGTCATGCAGAGAACAGCTGTGCCTTCTGTGGAGAAGAGAGGCTTTACTTCTCCCTGCTCATGGGAAATTGACCTCTGACACTGGAAAATTAGGTTATCTGTATTTTTCAGACATCTGTGCCTGAGACAGATTTAATATATTTAAGTTAAGATTCAAGTCCACATGAAAATTCCTGTCTGAATTCCTCTGTAGAAAGTGGTGTTTGATGTGTGCCTACTTTATTTATGTGACACTGTTTATGTGCATTCCAGTGATCATTAACAAAGGCTACTTGGTGGAAAATCATGATGAAAGTGGATTTAAAAATGTCTGTATCAGCTGCAGGTTTAGCAAGACTACATTGACTCTGCGTCTGGTGAAAACCCCTGCATCATCAGTTTGTGTTCAGCCTAGCTTATATCCAGAGAAAAAGCAGTTTAGTCAACCATGCAAAAAAAAAAAAAAAAAAAAGAGCAACAGAAATACCGTAGATTTTATTTGGATAAGGGTTTAAACTTTTATACACTAACAGAATCCCTCACTTTTTCTATATTGTGTGTAAGACCTATTTGTCAACACATTGTTGGTGAATTAAGGGCTGTATTAATCAGCTTGGGCTGCTGTAACAAATAGCACATACTGGACAGCTCAAACAAGATAAATTGATTTCCTCCCAGTAATGGAGCCTGAAGTCCAAGATCAAGGTGGCAGCAGAGCTGGTTTCTTCTGAGGCTTGTAGATGGCTTCTTCTCACTGTGCCCTCCCACAGTCTTTCCTCTGTACCTGTCTGTGTTCTTATTATAATAATCAATAGACTCAATATAAATTAATTATTATAAATTATTATAAGTAAATAATAAACAAACTCTTATTATAAGGACACCAGTAATACTGAATTAGGGCCCACTCTAATGACCTCATCTAACTTAACTCATTCGCGATCGCTGACGTGAAGGTATGCCATTCCAAATTCTGTTCCTGGTTGCTCGCTGACGTGAAGGTATGCCATTCCAAATTCTGTTCCTGGTTGCCACTGACGTGAATTTACATCTTTGCAAATTCTGTTTCTGAATGCTGCAACATTGTCCTATGTATGTGTTATCGTATTTTGCTTGAAAATGAATAGTGAGGCAAGGAGAGAGAAAGTTAACTGAGACAATTATCTGACATTGACTGTGTAATGTGGTTGATTTACGTAGTTGGTGAAAAATGCAAATTGGTCATTATTTTTTGCGATTAGTGTTGTATACTTGTATTTTGATATTTCAGGGCTTTCATACTTCAAAATAATTTATCATAATTATGGAAAATGAAGGAATATAAGCTGATGCGATTTCTGAGCGATAATGAGACATAGTAATGTAATGATGCAATGTAAATGAAGAAATACGCACGTATACAATATATATTTGGTTTATAATCCAAATAAAAATACAAAGCTGAACCCTGGAATGCAAGTCAGAGTGGTGTCTGAGGCAAATACTGGATGTGTCTGCAACTTTCAGCTGTATTGTGAAAAAGGTGAGAGTTTAGAAAAGACCGTTTCACTTGTGTTTAATGACAGAAGTTTGAGACCAGCTGCAGATTTTTTAAATTTTCACCTTCTCTCAGTATTAGGAAAGTGAAAATTTTGCTGATCGTGAATGTGTGAATTATCTCTTCAAAGATTCTGTCTCCAAATACAGTTACATTCTGAGGTATTGGGGTTAGAACGCAAGCACATTAATTGGAGGGGGATAGTTCAGTCTCTAAGTTAAGTGAAGACAAATTGTATTTAGACTTTTCAAAGCACCCTTTTCCTCCTTATCAGACTTGCAGCTTTCAGTCCCATTCTTAGTTTGTTTTCTGGTCCCCAATTTGGGGACCCTGAGGACGTCTGAAGGATTGTGAGAACAATGACAAACTTCCTATCTTGTGATCAAGATAAGAGTTAACCATTTCCTCCTCTGAGGGCTTGTCCTGAAGTTTTCCCACTGTGGCTGTTCTTCCATTTGGTATCATTTTCTTACAAATGACTAAGCTCTCAGTAGAAAGGCTGACAAGCGTTTGCTGAAGTACTGGAACATGGTATTGAAATAAATGCTACTGGTTGAATAAGAGGTTGAAAAAACTGGGCTAGGACTCACCAGTTTCCTCAGCCTGGGATTTCTTTGTCTCCTTTCCTTTCATTCTATAGAAGTAGTGTGGCCCAGCACTTAAGAATACAGACTGCCTGGGTTCAAGCCCTGTGGTATGTAGTGAGATGCTGAGAAGATTTTCTTTTTCTTTGTTTGTTTGTTTTTATTTTAAAGATGTGGGTACAAGCCGGGCTCGGTGGCTCAGCCTGTAATCTCGCGCCCTGGGAGGCTGAGGTGAGTGGATTGCCTGAGCCCGCGGGTTCGAGACCCGCCTGGGCAACTTGGTGAGACCTCATCTCTACAATAAAAAATCAAAAAATTAGCCGGGTGTGGTAGCACGCACCTGTAGTTCCAGCTACTTGGAAGGCTGAGGCGGAAGGATCGCTGGAGCCCAGTAGGTCGAGGCTGCGGTGGCCGGGAGTGGCCACTGCACCAGTCTGGGCGACAGAGTGAGACTCCAACTCAAAAAAAAAAAAAAAAGATGTGGGTACAATTCAGTATTAGGTATACAAGTGGTCATCATACGGGTAAAGTTTGAGCCTCCCTTTGGTTCCTACTTTGCCTAGTTTGAGATCAGGTACCCTTATTGATGTTGTGTGTGTCTCTACTGCCCCCGGCAGTATCCTGCTACTGCCAATCCCTTTCTTAAAGTATTATGGTAAATGTTCAGGGTCCACTTATAAATGAGCACATGTGGTACCCTGTTCTTTGCTTCTGTGATATATCACAGAATATGATAGACTCTAAATCCATCCAAGTTGATGCGAAGTCCATATGTTTGTCCTTGTTTATGGCCGTGTAATAGTTCATTGTGTATATGTACCACATTTTTTTAAAATCCAGTCTGGTTTCAATGGGCAGCACGGTTGGCTCCGTGTTTTTGCTAGTGGATTAGAGCTGCAACAAACATGTGTGTGCAGGTATCTTTTTTGTAGAATGATTTGAGTTCCTTCAGGTATATTCCCAGTAGGGGGATGCTAGGTCATATGGAATGTCAATTTTTAGTTCTTAGAAACCACCCCACTGTTTTCCAAAGAGGTTGCACTAGTTTGTATTCACCAGCAATGAAAAAGCATTCCTTTTTCTCTGCACTCTCACCAGCATCTGTTGTTGATTGTTTTATTAATGTTGGCCATTCTTACTGGGGTTAGGTGGTATCTCAATGTGGTTTTGATTTGCATTTCTCTGATGATTTGTGAGGCTGAGCCCTTTTTCATGTGCCTGTTGGCTGCCTGTATACCTTCTTTTGAGAACTGTCTATTCAGGTCTTTTGCTCACTCACTTTTTAATGGGACTGTTTTTTATTTTTATTTTTTCCTTTTGGTACATTTGAGTTCCTTGTAAATCATGGATGTTAGGTCTTTGTCAGATATGTAGTTGGCAAATGTTTTTTCCCATTTGTGGGCTGTCTCCCCGCTCTCCTGACGGTTTCTTTTGCTTTGCAGAAGCTTTTCTCCATTGGCACAGGGAGACATTAATTTTTATTTCTTGCACATTCATTCTCCATCTCCTCTCCCTACTCAGCCTAGACTGTCATGACTGAAACTGCAGAATAACTGAAACTAATGCCACTGTGCTTCTAGATATGAACCTGGTTTCCGAGTGACTATAGAAGTGTTTTTTTGTTTTGTTTTGTTTTTGGTATCACAAATAGTAAAGTTCAGTAACCTTAGGTGTGTGTGGACATTCGAGGACTGGCAGTATGCAAGGTGGCTAAGGACTCTAGAGTGAGACCACCTGATTTCTTATTGGAACCTGCAACTCAGCAGTTTGTTACTTGACCTCTCTACATCAGTTTCCAAATATGTAAAATGGGAGCAAAAACAATAATGGGGTTTGCGATTAAATGAGATAATATGTGGAAAGCTCGTAAGCATGTGGTAGACCTGTTAAATTCTTTTCGTTTTCAAATGTGAAACTGGAAAACAGAAAGTAAGTACATTCCACTTCAGATGTCTTTGTAAATGACCTTGACTCTCTCTGTCTATCCCTCTGAAATGGACTGCCCCCATACCCCCTCTTATTTGGCATCTCCACTTTGTAAAGTCTAGTTCAATGTGCAGCCGTGGCCAATGATCACAACCCACATGCTCATAGAGTTCTACTTTGTTGATGAAAATTCTTGCAAAACAACTGGACATGAGAATGTCCTTCCTTGTTCTTATCGTCAAAACCTGAGCACGTTATTTCACTTGGAATGTGCTTGAGAAGTATTGGTTGCCTGCTAGAGAAAAGTAGCACATTAACGTGGATAGCCAAAATGTCAGACTCACGCGTCACTTGCAGACTAAATGAAACTGGAGCACACTTCTGGTAGGCGAACTGAGTTATTACAATGAGATGGAATTGTCCTGCCCTACTGAATCAGTAGGCGAATGGAAAATTATTCGGTTTGTTCTGGATTAATTTTAAGGAGTTCTTTGAGTTCCTGGAATTAGTGGGGGCAAAGATGGGGAGAAGCTAAAAAGAAAAACAAACAACTCCCCTCAAAAAAACCAAAGGCAATAAGACTCAGTAGGTGAACGATTTTTTTTTTTTTTAATTTTAAAGATGTGGGGGACAATTCAGGGTTAGGTATACAAACGTTGATTATGTAGGTACCCTTGTTGACAAGGTGTGCCCCTCCCTCCCCTGGCAGTTTCCCTCAACTGCCGATCCCACCCTTTCTCCCCTGGTAGTTTCCCACTACCGCCAATCCCTTTCTTATAGTATTATGATAATTGTTCAAGGTCCGCTTATAAGTGAGAACATATGGTACTCTGTTCTTTGTTTCTGTGATAGATCATTGAGTGACTATGATCAACTCTAAATCCAAGTTGCTGAGAAGTCCATATGCTTGTCCTTCTTTATGACTGCGTAATATTCCATTGTGTATATGTACCACATTTTTTTAATCCAGTCCAGCTTTGATGGGCAGCACAGTTGGTTCCATGTTTCTGCTATTGTGAATAGAGCTGCAACAAACTTACGTGTGCAGGTATCTTTTTTGTAGAATGATTTGAGTTCCTTTGAGTATATTCCCAATAGGGGAATTGCTAGGTCATATGGAAGGTCAATTTCTAGTTCTTTCAGAAATTGCCACACTATCTTCCAAAGAGGTTGCACTAGTTTGCATTCCCACCAGCAGTGTAGAAACGGATGAACAACAACTTTTTCTCTAACATACACACACATGTGTTTACCCTTGAACAACTTGATGGTTAGAGGTGCTGAGTCCTATGCAATCAGAAATCCATGAATAACTTTTGGGTTCCCCAAAATTTAACTACTAATAGCCTACTGCTGACAATATAAACCTTGCTGGCGATATAAACAATCAACTTACACGTATTTTGTGTGTTTTACTTGTCTTATATACTGTGTTCATTCAATCAAGTAAGCTAGAGAAAAGAAAATGTTATTTAGAAATTCATAAGGAAGAGACAATATATTTCCTGTTCATGAAGTGGAAGTAGTTCTTCATAAAGGTCTCCATCCTGGTTGGTTTCACATTGAGTAGGCTGAGGAGGAGGAGGGAGAGGAAGGTTTGAGCTTGCTGCCTCAAGGATGGCAGAGGCGGAAGGAAATCTGCTTATAAGTGGACCCATGTAGTTCAAACCTGTGTTGTTCAAGGCTCAACCACACACACACATATTTATACAGAGGATGCCAAAAAAGTGTATATATACATTTTAAGAAAGAAAAAAACTGTATTAAAATTATAAAACTCTGGATTTTAAAATGTGGTACATATACACAATGGAATATTATGCAGCCATAAAGAAGGACAAGCATATGGACTTTGCAGCAATTTGGACATTTAGAGTCAATCATACTCAGTGATCTATTACAGAAACCAAGAACAGATTACCGTATGTTCTCACTCATAAGCGGACCTTGAACAGTTATCATAATACTGTAAGAAAGGGATTGGCAGTAGTGGGAAACTGCCAGGGGAGTCGGGGTGGGATTGGCAGTTGAAGGAAACTGCCAGGGAAGGGAGGGACACACCTCATCAACAAGGGTACCTTCAAAATCAACGTTTGTATACCTAACCCTCAGTTGTACCCTACATCTCTAAAATTTTTTTTAAAAGATGGTTAAAAAGGTAAATTTTATGTTGTATATGCTTTACCACAATAAAAGGTATTTAACAAGAAAAACAATTATAATACTCAACAATGTCAATATAAGTCATGTTTGACTTCTGCGATTGCAAGTGGTGCTCAAAATGGCTACCATCAGCGTTCAGATACTTCTGATTACATTGAACATCTCTTAGAGTGTGTATACATTTTTTGGCACCCTGGCATATATTTTACATACATATATAACATATATATTTGAAAATTTAAAAATATCTCATATCTATCTGGGTTAGAGGACATCTGGAGTAAATGGTTCACATAGAAAAAGCCATGTTTTTACAATCATCAAGAAATGTTTACATTCTATTCCGTATGGCCTAAGTGTTTGTATGTTTATTATTACATAAATTTGAAAAATCTATGCTTGACAGTTTAACTTTTAGGATACCATTTGTACGTTAAATTGCATGACAATTTTCTATTTCTGAACCAATTCAGAAGGAAAAATCCTCTTAACGTACAACTGTAAATGAATACTAGTACTAAGGACAATTTGTTTCCTATACATCTCTCAAACAGAGCAAATCAAGCTTTCTAATGCTTACTCTAGCAAACAAAATTAAATCTCATCCACATGTCCTTCTCTACTAGATCATTCCCACTGCGTACAAACTTACTCTAAAAGTTTCTTTTCTAAAATAAAAAGAAAGAAAACTCAAAGAGAGAGAGAGAGAGAGAGAGAGAGAAAGCCATGTTTTTGTGATTGTTTCTTGCAGCCCCAACCTGAATTAGTGATCTAAAGTTTACTCAGAAAACTGAATGCTTGCTAAGGCTGAATTGCTAAAACGAGGGGCGTTACTTTCACTATGTTCTTCACAACTCAGAAAACATTTGGAGTTTTGTATTCAGTTCCTGGAAACTGCATTTTAAAATAAGGTTGTGTCCAGAGCATCATGACAAGGTGATGACCTCTTGTAAAATGATGAATGTTTTCAGGAAACCAGAATGCTGAAGCTAAAATTGCGAAGTCTCTGGATCCTGGAGGTGATCTGTGTTAGTTCTATACAAATATTTAGAGGAATGTGAAAGTGGAATTCTTTTTTTTTTTTTGAGTTGGAGTCTCACTCTGTCACCCAGACTGGAGTGCAGTGGCTGCTCCCAGCCACCGCAGCCTCGACCTGCTGGACTCCGGCAATCCTTCCGCCTCAGCCTTCTGAGTAGCTGGAACTACAGGCGTGCGCTACCATGCCCGGCTCATTTTGATTTATTGTAGAAATGAGGTCTCGCCAAGTTGCCCAGGCGGGTCTCGAACCCGCGGTCTCAGGCAATCCACTCACCTCAGCCTCCCAAAGGCGCGGGATTACAGGCTGAGCCATCAAGCCCAGTGGAAGTGGAATTCAACATCTTTTTTGTAGCTCCAGAGGACCTTGAATTAATGTAAAAAAAAATGCTCTAACAAGGGCATTGTCATAAAACAGAAGGACTGTCTTAGGAGCTAGTGAATTTCCTGTCCCTGGAAGTGCTTCAGGTGGGACTGGGTTTTTGGAGAGATGACTCCTTCTTAGAGCTGGATTAGGGGCTAGATATCCATGAGGGTTCCTCCTAAATCCAGGATTTTTCTGACTAGTTTCCTGGTACTGATAAATATCATTTACATTCTTCCTCCCTCCACACCCCCTCCCCCAGTTTGCTTCCTCCCTACTCTTATTTTTTTAATGAATGGACGTTTTTGGAACAGTTTTAGGTTTATAGAAAAATGAGCAGGAAGGACACAGAGTTTCCACATACTGTCTCACTCTCTTCCACCCCTCCAGTTTCTCTTGTTAACATCTTGCATTAGGATGGTACGTCTGTTATCACTGATGAGCCAATATTGATACATTATTATTAAGCCCATGGGTTCACATTAGGGTTCGCTCTGAGTGTTGTACATTCTATGCATTTTGACAAATGTATAAGGACACGTCTCCACTATTACAGTGCCATACAGGATAGATCCAATACCCTAAAAATCGCCTGTGCACCCTTCCCTCCCTCCCTCCCCCCATCCTTGTCTCTCTCCCTAGACCCCTGGCATCCACTGATCTTTTTTTTTTTTTTTTTTTTTTGAGTTGGAGTCTCACTCTGTCACCCAGTCTGGAGTGCAGTGGCACGCTCCCAGCCACTGCAGCCTCGAACTGCTGGACTCCAGCGATGCTTCCGCCTCAGCCTTCCAAGTAACCAGAACTACAGGTGCGCGCTATCACACCCGGCTAATTTTTTATTGTAGAGATGAGGTCTCGCCAAGTTGCCCAGGCGGGTCGGCGCGCGCTCAGGCAATCCACTCACCTCAGCCTCCCAAGGCGCGGGATTACAGGCTGAGCCACCGAGCCCGGCTCATCCACTGATCTTTATTACCGTCACCATCGTTTTACCTTTTCCAGAGTGTTATACAGTTGGAATCCTATAGTGTGTAGCCTTTTCAGATTTGCTTGTTTCACTTAGTAATAATGCATTTTAGGTTCCTTTATTTTTCTTTTGTGGCTTGAGAATTCGTTTCTATTTATCACTTAATAATATTTCATTGTCTGGATGCACTGTAGTATGTGTATCCAGTTGCCTACTGAAAGACTTCTCGGTTGTTTCCAAGTTTTGGCAAATATGGTGCAGGTTTTTGCGTAGACTTAAGTTTTCAATTCATCTGGGTAAATACCATGATCATACGGCGAGTATGTTTAATTTTGTAAAAACACTGTCTGTTTTCCGAAGTAGCTGTACCATTTTGCTTCTGCACCTGCAATAAATGAGAGTTCCACACCAGCATTTGGTGTTTTGGATTTTAGCTTTTCTAATAGATATGTTGTGGGTGGATTATTTTTTCATATTCAGATGTGTTATCTCCAAATCACTATGAGAAATATACTTAACACTACTATTGGCCAGGTAGCTGTAATCCCAGCACTTTGGGAGACCAAGACAGGAGGATTTCTTGAGCCCAAGAGTTCAAGACCAGCCTGGTCAGCATAGCGAGACCTCATCTCTGTTTTAATTTTTTAAAAATTAAGAAAGATATTGGAAACAAGAGAAGAAGCTCTTATGGTAATACTAATGTTGAGAATAACAACAATAACAACAGATTCATTTGTGAGTACCTATTGAGTTTATTTTGCAAACAAATGCATGGCTGGGTGTGGGAGGCTGAGGTAAGAGGATTGCCTGAACTCAGGGGTTCGAGACCAGCCTGGGCAACTTGACAAGCCCTCATCTCTACAATAAACCAAAAAATTAGCCGAACATGGTGGCACATGTTCGTAGTTCCAGCTACTTGGATGGCTGAGGAGGAAGGATTGCTTAAGCCCAGCAGGTTGAGGCTGCGGTGGCCGGGAGCGGCCACTGCACTCCAGTCTGAGCGACAAGAGTGATACTCCAACTCAAAAAACAAAACAAAACAAAAAACAAATGCAACCAGGAGAACATTCACAAGGCGTTTTTCTGATTAACTTGCATAAGCAGTTATACTCAAAAGCTTTAATAGACTTTGGCAGTCATTATATAATAATTCTCTCAAAATGCACTTTGGTTTTTGAGCGGTTGCTACTGATTCTGTTTTCAAATATTTTTATTGTATACATTTAAGATGTGCAATTTGACTTGATATATGTATACACTGTGAAAACTATCATCCCACAATCAAGGTAATTAGCATATTAGTCACTTCACATAGTTACCTTTTGTGTGCGTATGATGAGAACACTCAAGACTACCTTCTTATCCAATTTCCAGTGTACGGTATTATTATCTGCAGTCACCATGCTCTTCATTAGATCTTCAGAACTTACTTATCTCCCATAACTGAAACTTTATACACTTTGGCTAACGTCTCCCGATTTTCCTCCCCTCTTAGAATCTGGCAACCACTGTTCTACTCTCTGCTTCCATGAGTTCACTATTTTGGATTCCATGGGTACATGAGATCCTATGCTATTTGTTTTTCTGGGTCTGTCTTATATTGATTCTGGATTGAGATTTTTCATTGTCTTCATTTCAGGTCTTTCAAGTCGCATATGTCATCATTAAAGCTGCCAATGCCCCTCGACCCGGAAACTGGATATTGGAGCATTCTCTGGATGGCACCACTTTCAGCCCTTGGCAGTATTACGCAGTTAGTGACACGGAATGTTTGACTCGTTACAATATAACTCCAAGACGGGGACCACCCACTTACAGGGCCGATGATGAAGTGATCTGCACCTCGTATTATTCTAGACTGGTGCCACTGGAGCATGGAGAGGTAGGTCTTGCGTCCACTGCAGTGAGATCTGTCTGCATTAGAATCCCCTGCCGCCAGTGTTAAGATAGCCAATGCAGGGCAACCCCTTTGGGTCCCCTCCCACTGTGGGAGCTTTTCTGCCCTCTCAATAAATTCTTCTTTTAAAAAAAAAAGAGGCCGGACTCGGTGGCTCAGGCTGTAATCCCAGCACTTTGGAAGGCTGAGGTGAGTGGATTGCCTGAGCCCCACGGGTTTGAGACCAACCCGGGCAACTTGGTGAGACCTGGTCTCCACAATAAAATTTAAAAAAAAATAAGCCGGGCTCGGTGGCTCAGCCTGTAATCCCACGCCTTTGGGAGGCTGAGGTGAGTGGATTGCCTGAGCCCGCGGGTTCAAGACCCACCTGGGCAGCGAGACCTCATCTCTACAATAAATCAAAAAATCCGCCGGGCATGGTAGCGCATGCCTGTAATTCTGGCTACTTGGAAGGCTGAGACAGAAGGATCACCGGAGCCCAGCAGGTCAGGGCTGTGGTGGCCGGGAGCGGCCACTGCACTCCAATCTGGGCGACAGAGTGAGACTCCAACTCAAAAAAAAAAAAAATACTCGGGCGTGGTAGCACACACCCTGTAATTCCCAGCTACTTGGAAGGCTGAGGCAGAAGGATCACCGGAGCCCAGCAGGTTGGCACCGGGGTGGTCACGAACATGCCACTGCAGCCCAAGCCTGAGCTACAGAGTGAGACTCCAACTCACAAAAATAAAATAAAAGATAGCCAGTGTAAGAGCCAACATTAAAACAGTCAAAACTGATACAAAGATCAATACAAATCTCGATACAAAGATCTTTAATCTAGCTCTATTTAAAGCAGCCTTGGGGAGTGTCTGTTAAGATTAATTTCACTACCAGTACAGTTTACTTTATTGATTTCTTCTCTTCAAGGAGATTTCTCAGTCTTTACTCTGCTGTGATTTAATCATTCCATCAGATACTCCTTCAGAGCATCTTTCCCATAACACTAGGGCAACAACGTTTGTTGAAATATTTTTTAAAAAGAACTTAAATACCTCTAAAAGTTGTAGGCCCCAGTTTTCTCCACAAAGTCCTCCTTTTTTTTTTTTTTTTGCTGGCTGTTGAGCCCTGGGAGATGGTCCTTGAAGTCTTACGCTCAGACTGTATACACCTCATTAAATTCAGAGCTTGCTGGGCACGGTGGCTCATGCCTATAATCCCAGCACGTTGGAAGGCGGAGGTGAGAGGATTGCCTGAGTCCAGGGGTTTGAGACCTTGTGTCTACAATAAATCAGAAAATTAGCAGGACATGGTGGTGCACATGTGGTTCTGGCTGCTTGGAAGGCCATGGTGGAAGGATCATCCGAGCACAGCAGGTTGAGGCTGTGGTAGCCAACAGTGTGCCTCTGCACTCCAGCCTTGGTGACAGAGTGAGACTCCTATTAAATAAAGTAAATAAATGAATGCATGAGTAAACACATAAATAAATAGAATAAAGTCAGAGCGTGATGAATATCACACTCCATTCCTTAGTAGTACCTGCTTGAGATAACACCTCAAAAACTCTCATGTCCTCTTCGTAGCAGAAGCACTGCAGCAAGCTCTGCATTGTTTCAAGGGCAGAGATTAATTAAGAGAATGGGTATCAGCTGGGCTCGGTGGCTCAGCCTGTAATCCCGCGCCTTTGGGAGGCTGAGGTGAGTGAATTGCCTGAGCCCGCGGGTTCAAGACCCGCCTGGGCAGCGAGACCTCATCTCTACAATAAATCAAAAATTAGCTGGGCGTGGTAGTGTGGGCCTGTAATTCCGGCTACTCGGAAGGTTGAGGCGGAAGGATCGCCGGAGCCCAGCAGGTCGAGGCTGCGGTGGCCGGGAGCAGCCACTGCACTCCAGTCTGGGCGACAGAGTGAGACTCCAACTCAGAAAAAAAAAAAAAGAGAGAGAATGGGTATCATTAAGGCTTGTTGGCACCTTTTCCTTGTTCTCCGCAGCCTATTCATGGCACTTAGAATTTGCTTCAGGGCCAGGCTCGGTAGCTCAACCTGTAAACCCAGCACTTAGGAGGCCGAGGCAAGTGGATTGCCTGAACCTGCGCGTTCGAGACCCACCCGAGTAACTTGGTGAGACCTCATCTCTACAATAAATCAAAAATTAGCCAGATGTGGTAGCGCATGCCTATAGTTACGGCCGCTTTGAAGGCTGAGGCAGAAGGATCGCAGAGCCCAGCAGGTCAAGGCTGCGGTGGCCGGGAGCGGCCACTGCACTCCAGTCTGGGCGACAGAGTGAGACTCCAACTCAAAAAAAAAAAAGAATTTGCTTCAGAGAAGTAATGCCTAATGAAAGATGTTAACATATTCTCACCACACTGGGAGGAGTGATCCTGTTTAAAGATTTCCAGCAATCTCTGAGACTCTAAAATGGATAATTTTAATAAACTGACAGTATGGTGAGATCATGGTAATTCACCAGTCATTAACACGTTAGATGGAGTTTTACAAGAAACAAGTTATTTTGTTTTGGTTTTCGGTAGTATCTTTGTAAAGATTATGTCCTGATGTTAGATGACTAGGGCTATATTTTGGTAAGCTTAAAATTGACATTAGATTATTTTGATGTCTTCATCCTCAGATTCATACATCGTTAATCAATGGCAGACCAAGCGCCGATGATCTTTCACCCAGGTTATTAGAATTCACTTCTGCACGATATATTCGCCTTCGCTTACAGCGAATCAGAACACTCAACGCGGATCTCATGACCCTCAGCCACCGGGACCCTAAAGACCTGGATCCTATTGTTACCAGACGAGTGAGTATATGATGCACTCCTGCCATTGTGAAAAGTGTATTTTGCTTAAGGGAAATATTATTTTCTTCTTTCCTTTCTGTTCTTTTCCTCCCAGGTTGACCTTTTTTCTTCCCAGTTGTGTATAGCCTCGTTTTGTCAAAGATTGCTATATATCATTTGACACAAATGCAACTTTTAAACTAGGTGATGGTATTGACATCATATCTTCAGGTCCCTCACTCCACCCTGTCTCTATATTGCCATAGTATATTGAGTGTTGTGGTCTTTGTTCTTCACATTCTAGTCTGGCTCCACCTACGATCTTTGGCAAGTAAGGGTTTCCCTTGTATCTCAAATTTTAAAGTTGGAGGCAAAATTTACATTCGGGGAAACATTTAGATATTTTAAATATGGAGTGAAGCATACAAGGCCTGTGTGGACAAATATTTTCATATTTTTTCAATAACCCAGGAGTGGAATTACTAAGCTACAGGTAGCTATATATTTAACTTTGTAAGAAGAGGCTAAGCTTTTATCAAAAGAAGCGGTATTGTTTTGCAATCTGACTGGCAATATGTGAGCGTTCTGGTTGCAACACACACTCTCATGTAGGTGTTTTAGTGTCATTAGTCGTTTTCATGCCAGCTGCTCTAATATGCGCATATTGGCATCTTGGATGTTAATTTGTATTTCTCTGATTTCTAGTGTTGAACATGTGTTTATTAGTATCTGATTAAATTTTTTATCCATTTTTACATTGAATTGTCTCTTAATTACTGACTTATAAATGACCTTTATATATTTTATGTACAATTCCTTTGTCAGATCCAGAGTATCTACCTCTCTGTCTGGAATTTACTTATTTACTTTCTTAACTATAACTTTTGATGAGCAGGTTTTAATTTTTAATGAAGTCCAATTTGTCATTTTTATGGTTAATACTTTTCCACATCTTTTATTTTATTTTTTTGAGTTGTTGTCTCCATCACCCAGGCTGGAGTACAGTGGCATGATCATGGCTCATGGCAGCCTTGAACCTCCTGGGCTCAGACGATCCTTCCACTTCACCGTCCTGAGTAGCTGGGACTACAGGCACACACCACGACTGGCTAATTTTTTTTTAAACTCCTAGGCTCAAGCATCAGCCTGCCCCAGCCTCCCAAAGTGCTGGCATTCCAGGCACAAGCCACCGTGCCTGGAATTGCTCTCTGTACCCCTTGAAAAAAATATTTACTTATCTCGAATTTGCAAAGATATTATCCTGTGCTTTTTCTAGTAACTTTATAGTTTTAGCTTTTATGTCTTTAATCCATTTCAAATTAATTTTGTGTTTGGTGTGAGGTAGTAGTCAAGGTTCTTTTCTTCCCATATGCAATTGCATACATATGCATATACATATACATATACATATACATATACATACACAATTGTTCTAGCACTGTTTGTTGAGAGTACTTCACTTGCCTCCATTAAATTGTTTGGCGCCCTTGTTGAAAACTATTTGATTTGACCTTATTATTTCTAGAATGTCTACTATTCTATTGATCTGTCTTTCCTTATGCCAGTAACAAACTTTCTTTGTTACTGTAGCTTTCTAGTGTGTCTCAAGGTCAAGTACTGTAGTGTTCCACCTTAGTTCTTTTTAAAGATTGTTTTGGCTAATCTAAGTTCCTTGTATTTGCTTATAAATAAATTTTAGAATAAGTTTGTTACTTCCTAAGGGAGAAAAAAAAAAAAAAAAAGGCCTGCTAAGATTTTTATTGGCACACCACTGATTCTTTAGATAAATTTGAAAAGAATTTGGGAAGACAGTCTAACAATACTGAGTCATCCAATCCATAAACATGCTACAACTCTTTACTTATCTAGGTCTTCTTTACTTGATCCTAGCCAAAAGCCAGAGAGGCAATATCTAGGCCTTCTTTAATTCCCCTTGGCAGTGTTTATTTGTAAAGGTCGTACTCAATAATGCAAGAAAAAAGAGATCAAAGGCAAACAGCATGCAAGTCAATTTGTAGTCATTATTTGAAGATGACATGATGGTATACATGGGAAATCTACAAAATAGCTACTATAAATAACATACAGTATACAAAACCAATAGACAAAAACAAATCACACCTTTATACACTAGCAGTTAACAATGGAAAATAAAATCTAAAAAAAATGCATTAACACTAACGTTCAAAAGCCATGATGAAGTGATGAGAGCAGATTTTAAGATGAAAACACTTTATTCTGTTCATGTTTTGATTTATACTTACTGATTTTTGTGTGTTAGACTAACTTTGCATTGTGGGATAAATACTACTTGCTCACGATGTTTTTTTTTTTTTTTTGTCTTCAAAGGTTCATTTTTTGGGGGGGTTTCAATATAACTGATTTTGAAAATTACTGTCTTAGTTTAAGACAGAGCCAAGTCGGGAAACTCTTTTAACTCATTTAGATTATGTTGATGAACTAATTTGCACGTTATAATTTTAACTGAGCACAAGGATTCTTCTGCATGAAATATAATTTTTAAATGCACATATAATTTTATTTTAGATTACCAATAGCATCTCTTAAATCACCTGAGATATTTTTTGGTGTGTTAACATTTCTTTTTTCTTAAAAAGAGGTTTTAATTTTTGTTCACATTTTCTTTTTCCTTAGTATTACTATTCAATAAAAGACATTTCTGTTGGAGGAATGTGTATTTGCTATGGCCATGCTAGTAGCTGCCCATGGGATGAAACGGCAAAGGTAAGTTCCTAGTATTTTACATTTTACTAAGACTTCAAAATAGAATTGTAGCTATTTCTATTTGTATTATTCTTTTTTATTCAAAACAAATGTTGAAAGGTACAAAATTATGCTGGAAAAAAATAACTTTCAGATAATGTAAAAGAAATTTTTTAGGAAATTAACTTTCTGACAATTTCATTTTGCTTCATTTGGAAGATATATTTCTAATTAAGTTCTTACTATGATTATTTGTGGTAAAATGCCCATAATATGAAATTTACCATTTTAAAGTGTATAATTCAGTGAGTTTTGAAGTTCTTCTGTCTATAAAACGGTCAAGCAAAAAATATGTACAGTTATAAATTATGTTTACTTTTTTTTTTTTAGTTAAAGTTTCACTCTTGTTGCCCAGGCTGGAGTGCAGTGGCATGTTCATGGCCACTGCAGTCTCGACTTGCTGGGCTCAGGAGATCCTTCTGCCTTAGCCTTCCAAGTAGCCAGAAACAGGTGCATGCCACCACGCCTGGCTAATTTTTTTATTTGTTGTAGAGGTGAGGTCTTGCCAAGATGCCCAGGCTAGTCTCGAACCCCTGGGCTCAAGCGATCCTCTCGTCTCTGCCTCCCAAAGTGCTGGGATTATAGGCATGAGCCACTGTGCCTGGTTCTGTTTTTAAAAGGAAAATTTTCCTCTTCCCATTTTCTCCCCTTCTATTTTTTGGTACTAAATCAAGATAAAATAAAATGTATCTCTTTTGGCATAATATTAAGTGAATAATAGGGCATCTTCTCCTTTTAAAAAATATACATGAAGTTACTTACTTACCCTTATCCTTTGTAATTCTTTACCTCCTGAATAGGACTGTTTTATCATTGATCTGAAAAATATAGAGGTGAACATCAAGAAAATTATTAAGAGCATCTTAACCCTTAAAGTCTATGTATTTTTTTTAAAGTTTTTGTTAGTTAGTCATACTCTAGCTTTGTTTTGTGCCTCCTCCCTTCTGTTTGTAACCAGATTATGTGTATATATTTTTCTCTAAAAATTAAATGCCAGTTTGCTTTGATATAGTCAAATGTCCTCTGTTGTGAAGTCCTGCCACATATTTAACTAATAGGTTCTTTTTAAAATAAATTTTTAGAAAATAAGCAGGTAAAGTTTTCCTATCAAATTTTATATTCCTGACTGTCTAGAAACTGCAATGTCAGTGTGAGCATAACACTTGTGGAGAGAGTTGTAACAGGTGCTGTCCTGGGTACCATCAGCAGCCCTGGAGGCCTGGAACCATTTCTTCTGGTAACACATGTGAAGGTAAGAACACTTAGAATTTGAAAAATGTGGTCTTTTTTTCTTAGTATGCTTACATCTGTGATGTCTTAACAACTATTGTAGTTAGTAGAGAATTTCTTTTCTCAGAAAGTTAAATGGCTTCCAAAGCTGCATATTACCTTATCAAAGTTTAAACCGTTGACATCTAAATGTATCTTTAAGGATTTGATATTTTACGTAAAGTTCCCTTTCCCATTTGTTCATTTACTCTGTATTAATTTGGGTTTAAATTTTAAATAGTCACAAGATTCCAACATCTAACTATATATAACAGTATATAGTAAAAAACGTTCCTTCTACCTCATCGCTATACTTCCCACTTTTCATTATTTTCTAGTATGTACTTTCTAAAATTTTTATGCAAATAAAACATGTAGTAATGTATTTCTGCTCCCAATACAGTTCTCACACAGAAAATGATATACTTTGCATGCCATGCCACACGGTGCTTTCTATATTGTATCTTCTATTGAATTTCAATGTATCTTGAAATTCTTTCCATATCAGCTATTTGAAATGCTGTTTTTGAAAACATTTGCACAGAATCCCTTTATATGGATATAATATGATTTATCTAAACAGTTACCTATCAATGTGTATTTTGGTTATCAGTTTGTTGTCAACACAAACAGTGGTACAGTGAATAACTCTGTATGTATCATTCGCAAGTGTACAAGTACTTCTGCAAAGTAGAATCCAGAAGATGGTTTCTGGGTCATATGGGTACGCAGAGCTCTTCCCAGTCATCCTCCATCATATTGCCTATATCCTATTAAAGTGACCTATTTTAAAATGTTAATTTAATTTCTAATCATAAAAACTTAGGGAGGTGAACATTTTCTTTATATAGAATGTACTATGTAAATTAACTGGGATGTTAAAATATTCTCCTAGAGTGTAATTGTCACAATAAAGCCAAAGACTGTTACTATGATGAAAGTGTTGCAAGTCAGGGGAGAAGTTTGGATACTGCTGGGCAATTCAAAGGAGGAGGGGTTTGCATCAATTGCCAGCAGAACACCATGGGAATCAACTGTGAAACCTGCATCGATGGATATTATCGACCACACAAAGTAAGAACATTTCTTCCCCATAGCTAAGCCTCGCTGTCTTCTCAGGGTAGAAAAGAGACTTTACCAAGTCTCAACCTCTGTATTAGAGACTCATTTCCTGTTGCAATATTTCACTCATATCCTTGTTATGCTAGTGGTGTTCTTCAGATATCTGTTTTCTATTCTGTCTGTTCTGTTTTCTTGCTCAAAGTAGGATGTTCACTCATTGCTATTTAACTGAATTCCAGGGCCCATGCGCTGTGTGATCTTGGGTCCTCATACTAACTGTAGATATGAAGATTCAGCCAATAACTGAAGCAGCTGCATCTTGCCCATGGGAGGTGTTCAGTCAATCTTTAATTGACTTGATATTTAGTTGTTACATGGGTCCCTGTGGTAGTCTGGTTCTAGTGTGGCTCTGAGAGAGACCAGGGTTGGCGGGTGGAGGTGCTAGGTAACAGTGATGATAGGAAAGGATGATTCTATTACTGCTGTCACCATCAAAAATGTTTTGGGTTTCCTGGCTTGAGATCACCTGATAAGATTTCCTGAGACCTACACTCCCTCATAAACAAAATCGTTGCAACAGTCTGATCTTGATAATTGCTGTTGTCACTACTCTTATTTCTAGCAAGATAATCCCGAACAACCTCTGTTTTTCAGGTGTCTCCTTATGAGGACAAGCCTTGCCGTCTCTGCAACTGTGACACTGTGGGGTCCCTCAGTTCTGTCTGTATTAAGGATGACCTCCATTCTGACTTACATAATGGCAAGTACTTGATTCGTTTTTGTGCTTGTAATTGATTTTTTTTCTGGTGGGAGACTTGTATCTGGTGGAACTATTACCATTGGGTAGCAATCTGTGCATTATTGATTTTTTATTGATTCTTTTGTTCACCAAATATTTATCAAGCACCTACTGTGTGTCAGGTAGTTTTCTAGGACCTGGGAACATATACTTAAACAAGGTACCTGCTCGGGCAGACACTAAGCAAACAAGTACATTGGTAACATGATGCTATGTATACATAGCGCCATGGGCATAAAGCAAAATTAGGAATCATAATTGGAGAGAGATGGGGGTAAGAAGGTACAATGTTGGGGTGATGAAATGACATTTGAGCAGATAATTGAGAATGTGATGAAAGAAGAAATAAGTCTTGTTTAAAGTCATATGTAGAGCTCAGTAAATAGCAGTTGCTCTATTTAGCTCTTAGAAGACATTTGGAGGGCTTTTGCATATATCATTTCACAAAGCAAGCAAATCCTCCAGTTAACTTGGTAAATGTCAGTGTTCTTTCCATTTCAAAAACTGGTAAATGGACTTGCAAATGTCAGAGTCTCCTGAATAGGTTGCACCTGTTCAAAGACTTCTGTGACCCCATTAAATTCTCAGCTACTGGTGGCTAAAATGGATATTGATGAGCAGGGATGAATGGGCAATTGTGGGGCCCACCAGGAACATGGAGGGGAAATTACACAACTGAACAATTCTTACATGTGACTAATGATGGATATTGGTGATGATGAAGCTGATGATGATAAAAATTACCCTTGATTGGATCCATTTAAGAAAATATTATTCAGCCGGACTCGGTGGCTCAACCTGTAATCCCGTGCCTTTGGGAGGCTGAGGTGAGTGCATTGCTTGAGCCCGCGAGTTCGAGACCCGCTTGGGCAGCGAGACCTCATCTCTACAATAAATCAAAAAATCAGCTGGGCGTGGTAGTGTGCGCCTGTAATTCCGGCTTCTCGGAAGGCTGAGGCGGAAGGATCACCGGAGCCCAGCAGGTCGAGGCTGTGGTGGCCGGGAGCGGCCACTGCACTCCAGTCTGGGTGACTGAGTGAGATTCCAACTCAAAAAAAAAAAAAAAAAGAAAATATTATTCAAATTTTTAGCCATGGCAGGTACAAATCATTTAACACATTTTGTAGGGAAGAAAACTGTTGCTCTGAGCAGCTAAGAAACTTGGCCAAGCTTATAGTTAGAGAAATTTCGAAGCTGGCATTAAAAGAGAAGATATTGCTGGCTTCCCTCTACCATTTACCTCTGTGCTTTTTGTTGCTGTTGATGTTGTTACAAAATAGTTTTATAATTTACAATCATACAGTTCTCCCATTTAAAGCATATGATTCAATGTTTATGTGTGTATTCGTGGGTGCAACCACCAGCACACTCTAATACCAGAACATTTTCATCACCCTATAAAGAAACTCCTTAGCAATCAGCTGCTGCTTCCCATTTCCCTCTGTACCTCTCCCTGCCCCTTCCTCCCCAAGCGCTTTGCAATCAACAATCTCCTTTCTCCCTAGAGATTTACCTGCTGTGAACATTTCATATAAACAGAATTGCATAATATATTGTTTTTTGTGTGTGTGTGACTGGCCTCTTTCTATTAGTATAATGTTTTTAAGGGTCAGCCATGTTTTAGCATGTATCAATATTTCATTTTCATTTACTGTCAAATAATATTTCATAGTAATGATATCCCACATTTTTCTATACACACCCATCACTTGATGAACATTTGGATTACTTCTACTTTTCAGCTATTATGAGTAACACTGCAATAGACATTCACGTATAAGCTTTTTGTGGACATATGTTTTCATTTTTCTTGGGTGCTTACTCAGGAGTGGATTGCAAGATCATGTGATAAAACTCTATGTTTAACATTTTTTTAAAAGTGCCAAATGGTTTTCCATTTTTCATTCCCGCCTCACTCTGTGGCTTTCGTATCTGATTTCTTTTTTTCAACCAAGACGTTGGCAAACGTTGGCCCATGGGTCAAATCTGGCATACTGCCTGTTTTGCAAATAAAGTTTTATTGAAACAGAGCTGTAGCTATTTGCTTATGGATTCTCTATGGCTGTGTTAGATCATGGCTGAGTTGAGTTGTTGCCAAAGAGACTCTATGGCCAAAATGCCTAAAATATGCACTCTCTGGCCCTTTACAGGCAAAGTGTGCCAACCCCTGCCTTAAACCCCATTTACCTTCTTGTTGGATCACTGCCATTGTTTTCTCTCCAGGGAAGTGGCCAGGTCAGTGTCCATGTAAGGAAGGTTATGCAGGAGAAAAATGTGATCGCTGCCAACTTGGCTACAAGAATTACCCAAGCTGCGTCCCCTGTGAATGCAGCCCAGTCGGCAGTGTGAATGAAGATCCTTGCACAGAGCCCTGTCTTTGTAAGGTAGGTGCGGGGGAGGGGGAATCAGAGACACCCTGAGTTTCCTTTGAGCTTTTCTGAAAAAGGACCATGTTCCATTGGCTCCAATACTCAGTTCTTGAGCAAAGTGGTGAGGTTTAAGCAGAACAGCCCTTTGCCCCTCCTCCTGAGAAGCATGACGTGTCACATGGGTTGGCTGTATCATATGTCCTTGGGCCCAGATAGGTACCTGGCTTTCTTTGTACCTCTGGCAATGATCATATATTCCAGAGGAATTTCTGTGACTTCTCAGAGGAAACCAAGCCCTGCATAGTTTTTCTTAGGCCTTAGCTTCATTTTTCTATGACATTCTTTCCCTGCTTCATATTTGGAGGAGAACCAGATAAACAATTTCTAAGAACACTAGTTAAAGGTAGATTTTTTTTTTTTTTTTTTTTTTTGTATTTTGAGTCTCGCTATGTTGCTCAGGCAGGTCTTGAACTCCTGGGTCCAAACAATCCTTCTGCCTTAGCCTCCCAAAGTTTTGGGATTACAGGCATGAGCTATCGTGCCCAGAAAGGCAGATTTTTTTTTAAAGAAGTCAAACAATTTTAAGAAAAGCATAATTTGGTGCCAGTGAGAGATTTAACTTGGCCTTGTGATCTTGATAACAATTTCATCATAATTTGTAGGATTTTCTGCTGTATTTTATGTGCTTATTTCCACATAGGCAGTTCTAGGCACATGTTATATATGACTGAAAATAATATTGAGTATTTATGAATAGCCCAAACAATTATATAGCTCTCTTCTTTAAAATGCTTGAAAGATCAGCGAAAATAGAAGATTTAAAACAAAACAAAATAATATAAATGTAATGACCAAGCTCTAAGATACCCCACCTTGTTCTTGACTGCAAAAAATCAAATGATATTTAGTTCAAAACATCTATTCTGGAAATACTTCACGAGGCTTTGCATTTACTTTGGACATTTGGTTACTTACCTGTTCTGCGGATCACCAAACACCTGTCTTGTTAGTATTGTTTTCTTCTCTGGGCATGTGGTTTTCAAAAGCTAATCTTTTACCCCAACTTACAGGCAAATGTTGAGGGGAATGCTTGTGACCGCTGCAAGCCTGGATTCTATAACCTGAAGGAAAGAAATCCCAAGGGCTGCTCTGAATGCTTCTGCTTTGGCGTCTCTGATGTCTGCGACAGCCTTTCGTGGCCTGTTGGTCAGGTGGGAGGCACCATCCGTGAGCTGAGATTTAATGGACAGGGCGTCTGGCACCGGCTCTCTACGAGCTTGTGAGGAAGCTGCAACTTCCCCTGTGACTCTGCTCCAGTGCCTCGGAAAGGACACTGGTTTGAAGGCCGCCCACTACTAAGAGTGCCCCTCAAATTTCTTTATAGGTCACATGCTTATTCTCACATGCATCCCCTATGGGATGACATGGTACTGTAGAATGAGTCATGTTTAGACGGCTTGTGTGGAGAAACACATCGAGAGAGGAGGTTAGCTCTCACCCCACCTGCCTCTGCAGGTGTCAGGCCAGGGAGCACACCAGGACATGGGCTCATGAGGACTTCCCAGCTCAAAGAGGTTGAGGCGTAGGAGGCACTCCAGTGGCAAGGGTGGCAACAGTAGCAGATGGGATGGGATTTATAAATGCAGGAAAGTTGTTAAGAAGGGGAGTTCTGGGGGCATGGGTTCACCAGGGTGGTAAATGGTGACTAGGGTTAGAGACAGAGTGTGACAGCTGGTAGTGAGGGAGGAACCGCCAGGCACTGGACTTAACTTCCGTGACAACTGTGTTCTCTATGGGGGGGGACCACTATCATCTCTACGTAGGTGACAGATTGGCAATATAGGATCTGGATACATTTTTCAGCATTTGTGTAAAAAGCAGGGGGTGACAGGGGAGGAGAGTCAGAGTTAGCAAGAGACATTTTACTCAATGCATTTATTAAGTCCTTTGCTGTTTTAAAATCTGAAATCTCTCTCCATAGCCTTTATGGTTTTGCTCATGTATTTGCTTCTAATGGAGCTGGATTGGCGGGGTATGTGTGATTTGTTCGCAGGTGTTCTGGTCCTTAAAAATAGAAAGGCCGAGGGTCGTGAGATCCTACAGTTGCATTTGTTAACACCATCCCTAGTGAAGCCAATTTTTGGGTATCTCTTCATAGCGAAGACAGTGTTGAGCTGAGTGAAATCTAACTTGGCTTCTATTCCACGTTCTAATTCTTGTATTTTTTTTTTTTTTAGGTGAACAATATGTCTGGGTGGCTGGTCACTGACTTGATCAGCCCAAGGAAGGTCCAGTCTCAGCGGGATGCACTGGGCGGGCGTCATCAGGTCACCATCAACAACACTGCGGTCATGCAGAGGCTGGCTTCCCAGTACTACTGGTCTGCCCCTGAGGCCTACCTGGGAAATAAGGTATGCGTGCGGCTGGAAGTAACCACATCTTGGAAGGAGAGCTCAGAGAACTTTAAAAAAGAACTTCTGTTTGCATTAAGTTGTCTTTTAGGTCACTTGGATGTTTGACAGCATTTCACAGACTTTACTTATATCTGATACACGGGATCTTTTCTGTGCTTATCTGGCCTTTTATTGCATCATTCAGACATGAACTTAGGCTCTTTTTGACCCAATTCCTGAGCAGTCTGTTTGGTGAAGTCTTATCCCCTTCTCCTAGACAGACTTTCTACTTTCCTCCCCAGGGTTCCTGGGTCACTTGGGCCTTTGTGAAGTGTCAATCACATTCCTGCTTTTCCTAATTGGCTGTAGACTCAGCTGAGTGCTTCATGGCTGAGTGGAGGGCCTGGCCTGTAGAAGCCACTGAGGGAAGATTCCGGCAATGGGACTGTGGTGCCACTCCCTGACTTGCAGTATCACGACAGGCTGGTCAAAGAAGGTTCACATTTAGGGACAGGGAGGATGCTTGATGTTTTAATTTTAAGAAAATACTAAAGGGTGATTCTGCAACGTGGAGACCGGTTTATAGAACTGACCTTTCTCTCGTGTGATGTGTTCCCATGGCCCCACCCCAATTACGCCCCTTCCCTCCAGATTCCAACTGATCTGAAGATACATTGAGGGGAAACTATCTCAATAGTCAAAGTTCCCCGCTCTTTTTATGGAGAATTTGGTTTGGTTCAGAGTAATGGTACGCTTTCGTAGTAGTGTAGTCTTGTAGCTTGGTAAGCTTCTAGTTAATTTGGTGGTTATATTTCAGTCTTATACCTAGCTGTGTGTATTTTTGAGGAATATTTATTTTTGGAAATGATTTTTTTCATCAAATTATAAGCCTAGAGCATGTACTCTATTTAAAATATGATTTTATCAACAAAGTTCAGTGATTTTTCTCTTCATACTAACTCTCCTATTGCATGGTGCAAGGTTGGGTTCTGAACACTATATTGTTGTCATATATCCATCAGAGAGATTTTACATTGAAGACATCTGATCCTTTCTTTAATGATTGTTCTCCAAACAGGAAAACAGAATCAAAATGTGGAAATTATAGTCATGACTCAGACTCCCCATCCCCTTAAAATTATTTAAGTGAAATAACTGTCTATTGTGTGATTTTTTTTTTTTTTTGAGTCAGAGTCTCTCTCTGTTGCCCAGGCTGGAGTGCAGTGGCACACTCACAGTCACTGCAGCCTCGACCTGCTGGGCTCAGGAGATTCTTTGGCCTCAGCCTTCCAAGTAGCTGGAACTACAGGCATGCGCCACCACACCCAGCTAATTTTTTAAAAAATTTATTGTAGAGACCCCTGGCTGGTCTCAAACCCCTGGGCTCGGGCAGTGCTCTCACTTCTGCCTCCCGAAATGCTGGGATTACAGGCGTGAGCCATCGCACCCGGCTATTGTATTATTAACACACATTTATGGTCATTTACCTTGAGGTCTCTGAGAAGGAGTACATTTTCTTCTGTGCATTCAAGCAACAGTCTACATTTTGGTAGTGTTGATTAAACAAAATATTCATCGAATACTTACATGATTCCTTTCCTGGCATTGATGTGAATGTCCTTACAGATTGTAGCCCCGGGATAGCTTGTGGCTTAGTTGTTTCCAGATGGATTGTAATGGCCACTTCCTTTTACTCAGGGGCTATGGTTGCTTTTCTCTTTGATGTTCATTCTTACTTAAATGTTTCAGCTGACAGCATTTGGTGGCTTTCTGAAATACACGGTGTCTTATGATATTCCAGTGGAGACGGTAGATGGTGACCTCATGTCACATGCTGATGTCATCATTAAGGTAATTGTTTTTGCTGTATAGTTTAGGGTTTGGTGGAGCGATAGTTTATGATGGAAAGTGACTAATCCAGGCCGTCCCAGCAAGGAGATAGTGATTAGGTAACCATACAGCAGAGCTTGGCTTCGTGTGGACACTTGGGAGACAGAGGGTGGGGATCTGTCTTTGAGCCCATTTCTGGAGTTGCTTCGGATAGCACCTGCTGCCCTTCCTGCCATCCCCAGGATGTTCCCGTCTTTTTGTCTTTTCGCGCTTAAAAAGGAGATAGGGTTTTGCTCATCATGAAGTGAAATCTGCCCTTTTAAGTCCCCTTTTCCCTCCTGCTGCTTTGCCTCCCAAATGAATGGATACGGCAGTATTTGGCTGTGTGGGGACAGCGGATACGTTGCCATTTTTGTCCTTGATCTCTGTCCCTGTCCCTGTATCCTCACTCCCCGCAAAAAGACCCTGCTTAGCTCACCCACCAGAGCTCCCACGGTGGGAATGTCCCAGGGCCTGGGGCACATTTGGGCACAAACCTCTTCAGGTCCTTTTCTCCGGTGTCCTTTCACCTGACATGATCTGTTCATCCGCCGCCACCCTGAACAAGTGAAAACCATGGAAGGTAAATCACTTTTGTTAACAGCAATCTTATGCCAAGCTGGAGGTATGTTTACATATCTTTTCTACGTCTGTACTTTAGTTAAAGGTTAGGGATGTCAGATGGGCTGTTTGATAACAGCTGTGGGCAAATGCAAGACTTGGTTTCTCTTCCAAGATCCCAGCAAAGCGCACAGCCTTTCCATTTGTTACCAGAAGCCCTCTAAGGAGAATACAGTGAAACACCTTTCCTCTGATAATTCTGGAGCCAAGAGTGACACACATCATTCCACATTTGCAAGAGGCTAAGCACAAATGAGAAACCATATTGCTGAAGACACAGTTTGATTTTATTCTTTTGATCATTAAACGGACTTGCAAATCTCTTTTCTCTTGTTTTTGAATGTTTTAGGGAATTGGACTCACTCTAAGCACACAGGCTGAGGGTCTGTCCTTGCAGCCCTACGAAGAGTACTTTAACGTGGTTAGGCTTGTGCCTGAGAACTTCCGAGATTTTAATAACAAAAGGGAGATTGATCGGGACCAGCTGATGACTGTCCTTGCCAATGTGACCCATCTTTTGATCAGAGCCAACTACAATTCTGCAAAAATGGCTCTTTACAGGTATGTATTGAAAAGGGAGGAAAAATTCATATATTTTACATTTATTATGTTAAGGACACAGCTAAAGGAACTGACCGTCTCAAACATGATTAATTTTATACATGCACTTTTATTGAAGATATAAGAATAGTTGTCCATGACAAGGGTACCTAGTAGGAGACAGATTTGACGTTAGGATCTGGAATTTTTTATTGTTTTATTTTATTTATTTATTTTTGAATCTCACTGTGTCATCCAGGCTGGAGGGCAGTGGCACGCTCTCGGCCACCGCAGCCTCAACCTGCTGGGCTCGGGTGATACTTCCACCTCAGCCTTCCAAGTAGCTGGAACCACAGGCACTCACCACTATGCCTGGCTAATTATTTTATTTATTGTAAGTTGCCCAGGCTGGTCTTGAACCCATGGGCTCAGGCAATCCTCTCACCTCGGCCTCCCAAAGTGCTGGGATTATAGGCGTGAGCCACTGTGCCCGGCCAGAATCAGGAACTTTTTAAAAGGAGGGTTTCTGAGAAATGCCTGATGAGTTTTGTCTGTGCCACATTACATCTGGTTCTCGCTCTCCTGATGTTCTTGGTCTTAGGTTTTACACAGTCTGTTCAAGCAACTGTGTCCATCTTTGGTCATTTTATAACTTTGAGGAGGACAATTTCTGGTAATACTTTGCCAAGCACAAAAGTTGGAGGTAGCTGTCACAAAAACAACATGACACATTTAAAGGCAATCTCTGTATCAGTGCTAAAATAATTGAATGGATTAATTTTTCTGAAGTGCTTCAACTTCAAAGAGACAGAACCAGACCCTTCCCATAGCAGTCTATGGGCAGCAGCACATCTTCATGCTGAGTACGGAAAGCATTTGCAGGGAATGATAGTGACTTTCAGAGAGCATTTTTGTAAATATCTTGAGTTATTTTCAAAAATCACATCGTCATTTTGTTCGAATTAAATCTTTTAGGAACCCATATTCACTGAAGTGTGAGATGTCATTTGCAAGCACGTACATCATGTAATGTCCCCTGTCTATTCGCAGGTTGGAGTCTGTCTCCCTGGACATAGCTAGCCCTAATGCTATAGATCTGGCCGTGGCCTCTGATGTGGAGCACTGTGAATGTCCCCCAGGCTACACAGGGACCTCCTGCGAGGTGCGGTGACGCGTCTCTTCTCTTCCTGCCTTTTTCCTTTCATTCTTTCCCAAGGGGGAAGCAGTGCACTGAGGGTGATACAGTGACGCAAATTTGAATTTTAACTTTAGAAACACAACGTTTGGCTCAGACTTTTTTGGGCTGTAGGAATATTAGAAGTCACATTATCTGAAGAAAGCTGATTCCTCCACCAGGGGTGGGCTGGGCACCTCGAAAGACCATGACTTCATGCTACTCTCCTGCCTCAGTCAACTTACCATATCCATGCCAGACTTTGCATTTCTTGGAATGATTGAACTTAATTCTGTTTGAAATTGACATAGCACCTGCACAAGATCAGGATAGCTTTAGACAAGCAAGGTCCATTTGAAGACCTTTTATGGCCCCTGGCTATTTCACTATGGCAGGCAAAGTATGTGAAAATGCACTTGCAGTCATCAATAAAAGTAATCTGTTGTTAAGACAATTTTGAAATATATTTTGAAATTATTTGGACATAAGTGTTAGCAACGACTGTCTCCTACTGAGAACTTTCTAAATATTTGGCACTGCTTTAACCTCTTTCCATATGCTACCTCATTTAACCCTGACAACAGCCATATCTGGTAAGTAATCCAGATACTTTCTCTACAGTTTAGGAAATGGAGGCACAGTGAGGTTAAGTAACTTGTCATGGTCACATTAAGGTTTGAACTTCATCTGCGCTGTTAACCACCATATGCTTTTGTCTCCCATGTGCTCGTGACTGACTCTGATCATGAACACTTGTCATTGACTATGATTTCCTGGCAGGCATTTTTGCAGAGTGAGAAAATTTATCCTATAATTTGTCTGTATGAATCTTTATCAGCCATATGCTTTGCAGTAAATAACGCTGGCCTGATGTTTCATGGGGTAGCTATTTAAGTAAATATTTCTGTTTTTACTATTTTGCAAGGTTTTTTAATTTTGCAACTGAGTAACTATTTTTAGGTCTCAAATATTTATTTTTGGGCCCAGTAAATGTAAGCACTGCATGCACGGTGCTTAATGGATAAACGACCACCTCCATGCCCAGGATGTTAAGAGCTGGCCTGTGATCCCAGCACTCGGGGAGGCCGAGGTGAGAGGATGGCCTAAGCCTGCGGGTTCGAGACCAACCTGGGCAGCATGGTGAGACCTCGTCTCTACAATAAAGCAAAAAATATAATAAATAAAAAATTAGCTGGGCGTGGTAGCGCGCGCCTGTAGTTCCGGCTACTTGGAAGGCTGAGGCGGAAGGATTGCCGGAGCCCAGCAGGTCGAGGCTGCGGTGGCCGGGAACGGCCACTGCACTCCAGTCTGGGCGACAGAGTGAGACTCCAACTAAAAAAAAAAAATTAGCTGGGCGTGGCAGCACACACCTGTGGTTCCAGCTATTTGGAAGGCTGAGGCGGAAGGATGACCGGAGCCCCGCAAGTCGACGCTGGGGTGGCCGTGAGCATGCCACTGCACTCCTGCCTGGGCGACAAGAGTGAGACTCCATTTGAAAAAAAAAAAAGAGCCTGTCTGTGGAGGTAAAAGCCAGCTTGACCAGAAGGGCGCAGCAGTGAGCAGGGCTGCTAGTGCATTCCAAGTCTCCTGGGCTTTGGAAGGAAATGGGGCTGGGATGGCGGCTCAAGCAAACACTAGAAACTTCGTTTAGAAATACTCTTTAAGAAGTCTTATAAAAATAAAACACAAATCTAACCCAGAAGCCTCCCCCCCTGCCCTTACCATGCCTCCCTTGGGGTGTGCTGGTTTACAGAATAATCATCCCTAGTCTGCACTTAAGGGCATTTGGTATCTGCTGGGCCCTTGGCAGCCCACCGTGGATGTGACCTTGGTGCTGTGCACATCTAACTTAATTTTGAGTCATGCCATGAGCACATGGGATCTACCCGCACCGTGTTCCACATTCCGTATTTACAAAGTAGAGATGTTATTTCTCAGGGTTATCATGAGAGTTCAGTGAATTCCAGTGTGGGCTGGTTTCCCACAGCTCACAGGCAAAGCATGGCATCCGTGAATGTCCAAGTTGCCTGTCCAGGCTTAGCTGGCAGAAAACACATCTGTGGTGTTTGCTCAATTAAATGGACTCAATTTGGGGGTTGTTTTTGTTTTTTTTTTGAGTTGGAGTCTCATACTGTCACCCAGGCTGGAGTGCAATGGCATGCTCATGGCCGCCACAACCTCAACCTGCTGGGTTTTGGGGATTCTTCTGTCTTAGCCTTACAAGTAGCTGGAACTGCAGGCATGCGCTACCACGCCCGGCTTATTTTTTTTTTTTATTTATTTATTGTAGAAATGAGGTCTCACAAAGTTGCCCAGGCTGGTTTGAACCCCTGAGCTCAGGCAATCCACTTGTCTTGACCTCCCAAAGTGCTGGGATCACAGGTTTGAGCCACCGCACACAGTCTTAAACGGATGCAATTTGACACAGACCTGCACTTGCAATTGTTTGATGGCAACTTTTAATGAATTGGCAAAGGAAAAAAAACTAAGTTGAGAGAAAAAGATCCTTTTGATTGAAACACTAGTTAGATGGCTAAATGTTAGCACAATTTCTAGTTTAAGAATACTGCAGTGAAAAGCCACTGATAGAAAATGTCTACTGATTAAACACAAAGGATTGGATCATTTCAATGAAAATATTACTATTACTAACATTATATTATGTAATCTACCATAAAAAAATATACCATAAGACTTACTGCATAATCATTAAGGTTTTTTGGTGCATATTTCTACTTTTAAAAAGAAATAGGGACTAGATTATCGTGATGGTGACACAGGTCAGTAAGTTTACTAAACATCATTGACTTTTGCACTTAAAATGGGTGAGTCTTATAGTATATAAATGATACCTCAGTGAAGATATTTGAGGAAAAAAGAGCTAAGTTTCTCTACTCATGGACAATCGAGCAATTTATTTTTCTAACATCTTGGAAGGAAGATGATTTGCCTTTCTCTTGCAGTCGTGCCTTTCTGGCTATTATCGCGTGGATGGAATACTCTTTGGAGGAATCTGTCAGCCCTGTGAATGCCACGGCCATGCAGCTGAGTGTGATGTTCATGGCGTTTGCACTGTGAGTTCACTGCTGAGACCCTAAGTGCCCTCTCCTCCCCACTCCAGAGGCCTTTGCTGTGTAGAAGTGATTTTTTTTGTTTAATGCTTCCTAGGCAACCCCTTCAGGTCCCCTCCCACTGTGGGGCTCTTCTGTCCTCTCAATAAATCCTGCTTTCTCAAACAAACAAATAAACAAATGCTTCCTCTACAGCCTCAGACCCCAGAGGAAATTTTCATATTTGAGTTTATATCGTGAAATGTTCTCTGTTTTTTTTTCTTCTTAAAGTTCTTTTGGTAGTAGCAAAAAAGGAATATATAATTTCATTATAGTTTTTTATTAGAATAATGAAAAGTATTTATTATTTTTATTTGTTGAGATGATAAGTCAATATGAAGGTAGAAAATGTTGCCCACTTATTAAATACAAAGGATGGAATCTTTGCAATGAAAGTGCTAGTATTTTAAACACTATATAACATAATAAACCATAAGAAGAATAACATTTCTAATAGTCACACTTGTTTGTACAGTATGCAATACTCTATAGTTAGTTCAGATAAACTCTTCAAACAAGTACCTCTTTCATGTAATATGAGTTGAAACAGGGCTTAAGAAATATGCAGTTAATCTTGAGAATGAACTTTGAGGCAGTTAGAGGGCAAACCTGTTTTTTTACTTCAATTAGGAATTCTTTTATGTCCTGTGCCTTGAAGCCAGGCCACACCCTGGGTCCGAATGGCTTCACTCCTCATAGACACAGTGAATGCATATGCTAATCAGCTGGGCAGGGAAATGTTCACGCTCTTTCCAAAAGAGATGGATGGAGTCACAGACTAGGGACAATTAATTATGCAGACCCACAGAGACAATCTCGGCATGATGCCCTGGGTTGCTTATTGTCGAGAACCTAGTTTTTCTTTAGTCCGTAAGTACAGCTCTCTTTTGGCCTTTGTTCATTTCTCCCATGAAGTGATGGTTTGTGGCAGACTCAGTCCCTCTAGGATCGGTTTCCTCAGGCGGAGAGGTTTCTTTTTTCACATCTCTTCATTTGCCATTTGGATTTACAAGGTCAGCTTTTCAGAGGACTCCTGCCAGCATTTGAGGGCGGAGGGGAGGTCATCAGGTTGTGGTCATGCTACCTGTGGCTCGTTACAGCTAGACTGGAAGAGTAGATTTCTCATGCTTCTATTAATACGTATGTACAAAAATTGGCCGGGCTCGGTGGCTCAGCCTGTAATCCCAGCACTTTGGGAGGCCCAGGCAAGTGGCTTGCCTGAGTCTGTGGGTTCGAGACCTTCCTCGGCAACTTGGCAAGACCTCATCTCTACAATAAATTTTAAAAATTTAGCCAGGTGTGGTGGCACGCACCTGTTTCCGGCTACTTGGAAGGCTGAGGCGAAAGGATCACCAGAGGCCAACAGGTCAACGCTGGGGTGGCCATGAGCACTCCACGGCACTCCAGCCTGGGCAACTGAGTGAAACTCCAACTTAAAATATATATATATATATATATATATATATATATATATATATATTCACAGTGAAAATAGCAATTGACCTTAGGCTTTAATTACAATACATAATAATAATCTTCATAGTTTTAAACTGCTTTGGAAATTATTTTACTTTTTTTTTTTGGAGCCAGAGTCTTACTCTGTTGCCCAGGCTGGAGTGCCGTGGCATGCTCATGGCCACCGCAGCCTCGACCTACTGGGCTCAGGTGATCCTCCTGCTTCAGTTTTCCAAGTATTGGAACTACAGGCATGCACCACGACGCCCAGCTATTTTTTTCGATTTATTGTAGAGATGAGATCTTGCCATGCTTCCCAGGCTGGTCTTGAACCCATGGGCTCAGGCAATCTTCTCGCCTCCGCCTCCCAAAATGCTGGGATTACAGGCATCAACCACCACGCCCAGCCTATTTTATTTTATTTTTATTTTTGATTTGGAGTCTCACTCTGTCACCCAGGTCGGAGTGCAGTGGTACAATCATGGCTCACCACAGCTTCAACCTCCTGGACTCAGGTGTCCTTCTGCCTCCGTTTTCCAGGTAGCTAGCTGGGACTACAAGCATATGCCACCACACCTGGCTAAGTTTTTTATTTTTTTTTTTAGAAACAAAGTCTTACTATGTTGTGCAGGCCACGCTCAAGCAATCCTCCTGCCTCAGCCTCCCGAAGTGCTGGGACTACAGGTGTAAGCCACCACTTCTGGCCTGGAAATAATTTTAGGCTTACAGAAGAGTTACAAAATAGTAGAGTTCCTGGGTCGCCTTCTCCCAGCACCCCCGATGCTAATGTCTTGCATAACCAGAGTGCAGCTATTAAAGCAAAGATGTTGACACTGGCACAAGAGAGTTAACTAGACAGCAGGCTGCATTGTGATTCCATCGGTTCTTCCACTCCTGTCCTTTTCTTTCTAGGATCCAACCAGGACCCCACACCCACCCCATTCCGTGGCCATGTCTCCGTAGTCTCCTCGACTCTGGGACAGTTCCTTGGTCTTCTTTGTCCTTTATGACTGTGGAACTTTTAAAGAGAACAGGACAGTCTGTGGCATGTCTCTGAGCTAGAGCTCGTCTGATTCTTTTGTACAATAGGTTGAGGTTATGCATTTTTGGCAAGAAGACATGGAGGTGATGCACATCGTATCTGCATCCAGACGCACATCGTGATGTCACGGTGTCTTCTTCCGGGAACGTGAATCTGGGTCACTCAGATTAGGTGACGTCTGCCAGGTTTCTCCTTTGCAAAATTACAATTTTTCCCTTTTCGAAAGATGAATGTTGGAGGACAAAAATTAGAATTTTAAATTAGAATCTAAGGAAATACAAAAGCTTGGCGGCATCATTTAGCTAATCTAACTTTGATTTTTTTTCCCTAATCTATTTTAAAAGAAACCTTGAGTCCTTCCTTTTGGATAACTGTTCATAGCCCTTCCTGGAATACTTCTTATTTACAGTTTATTACAGAGAAGTTTCCAGATGCTCTTTGTGCCCCTCTTGTTTTTTTCTGAGCTCTTACCACTTTTTATGCCAAGGAGAAACTCTTTGAGGTTTGGCATTCATTGGAAAAGAGAGGGGCATCACATGCAGCTGTGCAGTTCTTAAACCCTAAAGTCTTTCTTTTTCCAATCAAGAGAAGATGATTTTCTTTCCCCAAAGAGATGAGCATTCTTTTCCGTTCATATACCAGATCTACCAACAGGGACAATCATGTAAAGGGATGGTGGCACACACTTGAGAAAATGCTGAAACTGACCCTCAGTGGGGTTTCCAACAGAACTACACACTAGTATCCCCAAAGCGAAAGAAAGCCTACTCTGCCTGGGCATGTTCCAAATAACATAATCAAATATTTTTAAAAGGAACCATGATCCCAGCACTTTGGGAGGCCAAGGCAGGAGGATCGCTTGAGCCCAGGAGTTTAAGACCATCCTGGGCAACATAACGAGACCTCGTTTCTACAAAACATTTAAAAATTAGATGTGGTAGTGTGGGCCTGTAGTCCCAGCTACTGGGGCAGGGGTGGGGGTGAGAGTGGGGCAGGGATGTTGAAGCTTCAGTGATCGTGCCACTGCACTCCAGCCTGGGCAAAAGAGTGAGACTCTGACTCAAAGAAAAAAAGGAAGGGGCCGGGTTCGGTGGCTCAGCCTGTAATCCCAGCACTTTAGGAGGCCGAGGCAAGTGGATTGCCTGAGTCCACGAGTTCGAGACCAGCCCAAGCAATTTGGCGAGACCTTGCCTCTACAAAAAAATTAAAAATAGCCAGGCGTGGTGGCACGCGTCTATAGTTCCAGCTACTCAGAAGGCTGAGGCGGAAGGATCTCTGGAGTCCAGCAGGTCGACACTGGGGTGGCCATGAGTGTGCATGCCCCTACACTCCAGCCTGGGTGAAGGAGTGAGACTCCAATTCAAAAAAAAAAAAAAAAAAGGAAAGAAAGAAAGAAAAAGAAATTGCAGTTATTTTGCACAGTACTTTTAGCTCAGCCACCTAGCCATCTACTAAGGTCAGTTGCATTTTGAATTAATCTGGGTTAACTATCAAAACCAAGGTCATGTAAGAGAAGAAAAAAAGCATCTAAGATCCTGTTGTCTGTGGACCAGCAACCTGGACATCACCTGGGAGCGGGCTGGAAATACAGAGTCTCAGGCCCCACCTCAGACTTCCTGAATCCGAATCTACATGTAAGCCAGGTGATTTATATCCAGATTCCAGTGTAGAAGTTCTGGTCTAGGATAGTCCTAAATAAAACTTGTGAGGCCCTGGAGTCAAATAGATGTAATACAAATACTTACAGTCCCAAATACACTTAATGTATGGGAGAACATTTATCATCCTTGGAAACTATGAGAATGGGTGTAATTTAGAAACTGAAAATACCATTTTAAGTTGCTGGGTGAAAAATGGCCAATAGACACATGTAAAATGAGTGACTCTAATAGCAGGGGTAAAAGGGGAATGGAAGACGAGGTACACCCCAAGAGGAGAGGATGTACCAGGTGAGTGGTACGGGCAGGGTGAGTGGTGTGGGCCAGGTGAATGGAGCTGATAAGAGAAAGTTCTGGTTGCGAGGCAGTACGGGGTGGGGGGGTGGAGCGGGGAAGACCTAGTCAGTGGAAAAGAGGAACCTGAGGAAGCATGTGCTGAATTGGCTCAGTGCCCCCTGGAGCCTTGCAGTTGCCCACATGCAAGGTCAGTGCCACCTGGTCCTGGTCCAGGACGAGGTCCCTCCTCTTTTGTTTCGTGATTTGGTGCAATTATATTTCCTAAAGAAAAGCTTTTCTTTTTCTTTTTTGAGTCAGAGTCTCACTCTGTCACCCAGGCTGGAGTGCAGTGGCATGCTCATGGTCACCACAGCCTCGACTGCTAGGCTCAGGCGATCCTTCTGTCTCAGCCTTCACAGTAGCTGGAACTATAGGCGTGAGCCGTCACACCTGGCTAAATTTTTGATTTATTGAAGAGACGAAGTCTCACCAACTTGCTCAGGCTGGTCTCAAACCCCTGGACTCAGGCAGTCCTCTCACTTTGGCTTCCCAAAGTGCTGGGATTACAGGCGTGAGCCACCGTGCCTGGTGATTTTCATTTTAAAAAAAAAAATGCATTTACACTTCCAATGCTCTTCATTCCTTTGTGTAAATCTGTGTTTTTTTTTTCCTGATGCCACCTTCCTGCAACCTGAAGAACGGTTCTCAGCATTTCCCTAGTGCAGAGCTGCTGGCTGATGAATTTTCTTATCTTTTCTTTATCTGAGAAAGGCTTTATTTTGCCTTCAACCTTTGAAATCTATTTTTGTAGATTTCTCTCTCAGTACTTGGAAGTTCTGTCATCTTGTGGCGTCTTTAGTGTTTCAAATGACAAGTTGGGGGGTCTTTCTTATTCTTGTAATTCTGTGTGTTATTGTCTTTTTTCTCTGCCTGCCTTTAAGATTTTTTGTTTGTCCCTGGTTTTGACTATGTGACTTGGTGTGAGTTTCTTTTTTTTTTTTTTCCTAAGTAGGCGTCTCACTCTGTCACCCAGGCTGGAGTGCAGTGGTACACGGTCACCACAGCCTTAACTTGCTGGGCTGAGACGATCCTTCCGCCTCAACCTTCCAAGTAACTGGAACTGCAGGCGCTCACACCACGCCCAGCTGATTTGTTTTTGTTTTTGTTTTTGAGTTGGAGTCTCACTCTGTCGCCCAGACTGCAGTGCAGTGGCCACTCCCGGCCACCGCAACCTTGACCTGCTGGGCTCCGGCGATCCTTCCACCTCAGCGTTCCAATTTTTTTATTTATTATAGAGACGAAGTCTCACCAAGTTGCCCTGGTTGGTCTCAAACCCCAAAGTTCAGACAATCCTCTTGCCTCAGCCTCCCAAAGTGCTGGGATTACAGGCTTGAGCCACCGCACCCAGCCAGTGTGGGTTTCTTTATGTTAATCCTGTTTGAGTTTTCTTGAGCTTCTAGAATTTGTGAGCTTGTAGTTATCAAATTATGAATTTTTTTACCAAATATCTTTTCTGTTCCCGCTTCTTCAATCTAATTCCATGTTATTGATCCACAGATGATGGAGGGTGTGACCTTTCTTTTTTTTTTTTTTGAGTTGGAGTCTCACTCTGTCACCCAGGCTGGAGTGCAGTGGCACACTCCCAGCCACCATAGCCTCGACCTGCTGTGCTCAGGCAATCCTTTTCGTCTCAGCCTTCCTAGTGGCTGGAACTATAGACACGTGGCACCTGGCTAATTTTTTTGATTTATTGTAGAGATGAGGTCTTGCCAAGTTGCCCAGGCTGGTCTCGAATCTGCAGGCTCAGGCAATCCCATCACCCCGGCCTCCCAAAGTGCTGGGATTATAGGCGTGAGCCACTGCCCCCGGCCACGGCTGGGACCTTTTAAGTTGTTTTTCTCCCCTGGTTCGAGTTTCTATTGCTGTCTTCAAATTCACCAGTTTTTTCTTCTGCAGTATCTACTCTGATGTTATGCCCACCCATTCAATATCTCATTTTGGATATGGTAATTTTTTTGGCTCCAGAAGTTTTATTTGGTCCTATTTTATATCCTGCATTTCTCTCATCACAGTGTTTCTATTTCATTTAAATATTTAAGGTGTCTATAACAGTTTTTTTTAATGCCTTCTAGTTCCTTCATCTCTGTGGTTACTGAGTGTGTTTCTAATGACAGTTATTTCTCTTGATTATGGATCACATTTTGTTTTGTTGCTTCTCACATCTAGTAGTTTTTATCTTTTAGTTTTAAAGAAAGTTTTATTTGGAAATAATTTTAAATGTACTCAAAAGACACCCACCATTTACCCAGATTCTCCTATTGTTAACATTTTCTCCCATCTGCTTTATTAGTCTCATTATCTATCTAATCATAATATCTTTTTTAAACTACTTGAGAATAAGTTGCATACACTATTATCATTTATCCCAAAATACTTCAGTATGATTATCCTAAGGGTGAGATATTTTCTTATATAATCGTAGTGCAGTTATCAGTTTAGGTAAATTTAGCATTGGGACTCTACATTTTCTTTCTTTTTTTTTTTAACTTTTTTTTTTTGAGTTAGAGATTCACTCTGTCACCTAGGCTGGAGCACAGCGGCACACTCATGGCCATTGCACCCTCAACCTGGAGGGTCAAGCAATCATTCCACCTCCACCTCCTGAGTAGCTGGGACTACAGGTGCGTGCCACCACAACTGGCTATTTTTTAAAATTCATTGTAGAGATGAGGTCTCACCAACTTTCCTAGGTTGTTCTCGAACCTCTGGGCTCAGGCAGTCCTCTCTCTTCAGCTTCCCAAAGTGCTGGGATTATAGGTGTGAGCCACCACATCTGGCTGGTGCTCTACGTTTTCTAATCTACCATCCAATTTTCAGCTTTGTTAACTGATCCAATTGTGTCTTACACAGCATGAAACCTCCAGTCCAGGCCCCCACGTAGGGTCAAGTATTCCATTTTATCATTGTGTCTCTTTAACCTGAAATGTTTCCATAACGTTTTTATGAATTTTATGACATTGGCATCTTGAAAAACACAATCATGAATTTTTAAAATAGAATGTCCCTTACCTGGGTCCTTCCACTGTTTTTTTCATGGGTGGATTCAGGTTATGCTTTCAAGCCAGAATATTTCATCAGTGATGCCCCTTCCTTGGAGCACTGTCTGTGGGAACCCCAGTGTCCATCTGCCCCTCACTGGTGGTGTCCATTCTGATAATACAGGCAAGGTGTTTGTCAGTTTCTCCAACATATACTATCTTTTCCTTTTGCAATTAATAAGCAGCCAGAGGAAGACACTTGAAGACCATCTTCCTCTTTTTCCTATTCTTCATCTGAATTTCTCTTTGGATTCTGCAGTCTGATCATTCTTGCCTAACCAGTACTCACTATCATGTCTGCAACAGAGTGATCCTCCACTTTCAGAACTTTCTCATGCTTTTCAGTAGCATTCAGTATGCGACCGTCAGCAAGCACCCTCCCTTCTCCTCATATGTACTTTCATTTACCTACTCGTTATCTCTCTGGACTCGGATTCCACACATGCCCAGATGGGCCCAGTGGAAGCATATCCAGTTGTTTTAATTACATGATGAATATTGTTGCATTGCTGAGTTTCTGGATTTTGTTGTTTCCTTTAAAGAATGTGGAAGTTTGTTTTGGCAGGCAATTTGTCAGGGCGGGTCTAATATCACCAGGGTTAGCCTGACTACTAACAGCTTCCTAGGGTCTCCACCGAGTGCTGGGAATATTTCTCAGGCTCTCCCCACCCTGACTGGCCAGAATTCTAATGTCCTTCAGCTCTTTGTGAGTTCTGAATCTTTCAGCTTACGGCTCATCTATACTTCTTTGGCCTCATGGAGATTTACTGTACACACAGAAAGCTTAGTATTCAGTAGGCATCCAAAGGATCCCCTATACACATTTCAGGAGCTCTTACTCTTACAAAGCTCTGCTACTCTGTCCCTATCCCACCTGGTCCAGCATCCCCAAACTGGAAACCTCTGTCTCCTCAACTCAGCAAGACCACCGTGCTGGGTTGAGCTCCCCCTGCCTGGCAAGTGCCCCCAGGCAGAAAGACACAAGACCGTGGGACTTGCCTTGTCAACCTCCCTTCCCCGGGCATCATAGCCATGCACTAGCTGTCGTCTAGTGTCTGAAAGCAGTTGTTTGACATATTGTTCTTCAGTTCTCTAGCTGTTTCCTACAGTGAGCAAGTCTGGAACCAGTTACTCCAATGAGGTCAAAGTGAAAGTTTTTAGGTTGCTTTTACATTACATTTTAGGTTTTTTATGACATTGCATTTAGATTTTACATTACATTGAGATTACATTTTTCAAAATGAGTTCATCTGAAAACAGGTAAGCCTTCCTATAACTTAGAGTTTGGCGACTTTTAGCATTTTGTCCTTTGTAGTCACTTGGACTTGAAGTTGTTTGTAGATGAGTCTGAAAGTCCTGTAAGGCAACTGAGCAGATTCCTCTTCTCGTGTGTGTGCCGTAGGCTTGCACGCACAACACCACTGGGGATCACTGTGAACAGTGCCTGCCCGGCTTCTACGGGCATCCTTCCCGAGGGACTCCAGGGGACTGCCAGCCTTGTGCCTGCCCTCTCACCACGGCCTCCAACAAGTAAGTCTGGGACACCACTCCCCCCGCAGTGGCTCCTGCCAGGACATCCACTGACATGGTACTCATCTGTTCAGAGCAAGGCTTTGTGCGCAATTAGCATACCCAGTGGTAATCGATTTGTATTAAAGACAGAGGGATGGATTATCTCTAAAAAAAAAAGTTAGGCATATCACAGTATGCGAGACTAGGAGTGTGGTAGCAAGTGCATGTGCATACAGTGGCCCCTCTTGGTCTCGTGTTGATGATCATTTCTTTCACACGTGTATATTGTGTGCCTACCACTGGACTGGGAGTTAGAAGGGACACAGAGAGAAAGAAATAAGACATCATCCCTGGGCTTCAGGAGTTTTGCTCTGATCACCAAATTTCATACATATGAGGCTAAATGAAGAGGACCTGGATTGACTCATTGATTCACCAAATGTGCATTGCGTGACTGCTAGGTCCTGGGTGTCTACAGAAGGTGCTCTTAATCTCGGGCTCTTCACACCTGGCTGCTGGCCCCAGGGACTCGTGTGTGGCCATGACTAGGGTGGAGGCCTGTCCTCCAGACTGTGTGGCAGTGGCAGAGGGAAGGCAGCGTCCAGCCTACTCGGGTGGGTGCAGGAAACTCTTGTCTCAGACTTGGAGGTTGACAAGGAATTCCACAGGCAGCACGGAAGGTGGTTCCAGGCAGCAGAGCCGGGAGTGCTGAGGCATGGCTGTAGGAGTGGCACATCCTGTCTGAGGAGTCACAGAGGGCCCTGGAGCAGAAAGCACGGGGTGGGGGCGGAGAGGTAGAAGGAAACAGACCAGCAAGGCCTTGTATGTCAGGCTGGGGCATGTGCACCCCGCGGGACAGCAGCCTGACAGCCTCTCCTCTCACTGGTTTAACCTTTGGAACGCTTCCTCCACCCACTCCCAAAGAAATCCCCCACAGGGATTTTTATTTGAAACTCCAGTCTAAAAAAAAAGACACAACAGGGTTATTCGCGAGAAGTACTGCCAACCACCCCCAGCAAGCCACCCTGAGACTCAGGAACAGGGTGTGGAGAGACCTCAGTCAGCAGTGGGGGGTCCTTGGGAGGGCCAAGAGTCAACTGATAATGTCGTGTTTAAGCACGTTCGCTCTTGGCTGGCGTGGGCTGGGCCCCAAGGCTGGAAGCCTAGTGCCAGGGTACAAGGAGAGGAACCAGCTTCCAGGGGCATCTGAACAGGCCTCCTGGATTGGAGGAAGCAGTAGCTGAGTCGGGCCTTGGGGCTGAGCTGGGCCAGCCCAGGCAGAGAAGGGGAGAAGTAAGGGCACTGTGGGTCGAGGGATGGGGGGAGCAGGGAGCAGGGAGGGACCAGTGCCCGGAATAAGGGACGGGGGACAGGTGAGGGTCACAGGGTGGGCTGGGTGGCCCGAGGGCTCGGGTTCTGAGCCCAAGAGTGAGGGCCTGTTGAAAGTGTGTAGGCAAAGGAGTGATGGAAAATGAGTATTTCGAACATTTGAGATTCACCACCATCCATTGGAAAATTGCATTCACTGCTCATGTTTTGGCAGTTTCAGCCCTACCTGCCACCTCGATGACGGGGACGAAGTGGTCTGTGACCAGTGTGCCCTGGGATACTCGGGAACGTGGTGCGAGAGGTACTCTGTGTCGCTAGTTTCAAAAAGCTGCGTTAACATTTTTAAAAACCGAATATAAGTCGTGTGTTTATTTTTAAATAAGGTTAAGTGTGGTTTGGAAGTTTTGATGCAAAATTATTGTTTCATAGAATCACAGAGAAAATCGAATACGTCATTAAAAGATTTAGTGTCAGGGTTTGCTGGGAATGTTTAAAGAGCAGTCTTCTTTTTCCTGGCCAATCTGAGTTCTCAAGAACAGCTGGAAGCAGCTGGCAGTCAGTATGGGCAGCTGACACGTCTGAATATTCCGTTGCTCTGGGTAATTCTGTAGGTGACGGGCAGTTGACTGGATAGCTGTCTTCTGGCTTCTGAAAGCCAGTGTCATCCTCTCCCATATATGCATCTTGGTGCCCAGCTTTGGCCACGCCCTTAGGAGAGCTACACGGTCCCAAGTGGTCGGGGTGGGTCAAGGTCAACCAGGACGCAGTCACATGTGCTCTGGATTTATGCCTCATTTTGGCCAACCTCTCTGCTCTTCTCAACGGACGTGGGAGTAATGTGAATGCCCTAGCGTGGGATCGTATCCCTGTCACAGTAAATCTTATGGAAGAGAGTCCGTGTGATTTATTAGTCACTCAAGGAGTCCTGGGAAGTGGGGAAAGGTCTTGAGTGACGGCGCTTGTTTGATCCCACTTTCCATCTTGAACGTAGATGTGCAGATGGCTACTATGGAAACCCAACCGTGCCCGGGGCGACCTGCGTTCCGTGTGACTGCAGTGGCAACGTGGACCCCTCGGAGGCTGGTCACTGTGACTCGGTCACCGGGGAGTGCTTGAAGTGCCTGGGGAACACGGATGGCGCCCACTGTGAAAGGTGTGCAGACGGCTTCTATGGGGACGCCGTGACAGCCAAGAACTGCCGCGGTGAGTGCCAGGTCCTGGCCGGGTCCTGTTCCTCATCGCCATGGGAAGCCCACGTACACCTCCTCCCATGTGTGCAGCAGGGCTCAGCCTACTAGGGACTGGTATCAACATCGCAGGGTCTCTAACTGATCTCCTGTAGACCCAAGGCCCACTTCCCTAGCTGCTCCGTGTTAGCTGGGTTAGTTCCTATCCTGAGGTCTAGGGCCAGGACAGAATGTGTCCTCCAGTCTAGGAGACAATGACATTTCCCAGAGTACCGGCCCTGCTCCCAGCAACTGAAATGAAGGAGGAACAAAGCTCCAAGCCTGTCACATTTGCGAGGAGAGGCAAAGAGGTTGCATGAGGCAGATGGGATTGCAAAATGAGGGTGAGAAGTGGCAAGACTCTAACCCTTGAACTCTCATGAAGCCTGATGTTGGTTTTGTCTTAGCAGTCTGCCTGAGCAAGCTGACCCCCCACGTCTCTGCCAGATTATCCTCTGAGCCTTGAAATTGTAGCTCATGTGGACCCACTCATGAAGAAAAGGAGATTTACATATACCTCAGTTGACTCAGCCTTAGGAGTGATTCAGCCCTCATATGCTCTTTTCTTGTGCAGTCTCTAAGAATGGGCAAAACCATAAAAGTGGCGATCACAAATGATTTTGATAATTCCATGTAAATGCTGAAATCCTACTGTGCCATTACAATATGGAGACACAAGAGGGCGCCAGCGACACAGAAAACATTTTCACAGGCATACAGTAAGAGATTGAAAATGTTTTATAGCCCTGATCTTCAGCAGTGTAGCCGTCTTGATTGGTTATCTCAACAGGGTAATTGGGATAACTAATACTTGTGTAATGCCTCACAGTTTACATAATGTTTTCACAATTCTTCCAATCTTTACTGCAAGCCTTGATGATTCACTCCTTTGCTCATTCATTGTTTATTAAGTGACTGGTGTTTCCCAGGCACTATACCAATTATTGTGATAGGTAGCTGTAAAATTATGGTCCAAATCTATTGGGAAACTACACAGGGGATGGGGAAAAGCAGACCTGGAAATCCCGGTCTTTGGAGTCTGACTAATGTGGATTTGATTCCAGGACTGGCTATGTGACGTTGGGCAAATCTGTTAACCTCTCCAAGCCACTATCTCTTCATACATAAAATAGACATTATTATATGTGTATATTAAGCCTTTTCTGCTATGTCAATGTGATAATAAATTTAAAATTCTAAAGCCGGGCGCAGAGGCTCAAGCATGTAATCCCAGTACTTTGGGAGGCCGAGGCTAGAAGATTGCCTGAGCTCAGAGGTTCAAGACCAACCTGGGCAACTTGGTGAGACCTCATCTCTACAGTAAATCAAAATGTCAGCCAGGCATGGTGTGCACACCTGTAGTTCCAGCTGCTTGGAAGGCCGAGGCAGAAGGATCGCCTCAGCCCAGAAGGTCGAGGCTGTGGTGACCGTGAGTGTGCCACTGCACTCCAACCTGGATGACACAGTGAGACTCCAATTAAAAAAAAAAAAGAAGAAGGAAAGAAAGAAACGAAAGAAACCCACACCCCATCTCCAGAATAAAATAAAATAATAAAATAATAAGCCGGTATGGTAGCGCCCACTTCCAGCTACTTGGAAGGCTGAGGCAGAAGGATCTCCTGTGCCCAACAGGTCGAGGCTGCGGTAGCCATGAGCCTGCCACTGCACTCCAGCCTGGGCAACAGAGTGAGATTCCGGCTAAAAAAAAAAATTAAAATTCTAGACATTAAATAAATGTAGCTTTTATAATTACCAGTAATAAGATAGTCATTTGCATTTTTTAACCAGTGCTGACCAGTGGAAATATATTGTAAGCCACATATGTAACTTAAAATGTTCTAGCAACCACATTTTTAAAAAGTAAAAAGAAATAGGTGAAATGTATTTAATAATGTACAAGGGGAGACCAAAAAACAACCAGAATTGGTTTTTGGAGGGCGGACCCTTTATAGGACAGGCTTCCCCCTCTAGGTAAGTGTTCTGGGAACTCATCAGCATCTGTGCCAGCTAGTGTTGTGAGAAGCTGCATTCGGCTTTTTTTTTTTTTTTTTTTTTGGAGATTCTTTCAACCTGTTTGCCCATTTCATACTGGGTAATTTATGAACTCACTTGTCCACACCTCGCTAAGTGTTCAGCAGTTTTTGTCCAAAAACTGCACGAACCTCGTGCCCCACCCTCCCTACTCACCTGATCTCATCCCAAGCAACTTTTTTTGTTTCCTCAGATGAAAAAAGTCCTCAAAGGGAAACATTTTTGCCGATGTAGAAGAGGTGAAACAAAAAACGGCAGAAAGAGTATAAAGCATCAAAATTGAGGAGTTCAAAAACGGTTTTAATATGACTCGCTGGCCCATTCTGGCCTGCTGCCTATTTTTGTACATTTGTTCTTATAGAGTAGTGTCTGTCTGGGCTACAGTGGCAGGTAGAGTTGAGTTGTTGCCAGCAGAGCTTCAAAGGCTTACCGTCTGGCCTTTTACAGAAAATGTTTGCTGCTCTCTGATTAAGAATATGACCACCCGGGCTCAGTGGCTCAGCCTGTAACCCCGCACCTTGGGAGGCTGAGGTGAGTGGATTGCCTGAGCCTGCGGGTTCGAGACCCGCCTGGGCAGCGAGACCTCATCTCTATAAATCAAAAAATTAGCCGGGCGTGGCAGTGCGCACCTGTAGTTCCGGCTACTTGGCAGGCTGAGGCGGAAGGATCGCCGGAGCCCAGCAGGTCGAGGCTGCGGTGGCCGGGAGCGGCCACTGCACTCCAGTCTGGGTGACAGAGTGAGACTCCAACTCAAAAAAAAAGATAATAAAAGGCCAGGCATGGTGGTTCAAGCCTATAATGCCAGCACTTTGGGAGGCTGAGGTAAAGGGACTGCCTAAGCCCATGGGTTCAAGAACAGCCCGGGCAGTTTGGTGAGAACTCATCTCTACAATAAATCAAAAAATTAACCAGGTGTGTTAGCACTCGCCTGTAGTTCCAGCTACTTGGAAGGCTGAGGCAGAAGGATCGCCGGAGCCCAACCGGTGAAGGCAGAGGTAGCTATGAGTGTGCCATTGCACTCCAGCCTGGGTGAAGGAGTGAGACTCCAACTCAAAAAAAAAAAAAAAAAAAAAAAAGAAGTCCTTGGGTTCATATATACACACTAGAGACTGAATAAACGTGTACACATTCAAGTGTGTAGAGATGATTTTGTGTGGCTAAAATATACATTAACTCTTTTTTTAAAAAATCTTTTGGCCAGTTTCGATGGCTCAGCCTGTAATCCCAGCACTTTGGAAGGCAGAGGCGAGTGGATTGCCTGAGCCCACGGGTTCAAGACCAGCCCGGGCAACTTGGTGAAACCTTGTCTCTACAATACATAAAAAAAATTAACCAGGCATGGTAGTGCATACCTATAGTTCTGGCTATTTGGAAGGCAGAGGCAGAAGGATTGCCAGAGCCCAGCAGGTTGACCCTGGGGTGGCCATGAGCATGCCACTGCACTCTAGCCTGGGCAATGGGAGTGAGAATCCAACTCAAAAAAAAAAGAAAGAAAAACTTGCTTTGAGCTGTGGAACAAAAAGCACCTCAATAGTTGTATTTCATCAAGCAGAGAGTACTTTGAAGGTGGCTGAAGTTTAAGCAGTAAGAACAAATACACAATTCCGTTTGGGGGTGGGTCTCCCCTTGTATTTTATTTAGCCTAAATATTTAAAAAATTATTTTATCATGTAATAAAGTTTTAAAAGCATTAAAGACATACTTACTTTCTTTTTTAATACTGAATCTTTGAAATTCAGTATTTATTTTATAGCCCAGCTCAAGTAGGATGCTAAATTTCATCAGAAATACTTGATCTATATTTAGATGACATACTATTTGCATGAAAGTGTGGTTTGAATATATTTTAAAGTTTTCCATCGTGTACCAAAAAGTCATTTTCTTTAATACTGGCATCCATGTGATAACACTGCTTCAGTATTTAATTTAGAATTAATTCAATGAGAGATTCATTTCCTTGGTTGCATCAGCCACATCTCAAGCATTCAGTAGGCACATGTGGTTAGTGGCTACTTACAGGACCGCCAAGGTCAAGGGCAATGAATGACCTCCCTGGGGTGTGCCTTAGACACACAGAGGAAGGACGTGTCCAATGCTCAAGGCATCCAGGCCTGCCCTGGGGAGTAGTGCTGCTTAATCTGAGACTTAAAAGATGGGGAGGAGAGTCCCAAGAAGGCTGACAAATCGGGGGAAGATGGGGCCCAGGCAAGCAGGTAGACTGACCCTGCGTGGAGGCTGAGAGAACATGGCCAGAATGGAAGAGACAGTGGTGGAAAGCACAGGGTGTCTCGAGGTGACAGGTGGAAAGCAGCCATGTTGGCAGGGTCTCGTGCGGTGCTTAGGAGCTGAGGCTACACTGTTTATCCCATCCTGGAACTCACCGGCAACCCTCGTAGACATTGAACAGGGTAGGGTATAATCAGAGCTGTGTGTCCGAATGTTCACTCAGCCGCCATTGTTGTAGAGAGATTGGCTGTGGGGGTTTTGGGATAGAAGACAAGACCAGAAGTGAAAATGGATGGCAAAGTCAATGAGGGCTTCAGGTAGGGCCTTGACCATGGAGATAAAAGGAGACATAAAGCAGAAGGTCTTAGTGGTGGCTTGGAAGGTGGGGGAGGAATGTTAGAATGGATAGGAATGGGCTAGTTATGGAGCCAATGCTGTCTAGGCTTTCTCTAGTTTCTGAGCATTTACAGTTTTTATTTCTCATTTCCTTTTTTGCCTCCCCTAACTTTGATAAGACAAGCACCTAGGAACTGTTTCTGGATAATTCATGAGAAGTTCTTCCATTTCTATAATGGGGCTCGCTCTTTGGGCTTCCCATAGGTCCCCACATTTGTATAGAATGCTATATTTTATTCATTTAAACCAAGTGCAAATGCCAGTGTTCTATATTACTGAGGTTTTTTTTTTTTAAATTGGAGTCTCACTCTCTCGCCCAGGCTGGAGTACACTGGCACACATGGTCATGGCCACCCTACCGGGCTACCGCACCTGGCTAATTTTTTTAAATTGACTGTAGAGACAAGGTCTCACCAAATTGCCAGGGCTGGTCTTGAACTTGGGGGTTAGGCAATCCACTTGCCTCGGTTTCCCAAAGTACTGGGATGATAGGCTGAGCCACAAGCCTGGCCTTGACCTTTTTAAAAAGTTTCATGTGGTTTAATCCAGCATTTATCTGTTTACTCACCTTGTCCCCCTACTCTTGGGAAGGATGGCAAGATAATGAACCGCTCAGTCAAGTTCGCCTTCTGCCTCTGCTGTGGTAGCGGTTGAAGTAGTGGGTATGGATATATCGTCCAGGTAGAGCATTGAGGCAGATGAGGACTGTGGGAAACTCCATAGAGCTCTAACATCAAAGGAAACATAGATGAAATAAATTAAATGAGTATAATTTGTATATTGTCATGTACTTAGGAGAATTAAAATGTTTATAAAGTACCTGGCTAGTCAGTAATTGGCCACTGTGTTAAATCAGTATTTTTATAGCATAAGTCATATTTTAACTAATAATTATTTATTTATTTATTTATTTTGAGTTGGAGTCTCACTCGGTCGCCCAGACTGGAGTGCAGTGGCCGCTCCCGGCCACCGCAGCCTCGCCTGCTGGGCTCTGGCGATCCTTCCGCCTCAGCCTTCCAAGTAGCTGGAATTACAGGCATGCGCTGCCACGCCCGGCTGATTTTTTGATTTATTGTAGAGATGAGGTCTCGCTGCCCAGGCGGGTCTCGAACCCGCGGGCTTAGGCAATCCACTCACCTCAGCCTCCCAAAGGTGCGGGATTACAGGCTGAGCCACCAAGCCCGGCTAATAATTATTATTTTTAAGAACTACTAATAGCTGTGTGACTTATGGAAAGCTATATAATCTTTCTAAGTTTTAGATTTTGTACTGAAAAATACAGAAAATTATAACACCTCCCTCCTAAGTTTGTTAAGAAGGTTCAAAGAAATGCCGAATGTGACTGGCACAAGCTGACAAACACGTCGTATAAGAAATTTGAGTTTTGTATTAACATCAGTATTTTGTGATGACCAGACCTGCATTGAAAGTTAAATAGTCCCCAGAGGGAAAGGGCGAGACAGACAAGCAAGACAGATACAGCAAGAGGTACACGAGAGATGGGAATGAAACAAGAAGAGGGTGGTGCCCTGCAAACCTAGTGAGAGTAAGGCTCAAAAGGGAGAGAGCGATCAGGTACCACTCCACAGAAAGATTCAGTAAGATAAGGTCTAATGTCTGCTCACTGATTTGGGCACTTGGGCTCTCGCTGGAGACTTTAGGAAGAGCAGTTTTAGCAGGTAAGGGGCCAGGATTGGACAGCCATGCTAAGGGGAAGGGAGAGCGGGAAAGGAGGGAGCACCCAGGAGCTGGAATCTCAGGTGGAGAGTTAAGGGAGGTGAGTGTATGTCTCGTGTTGTGCCAGGCCAGTTGAGAGGGACATGATGAGCAATTAGCAGTAGAGTGCGCACAGTCGGCCTACAGGGACGGAGGAGTAAGTCCCTGAAGGCCACCGAGGTGGGAGTCTCCCTCAGAACTGTGGCGTTAACACACACCAGGAAAAGAGAGGGCAGGAGAGAGGCCCAAGGCCTTGGTCCAGGCTGGTTGGTGTCAGTCGGTTAAGGAGGCAGCATTCCAATGCCTTTCTTCTGACACCAGCCTTCCAGTTTCCAGGGTCCACCACTCCTGCCACAGCAAGCTGCCTCACACATTGTGCATGGGCTTTCCACAACTCGTGAAGTTCTTTTCTTTGCTTTGCTAACATCGTTGTATCATGACAGACACTATACATTTTCCAAGTCCAAACATTCATAGTGGCTTGGATAAATTTGTCAGTGAGCATATTAAATATTCTAACTGAAGTGCATATTGAGGCTTGTCCCATGAATATCAATTAAATGTTGTTTGATTCTCTTAAGTTGCATCACTTTGGAAAGGTGGGGAACTTTGTAACTTTAAACATCAATGTCGCAATGGTAGATAAATCCGAAATATCTGGCCTGAAACTACAAATGATTCATGGTTTAGAACAAGAAAATATTTTTCATTAAATTGTGAATATAATATTCATGCATACTTATCTAGCTCATATTATAACTAAGCTTTACAATATTAAATAAATGCATGCCTGGAATGCGAGCCAATGGCCAAGTGACTTTGAAATCGCCATTGCTTGTTTTTCATGGAAATTTGTAGCTCATTTTTAAAAACTTCAAGGAATTCATGAAGTTGGTCAGATGAGTTTGTTAATTATTATCTTAGCAGCTTAAGTTATTTTTTCTGTGATGGTTCCTTCCACTAACCCTATTTTGGTTTACTTTTCAGGAAAATGATAAACTTTTAAAGTTATTGCAAAGTAACTTTTTGTTTTTAAGTTTTGTGATTTGAAATATTGAATGTTTTCATTTTTTTCCCCTGGGGATTAAGGATCTTATGATAATCATACCCAGAAGTGAACAGTAACATGTCTTTTGTGTGTGTGCACATTAGCTTGTGAATGCCATGAGAAGGGGTCCCTTTCTGCTGTGTGCCACCTTGAGACTGGACTCTGTGACTGCAAACCACATGTGACTGGACGACAGTGTGACAAGTGCTCGGTAAGATGCTTACTGGTCATTGCATGCAATTAAAATATGTGACAGGGATGTGTATAGTTGGCTCCTTAGCTTGGTTCATCAGAAATTGAATTCAAGACTGTCAAAAAGTGCTGACTCCCTAACCATGGCTGGTGAACGCTACGCTTCCCCGAGGAGAGGATGGGCGTTCTCTGTCGAAGGGAGGGGAATCTTGTCTTGGACACTTTACGGGTCTATGAAACATCCTGCACGTGTTTTGGAAAACATTTGAGTACACGTCGTTGCTTGTTAAAACATATGTTGACTTCCGTGTTCTTCCCTCTGGTAAAATAGCATGGCTACTATGGGCTGGACTCAGGATTTGGCTGCCAGGCCTGTAACTGCAGCACGGCGGGTTCCGTGTCAGACAACTGCACAGAGGAAGGCCAGTGTCACTGCATCCCAGGTGTAGCGGGGAAGAAGTGTGACAGGTGTGCCCATGGCTTCTATGCCGACCAGGATGGTGGCTGTACACGTAAGCTCTTGAATTCTTTGTTTGAGACTTTATAGGCATTCCCAGGTGTTTCTTGGGGCCCTCCCTTGACTTCTAATTAACTTGTGTTAAGTTCCTTTACTTTATCTCTCCTTTGTGTTAAGGATTTTATACTTTTTTTTTCTAGTTCCCTATCCCTATCAGGGTACAACCGTAAATTCTGGCCACGGCTCAGCTGCCTACTAATTATGGGAGATTAGATCCACCCCTTAGCTTCACTTAGCCTTAGTTTCCACATATGTAAAATGGGGAAGCGAAGTATAGTCATCATCAAGAAGCCATTGTAAGGGCTGTACGTAAAGTCCCTACCAAGGCATTTGGCACACAGTAAGTGCTGAGTACATATTAGCTCCATTGTTCTTCCCACACAGCCAGGTCTTTTCCATTCTTTTCCTTGCGGTTCCCATCCTCTCCCGATTTCCTCACGTCTAGTGGCATCTCTTGGCATGGAGGGACAGCAACCCCCCGAGACACCAAAGGGTCTTGGGAATCATGAGGTCTTTTAGGGACTAGGAGAATACTCTAGGCTTTTATAAAAGGGAAGCGACAGTATCATCTCTTACCCCTGTAATTACGCCGATCGCCCAGATCTGTAACAAAACGTCTGTCTTTGTCTTAGCCTGTGACTGTGCGCATACTCAGAACACCTGTGACCCAGAGACTGGCGAGTGCGTTTGCCCTCCTCATACGCGGGGTGTGAAGTGTGAGGAATGCGAGGAGGAGCATTGGGGCCATGACCCGGAGACAGGGTGCCAGGTGTGTGCTGTCATCGCTGTGCTGTCTTGTCTGAGAGTCACTCCGCTGTAGCAAGTTGCATTCCTTTGATCCATTTGCTCCATTTTCACCTGTTGAAGCTCTTTGGGGTTTATGTTTACAAGCCACTCAGATTCTTAGGAATCAAGGTGAAGGGAGAACAGTACCCTCAAAACACCTTTTCCCAGGTTTTCTTTGAGAACCTAACAGTGAAATTGATGGCTAGAAAATCCAAAAAGAACTAAAAATCTCAGTGCTTTTTAAATACAAAGGACGCTAAAAAAATGTATACACCTTTTAAGAAAGGAAAACACTGTATTAAAATTGTAATGCTCAATATATACTAATAGCAAAAGGTGACTACCAGTGGCTCAGCCTGTAATCCCAGCACTTTGGGAGGCCGAGGCAAGTGGATTGCCTGAGCCTGAGGGTTCGAGACCCGCCCAGGCAACTTGGTGATACCTCGTTTCTACAATAAATAAAAAATTAGACCGGTGTGGTAGTGCGCGCCTGTAGTGCCGGCTACTTGGAAGGCTGAGGCTGGAGGATCGCCGGAACCCAGCAGATCGAAGCTGCGGTGGCCAGGAGCATGCCACTGCACTCCAGTCTGGGTGACAGAGTGAGACTTCACCTCAAAAATAAATAAATAAAAGATGAATACAAGTCATGTGTCACTTCTGCAATTATACATTGCTACCATAATTCAATTCAACTTTGAAAAGTAATACTACGCCGGGCTCGGTGGCTCAGCCTGTAATCCCGTGCCTTTGGGAGGCTGAGGTGAGTGGATTGCCTGAGCCCGCGGGTTCGAGACCCGCCTGGGCAGCGAGATCTCATCTCTACAATAAATCAAAAATCAGCTGGGCGTGGTAGCGCCTGCCTGTAATTCCGGCTATTCGGAAGGCTGAGGCGGAAGGATCGCCAGAGCCCAGCAGGTCGAGGCTGTGGTGGCCGGGAGCGGCCACTGCACTCCAGTCTGGGCGACAGAGTGAGACTCCAACTCAAAAAAAAAAAAAAGTAATACTAGACAGCATCTCTTAAAATGTGTATACATTTTTTGACACCCCTGGTATGTGGTGCAATGTATACTGTCTTTTAAGTCATAAACCACTTCCTTGCGGGAGGAGAATATTTTCAATCTGTGAGGGTTCTAGTTTTCTATGTAACTTCCTTCAGTTAAACTTAATATGGTTTGTGCTTTGAAAACCATGAAAAAATTACCTGACTTCTAAAATAATTCTGCCAGACCATTTTAGCCTACTAGATTTAATTTCAGCTCACAATTTTGGCTTGATGTCACTAAGACACACAGATGTCCAATGATGCTGTCCCTGTCTCCTGTTGGTATGTGGCAAAGTGAACCCATGTGGCAATCATGCGAAAGAGATATGAGTTCATTTGCACAGCTTCCCACATTATTTTCCTATAATCCAAATATGTATACATGATGAAACATAAAGCATCCGCCTTTTATTTAGTTCGTGATTTTTTTTCCTCTCAGGCCTGCAACTGCAGTCATGTGGGATCAACCAGTCAGCAGTGCGACATTCTTACCGGCCATTGCCAATGCAAGTCGGAATTTGGCGGACGGAGGTGTGATCAGTGCTCCTTGGGTTACAGAGACTTTCCAGACTGTGTTCCCTGTGACTGTGATGTGAGGGGGACGTCGGGAGACACCTGTGACCTGGACCAGGGTCTCTGCAGCTGTGAGGAAGAAACTGGCTCCTGCTCCTGCAAGGTATCCATCTTCCGCTTTCTTCCTGTCTCCAGCTCGTCATCGTGACTCTTGGGCTTTGACTACTTAAGCAAGCAGCGAGGTGTTAGACACTTCTAAGGAGTTCACACTCCCTTCTGCGTCTGAGTTTCAAGTCTGTTATGCTTCTCTAAAATGACGGATGACTCTCAAAATGAAATTTTTACTGTTAATTACCTGTCAGATGATGGAACTGATTTGAAAAACACTCTGAATTTGTAGTCATGTATTCTAGTGGGCTGAGTGGCCAATCTATCTTGAATATACAGGTGAGAGATGTCACAGAGCTTCAGAAAGATTTGTGATGCTATAGCTGTGAGATTATTATTATTTATTTATTTATTTATTTTTTTGAGTTGGAGTCTCACTCGGTCGCCCACACTGGAGTGCAGTGGCTGCTCCCGGCCACCGCAGCTTCGCTTGCTGGGCTCTGGCGATCCTTCCGCCTCAGCCTTCCGAGTAGCCGGAATTACAGGCATGCGCTACCACGCCCGGCTGATTTTTTGATTTATTGTAGAGATGAGGTCTCGCTGCCCAGGAGGGTCTCGAACCCGCGGGCTCAGGCAATTCACTTACCTCAGCCTCCCAAAGGCGCGGGATTACAGGCTGAGCCACCGAGCCCGGCTTAGCTGTGAGATTATTATGCTCCAGTATGTGCTGACCAGACAGAGGGAAATTTGTGTTTATTATTTTCCCAGGAGATAAGATTTTAATGTCATTTTAAAATTCTTTATGTTTCCATTAGTTTTCCCAGTGTGCTTTCTTATTACGAGGTCATTGCCACCTTTCCCCTTGGGTTACAGAAACTTTCCAGACTGTGTTCCCTGTAACTGTGATGTGAGGGGGATGTCAGGAGACACCTGTGACCTGGCTTGATGATGCTAATGGCTTGATGAGTGACTGGAGATGAAGAAGAGAAATTCACATAGATATTACAGCCAGGGAGTGATGGAAACATCAGTCTCCTTATTTTTGACTCATCACATTCTATGATAACAATTCTCATGGCAGATAATCAGAATGGTAGGAACCTGCCTAATCACCTGGTCAGTTGTTCTCCATACTCAGATCGTCAGAATTACCTGGGGACTCCAGGGGGATTCTGGGGTTCTCCCAGGGGATTCTCATCAGGGAATCTGATTTTCCAGAAGCTTCCAAAATGATTCTGATCGTACATTTGTTTGGGAATCATTGATTGAATCTTTGAGAGAACCCGCAATCAGAGAAGCTGGAGATCTGGTCCAACGAAACAGTGATGCTTGTGGATCTAAAATTATTTCTGGAATTATTTTTGTGTTTTATTTCATTTCTCTTTGTCCAGAAATTGCATCTCTTTTTTTCAAGCAAAAATAAGTCTTTTATTTGTTTCCCTTTAGGAAAATGTCATTGGCCTTCAGTGCAGCGAATGTCGAGAGGGCACCTTTGCTCTCCGTGCGGACGACCCTCTGGGATGCAGCCCTTGCTTCTGCTTCGGGCTAAGCCACCTCTGCTCTGAGCTGGAAGGTTATGTGAGGACCCCAGTAAGTCACATACAGTCAAAATGTTCTGTTTCCATCCCTGCCCCCATGGGAGGTGGGCGAGGGTAGCGGACACAGTCAAGTACTCACATTAAATGTTGCTTTTGTGACATGAGAAATTCTAGGAAGCCAATTTGGGTGAGTACATGAATCAGAGCTGTACTTCTGCTGGCCAAGGGAATAAATGGAGCTTTAATTAAAGGCTTTTGGTGCTGCTTCTCAGCTAATCTATCAAAAGCTTTAGTTGGAAAGAAGATTAAACCTGCAGTATCTCAACCATCTCCTGCACGTCATTGGACATCTCCCAAGTGTAGCGATAGTTTGACCCTAAATACAGCAGTTAAAAGCACTGAATGTTAATTTTAACCCAGATTGTTTAGTTGAAAGGAAAAGTCTTCACAATTCCTGTTTTAATAATCAAGCTGTTTCATCTGAGAAACAGTGGTGGAATCCAGCAAATCAAACGTGGGTGGTGAGTTCATGTTCTGAAGTCTGTTTTTCCCCCCTTCGATGACTAGGTGACGCTGGGCCCAGATCATCCTCTTTTGCGTGTGGTATCTCAGAGTAACCTGAAGGGCACTACCGATGGGGTGTACTACCAGGCCCCAGATGTCTTGTTGGACGCCGTGACTGTCCGGCAGCATGTTCACGCAGAGCCGTTTTACTGGCGTCTCCCACCACAGTTCCAGGGAGACCAGGTGAGGCACATGCCCGGCCTGGAACCCGTCACTGTTTCCGGTAGTTTCGGGTGTAGTTTAGAAGCACTATGCTCTGTGTTGGGCTATCATTAAAAAGAGTGGTTATTCACTTCCTTTTTTAAGTGGGGATGGAGAAGTTGAGTAGCTATAAAAATCTCCCCAAATGTATAGTTCTTTTAAGATTTTAATTAATTTTGGAAATCTATTAATTATCTCCTTCCTAAAGCAGTAATTCAGCAAACATATACAGTCACACGTGGCATAACAAAGGGGATAACCCTCGGAAAGGTGTCATTAGGCGATTTTGTCATTGTGTGAACATTCTAGCGTGTACTTAACACACCTAAGTGGGATAGCCTACACACCCCAAGGCTATATGTCTGGCCTATTGCTCCTGGGCTACAAACCTGTACAGTGTTGACTGTATTGAATACCATAGGCAATTGTAACACAGCAGTAAGTTTTGTGTAACTAAACATCCCTAATCCTAGAAAAAGTACATTAGAAATAAGCATTACAGTCTTATGGGAGCAGCATTGAATATGTGGCTTGACATTGACTAAAACGTTGTTATGCAGCACATGATTATATTGTGTTTACTAATATAAGATCAACACAAGTCTACGTGCTGTGGCCTGGGAGGCCTTCTCAACCATGACTCATTTCAGAGTGGGAAGAAACCCTACTATAAAAGAGTCGTGAAAGGCATCACTTGCATTATTGTTGATCTAAACATCGGAGTCAATATGTGAATTTACTCTAATCTTTAAAATTTGCAAATCTACATCCAGTGCTCCTGCAAATATAGATAACTTTTAATGAAAAGGAGCTTGAACATAATTTGAATTATGAGGACATGATTTGTTATCCTGGATTTTGTCATGGAGATGCATGACATGTTCTTTTTTATGGTGGCAGGCTTGCAATAAAATGTTTTTCAAGCAAGTCTATGTCAGAGACATAATCATCAATTTATTATTTGATAGCTTATGGCCTACGGTGGCAAGCTAAAGTACAGTGTGGCCTTCTATTCTTCTGATGGCATCGGTGCCTCCAATTTCGAGCCTCAAGTGCTCATCAAAGGAGGTCGGACCAGAAAGCAAGTCATTTACATGGATACCCCAGCACCGGAGAATGGAGTGAGACAGGAACGAGAAGTAGGAATGAAAGAGGTGATGATGTGATCTTCTCACATAATTTCCTTAAGGCGTAAACTTTGCTGTTTGATGGCTCAAAGCCGCAGAGAATGAGCAAGAAGACCCTGGGATCAAAATTCCAGTGGGTTCGGGAAGATTTCTTAAAAACTATTCAAATTGTATATTCCCATGAAATGCCTATTAGGCTTAATGGTTAATTTAGTGGGACTTACACCTTAAATCCTTCATCTTGGTTCTCTAGCCTCAACCTATCTAGATATAATGGCACAGAAGTCTTTGGACTTGCTCAAATTTGGGAAGTGTCCATTTCTTCTTCTAGCAGATATTGATTGGACAGTCATCGTGTGGCTGGCGCTGCCTTAGGTCATGTGTTATTTGCTGATAAATGACACGGTGCCTGCTGGGTGAGGCTACCAGAGGTCTTCGTCAGTTAAATTAAATGGCTTGCACACAGGAGGGCTCATTTCTGGAGAAATTTATAAAAGAAACGTGTTCTTCATAAGTTCATATGCCTGTCAGAATTTGTACTCTGAACCTAACTGAATGGGTTTTTCATCCACAGAACTTCTGGAAATATTTTAACTCTGTTTCTGAAAAACCTGTCGCACGCTCGGATTTTATGTCCGTTCTTAGCAATATTGAGTATATCCTCATCAAGGCATCGTATGGTCAAGGATTACAGCAAAGCAGGTACTTGGCAGCCTCTAGAATTCTGAATAGTTTTAAAATTTGAAACTAAACCGAATGGGTTTAACTCACGTCACTCCCATTACCTACCGTCTTTATTAACACACATATCCCGGTTTCTTACCAAAACCTTGTTTGTTTTTTTTGAGTTGGAGTCTCACTCTGTCGCCCAGGCTGGAGGGCAGTGGCACACTCACGGTCACCCCAGCGTTAACCTGCTGGGCTCCGGCGATCCTTCCGCCTCAACCTTCCAAGAAGCCAGAACTACAGGCGCGTGCTACCACACTCAGCTGATTTTTAATTTATTGTAGAGACGAGGTCTCGTCAAGGTGCCCAGGCTGGTCTCAAACCCACAGGCTCAGGCAATCCACTCGCCTCAGCCTCCCAAAGTGCTGGGATTATAGGCCGAGCCACCGAGTCCGACCTTGTTAAATATTAATATCACTATGGAATGTGTGAGTTATGACTTAAATTATCCACATACCATGCTAAAGTGTATATAACATATCGGTGCATAATAGTGGAATCTTAGATGAAGATAAAATACAGCAAAATGGTTATTTTGCCCTTGAAAACGGCAATGACCGTTTCTTTGTAATGGTGTGTAAAGAATGTTGTCCCCTACTACTTTAGCCCATAAAGAAAGTCACTAAGTCTTGACCAAGTTGGTACTTGAAGGGGTGTTTCAGGTGCAATTTTATAACATTATTTTTAAGTTCTACGATGTGGAATGACAGTACTAATGTGTTTTAACATATTTTGCTTATAATCACAAGTAGAAACTACTCCAGCAGGGAGGAAGGCTCTGGTTTAATATACCAGGGTGCCAAAAAATGTATACACATTTAAAGTGGTGTTATCTACATATTACTTTTATTTTACCATAATCAGAAGTGTCTGGACACTGATGGTAACCATTTTGAGCGTCTCTCGTCATTGCAGACATCAAACGTGACTTGTATTCATCTTTTGTTTTTGGAATATAATGAGTATTACAATTTTTATACAGTTTTTCCTTTTGTAAAATGTGTATACCTCTTTTGGCACCCTCTGTATATGTAAATATTATGTCATGTGCTATGTTTCTAGAAAGTTTTTTAAATGTTTGTGTTTCCTTTCTTATTCCTTAACATGATGGTTGTACAGAATCTCCAATATTTCAATGGAGGTTGGCAGAAAGGCTGAGAAACTGCACCCAGAGGGAGAGGTCGCATCCCTTATAGAGAGTTGTGTCTGTCCTCCTGGCACCGCGGGGTTCTCGTGTCAGGTAGGGAGATTCTGTCAAAATCTATTTTCTGGTTTTGAGTTTAAATATGTTTGTCATAGAAACTCCATGTGATGAACAGAGTTCATGTATATCTATTGTATACTTTTTTTATAACAAAAAAATTAATTTTGGTAGAATGTACATAACAAAATTTACCATCTTAACCATTGTTAAGTGTACAGTTCGGTAGTGTTAGATGCGCTTACATGGCTATGTAACCAACCAATCTCCAGAATTCATTTCATCTTGCAAAATTGAAACTCTGCACCCATTCAACGATAACTCCCAATTCCCCCAGCCCCTGCAGCCACCATTCGACTTTTTGTCTCTATGAATTTGACCACTCTAGAGACCTCATGTAAACAAAATCAAGCAACATTTGCTTTTTTGTGCTTGGCTTATTTTACTTAGCACAGCAGTCCTCAAATTTCTCCATGTAACACGTGTCAAGATTTCCTTCCTTTTTAAAGCTGAATAGTACTCCATTGTCTGATTTTGCAGCCTTTTGCTTATCCATTCATCTGTGGTTGGACACTTGGGTCGTTTCTACATCTTAGCTGTTGTGAATGATGCTGTCTGAACATGAGGGTTCAAATATCTCTTTGAATCCCTGCTTTCAATTCTTTTGGATAGGTGCCCAGCAGTGAAATTGCAGGATCACGTAGTGGTCCGGTTTTCCGTTTTTGAAGAACCTTCACACTTCTTCCACTGCAGCTACACCATTTTACATTCTCAGTAGCAATACACAGGGGTTCCGGTTTCTCCATGTCCTCACCAGTGCTTGTTATTTTCTGTAATGGGTGTGAGGTGGTATCACATTGTGTTTTTAATTTGTGTTTCCCTAATGATAGTGAGGCTGAACTTGTTTCATATACCTGTTGGCCATTTGTATGTCTTCTTTGGAAAAATGTCTGTTCAAGTGCTTTGCTCACATTCTAATCAGATTTTTTTTTTCTTTTGCATCTACTCAGGACTGTGCCCGTGGGTACCACAGAGGGAAGTTCCCAGCAAGTGGTGGCAGGGGACCCCGTCCTCTGCTTGCTCCTTGTGTGCCCTGCAATTGCAGCAACCATAGTGACGTGTGTGACCCCGAAACTGGAAAGTGTCTGGTATGCTGGTTCATGGGGGTGCTCACCTGATGTCTATAATTAGAGTAGGCACTGAGTATTTACATCTCTGGTCTACAATCACACCACTTCCTTGGTTTAGTGAGAGGTTAAATTTAGCTGAATATAAAATTTAGATATATTTCCTTGAGAAAGGCATAGCTAAGTGGTCTGGTATTGTTGGTGGAAATTCTTTTATGAATTTCAATTCTGGCCAGACACGGTGTCTCATGCCTGTAATCCCAGCACTTTGGATTGCTTGAGCCTAAGAGTTTGAGACCAGCCTGGCCAACACAGCAAGACCCTATCTTTAAAAAAAAAAAAAAATAGCCAGTCTGTAATCCCAGCTACTCCAGAGACTGATTCGGGAGGATCACTTGAGCCCAGGAGGTCGAGGCTGTGGTGAATTGTGATCGAGCCACTGTATTCCAGCCTGGGCAACACAGTGAGACTCTGACTCGAAAAATAAAAATAAAAAATAAAATAAAAATGCACATTCCCTTAGAGGGTGATAACAATAAATGACTCACATCTTAGTATGCATTTGCCTCTCAGCCACCTTCCCCTAGACCAAGACTGGGAACAACAAGGGAACTCTGAAAAACATCCACGTGACGCAGAAGCCTTATGGCCCTAAGTGAGGACAAACTCAGGCCTTACTAGTCACATAAAATATCCTGATATTCATTTCCTACTCCTGAAACCTCATTCATTACAGTAACTCAGGTGGAAACACTGACAATATAAATTGTGCCAAGACTAACTAATCTCAGGTCAGATAACTCATTGAAGGGAAATTAGCTGTTCACCAAGAAAGAAACATCTGAAGCCTTGGAGAGGCTGGGTGGGGTCTAACCACCAGGAAACTCAGGAGCTGGAACACAGCAGTTAGGGCTGTGGGCTTCCAACCTGCCCTCCGCCACACCAGGTCGTCTTCCTCTTCTTCCAATCTAGGAATATTTGGTGTGTGGAATTTAAAGACAATTTCCACTGGGAGAATCTCTAAACTGCAGCAGTGTACAGGTGAAGTTAGAAAAAGTACTGCATGGCTTTCCTCAGTGAAAAAGAAACGTGTTAACCTTTGCTGACTCCATTATCTATGTGGAGTTAAGGATCATTCCAATCATACAAGATACAACGAACTTAATGAAGATGCAAATAGCTGCAACACTTACAAAAATGTGTTCACTCTAATCAGCTCATGCGGTAGGCAAAAGCAAAGGCCTGATGGAGAAAATGAGAAGATCTCCTTTAAGGATTTAAGGAGAATTGATTTCAGGCAAATAAAGTGAGATGTAATTAGCTGGAACAGTCCCTTGGCCAGTCATGGGGACAGAGGTCACACAGAAGGTGATCAATTCTTTCATGCTTCATCGTTCCTTGGTGCAGCTAACAGCTTTAACAAGATTGGGTATTCCTAGGACATTCATTATTACCCTGCCTTTCCTGGCCCAGATCTACTAGAACAAAGTTGAAAGATCAGCAGCTGATCTGTTGATTTGTACCCTAGAAATAACAGCCCACTTAACCCAGTCCATGAAGGATGGCCTTTGACCTAGGGTCGGTAATGCCTGACAGCTGTCAGGGAGTGCCCTACTCCAGGGGGAATGATTTGCCAGATGCTACCTGGGTGTTACTTAAAACCCCTTGGAGACCTCAGCTGGGCCTGTTAGTTGAACATTGCAGCACACGGCAGAGGCTACACACACTGCCAGAGGACTGAACAAAGATTCTAAATTTAGACTGCTGTCTGCAGTCTCTTAGAGTTGAGCAGAATACATCTTGATTCAAGCGTCTCTCACTTTTTACAGATCTGTATTCTGTGTTCACCCCCAGTGATCTCTTCCTTCATGATCACCACCTATTGCCAGTTTCTGTCACCCAAACCCATTCTAAACAGAAAATAGCATCTGGGCTTAGAGTATGGAATTTAAGGACTGCAATATTCCTTTTATTCTTGTCTGAGTTCCTTCAGATTTTAAATTTGAACTATAACATCCATGCCAAGTAGTTATTTAATGTATGTTTACGTACCTCCCACAATGGGGAGCTCACTTCTAAAACAGCTCAGAAGACCTTTGGGCAACTCTGATTATTCCTGGATCTCATTCCCCTGGATCATGCACCTGTTGGTGCAGTTTTATTCTTTGGCACCATTGAGATAAATCATAAGTTCAGATTTATTGATGAAAAGTGACAGCATCTTAACAGACACCAACTCCTTGATCAGATCCCTGTTTCCCATGCCCAAAGATCCTGTGTTTTCAGCCCTTCGGGGCACATACCCTCAGTTCACCCTCAATGATCATAGGTTGTGGTCATAAGTCTGTTCATCATCCCGAAGTGGACGTGTCACCATCTGTCTTCAAATACTGTGCTCAACGCCTAATGTGTTCACTGCATGGGTTGGTGGGGACATCCCTCCATAACTCAAGGTGCTGTATGTCAGCCAGGCGCTGTGGCTCACACCTGTAATCCCAGCACTTTGGGAGGCAGAGGTGAGAGGATTACCTGAGCTCAGGGGTTTCAGACCACCCTGAGCAACATGGTGAGACCTCATCTCTACAATAAATAAAAAATCAGCCGGACATGGTGGCACATGCCCGTGGTTCCAGCTACTTGGAAGGCTGAGGCAGAATGATACCCCTGAGCCAAATCGGTTGAGGCTACGGTGGCCGTGAGTATGCCACTGCACTCTAGCCTGGGCAACAGAGTGAGACTCCAACTCAAAAAAAAAAGGATGCTGTATCTCCATGATGCAGTCTAGATGGGATTTGTGCCCACTCCGTCATTGCTGCCTCACTGCATTGACTGGACACGAGACCCTTACGTTTTTCCCACCAATATGGCACCTGAGTCAACTTTTTCCTTACTCCATAAGCTCAAGACCCTACCTTCTCTCCTCAGTTTTTAGATTCCTTTTGTGGTTTATTTTCCTTTAATAAAATCGCCTAAGCACTCCCTATATTCTTGTTACCATATAGATAAACTTCATGACTTTTTTGGGGTCTGGTTTTGTCACCTGGTTATAGGATGTTCCTTCCTGCTTCGGGTCACTAGGCCTTTGATATTATCGTAGCAGAGATAGGTAGGAAAGAAGTACAACTTGGAAGAGAGTGGGGAGACCAAGCACCAGGGAGATAGCCCAGAAGCTCCTCACCCACTCCCTACTCCGCTCCACAGCCTTCTGGGAGATACGACAGACTCTTTTTATATCACTAAAAAAGGGACAGATATTCTCTGTGCATTTCCCACAGCAATGAATTCAGCCCACTTCCGTTCTCATTGATAGGTCCTTATTTCCCTGCTGCTCTTGGGGTAGTTTGTCTTCTGTACTCTGGATGGCCCACAGTTCGTTGTATGCTAGGGGGAGTTTTTAATGCTGCTGCTGGTATTAGTAATGGAAAACTTGAAATCCGCTTCAGTTCTCTCTCACTAACCAACATTTATTCCTTGTCAGCTTTAGGGCTTGTTAAAACAAGCATTTAACAGGTTTATTTTTTAACAAAGAGGCTGCAGATTTTGCTTCCAAAGAGAGATCAGCTTTAGGGGTCAAGTGGATTCCAGTCAAATCTGTTTGCCTCAGGCGATATAGAAATACAACTTTAAAATAAAAAACACTAAAATCTTTTTTCATTTGAAAGGGACTTATAGCTTTTTTAACATGTAAAAAAAAGTCTACATCATCTCTTGCCGCCAAGGATAAAAGGATGAGTCAGCCTGAGAGTTTGCCCAGGGGTTCCTTAGTGTTTCTGATCTTTCTGTCCCCACTGCATCAGACATGGAATCCTGTGCATGAGGACTGACTAAATCATGACAAGTCGAGCAAATGAAGATTTTTAAATTGGAATCAGATGGTGAAAACTACCTTGTCTTTTAGCTTTTTTAAAAAAAGTGTACTCTTTTATTAGTAGGAGACCATGGGTCCAAATGATGACAAAATTTAGCTGGAGCTGCTGGGCATGGTGGCGTGTGCCTGTGACTCCAGCTACTCAGGAGACTGAGGTGGGAGGATCGCTTAAGCCCAGGAGTTCAAGGCTACAGTGTGCTATGATAGTGTACCATTGCTGGAGGAGTGGTACATGTGATGGTCTAACCCTGGCTATGTGCAAAACTAACGCTTCAGATCATTTTGGGGGTCACTGTCTATTTTAGATCCATTTTTAGGGTTCTAAAAACTGTCTGCTTTTAGGGACCCTGTGTCTATTTCCCATAAGAAGAATGCACTAGTCATGTTTAGGCTGTATTAGATGAATGCAGTCATATGTTGAATGAAGGACACAGAGCTGGAAATGTTTCTAGTATGTAAAAAATAGAGGAAAAATGCTCTTCCTTAAGAATTTTTCAAAAAGCTGACTGATATGAAACGCGGTAATACTTACCAGATAAGAGTGATTTCTAACAATTTCCCATTGCTTCTCTCTTTGGAAATGTGGGGTCCCAGAACTGCAGAGACAACACGGCAGGTGACCACTGTGATGTGTGTGCTCCCGGCTACTACGGGAAGGTAATTGGCTCAGCTGGCGACTGTTCTCCCTGTACCTGTCCTCACAGCCCCCCTGCCAGGTGAGCCTGACCAGGTGCAGCCTGGCACACCAGCTGCTGGGCCCGCTTCCATTTCAGCCTCATTCTCCAGGGTTTGTCTTAATGAATCTTCTCCATGTGTTGAGAAGGGCTAATTTTAAGAAAAAGCCTTCATTCTCAAAAGAATCTTTTCAAAAGCAAATCATCTGTGTTGGTATTGAATGTTTGAATGGAGCCAATTCAAGGAAGGACTTTTAAGTTTGTTTTTTAAAGACTTATTTTAGTCCTTAGCATATGTATCCAGTCTTCACGGAGATGAATTGTTATTAATTTTATGAATACTGAAACAAAATAATCTGATTACCATTTAATTTAAGGGAATGAGATTAGAATTTATATATATGTGGCTGATTAAGTGCTAAAATGCTACATGGTGATAAAATTGGGATTAGTCTCTACTTTGTACTCATGGTGCTTGTATAGAATAATATGAATGCAAAAAAGAACCAGAGATTTTAAGTGAGAATTTGGATATCAAAGAGTACTCTTTGGTTCAAATGAAAGTTGTAATGCATCAATAATGTTTTACTATTGCTTAGAATGTTTGGCAAGGCGTTGGACATATAAAGATCAAATATCAAGTGTGGTATATGAAAATGAAGCGTTTTAAAAAAAGTATTTGTTTGAATCTTCTATTTTTATCTGGCCTCCAAGTAAGTGGTGCTTGCTGGTGAGTACCAAATGAGAGACACTGTGTACACTTCCCCTGTAAACTGTCAAGCATACTCAAATGTATTGTTACTATTACTTATTTTTGTGTTAAATCTTTATATCAAGTTTGACTCATCTATTCCCTCTCTGTAGCCTGTGCTGTAGAAATACTAGCATATATGTGTAAAGATGGATATATTTTAGCACACTTGCACTCCTGAGAAACGGGGAGAAACAAATATCTACTTATTAAGGATTGATCACATATGTTGTGGCATATTCCTAGAGTGAAATGTTAAACAAACATTGAGAAAAGAATAAGTCATATCAATAGGCACAGAATTGGAGAAATGGTCAGTGGAAGTATGTCATTGAACATATAGTGTGATGCCATCTTCGAAAAAAATTTACTATTCATATGCATAAAATATCCATAGGTGTGCAGCTATATGTGCCTGAAAAAATATTTAGAAGGTTATTTCACCTTTCTGCTTTGCACATTTCTGTACTGTTTGAATATCTTACTTCTTTAAGTCACAAAAAAATCTCAGGTTATAACTGTCCTCAAAGTCTGCATTAATAAATGAAAGTGTGTGCTATTAGGAAGAGAATATAAGGATATGAACATCCTGTCTGGGCTCTGAATCTAAGAGGCCTTATTGTTTTATTTTCTGCATATTTTGTGTTTCCCATGAAGTCTGTCCCTTTACTGTCTAAGGAAGAAAAAGTCAGAAGGGGTGTAGGCTCATCTCTCAGGTTGGGAGCTTCATCTTGCTGGCCAAAAGGGAACCGGGGCTTGACTTTTTGTTCTCCCCATAGTTTGCAGATACCCAGCTCAGCCTCTAGATGGTGCACTGGTAACTTACAATGTGAAAGAACGGAACAAACGAAAAGCCACAGGGCACCAATGTCCCCATGACGATTAAACTTTGAGTGGCTCTATCATTTTGCTTGCCATCGCCTACCACATGATTCCCTACCTTTAGGTCCATTTATTTTCAAAATCCACCCGAACTCCTCCCTTTCATTTCCCTTGGCTTGTTTTCCGTAATTTTCATTACAGTTAGAAAGTTCTTCTTGTCCGCATGTATTCAGCCCACTTCTCCCTGCGTTTTTTTGTGTTCCCTCCTAGTAGTTCAATGCTCTTGTCACCTTATGACCTAATAAGCCAGGAAATTCTTCACTTAAATCTCAGAACAAGACCCTTTTTACCTGGGAAGCTGTCCTGTGGAGTGACTAAATCTGTGAGATCGGTTTAGTTTAAATCTGTGAGATTCGGGAGACACCTCTTATCAACAAGGGTGCCTGAATGAAGCATATTTGTATACCTAGCCCTTAACTGTACCCCACAATATCATAATAAAAAATATTGATTAAAAAAATAATTAATAAATAAATTTGTGAGATCAGTTTTCTTCCAGTTGGCAGTCACACGATTATCCCTAGACAATCTTTTAGATCCCAGTTATGTGCACACTTATACTGATTGTGTGTTGATTTTCCTTCTTTTTTTCTCCAGTAGATTGTAAGCTCTAAAAAACTTGTTTAATCATCCAGCGTAGTTACATAACTTCAAGAACAGTATGGTATATCTTAAGAGTAATGAGGTACCTCAAGAAATACTTGAAGTCGTGAGTCTGAAAGTTCAAAAAGAAATTATTTCCTTCCAGTTTTAGTCCCACGTGTGTCTTGGAAGGTGATCATGACTTCCGCTGTGATGCCTGTCTTCCGGGCTACGAAGGGCAATATTGTGAAAGGTATGCTGTTGAATTTTCACGTGGAAATCGCCAGGTTCATCTGCTCCTTTTGTCAAGCATTGGACATACTTACTACAGTGATTTGGGAGTCGTTATCCATTTGGCTGGGCAGGGTTGATATGGGACCACATGACTGTTCCAAAACAGGTTTCCCCGAGATGAATGGATCTGTGTGTTTTGCCTTTCATTGGGCAGAAATGACTATTGTCCAGGGGTAAATGCGGATTTCTGGATTTACTTTCTGGTGTTAACCGTCCTGTCTGTGCCTTAATCCCCTCCTTGCTATAGGTGTTCCTCGGGCTATCATGGCAACCCTCAGATGCCAGGGAACAGCTGCCAGAAGTGTGACTGCAGTCCGCACGGCTCTGTCCACAGCCACTGTGACCGCACGTCGGGGCAGTGCACCTGCAGGCCGGGGGCCTCGGGGCTGCGATGCGAGGAGTGTGAACCAAGACACATTCTGGTGGAAAGCGACTGCATTTGTGAGTATTTCTCCTCTCAAGATGCAAAGATGATTTTTCCTCTCAAATGTGTGAGAAAAGAAGTGGTTACAGTGTCAGCAGGACACAGAGCATCCTACTTTATTTTATTTTTGATTCTATTATTCTCTCAGCATAGACTGCTGTTGCATCTGCTGAACTTAACCGTAAATCGTGCGTTTTTTTTTTTTTTAGCTGAAGCAGGAATTTCTGAGATACTGGCCTTTATTTCCTGGGCACTCAAAGCAGCACAGTGATTCAACCTCCTCACTTCGCTGCTTTATTTATTTATTTATTTATTTATTGTTATTATTTTTTTTTTTTGGAGTTGGAGTCTCACTCTGTCACCCAGACTGGAGTGCAGTGGCCACTCCCGGCCACCACAGCCTCAACCTGCTGGGCTCTGGCCATCCTTCCGCCTCAGCCTTCCAAGTAGCTGGAATTACAGGCACGTGCTACCACGCCTGGCTGATTTTTGATTTATTGTAGAGATGAGGTCTCACCAAGTTGCCCAGGCGGGTCTCGGCCCCGCGGGCTCAGGCAATCCACTCACCTCAGCCTCCCAAGGCGTGGGATTACAGGCTGAGCCACCGAGCCCAGCTTATTTATTTATTTTTTCATTGCTTTGAGTCGGAGTCTCACTCTGTTGTCCCGGCTAGAATGCAGTGACGTGATCACGGCCACCACAGCCTCGGCCTGGTGGGTTCAGGCCATTCTTCCCCCTCAGCCTTCCAAGTAGCTAACTTTTTTATTTATTGTAGAGACGAGATTTCGCCAAGTTGTCCAGGCTGCTCTCAAACTCAGGCAACCCTGTCACCCGCAGCCTCCCAAAGTGCTGAGATTATAGGTGTGAGCCACCATGCCCGACCTTCTTAGCTGCTTTAATATATCCCTTAATAGAGCCCAGGGTGACTCGGTGACAGAGAGCAGACACCTTTGTGGGACTGTCATTTGTGCTACCCAAATTCCACAATAACTTTAGCTCTTGGCTGTCATGGATTTTTGTTTGTTTTTCCCAGTTTTGACTTACTTTGCCAGCAAGTGCATGAGGCAGTCCTCTTGGGACGTCTTCTCAGAAGTTCATGGGGAAGGTAGAAAAAAAGTTAGGATCGTGGCACTGGAGAGTTCTTTTGCTTTTGTTTCTGTGTTTATTATAAGCAAAAACACCCCCATTGTTTTCTCCAGTGCCCTTCATTTGTACTTGCTGAAGATGATCTGCAAACTGTCTGAGGGAATGACAGAGCAGGCTCTGTAAGGAAGCATGGAAACTCACCGCAGTGGGTCCCAGTTAAAGACGAGCAGTGTTGGAGTGGTACAATAAAACACATGCCAGTCCTGGGTACCGCTCTTGGCTCAATTGTTTCTTTCTGTGTGACTCCAGGGAAGTGACTTACCTGATCTACGTCTCAGCGTCCTCGCTGGAGAATAGGGGCTCGGTGCTTCCTGCCATACTCCCACCACACAGTTGGAATGAGAATGAGATCAGATGTGGCACAGGGGGGACACAGTGTCCTCTGTGCTTTTTATTATTGCAAAATGGCTTATGCAACCCCATGAGAAATGGGCAGACCACACTGCAGTAACTTTAACTTTTTTTTTTTTTTTATAGAGAAAGAAATACAGAGAGAGGGAATGAGGAGACACAGAGAGACGGGAGATACAGAGAGAGGGAGAGATACAGAGAGAGAGATACAGAAAGAGGGAATGAGGGAGACACAGAGAGAAGAGAGATACAGAGAGAGGGAGAGATAGAGAGATACAGAAAGAGGAGAGAGATAGAGAGAAGAGAGATACAGAGAGAGGGAAAGGAGAGAGATACAGAGAGAGAGAGATACAGAAAGAGAGATACAGAGAGTGAGAGAAAGACACAGAAAAATACAGAGAGAGAGGGAAGATACAGAGAGAGGAGAGAAGATACAGAGAGAGGGAGGGAGGGAGAGAGAGATACAGGGAGAGGTGGGAGAGGGAGAGAGAGATACAGATCTTTTTTTTTTTTGTCTTTCTCTTTAAGCCTGTGATGATGAGTGTGTAGGTGTGCTGTTGAATGACTTGGAAAATATTGGTGATACCATTCTTTCTATGAATCTCACCGGCATTATTCCTGTCCCGTACGGAATTCTGACAAACCTGGAAAATACAACTATTTCTCTCCGGGTAAGTATTGGGAATACATGAATAGAAACCTGTATCATTGAGAGATATAGTCAGTGTGGGAGGAGGAGGAGTCATCCATCTGTCTGTGTCCCCCACTCCTCCCGTGTAGGTGTCTTACTTCCATCGTCCCCCACTGCGAGGTTTCCAGCCATCCCTTGACTCTGTGACCAGGGACAGGGACTTCATCTTCTCATATGCTCATTTATTTCCCTGTGGGCAGCTCTAATTGTTTAAGATGCTCCATAGAGTTCTTCTTATAAATTCTGCTTCCTGTGGTCTTTGTTCTGCCTTTGGGGATGAGACCAAGACTACTTGCTTCTTCGTAATACAGACCTTTGGGCATTTGAAAGCAGCTGTCCTATTCCAAAAACAAAATAAATTGGACAGTATGTTCTTTCAAGTTGGTTTGTGCTGAAGATAAACCATCTTCTGTTAAGTATTTATTCTTAACTGGAGTTGCAAGGCATGAAAGTTTCTCCCTCCCCCATAAGACTATACTAAAATCTCTGGGAATACATCATAATTTTATGTTTTGTCAAGAGCATCTGGGTCAAAGAAGGGCAGGAAGTTAAGAAATGGATGTAGTAGACAGTAGCTACTCTTGCACTTTTCATTCTAATTGGAAAAAACATGATTCCTCAATTTTGCTTTTTGCCTGTACATTAGAAATGGACATAATCTAGTCAGTGTGTCCGGTTGCAATAAAAAGGATAGGCATTCCTAAATATCTTTTTTTAGATAAATGCTTTTCTTAGAATTAACGTTTCCCTAGGGTGTGTGTGTGTGTGTGTGTGTGTGTGTGTGTGTGTGTGTGTGTGTGTTGGGTTGAGTTTGGCTCATTGATCCATTCTTACTTAGAGAGGTCTTCTCTCTATAACAACAGTGAAGAAAGCTTAGGGAACTCTAAGAGTTCGTTTTATGTTATTTTTCCTCAAATGGCAAAAAGTGGTTTTGAAAGATGAGAGGTTTTACATCCATAAAATAAAGAAGCAAACATTTACATTTATTTTTCAATCACTATATATGCATCAATAAACACTATTTTCTGCCAGTTTGAGCCCCAGGAATATAACTACTTGGTATTTATCAAGTGAGGTAAATACTTTATTTGTTTTAAGTAATTTTGAATAATTTGCTCTAACTTAAGCCACTTGCCCATTTGCTTTCAATAACTCCTTAGTTTATGTAAAGTGTTTGGCGAAGGTTGGGAGTGTGCGCTCTTAACTGTTCTTTGTTCTTCTTATTTACTGACACACCAACCTTAGGCAACTTACTTAATCCTCTAACCCTAGACAGTAGCTTAATCACTTCATAGAGTTGTTTTAAGCTTTAAATAAACTCATACAAGCATAGAATTTAAAATAGTGTTGGCATAAATTAAGCACTTCATCGTTACTATTTATAAAGTTTTCTCTCTGTTGAATTATTTTGTATTTTTAAGGTGTTGGTAATTATAGTTAAAATTTATGTGATGCCGATATTGAAATAAAGTCATGCTGTTGTCTAAGAATTGCAGCAGTATCAGATTCTGCTTAACACCAGATTTCATAGGAGATGCAATGGCAAAGGATGACAGTATGGAATTATGTTGCTATAATTGAAACTTAAGTTTGATCCATTTTCTTTTTTTTTACATGACAATTTCAAGGAAAGAAGAATTTCCTCGTGTGAACCAAAAAGGAAATAGCAAGTGCTTCTTAGCTAAGAACCAGAACATGTTACTCAGAAGCACTGTAATTTAATGTGTTCCCTTTATTCTTCTTAGGAATCTCTGTTGAAGGAAAATAAGCAAAGGGAACTGGCAACAATTAAACTTGAAGGCGTTGCAGAACGAACAGACAACCTGAGAGAGAAGGTAACTTCTTTCTTTTTTTTTTTTTTTTTTTGAGTTGGAGTCTCACTCTGTCGCCCAGACTGGAGTGCAGTGGCGGTTCCTGGCCACCGCAGCCTCGACCTGCTGGGCTCCGGCGATCCTTCCGCCTCAACCTTCCAAGTAGCTGGAATTACAGGTGCGCGCTACCACGCCTGGCTAATTTTTTTGATTTATTGTAGAGATGAGGTCTCGCTGCCCAGGTGGGTCTTGAGCCCGCGGGCTCAGGCAATCCACTCACCTCAGCCTCCCAAGGCACGGGATTACAGGCTAAGCCACCAAGCCCGGCTGTAACTTCTTTCTTCAAGAACTAGGGCAGGCAGCTGTGTGAGCAATGACCCTTGGCTGTCTGGAAGGTTCTGATTAGACCATGTCAGGCTCTTCCTCCCAGGAGCTGTGCTCCAGGTACTTGATCATCCAATTGATTTCATCCCTGCCAGTTTCTGTGGTTTAGTGGGAAAAGGCTCCTGACTTAATTTCTGTTGTCACCTCTGTAGAGGAAAGAGTTGGACAGTCACTCTGCTCTCTGACTCCCATATTACCTCCTCTGCACTGAAGGGTGGGGACAGGATAGAAAAATCGCCGTGCTTTCTTCCTTCTCTTAAATTCACTGGCTATCCGAGCACATGGTGAGCACAGAGGCGTGCCACGGAGCACCAGTAATGCTCTCTGCAACTTACAGGGCAGATTTCATTATGGAATCTGGCCAACACTCAGGCTTCATACCCAGGTGGTTCTGATTTTAGGACTTTGAATGGCAAGAAAGCTCATTTTTGTGTCACCAGGGGATCCTTTATTCTGTTTAGCCTCTGCCAGAGAAAGGGCTTTTAGTGATCCAAAAAAGAATCTCCTCATTTGCAGATGACGAGAGAGGCCTACTGGCAAATTTACTATTTTTCACTTATGAACCTTGTGTGTGTATATACATATTTATATATAATGTTTAGTTTATCTATACATATGTGTATCTAGTCTCTGTCTCTCAACATACACATGTACATAATTACACACCCTAGAAAAAATATTAGCTTGGCCCCTGTTAATTTAGAATTAATGATGCTTTGGAAAGAGTGTAAGTGTTTAAGTGTGGGCTTTAAGTACCTCATCAAACAAATGTTTGGCAGGAAGTGATATGCTGATTAAAATAAATTCTCACTATCCCTTAAAGAAGATTCACTTTGGTCTTGACTAGAAAGCACTCGTAGACCGATCTGACTTAATTTGCATTCTTGGGAATTACAAGCAACCTTGTCTTTTACAAATTATAAAATTCTTAGTAAAAATAACAGCTGAGGACAGCTAAATCTCAGCCTCTGGGCTGCTGGCTTTGGGGACATCATCTCATTCAGTTCTCCTGAGAGTCTCATGAGGAGGTGTTATTATTACCCAGTGTTATAGATAATGTTGAGTTCTGTCTATAGCCTGGCAGAATCAGACCTAAAACCCAGCTTGCCTGACTCCAGGTTTAACTCCTAGAGACTAATATCTCACAGGGCAGACAAATTATTAAGGTTAACTTTCTGTGTTCTGTATACTTGGGTCCTACAGTAAATAAAGGGACTTCACAGTAGAGGCACTGGGAGAATCTGTGGGTCTATCAGGCTGCTTTTAAAAATATACTATCTTATTCAGTGATAATCAGGATTAATTGTGAGGAAACTGATACTGTTGGGATTTTAGAAAGAATAAATAGCTGACATAATAAAAAATAAATAAAAATATACCATCTTTCTTCAGGTTGAGTGAGTTGTAAATTATTTCATTAACCACTTAGTCAATTTCTAACCCCAAAATATTAACCTCGGTCTACATGGTAGAGCACATCTTTATATCTGAAATAGTTTTGTTGCTTCAAAGAGGCAATAACTGAAATGACAAAGCTTGCACATTTTTTAAAAGTCAAACTAACCTGAGACCTTATTCTCCTGTCAGCTCGATAGAGTATTAACAAGTACCCAAAGGGTGAACAGGGCAACCGAAAGAATCTTCAGGGAGAGTCAAGACCTGGCCGCTGTCATTGAGAGGCTACAGTCAAACATCAAAGGTAGTGTGGGCAGTGTCGAGTCTGGGGAGTCACTTTCACTCTATTAAACATATGCACAGGTGTGTGTCTGACACTGGGCTTCCTAGAGCCATGGGATTCGAATATTCCATGGTTTGGAGATCGTGAAATGTCTAGGCCATAGTTTTTCACTGAGATTTTAGTTTTTAGGAAATACATATTTCTTTTTAAATTTTCTATATCATGGCTCACATGCAGATCTTAATTCTCAAGCCCCTATCATGATAAGGCTGGTATGGTAATCTCCCCATTCATTTGCCCAGATTAGGAACCAACAGGATTTGGGGCTTCCATTTGGTGCTAAAGCATGTCCACTATATTAGGGCCATTTAGTCATGTCTCGATGGTATCTGATCTGGCCTTTAGTGTGCTTTTTTTTTTTTTTTTTTTTGAGTTGGAGTCTCACTGTGTCGCCCAGACTGGAGTGCAGTGGCCACTCCTGGCCACCGCAGCCTCGACCTGCTGGGCTCCAGCGATCCTTCCACCTCAGCCTTCCAAGTAGCCAGAATTACAGGCATGCGCTACCACGCCCAGCTGATAGTGTGCTATTTTTAGTTTTATGGTTACCAGCAACATATTCCTGCTTTTTCTTTTTGGGTTATAGTTTAAGGGCTTAAAAAGTATAGAATCCAGTGCAAATCAGATTTTATAAGGCAAAAGGTAAGGAAATTATTAGAACAAATTATGTTTAATAAAAACAGTAGTATCAAGTATTAGTGGTTTATTCATGTAGAAAATATTTATTGAGAAATTTCTATATGCAAATGTCTGCACCAGATACAAGGAGATGCTGAGGTAAACACAATGGTCAAACTCCCTGCCTTTAGGGATTTTATGGGTGCTTGGGCAGATGTACATTAAATAATCCCAAGTTCATGAATGTTTAGTTGGGGGGTGTGCTGAGTGCATTGGAATACACTGAGTGGCCTGACCTCGCCTGGGCTGGAGGTCCACCTAGCTTAGGGGAAAAGAACAGTCCTCACCGGGTGGGTTCTAACTTTTTCATTTAGCACTATGTACTTTTGAGAGACTTATTAAATAACTGAATTTTCTCCATAGAAATGATTGAAAAGTCAACAACTTTAAATGAGACCTTGGATGAAGATTTCCAACTCCCCGATTCTACTCTTCAGAATATGCAGCGGAACATAACGTCTTTGCTGGAAGTCATACAGAAAAGGCACTTCACTCAGTTGCACCAAATTGCTGCCCTTGAACTCAAGTAAGTTCCTAACTACCATTCACAACACAACCAAGTCGAGACAGAAACTTGGATGTGAAGGGAGGAGGCATAGTGCAAAGAAAGGGATGGAGTATCATAAGAGAGAAGGGCCCTGGTGCCAAGTAAATGAGAGATGGGTACCAGCCCCTCCAAGTACAGAAGGATGTGATCTATGCAGTGAATATAACCTTTCTCTGTGCTGTGAAGCAGAACGTTCTGGGTTGTTGCTCTGAGACATTTCCAACTAGCACAAACAGAAGAGCCTCATGGTACTGTATTTCTTGTAAATGAATTATAAAGCAGTAAACTCTCCTAGAAGAAAAGATAGTTGGTGGCTATCTGTGCCAAGAACACTAAGGCAGATCAACATGATACCAGGATAATTGATCTCAGTCACACAAACCCTCATTGAAAGCCACAATGTGAAATTGCACAGAGATCACAAAGAATTGTCACACGGAGTCGCAGGGAGCTCGGAGTTGCCATTCAGGCCTTTTTCTTAGAATTTTCACACAGTTATTACTTGATGTAACAGCACAAGCTGTTCTTCCGCCAGCTTTGATGAATGTCCTAAGTACTCTTTTATTTATTTATTTATTTATTTATTTATTTATTTGAGTTGGAGTCTCACTCTGTCGCCCAGACCGGAGTGCAGTGGCCGCTCCCGGCCTCCGCAGCCTTGACCTGCTGGGCTCCGGCGATCCTTCCACCTCAGCCTTCCAAGTAGCCGGAATTACAGGCATGCGCGTTTGAGCCGGGCTCAGTGGCTCAGCCTGTAATCCCGCGCCTTTGGGAGGCTGAGGTGAGTAGATTGCCTGAGCCCGCGGGTTCGAGACCCGCCCGGGCAGCGAGACCTCATCTCCACAATAAATCAAAAAATCAGCCGGGCGTGGTAGCGCATGCCTGTCATTCCGGCTACTTGGAAGGCTGAGGTGGAAGGATCGCTGGAGCCCAGCAGGCGAGGCTGCGGTGGCCGGGAGCGTCCACTGCACTCCAGTCTGGGCAACCGAGTGAGACTCCAACTCAAAAAAAAAAAAAAAAAAAATTTTGAAAACAATGTACACTTCCACCAGCAATACACAGGAAGGTTAAGTTGACATCTTTTTTGTTGTTGGGCATAATTTTTGACATTGTTGCTTGATTTGTTAAGTGAAAAAGAAAGAGTAGCCTACGCTTGGATGAGGTTTGGAGAGAGGACGAGTAATCTAATTACTAGAATACAAGGGCCTGGCAGAACCCCGAGAGAACCAGGAACTAGAGGAATCAGAAGAGGGCCAGGTCCCAGGAAATGGGGTGTGAGAAGTTGTCTGTGGAGCCCCTCCTCTGTGTCAGTGAGATAATCCAGTTGGAGAAACCAAGTCCCAGAGAATCCAAGGAATTTGCCCATGTCAAACTCCAGGACAGTATGAACCCTCACCACAAACCTAACTCTGTCTAACTCCAAGCACTATTATTTTCCAACTCAGAACAGAAAGAAGTACCTGTTGAGATCCAGTCCCTAAAAAACAGGCGGATAGAATTGAACAGTCAGGCCTTCCTTTCCGGGGCAGGAAAATGCGATCACAAGACTAGTGTAGGAGCGAGGCAGGGTGGGGGTAACTCTGGAGGCAAGGGAGCGTAGCTGCTGTTGGCAGGGATCCGGGAGGCAGGGGGCATCATCTTGGTGAACCACGTTCCTGAAAGGAGTGCTGCAGCCCCGTGTCTGCAAACTGAGGCTGTTCGTCTGTGCTCCTCTTGGGTGCTTCCATGCTGGTCTTCCCAGGACCCGTCCATGCTGGAGGCGGTCCCCCAGGCCTGGCTGGGCTCTGCTCTGCTCCCTGACCTCCTTAACTCCCCTGCCTCTGGGAAAACATATAAACCTCCTGCACTTGATTCCAGCCACCCCCACCCACATCACACCACACCTGCTGCACTCGTGTCCAGCTCATCCCTGACCCTCGACCCCTCTGGCCTCTCCCAAGCTGCCTGCCCACCACACAGGGTTTGTCATGCCCTATTTGATCCCTTCCTCCCTCAGTGGCACATCTGAGGGTCTGTTAAGGATAGAGATTCCCAGAGCCGTCCTGGAGACCCCAGGGGGTCATTTTGTGGGGCCATCCCCTCCCACTGTTACTCTTTCGTGCTCAGTTCATTCATTCATTCAACAAAATGGATTGAGCCCCAGGTGACAGGCATGGTGCTAGGAGTTGGGGACACAAAGGCGAAGAGTAGAGCCTTTTTTGCCTGCTGAGAACTTCGGTCTGACTCAGGAAAGTTCATTTTCTGAATATGCATTTGATGGGAGGGGAAGAGTCCCCTGGGTACCCTGACACTCCCCACTGGCTAGGGTTTCACTGGGGATCTTCTGGTTCTATATGGAACACAGTTATTAATAAGATTACTGATCTCTCTCTTTAATTTGCAAAAGACCTTTCATTTTTAAAAGTTAAGAATTTAAAATTTGTTCTCTGGCCTTCACTGTCTGATTTTACATAGATAATTCCTGTATATATGCCATTTCAAATTGCATGGATAATTTTAGGAATTATCTGCTTTTTAATTATAATTTTTAGAAAATTGTTGGTTTATACTGAAGAATGGCACTCATGTGTGAGAACATTTAGCAGACAAACCAGTTGCTTTCTGTGCTTGTGCTGGGGTCCCCAAGACCACAATAATTTTTAGAGTGTTGCTGGGATGCTCAGGAGGCAACATACATTTGATTGTACCTATGGCTAAGATTTATTAACCATGAGCCTCCAGATCAGGCAAAAAGGACACTGCGAAGTCTGGAAGAATCCATGGGGGCAGCTATACGTTCAAAATTGATTTAAATAAGCAATTTGATAGCATATTTATCTATTTAAGAAATTGGAAGCCATGTGTGGTGGCTCACGCCTGTAATTCCAACACTTTGGGAGACTGAGGCGAGAGGATTGTCTGATCCCAGGGTGCGGTAGTGCATGCCAGTAGTTCCAGCTACTTGGAAGGTTGAGGCAGAAGGATCACCTGAGTCCAGCAGGTCAAGGCTTTGGTAGCCATGAGCATGCCACTGCACTCCAACCTGGGCAGCAGAGTGAGACTGACTCAAACAAACAAACAAACAAACAAACGAGAAATTGAAAGAAACTTTTTTTTTTTTTTGAGTCAGAGTCTCACTCTGTTACCCAGGCTGGAGTGCAGTGGCATGTTTACAGCCACCAACGCCTCGACTTGCTGGGCTCAGGTGTTCCTTTCACCTTAGCCTTCCAAGTAGCTGGAACTACAGGCTTGCACCACCATGCCCAGCTAATTTTTCTTGATTTATTGTAGCAACAAGGTCTCACCAAGTTGTCCAGGCTGGTCTCGATCCCCTGGGATCAGGCAATCCTCTGGCCTCGGCCTTCCAAAGTGCTGGGATTACAGGCGAGTCACTGTGCCCTGGCAGGAAAAAACTTTTAATTTCTTTGAAACTTGCATTTATTCATGGTACAAATTATATCTTTTTGGTAATTTGAATTTGAAAACTTTCAGAAAACCTATTTCTTAACCAGCTCGAGAAAATCCTTTTATCATATAAATAAGCTGGTAAATTCATAATGCATCCCTGAATACCCTTCTTTCAATTTCTTACCATGTTGCGTACAGTGAAAGATTACAGTTCCCGTCATTAACATAGAAGTCCCAATATTCTGATTCCAGATTCTCTGAGATGATTTCTTTTAATTTCATTACAAAAAATGTATTAGGAAGTCTGTGGATAGAGATAATTTTTTTAAGTGTTTAGATCCCCATGAAGCCCTATTAAACCCAAATTTTCCAAGAGGTTTGGAAAAGAATGGGGTTGATGAGCTTCACTGTTTGAAATCAAGATTTTATAAGACATGAAGATGGCCGGGCTTGGTGGCTCATCCCAGCATTTTGGGAGGCTGAGGCGAGTGGATTGCCTGAGCCTGCGGGTTCGAGACCAGCCCGGGCAATTTGGCGAGACCTCATCTAGACAATAAATAAAAAATTAGCCAGGCATGGTAGCGCACATCTGTAGTTCCAACTACTTGGAAGGCTGAGGCGGTAGGATTGCCAGAGTCCAGCAGGTCGACGCTGGGGTGGCCATGAGTGTGCTGCTGCACTCCAGCCTGAGCAACAGAGTGAGACTCCAATAACAACAAAAAAGACACGAAGCTTTGAAAGCTTCAGGACCTACACCTACTCATTGTCATCACCAACCAGCTTTACTTAGACTCAGGAGATGAGATGGCAGTGTGCCTGTCCATGCAAGCAAGCTGTGGTAGATGGAACACAAGCATCACTGTACACGTGTATAAGGACTCTTTGCTTTGAGGCATGAATAAATGTAAGTGAGATACTCCACTAAAAAAAAAAATAGTTGATTAATCTGTCCTGTCTATGGCTCTTTTAGAAAAAAATCTTTCCATTCTTAAGAATTTAGGATGTATCACTTGCGATTTCAAGAAGGGACTAGGTATGAATATGTAAAACTTCCTTCCTCTGCTATTTCAGATATGAATTTTCTTGTGCATTTGCTTACCATGTGAACCACTCTTGTTTATCAGAGCTGCTGAGGACCTCCTGGCACAAATTCAGAAGAATTATCAGATGCCACAGGAACAGTTGGAGGTGTTAAAAAAAGCAGCAGACCGCCTCCTTTCAAAGCACAACAGCGAGCTGAGAGAGGCCGAAGCGCTCGTGAGGGAAGCCGAGGCAAAGATGCAGGAAAGCAGTCACCTGCTGCTCATGGTCAATGCCAACCTGAGAGAATTCAGGGTGAGTCTGACACTGCTTGCCTTCGCAGTTAGCGTTGGTAACCAGAGTCTCCAATGTCAACAGTAAACACAGAGCCCCTTGCACTGACTTCTGAACACAGCATTAAGCACCAAAGTTCAGGAGTAGACTTGCTTTTTTTCTGAGTTGGAGTCTCACTCCATCGCCCAGGCTAGGGCGCAGTGGCACGTTCACGGCCACCCCAGCGTCGACCTGCTGAGCTCTGGCGATCCTTCTGCCTCAGCCTTCCTAGTAGCTGGAACTACAGGTGTGCGCTACCACGCATGGCTAATTTTTTTTATTTATTTATTGTAGAGACGATGTCTCACCAAGTTGCCCAGGATGGTCTCGAACCCATGGGCTCAGGCAGTCCTCTCACCTTGGCCTCCCAAAGTGCTGGGATTACAGGCTTGAGCCACCGCGCCCAACCTGGACTTGCTTTTAAGAAGCATCCTTAAAAGGCGATTTCCGTTGCAGGATACAAATCTGCATGTTCAAGAAGAACAAAATCTGACCTCAGAGCTAATTGCCAAAGGAAGAGGACTGATAGATGCTGCCACTGCACAAACAAATGCTGCACGAAATGCTCTAGCCGTAAGTTACAAGTCAGCACAGCTACCGTACAGTTTCCAGAGAGTCTTCACACACGGCATCTATATGCGCATGTCAGATAGTAAATAGATGCATTTGTATTTACAATCTTAATTTCTCCACATAGCAATTAGAGCATCATCAGAATGAGCTACTTCTATGGGCTGCCAAAATCAGGCACCACGTAGACGATCTGGTCATGCACATGTCTCAAAGGAGAGCTCTCGATCTGGTCTACAGAGCCGAGGATCACGCTGCTAAGTTCCAAAGACTAGCAGGAATTCTGGACAGGTGAGACCACACCCTTGTGGGGATTCTAGAGGTCGCAACCCATTGATCAGAGCAAAGAAGGGAAGATCTATTGAAGGCAGTGAGGAGTTACTCTTCTTCCTTTGTGTAAAAATGAGCACTCCTGTTTTATTTACGTGGCAAGTCGGATTTCCTCTTGTCTGCTAGCATAATTTACCATTGGCGGAAATGTTTAGGAAAACTGCAGATGGAACTGGACAGGAATTAAAACAAATAGTTTGCTATATTATGAAGCCATCAAGCCTTTTTTTAAGCACTACTGAGGGCTCAGGGCTCTGGGAAATTGTGGTTGCATGTGAGACTTAACGAGGTTGTTACTTGCTTTATAAATCTTGCCTTTGGAGAGTTTATGATTTGGGTAGAGAATGTCACTGCCCACACTCTATCTATAAAAATGGGCATCTCTTTTCCAAACTCTGAAAGATACCATCCCCAATCATCTTCCATTGCCTGAAGGCTACCATTGTAATACAAATATCTTAACTTGTATTTTTTGGAGTATTGTTAAATATGTACTCAACTTGTAAAAAGTGCTGTAAACAAGAAGCACAACTTTAGGCCAGTGGTTTCAAACTTGTCTGCATATTGGAATAACCTGGGGACCTTCAGAAGATACTGATTCCTTTATCTCCTTGTCCACCTCCCCCAAAGAGTGTGACTTCATTGGTTTTGGTCTGGGATGTCCCCGGAGCTTTGTGATTTTTTTTAAATCCCCAGGTGATTTTAATGTGTGGCAAATGTGGGAACTGGGGTTTTAGGACTTATCAGTGATTTACACAATACTGTGAGTTAATTGGTAAATTCATTTCTTTAAAACCTACTATAAGTGATGAGTGGAAAAAGTCTGAACCCACTGGGACTGTGTGTTTTTGTGTGTAGGTGTGTTCTGTGGATGGAGAAAGAAGTGCCTCCCCATATTTGAAAATCTGACATAAAAGATTAGCTCATGCAACAAAAGCAATTAAAAATAATATAAGGTAGAATCTTGCGTAAATGTTGTGCTAAATTGAGTACCGCTGCCTCCATGCACCATAGGAATCAGTCATGGAAAATAGCAGCAGATACTTGGTTATTGCCTTTTCATTGTCTTTCTTCATTTCCCCAAAGAGAAAAAGGTAATTCTGACTCTGTACATGGTTAGAACAAAATCTTTATTATTTAGTATACGAGTAGTAAAAGCAATTTGGTATGATGCACAAACTTAAATAACATTATTCTCTTTTATTTATAAATCACTGAATTTTGCCAATCAAATAGTAACCAGCAATAACTGCTAATATCTGGTCTGGGAATCACCTGATTCAATAACCTTGGAAAGAAAATGAAGTGAATTACTCAGCAGGCTAAGATGTGTCAATTGCCAGATTTCATTTTCAAGATAGAAAGAGCTGGATGAGATTGTGCCATTACCAGCTACCAAGTTCCTAAGTGATTTGTCCACTTGTTAGAATGAATGGAGTTCAGCTGATTGAAATATTATCTGATCCTCCCCCAAAATCTCTAGTGAATTTCATAAAGTTGATGTATGAAATTTGAGGAATAAGATTCAGTATCCTTATGTGTGCTTAGGGAAGCATTTTGGAAATGAATATTTTGTGTTGCAGGGTGACTATAACTAACGCACGCATGCAGTGTAGCACCGGCCAGACACAGAGGGTTGGAACAGAGATCAGATTATGTTGAGGCTGATGGGAAATGATGAATGTGGTCTAAAGGAAAAAACAGCAATAATCTCTTCTTTGGTACTGATCAAATAGCAACTCCGAGTGTTACTGTGACAGTGTGGCTACTGCTTCTCAAAAATTGCTTTTGAAGTTAGAGGGAACCTATCTAAAGGTTGTATTCCTTGCTGCTGATACTTTTCTGAGAGGAAAGAAACTAGGAGACTTTCAAGTATAGTAGGCACGTGTAATTTTCATGAGTGAATCTATTTGATTTAGTTAATCACATTTCCACCTATGCTGATTTGATAGTGGCCTTAAAGATGTCAGGCATGTGTCCCTGAATGCAACCAGCGCGGCCCATGTCCATGCCAACATTCGGAGCCTGATTGAAGAATCAGAGAAACTGGCAAAAGACACTCACAGGACTCTAACTGAGATGAGCCTGGTAAGAAAAACCTGTGGGCTTCTTTTTCTGGGCACGACAGGAAATTGTTTGAGCAAAGCCTCAATGGCTCAAATTTATGCTTACTGGCATTCTCTTCTGGTAGAATCTATTTATCTTTATGTCATGTGATAGGTGTTTTAATTTCTTAAGGTCATAAATACTTCTTGACACAGACTAGGAACTAGTGTTGTAGAGATGAGGAAAATCTTACATTTTCTTACAATAAAAATGATAATACTTCCTGATGGCTACTTGAACCTGTTTTCTTTTTTCTTTTTTTTTGAATTGGAGTCTCACTCTATCCCCTAGGCTGGAGTGCAGTGGCACACTCATGGCCACCGCAGATTTGACCTGCTGGGCTTAGGTGATCCTTCTGCCTCTGCCTTCTAAGTAGCTGGGACTACAGGCACATGCCACCACGCCCACCTTATTTATTGATTTATTGTAGAGATGAGGTCTCGCCAAGTTGCCCAGGCTGGTCTCGAACCCCTGGTCTCAGGCAACCCTCTTGCCTCCTCCTCCCAAACTGCTGGGATTACAGGAGTGAGCCACTGTGCCCGGCTGAAGCATTTTTCTTTACCTATGGTAAAAATCTTATTTAATGGTTGGTTTCCTTCCTACATACTTAAAAATGTCTTTGTGTTCTTTCACCTTAACCTTTCTGCATACCTGGTACCTGGTACCTAGTTGACTTTCTTCCCGGGCACTTTGCTGGGGGCTACTCTGATGGAGTTGCTTCCTCCATCCCTGGCAGGACTCCCCTCAGCCCTCTAGTCACCATGTTTAAGTCGTTCTGTTTTCCAGTTCCCAGAATCCTTTGTTTCTAATGGGAAAGTGGCTCTGCAGCGCAGTTCCAATTTTCTAAAAGAAGCCAAAGACCTCAGAGGAAAGCATCAAGGTCAGTTTGGATCAAGGACTGTGTGGATGGGAGAGTGAATGTGAGCCCCTTCCTGAGTGTCCTCGAAGAATATTCTCCTTTCCTGGAGCAACGTGAAGCACAGCATTTCTTGTCACATTAGTATTCCAGTTTCCTACCATGCAAACATCTTATAATTTAAAATTTGATTTTATTATACAGTCCTCTCTGTCTTCTGTCCTTCCTTTATTATACAGTCCTCTCTGTCTTTAAGTCTTCCTTGATGATCAAGTCCTCTGCTCATTGCCATAGCTTGGAGCTTTCACTGTTCTTTATAGCTTCTGTTGGGTTATCTCTCTGATTGCATGTGTTCCTTTATTTGTCTCACTATTTCACAGTTTCTCGAAGAGATGTGTTATGTTTTATATGTCTTCTACCTTTCTCATAGGACTAATGTCATGTTGGATTCATGGTAGGTTTTCATATAATAATTATTTCATTAAATAATAACAGATTTATGAATTTTTCAAAAAATACCTGGGTAGTTTAGTTTGTTCTAAGAGTTGCATTTCTTTCTTCTCTTCTCTTTTCTTCTTTTCATCAGAGTCTTACTCTGTCACCCAGGCTGGAGTGCTGTGGCACAGTCATGGCTACTGCAGCCTCAACCTACTGGACTCAGGCAATCCTTCTGCCTCAGCCTTCCAAAGAACTGGTACTACAGACACATACCATTATGCCTGTCTAATTTTTTGATTTATTGTAGAGATGAGGTCTCACCAAGTTGCCCTGGCTTGTCTTGAATCCCTGGACTCAGGCAGTCCTCCTGCCTCAGCCTCCCAAAATGCTAGGATTATAGGCATGGGCCACCACACCCAACTTTGTCCTAAGAGTTTCGAGAAGCAATTATTTGGTATATGTAAAAGCTATCCAATGACCATAACACAAAATGGCCACAGAATCTGTTATATAAGATGATATATATGAAGTAGGCATACAATTTTTTGTAGCAAATAGCATGCTTTCTACCTTAATGTATTCTTAGATACCAAAAATATCAAGACTTCTCCTATAGGAGTAATTACTGGACCATACACAGAGCTCATTCCCTTTACAGACTACTTCCAAGTCCAGCACCACAGCCCTCCACAGCTGTCTGAACCAAGAGCTTGGATATGTGCATACTTTTTTTTTTTTTACTTCTCTGTGAGTGACACAATTTAGAATTTATGTTGTCATTTCACAGTGCAGAAAATGCATAATGCTCCATCATAAAGCATTAAGCACAAACTCTGCATCAATGTTGATGGGTGGTAGTTTCAGTTCACAGAGCTTTAAGTACTTCATAGACCTTGAAATTGTGAACTTTCTGGCAATTAACATTTTGTGTTTTAAACATGAGTTCAAAATCCAAATGTGATTGTGTGTCATTAACAGAAATTTTAAAGGCAAAAGCTTGGATCCAACTTAAGAATGTGGTTAAACTGAGTCCCAGTTGGGTGACCAGAAGGGAATAGAAAGATGCATAGGATTGGCAGGGATACAGGTGAGAGACTGAGAAACACTCTTATCAAAGGAGGCCGCCTTTTGTTTACAACCCAGAGAAGAAAGGTGGTCAAGATTCAGACATGGATTAGAATTCAGTGCATCTGATTAAGACCACGTGATTTAAACACAGTTCTTCATCATTGAGCTCTAATAACATTAACCAGGAAATTTAAGGAGAAATATTAGTGAGAAAGTGAACAAGCAAAGTAGAAAAAAAAACAATCAAGTCAACTAAAAATATACTCTTAATTTCTATATTGAATGGTACTTAGTCTTGCTGGAAAAAATTTTACTTTTTTTTCTTGAGTCGAAGTTTCACTCTGTCACCCAGGCTGGAGGGCAGTGGCATGCTCACAGCCACCGCAGCCTCGACCTGCTGGGTTCAGGCAATCCTTCTGCCTCAGGTTTCCAATTAGCTGGGACTACAGGCACATGCTACCATGCCCAGCTAATTTTTTGTAGAGACCATGTCTCACCAAGTCACCTGGGCTAGTTTTGAACCCCTGGGCTCAGGCAATCCCAAAGTGCTGGTATTGACCTTGGCCTCCCAAAGTGCTAGGATTACAGGTGTGAGCCATCGTGCCTGGCCTAACTTTCAATATTGAAAGTCTCTTTATTACTGATTCCGTAGATGGGTCAGAAGTGGTGGCTAACCTAAATGGAAACCTTTCCCCCCCTTTCAATAGGTATTACACTGGAACTAAGTGAACTGAGAAATATGGCAAATAGATTTCAAGAAAATGCTGATAAAATTACCAGGCAGACCAGTGAAACGCTCTTGATACTTAAAGCAATTCCTGAAGGTAAGTAGAAAGACGTTTCTTGATCCAAGAGCCCTAGCTCAAAAATGAGACTGTGGTTGATAAAGTTTTTACTTGCAAAGAATATGATTGGGAAATGAAGATTTCTGTTTTTTCACATTTGCATTGAAATACTACAATTATATTCTTAAAAACAGAAACTTTATACAACCGTCTTAATTGCTTATTTAGGAAATAGGCTTGATATGTCACTCAGATGAAAGAAGCGTCATTTAATGAGGTCAGCAGGTAAACAAGTGAGAATGCTCTTTACCTGCCTTAAGGGAAAATGCCAGATTCATTATAAATGTGGCAAGTTAGAGAATTCTTGCTCAGTCATTCTCCTTCATGAAGCAATAAAGCATTCTAAAATAGGCCCACTAGTCACCTTGATACTGATGGTTTGGAAATGCGGTATTCACGAAAATTATAAATAGGATAATTTTTTTTAAAGTTGTAATACAAATGAGTTGTACTGTGGTGAATTATTTACATCACCTCAAACTTCTCTATTCTTTGTTTATTTTTTTATTTATTTTGAGGTGGCATCTCACTCTATTGCCCGGGCTGGAGTGCAGTGACACACTCACAGTCACACCAGCGTCGACCTGCTGGGCTCCAGCAATCCTTCCACCTCAACCTTCCAAGATGTTGAAACTGCAGACACGTGCTACCATGCCTGGCTAATTTTTTAAAATTTATTGTAGAGAAGAGGTCTCACCAAGTTGCCTGGGTTGGTCTTGAACCCAAGGGCTCAGGCAATCCACTAGCCTCGGCCTCCCAAAGTGCGGAGATTACAGGCTGAGCCACCAAGCCCGGCCTTCTCTATTCTTAATAAGAATTTTTTGAAAAAGTTTTACTGCATGGTCAAGCTTGTCTCCATAGTCATTCTGTCTGCAATTTTCATTGTGCAGGGGAAACTGGGCATGAGTACATCGGGCTTACTTCTTACCTTGACTCAATGGAGATTTTCTGATCTGGTAGTTTTTTAAGGAACAATATGTCATATTTTGATTAAATGGTTAATAACTTTTTATTTGGAATTAATTTCAAACTTACAGAAAAGTTGTAAAAAGAGCAAAAAATCCATCTCTGTACCCTTTATCCAGCTTCCTCTACTGTTAGTGGTTTGCCGATTTTGTGTTTAAACTTTAAAAACAAATAATAGTGCCTTTAAAAAAATTCCTCACCCAAATTTTCTGTAGTAACTGAATTCTAGTTGACCTCAAGTGCCTGTGCAGTCTTTGTTCTGCTGTTATTTCTAGCAGTCAGCTGATTCTATGGGCAAATACAGTAAGTTCCCTACATATGAACGAGTTTCATTCCAAGAGGGTGTTCCTAAGTCCAGTTTGTTCATAAGCCCAACAAAGTTAACCTAGGTACCCAGCTAGCAAGATTGGCTATACCGTACCAGCTATATCAGAGTTGCTTTTACATCTGTTTCCGGACATCCTGGCTTGAAATAAAGATACTGTACTCCTGTGCTCTCTACAATGCTGTACAGTAAAGTACACAAAAATACAACCACTTATAAAGTTTGCACACAAGTGATAATGTATGCCAGACATGTGAACTAACTTACGTGATTGGACTTGCAAACACCTGTTCACATCTTTGAGAGCTTGCCACTTGAAGATTCACTTGTAGGGGACTTACTGTACCTTTCCCCCAGCTTAGGACATCTCCACCTCAACTGCGTACTTGACTTTCAAAACCTTCTAATCCAGACATGAAATGATGTGGAGAACATGTTTAATGATGATGAAAAAGGGTGATAGAAAAGGGCCCAAATAGGAAAATTTCACTTATTAACATCTAAGATGCCAATCATGTAGTGATTAACTGTTGCTTTTGTGATCTCACTGTGTATTGAAATCATATCCCAGATAATTATTACCAAAAAATATTTTATTTTCATATTTATTACTCCTAAAAAGAGGTAGTGGAGCATATGAGATGCAGTTAATTTTGCCATTAAAAACAAGAAGCCCTGTAAGCCACTGACCAGTGCCCAAAAGAAAAACACACACACACAAAAACGAGAAATTTCAGTTTGTGTTCAACACGCTATAAAATGACCGTAATGGGCTTCTGTGTAAGATTGCATTAGTAGTAGTTTTATTCTTCTCTCTGTGTATAAGTGCCCGAGTACATGTCTATAAATACGTTTATTTCAGGTGTGAGAGACAAAGGAAGCAAAACCAAAGAGCTGGCCACATCTGCAAATCAGAGTGCAGTGAATACACTGAAGGATGTCGTGGGACTGAGCCAGAAGCTACTGAACACCTCCACTAGCCTGTCCAGAGTCAATGCCACCTTACGAGAGACTAACCAGCTTCTGCACGCCTCCACCATGACCAGTATGTCAGTGCCCTTCCTTCCAGTCATGAAAGTCAGCATCCTGCATACTCCTAAAGAGTAAAAGTGTGCCGACATCTGGATTTGCATGTCTAAAGAAAGAGAGGGCCTTGGACAATGTGTGCTATGGCACCTTTTTCATATAGTTACCCAGATTACACCCATTTGGTTCTTAGAATATCCTGTTTTGTTCAGTGTATTAGTAATGGACAACTGATTATCTCATTTTTCCCCCACCCCACCCCAACTTTCTTGCCACCCCTTGCCTCCTTGTGTTTGTCAGCTCTGTTAGCTGGAAGAAAAGTTAAAGACGTGGAAACACAAGCCAACCTTTTATTTGATCGGTTGAAGCCTTTGAAGCTGTTGGAAGAGAACTTGAGCAGAAACCTGTCAGAAATCAAACTGCTGATCAACCAGGCCCGGAAACAAGCAGCTTCTGTGAGTTTGGAGCCCCGTGGCTCTCAGTACTACCCAACACTCCCATGGCCCAGACTCTTGGTCACGGAGTCCCAGAGAATTCCTGTAGACATGGCTTTCGGTCACACCAGGTGCTCTAGGACTTCCACAGACCCAGATCCCAAGAATCCCAGGTTCGTGATAACCGGGACTTGGGATATTTAAAGCCAATAGTTAGCCTCATTTTCTTTGCATTCTGCTTTTATTCAACATTTTTTAAAAGTTGTAAGCAGAGCTCTCTGAGTCTTTAGGGGAGATTTATCATTATAGCCCAGAAGTGTAGTTATAGCCTAGACAGTGCAGAATGTGTTGTCTTAGTGATAACATCTCTCTAAGTTACATTGGCTGCATATAGTGTTACTTCTTCATTTTACCAACTTAGCTTTAATAATCCAAGTGGCTCTTCAGAATGCGTGTGCAGTGTGGGCCTCAACCTCGAGAAGCTGAAAAAACAATTTGTATAGGCACAAACGCTGCACAAATCCACGTCACTAAATGTGTCCACCACTGTACACCGAGAAGTTCAAACTTGGGAAAATATTTTATAACCGTTCATGGTACATGGCACTGGCTGTGCTTTGAAAGAGAGGAGTTTCAGGGAAATAATTAGAGTTTCAAGAGAATGTGCAATTGTCATGCAACTGGAGACTTAGGATGAATGTGACCTCTGGGCTTATTTTTATCCACCTGGAGCTTTCTAGGCAAGAAAAAGGAGTTCTGGGCTCTCTGTTTTTTCCCAAGTGTCCTCACAATTGAAAAAGGAATGTTGACTCCATGTGTTTTAGTTACAGTCACTAAATAAATGTATGTGCAAGTCCAAATGCTATGGTTAACAACACTTAGACTCTTTAAGGCTAATGGAAGATATATATGCAAATAATTACTAATCAGAGATAAATGTGGTAAGTGCAATAATTGCTCTATAAATATTTGCTGAATGAATAAATGTATTACCCCTGCATTTATTCACCAAATGAACATCAAAAATCCTCTTTGGTCAGGTGGAAAGATTCCAAGGTGATAAGGTCCTTGTCTTTAAGGAATTAAATCTCATATAAGTGAGACAGTTTCCTATATAAAATACCCTTTTAAAACTAAGACTGATTTTCCCATATTTAAACCATTACCAAATATATTATTTTTATCACCATCTGATCTCTCACTTGATGAAACAGGAAGCTTTATATATTATCAAGAGAGGAGACCTGCCTCACAGTGAAAATTCATTACAGGAGAGCACTATTAAACTGCTGGTGAGCTGTCAGTGTATGTCACTAAATGACTGGGACACATTCTTTTTCTTTCTATAGATTAAAGTTGCTGTGTCTGCAGACAGAGATTGTATCCGGGCCTACCAGCCTCAGATTTCTTCTACGAACTATAACACCTTAACGCTAAATGTTAAGACACGGGAACCCGATAATCTTCTCTTCTACCTTGGGAGCAGCACCAATGTAAGTTATGGACTTTTGGAAAGCAGTAATGAGTCTTTTATGAAATTGTAGATTTTCTGAAATGTTGGGAAAAAAAGGTAGAGCCTTAGTAAAATCACTGATTCTTCTACAAGGTAGCATTAGATTAAAATGGTAGCATTAGATTAAAAATAAAGTACAAATTTGAAAGCCTATGAGAAGGAAAGCAACATTTCTCAAGAACGCTTCCCTCTGCCATCTTAATCGCAAGCTGTGGGAACAGAGCTTTATGTAATACCCCTGTTACCTCAGAGCTGATTGAGTATTATTACAGTTGGCAAGCTTTACCCAGGCTCTTATTGCGAACAAGATTCCAGTGGAGAGCTGGGTGTAGTGGCACATGCCCGTAATCCCAACAGTCTGAGGCAGGAGTTCCAGGCTGCCGTGAGCTATGATCGTGCCACTGCACTCCAGCCTGGGCCACAGAGATTCTGTCTCTTTAAAAATAAAGGTTTCAGTGATTCCCAGAGGGTGAGTTTCTATGGAATAGCATTGATACTGTGGTTGTGCCTGTGGGAACGGGTCAGAGATCTTGGACGTAGAGGGTAGAAAATGCTAATAAGCACGTATAGTATCTGAAATGCCTTCCTGGGGAATAAGATGCAGAGCTTGGGCAAGTCTATGATGTGGGATTTCATGACTTCTGTCTTACTGCATATTTCACATCAATTTCTTGCCTTCGGAGACTGAGCAAACAAACACCATGCCTTCCCTCATGCTCCCCGTGGACTGCCTGTGACCCCCAGTGAGTTTTCCTGCGGAGTTTTAAGAAGGCCATTGAGGCAGGCCATGCAAGACGCCTGTGGGTGGCGCTGATGTCCCCAGGGCTCTGAGCCATGCTCCAGCTGCAGGGAGGGGAGCTAAGACAGATGGAGAGAGTTTTGGGGGATTTGCTTTTTTAAAAAAAATAGAGGAAACCCTGTAAAAACTGGTCTTTAAAGTGTTTTGGTGATTGTGCAAACAGCCCAGTGCATAAACTCACCCCCACCCATGCCCCATGCCCCAGGCTGATTTCCTTGCCGTGGAGATGCGGCGAGGGAAGGTGGCCTTCCTCTGGGATCTGGGCTCCGGGTCAACACGCTTGGAGTTTCCAGACTTCCCCATCGATGACAACAAATGGCACAGTATCCATGTAACCAGGTAATAAAGTTCTTTCAGAGCATCTCTCTTTTTAAAACTATTTTATAAGTAATTGCCTGCTTGTAACACCATATAATAGATTTTGAAACTTTTGGAAAGCCAGATTATAATCAAAGAATACTTGGTTTAGATTATCTATAGAAATAAGGACTTGTTGCAAATTACAGAATTTCTTTTTTAGAGACTGAGTAGTAGTATTCCATTGTGTATCTAAACCACATTTCTTTATCCATCCACCAGTTGATGGTTGATCATTCTAAATTGTATTTAAAACTCATAGCCTCATTTTGCACCTCATAAGTATATGCAGTTATCATTTGTCAATATATAATTTAAAAGTTAATTAATTTTAAAATTGTTTAAAGAAATAAGGGTTTGGGTTTATTTTCTTATTACAGAAGAATAAACTTTGCAAGATCAATAATCAAAAGAAGAAAAAATTAAAAATTTGTTATCTTTAGAATGTCTAAAAGTTCAGATTACCTTTAGAATGTTATCTTTAGAAAGTGTAAGTCTGAGACTGGCCAGGTGCGGTGGCTCACACCTATAATCCCAGCACTCTGGGAGGCCAAGGCTAGAGGATTGCTTGAGCCCAGGAGTTCAAGACCAGCATAGGCAGCATAGTGAGACCTCAACTCTAAAAAAAAAAAAAAAAAAAAACTAGTGAGGTGTAGTGGTGCATGCCCATAGTCCTAGCTACTCAAGAGGCTAAGGTAGAAAGATCACCTGAGTCGGGTAGGTTGAGGCTGTGGTGAGCCATGAGCATGTTACTGCACTCCAGTCTGGGTGACAGAGTGAGACTCTGACTCAAAAAAAGAGGAAAGTCTAAGTCTGAAGCAATCAACCCAGTGAAATACTTATTCCTCAGAAAAGAGGAGAACATGTAGCCTGGTAGGAACATGTGGCTGTCGGGGGGGCATGCAGGTAGGGAAGGACAGAAGATAAGGATACAAGCAGGAAATGTGTCTTCTTAAAATTCAAACACAGCAAAATTCTTCCTTTTGAAGTTCCTCTCCAGAAGTAACACTTTTAAGCAGCTTTGAGAATATTTTTCTTTAATATGCCATTTTGTGGCTAATTTTTTCTTCATTATTACAAAGTGGAGTCATATTGAAGGCAGTAGGCCACCTTCAAGTACAGTTTAGCCCATCTGACCTGTTTGAAGCAGAGAGGTAACGTGATGAAATTTCTGTTTCAGAAGAACCACTCTGCAAGATTTTGGAGAGTAAACTAGGGATGGAGTGGGCAAGACTGGCAGCGGGGGGACCAGTAGGAGGTGCTGTTGTGGGAGTCCTGGGAAGAATCATGGCGGCTGCGTATGAGGGGATACTTGTATGTGCACTGACTTGAAATTCTGAGCGCTCCTTTTGCAATTCTTTGTGACCTTTAGATTTGGAAACATTGGTTCATTGAGTGTAAAGGAAATGAGCTCAAATCAAGAGCCACCAACAAAAACAAGTAAATCTCCAGGAGCAGCTAATGTTCTGGATATAAACAATTCAACACTAATGTTCGTTGGAGGACTTGGAGGACAAATCAAGGTAATGTTCTTAAAGCTCATCTGAACAGGACTGATTGCCTGATTTTACCTACATATAAAATTATTATGTCTAGATTGTTGGATAGATCTTAAGCAGATTAAGTTTTCTGCCTCTATTGTTTTGCTTCGTGACAGCTCATCTGCAGAGCTGGGCTGGTTTTGTAGGGCTAACGACCGTGCTTAATCAATAGCATAAATGGAGAAGGAACCAATGGCTCATTTTGCTATTTGAGTTTCTTTTCCTATGATGAAATAGGAAATTCAATGTTCCATGTTAATTTCTGTAAAGTTCCTTTATCTCTATTCTCACTCTAGTGGTTGACTAATACCAGTTTGTGTTTAGAAAAAGACTCAGCATATTTATTTCATTGTACCAGTTATCCTCTCACCAAACGCAGTTGCATGACTTGAACCTGGTTCAATGCTCTGAAGTGGGAGTTAGGGTCTCGGTTCCAGCTGGGTCAGGGTCTCAGTTCCAGCTGGGTCCTCCTCACTACCGACTACATTCTGAGGATCTCTGTTCCCTCACCTGTTAAAAACATTTTTCTCCAGCAACGCCAGTCATTGAGATGATGTTTAGATCTTGTTCAGCTGTCACTTATTCTAGGATTTCACTTTATAACTGAAAAGAATCCAGTGGTTACAAAACTGGCCATCTTTCTGAATGTTGTACTCTCAAAATTTACATCTGTAGATTTGAACTCCTAGGAGAAACTCTCTGTCTTGTGCACTTAGAGAATGTATTCGGCCTTACCAACTGTATGTGGGTTGTGTTTGTTTGTTTACATTAGAAATCTCCTGCTGTGAAAGTTACCCATTTTAAAGGCTGCATGGGAGAGGCCCTCTTGAATGGAAAATCAATTGGCCTGTGGAACTACATTGAAAGAGAAGGCAAGTGCCATGGGTGCTTCGGAAGGTAAGATGTCACCACAATTTACCACATAGTATGTCATTCTGTTAACATCTGAGAACTGCTGAAAGAATTTACATACACAAGCTGGGCATGGTGGCCCACGCCTGTAATCCCAGAACTTTGAGAGGCAGAGGCGAGAGAATTGCCTGAGCCCAGGGGTTCGAGACCAGCCTGGACAACTTGGCAAAACCTTGTCTCTACAATACATTAAAAAATGAACCGGGCATGGTGGCACACACCTGTGGTTCCAGCTACTTGGAAGGCTAAAGTAGAAGTTTGCCTAAGCCCAGCAGGTAGAGGCTGTGGTGGCCATGAGCGTGCCACTATACTCCAGTCTGGGCAACAGAGGGAGACTACTACTCAAAAAAAAAGAATTTACATACACATCAAGGATGGATTGAGTCTGTGATGTCAGTCATCTTATTGCAAAGGACATAATATAGATTATTTATAGATGGAAGAATGGATATCATTTTTAACCCTTTAAAAGAGGTGCACTTTTTGCTGTGTCTTGTATGCTTTGTATATGTATTGTTGGCTTTGATCATGGATCATAAACCCTAAATCTTCTCAAGCAGCTTTGTCTCAAAGAGCCACAATTAAATCTCGGGTAAACTGCTGTACACTTTTATTTTGAAAAGGTTGAGAATTGTGTGTACATGTGTGCAGTCACTTTTTATAAATTAGTACTTTCCTATTCCTAACCAATTTTTATAATTCTGGAAATAAAATGCGTTTGGAAATGGAGAACAACAGACGTCATTTTGTGTATGTTGACATAGCAGAAGACAATGACTTAATCTCACTGAACTCAATAACCTTCTATTATTTTATAACAAAATAACCACAACTCCTTAGGTATGTAAGATGCTGCTTTTAGTAACGAAGACAATAAGTTGTCTTTTGCCGTTAGAGGAGTGTAACATCTGATATAATTGCTTTCATTCGATGGGCTGCGCTGTCCAGATAAACATCTGTAATTAACAGCGAGCAGTGACAAGATCAGTTAAAAGCAATTTGCATTACATTTAGAGACTCATGGGTGAGTTTTCATTTTGTTGTTGTCAGGTCTACTTGCTCCCATGACTCATAGCTTGGGATTCTATAATTTATGCCTTCTACTTGCTACTTTCTCCCTCCCCTAGCTTGTTTAAAAAGTTGTGACCAAGCCGACCGCGGTGGCTCACGCCTATAATCCCAGCACTTAGGGAGGCAGAGGTGAGAGAATAGCCTGAGTCCAGGGATTCGAGACCAGCCTGGGCAACTTGGCAAAACCTCGTCTCTACAATATATATATATATAAAAAAAATTAGCCAGGCATGGTGGCACTCGCCTGTGGTTCCAGCTACTTGGAAGACTTAGGCTCAAGGATTCCAGTAAGTCAAGGCTGCAATGGCTGTGAGCATGCAACTGCACTCTAGCCTGGGTGATACAGTGAGACTTCAACTCAAAAAAAAAAAAATTGTGACCAGAAGCTTGGTTATTGCTGCCTTCGGACTAAAAAGAATACTGAGTTTGGAGTCTAAGTTTCTCAGTCTCCTAGCTCAGCCTCTTGACCAAATTTTCTAGTGACTTTGGGTGATAAGTCTTAACCTCTGAGGTTTGGTTTCTTTTTCCAGTAAAGGAAAACAATAATCATACTTGTCTTACCCACTTCCGAAAATTATCGTGATGGACACGTAATGCCATGTATGTGAAAATACTTTCTTTCTGAAGCACCTCACCAATGTTCAAAACTGGTCTTCCTACAGTGATATGACTTTGCTTTGTAGATTGATGTCTCTGAATTTGTTTCTTGGTAACAAATGTGTAAAAAGTAAGACTTTGTAATTGGCAAATATGATTTTAAAAATGTTATTACTTTGTAAAGTAATGATACTCATTGCTATAGAACCTCAGCGGAATGAGCACATGTATTCAGGCTCTCTGGTTCATCACTTTTTCCTTATGTTGTGTCTTTAGCAAGGAACTTTCAGCAATTCTAACGTGAAAAATGCCCCAACCTCTACTCTGTCCCTTCCACTGACCCCAACCATTAACCTCACTGCCAGGTACTGCCTATGTCCGTAGATATCTCATGATCTGGGGAAAAATACCTATACAGTTAGTCCTCTACATACAAACCTTCAAGTAGCAAACTTAAAGATGTGATGTGCAATCACATGTCCAATCACATAAGTTCCTTTATCAGTCTGGCATACATTGTCATGTGCATACAACCTCTACAAGTGGTTGTGCTTTCTTTATTTTTGTGTGTTTTGTTGTTGTTGTTGTTGAGTTGGAGTCCCACTCTGTCACCCAGGCTGGAGTGCAATGGCACACTCACGGCCAAGCCCAGTATCGAACTGCTGGACTCAGGTGATCCTTCCACCTCAGCCTTCCAAGTAGCCGGAACTACAGGCCCACACTACCACGCCTGGCTAATTTTTGATTTATTGTAGAGACGAGGACTTGCCAAGTTGCCCAGGCTGATCTTGAACCACAGGCTCAGGCAATCTACTCGCCTCGGCCTCCCAAAGTGCTGGGATTACAGGCTGAGCCACTGAGCCCAGCCTGTGTTTGTTTTTTAATGTATTATTTGTGTGAAAATTATCCTAAACCTATTACAATGTAGTGCTATATGGCCGATTATGTCAGTTGGATACCTAGGCTAACTTTGTTGGACTTATGAACAAATTGGGTTTATAAATGCACTTGCAGAATGGAACTCGTTCGTATGTAGGGAAATTACTGTATAGAAACAAGAAAGTGCAGTGAGCTGTGGCAAGGGGGACTGGGAAACAGTGGGAGAAGCAGCATCCTAACTCCAGGACCCGGGCATGACAGCTGCAGGGCAGGTGCATAGGTCAGTACAGGATTATCCAAATCTTATGAATGAGAACTTAGAGGACCAGGGAGTTTCAGTGATTCTTTCAAGCTCTTGGGGCTGAGAGCTGGGGAGGATGGACTTCACTCCAGGCCTGCCTGACTGCAGGGCTTCCACTTGTACCTGCGGGGGGATGGGAACTTTTCCAGGTATAGAATGGGGTCATCCATGAGGTGTTGCAACAAACAGAACTTTCATGTGTCCTGGGCCCCTCACCTAGGCAGGGGCCAGAGCAGTCTTCCTGTGGCCCATGTGAGAAACAGGCTCCTGGCTGGCTGGTGAGGCACGCAAACCTTGTGGTCATATATGGAAGCCCACTGTGCCTCTGGGAGAAGCAAGGGGAAGTGACCAACATGAGGGTTGAGGGTGAAGCCTGCAACTTTTTTTTTTTGAGTTGGAGACTCACTCTTTTGCCCAGGCCAGAGTACAGTGACATGCTCATGGCCACCCCAGCATCAACCTTCTGGGCTCCGGCACTCTTTCACCTCAGCCTTCCAAATAGCTGGAACTACAGGTGTGCTCTACTGCACCCGGCTTTTATTGTAGAGACGAGGTCTCGCCAAGTTGCCCGGGCTGGTCTTGAACTCGCGGGCTTAGGCAGTCCACTCACCTCAGTCTCCCAAAGTGCTGTGATTACAGCTGAACCACTAAGCCCGGCTAAGCCTCCACCTTCTTAAGAGAGGAGAACTCAGGCTGGGCATGGCAGCTCACACCTGTAATCCCAGCACTTTGGGAAGCCGAGGCAAGAGGATTGCTTGAGGCCAGGAATTAAAGACCAGACTAAGCAACATAGTGAGACCTCATCTGTACCAAAAAAAAATTATACAAAAATTAGCCAAGCGTGATGACGTGAACCTGTAGTCCCAGCTACTCAGGAGACTAGGCAGAAGAATTGCCTGAACTCAGGAGGTTAAGTCTGTGGTGAGCCATGATCATACCACTGTACTCCAGCCCAGGTAATAGAGTAAGACCTTGATGAGAGAAAGAGGGGGAGGGGAGAGGGGATGGTGGGGAAAAGGAGAACTCATGCCTCTGGGAGGGAAGGGCGTGCACAGTGTGACAAGACAGATTTCTGGAGTTTTGTTTGAAACCCAGCTTCACAGTTTCTTGGGGTTTGTCTTTGGGCAAGGCACTTAATCTTTGAGGTTCAGCTTTTAATAAACAATATGGAGACTGATCCATCAATGACCTCTAAGCACAGCAGAATAATACATGCTAACATGGAGTGAACACTTGCTGTGTGCCACACACTGTTGCAAGAACTTCACATGTATTAAGTCTTAGGTAGCCTCCCCAGGGAGGCTCTTTTATTATTCCTATTGTATAGATAAAGGGTAGCTTTTCCAAGTGCGCACAGCTAGTTAATCGGGGAATGGGGATTTGAACCCCAGTAGTCTGATTCTAAAGTCTATCCTTATCATCATGCAGCAATGATTGGCCAAAGGTAGAATAAGGGAACATGTGTCTAGGAAGTCATAGGTTTAAGAATTAAAGACTTAGAATTAAGCCATAGTTTAAGAACTTATGGACAGTGCAATTTTTTTTAAGTTATACTTCCTAAAAGAGATCACAAGATAGAAATTTTTTAAAAAGCTGTAAGGTAGGTAACTGTAAATTTGAAACCTCAGGTTTCACAAAGTGCTCCTACATTTTGTTTTGTTTTGTTTGTCCGTGGAAACAATTTCAATGTTTGGTTATACTGTCTTGCTTGGAGATGTGGCAGTGAGGTTGGTTGTTATGTCTTCAACTGGGAAGGATTCAAATATATACTCCAAAACCATTCTAACCCAAGTTTCACTCCCAAATCCCATAATATTCAGAAAAGTATTTTTGAAACATAATTCTGATATGTTGCAGGTGAATTAATTTGTAATTAAATAGTGAGTAATTCAGCTTTTCTTTTGATGAGTATTCAGGAGCAGACCAGGAAACACACTTACCTGGAAAGTGTCCTGGGCCATCGATTTTATAACTCTGTTGTAAGCCATATATTCATCCCAAAATATGATACAGGTCTTTAAACTCATCCTGGAGATTTTTAAGGATGTCAATGGTTTTTTGGTGAAATGATCCCTCTAGCACATGGGCACGTATTTGTTTTATATTGTAACTCTAGTTTATCTGCTGTTAAAACCAGCAGAGGGTGATAAATGCCAATATAAAAATTATTCAGAGGACACTGGAATTAAGAAGGACAGTTACAGTAAAGGACACAAATCTAGTTGATAAGTAGAGATATTTACTCATATAGTGCTGTCCTCCTGTGAAGAAATTTCTTTTTACCGCAGTGAACACTTCCTACATTAACTTGCTTTTTCTTATGAAGTGTCTGGGCATTTGTCTTGCATTATCTCATGGCAAGCATGTTTTTAAATATTACAATCTACACCTGTTATCAAATTATGGCAATAATAGTGCTCTGTGACTTTTGTGAAGGAGACCTCCGCAAATGGACTGTTCACTCACTTTACCCTCAAGAGTGTGAATTTTATTTCTTCTGCCTTACAGCTCCCAGAATGAAGACGCTTCCTTCCATTTTGACGGAAGCGGGTACTCTGCCGTGGAGAAGATGCTTAGGGCCACCGTGACTCAGATAGTAATGGTCTTCAGTACCTTTTCACCCAATGGGCTCCTCCTCTACCTGGCTTCAAATGGCACGGTAAGAGTCTTTAGGGGGCACTGGCCCCTACTGTGGACACACGTTTAGATGACTATGAGGCTATTTATGTTTAACGAGGATTAACTAATTAAATACATACATATGCATGCCATACAATTCTTTTTAAGCATATGCTAATATAACATATATACGTATTCCATATAATTTCCCCATTTAAAATAATTTATTTATTATGTTAATACAAATTCATTGTAATGGAACTGTTTAAGGAAGAACACACTTTGTAAGCCAGGGGGTTTTCTTGTTTATTTTACTTTATTTTAGATTCAGAGGGAACATGTACAGGTTTGTTGCGTGGCTATCTCATGTAATGATGAGACTCGGGCTTCTAGTGAACCCATCGCCCAAATAGTGAACGTTGTACTCAAGCTTCAACCCTCTTCCACCCTCCTCCCTCTTGAAGTCCCCAGTGTCTACTGTTTCCATCTTTGGATCCATGTGTACCCGTTGTTTAGTTCCCACTTATAAGTGAGATTATGTGGTATTTGATTTTCTGTTTCTGAGTTATTTCGCTTAGGATAATGGCCTTCAGCTCCTAAAGTTTATAACACATTATTGCAACATGCTTCTGTTCTGTTGGCATTTGTCCTTACTATGCCGTATTTACATATACACATTTAAAAAATAAATCTAAACATGTTTCTATCTTAAAAAATACAAATTCATTGCAGAAACTTTGGAAAATACAGAAGAGTACCAGCTAGAAACTAGCCTTCCAGTCACTATAGATATCAATTAAACACATGTTATTAAATTTGGAGCTCAAGTAGTATGTCTTGTTTATGTTCTCAAATAATATGTCTTGGTCCATGTTCTCTGTGACCCCAGTGACCTTATTTGAATTCCATCTACAGAAATTTCATGTTCTCACTTTCATCTCATGTGCTGATGATTTCTGTTTCTCAGTCTTCTAATTTCATTATTTAGGAGTGGCCTGTTTTTCAGTATAAGTGAAAAAGGTACGAACCACTTCTCTTACTGAATTGTAGATTTTCATAACAATGCGTAGTGTTTCATTTATATGTGCGTGGTGTTCTAGAAAGCCTTTATGGAGATTTTAATTTTCATAGCACAGATCTCTGGCTTGAGGTTGGATCTAGCCTTCTCCGTTTTGACTTTAGAAGGCTTCTGCCGTCCCTGACTTAAAGGAAAAGAAAAAGTTGGAATAAAGACCTAGTCATGGGGAAATGTGTTCTCTTCTTTACAGAAAGACTTTTTATCCATCGAGCTGGTCCATGGCAGAGTGAGAGTTATGGTTGACCTGGGTTCAGGACCCCTTGCTCTTATTACAGACAGACGGTATAACAATGGAACCTGGTACAAAATCGTTTTCCAACGCAACCGGAAGCAAGGTAGACACACAGGTGGACTCACCTGATGTTAGTCACTCTCATAAGAGACAGAAATTTTTTTAACATCAGCAGTCTTTATTCTTCTTTAGTTTCCTGGATATTCTTGAATGATATCCTAATTGAAAGTCATGTTGTCCTTGGAATACTAAGAAGCAAAATTCACATTTTCCTGGAGAAATATTGCACTTCTGTTTGTCTGTGGCTTCCAAATGCATTATGTAACATTACATGCTGAATTGGAACAAGAATCAAATCCATTCTATTTTCTTCCAGACACACACTGCTGTCATTTAGGCATGTGTATTCTGGATTTATGAACTTTCATAGGGAGGATTTTTCGTTTGTCTTTTAATAGCCAAGAACATTAGCTGATCAAATTTGCAGAATGTAAAAGACTATGTCTTTGTTAATGAACTTGGTTGACAGAAGTTTGCATTTTACTTTTTAAGATAAAAAAGTTGGAGTCCAAAGTTTTTAAGTTGGAGTCTCACTCTGTCGCCCAGGCTGGAGTGCAATGGCACGCTCATGGCCACTGCAGCCTCGACCTGCTGGGCTCAGGCGATCCTTCCACTTCAGCCTTCCAAGTAGCTGGAACCACAGACCCACACCACCACGCTCAGTAATTTTTTTAAAATTTATTGTAGAGACAAGGTCTCGCTAAGTTGCCCTGGCTGGTCTCGAACCCATGGCCTCAGGCAGTCCTCCACCTCCGCCTGCCAAAGTGCTGGGATTACAGGCGTGTGTTTTACTGTAATGTAGAAAGTGATTTTCATTTTCTTATCTCTCCCTGTGACCTTCAGGACTCCTGGCAGTTATTGATGCACATAACACCAGTGATAAAGAAACCAAGCAGGGTGAAACTCCGGGAGCATCTTCCGACCTCAATCGTCTGGATAAGGATCTGATTTATGTGGGTGGATTACCTAGGTCAGCAGTTGTAAGGTACGACATTAAACTGTGGAATTTCCATGTACCTAATTTCCAATCATTCTCATTTGCTAGGGCTGCCATAACAAAAATACCACAAACTGGGTGTCTTAAACAACGGAAATTCATTCTCACTCAGTTCTGGAGGTTACAAGTCTGAAATCAAGGTGTTGGCGGGCTTGCTTCCTTTTTTAAAAAAAAATTTTCTATTTTGAAGATGTGGGGTACAATTCAGGGATACCACAATTCAGGGATACCACCTAACTCCAGTCAGGATGGGCATCATCAGTAACTCAAAGGGCCAGGCATGGTGGCGCAAGCCTGTAATCCCAGCACTTTGGGAAGTGGAGGTGAAAGGAGTTTCCTGAGCCCAGGGGTTTGAGACCAACCTGGGCAACTTGGTGAGTCCTCGTCGTCTCTACAGTAAAAATTTGGCCGGGCGCTGTGGCTCAAGCCTATAATCCCAGCACTTTGGGAGGCTGAGGTGAGAGGATTGCCTGAGTCCACGAGTTCAAGACCAGCCTGGGCAACTTGGGGAGACCTCATCGCTGCAATGAATCAAAAAATTAGCCGGGCTTGGTGGCTCAGCCTGTAATCCCGCGCCTTTGGGAGGCTGAGGTGAGTGGATTGCCTGAGCCCGCAGGTTCGAGACCCGCCTGAGCAGTGAAACCTCATCTTCACAATAAAATCAAAAAATCAGCCGGACGTGGTAGCGCATGCCTGTAATTCCGACTACTCGGAAGACTGAGGCGGAAGGATCGCTGGAGCTCAGCAGGCGAGGCTGCAGTGGCCGGAAGCGGCCACTGCACTCCGGTCTGGGAGACCGAGTAAGACTCCAACTCAAAAAAAAAAAAAAAAAATTAGCCAGGCATGGTGGCATGCGCCTGTAGTTCCAGTTCTTGGAAGGCTGAAGCGGAAGGTTAGCCTGAGCCCAGCAGGTCGAGGCTGCAGTGGCCATGAGCGTGCCACTGCACTCCAGCCTGTGTCATAGAGTGAGACTCCGACTCCAAAAATAAAATAAAATAACTCAAAAAACAACAGATGCTGGGAAGGATGCGGGGGTTGCTTCCTTTTAACATCTGTCAGAGAGCACCAGTTGCATGTTTGTGGCCTCCGGTAGTTTCAGGCAATGCTTGGCTTGTAGACCAGTGTTCTCACTGGGTCTTCTCATCATCTTATCTCTGTGCCTGTGTCACTCTGTGTCCACTTTTCCCCTTTCGCTAAAGACACTAGTCATATTGGATTAGGACCTCATCTTGATTTGATTGCCCCCAAAAAAACCCTTTTTCCAAATAAGGTCACATTCACATATACAGGGCGATCAACTGCAACGCCTTTTAGGGGGCATAATTCAACCCATAACATCTGTTTTTATTCCCAGTACTCCATGCCATATTAATTGGGAAATAAAGCAAGCCTTCTGCAGGAACACTAATGATTTTGTACCATTGATTCAACACTTCTAAATTTGTTGCTGTGCAATATTTGGAGACTCCACTTGCCGTCACACTTCATCCTCCTCTCTAGACATTTTAGAGCACTAAAATCTCTTTAAAGGCAAAAAAAGAAAAGAAAATTATACTTTCCACAAACTTATCAGGATTCCCTTTTTATGTAATTAGAGTGAACGATGTATGCAAGAGTTGAAAGACCAGCGCCAGGAAGTGGAATGAAAGATGGCAGGAGACAGGCTCAGTGGTTCAGCCTGTCATTCCAGCACTTTGGGAGGCTGAGGCGAGTGGATTGCCTGAGCCCGCGGGTTCGAGACCAACCCCGGCACCTTGGCAAGACCTTGTTTCTACAATAAAATCAAAAAATTAACCGGGCGTGGTAGCGTGTGCCTGTAGTTCTGGCTACTTGGAAGACTGAGTCGGAAGGATCGCCGGAGCCCAGCAGGTCGACTCTGGGGTGGCCGTGAGCATGCCACTGCACTCCAGCCTGGACAACAGAGTGAGACTCCAACTTACAAAAAAAAAAAAGAGAAAGAAAGATGGCAAGAGAAAGGCATGGAACCCTTTTGTGACACCAATTCATGTTTAGCTTTGTGACTTTAATGATTTATATAAACTTTTTGTGGCTCGTTGTCCTCAGTTTTGTAATTTTGGATTGGACAGATTATTAAGTTCTAAGATTCTTTCACACCATTAAAAAAGTTTTGTTTTTTTTTTTTAACATTTTGGAGCCGGGCTCGGTGGCTCCGCCTGTAATCCCGCGCCTTTGGGAGGCTGAGGTGAGTGGATTGCCTGAGCCCGCAGGTTCAAGACCTGCCTGGGCAGCGAGATCTTATCTCTACAATAAATCAAAAAATCAGCCGGGCATGGTAGCGCATGCCTGTAATTCCGGCTACTCGGAAGGCTGAGGCGGAAGGATCGCCGGAGCCCAGCAGGTCGAGGCTGCGGTAGCCGGAAGCGGCTACTGCACTCCAGTCTGAGTGACAGAGTGAGACTCCAACTCAAAAAAAACATTTTGGGAAGTCAGGGCAGAAGAATTGCTTGAGACCAGCCTGGTCAAGACACTGAGATCCTGTCTCTACAAAAAATTTTTAAAATTTGCAAAATGTGGTAGCGTGTGCCTCTAAATTTAGCTATTCAGGAAAGAAGGCAGGAGAATCACTTAAGCCCAGGAGTTCAAGGTTACAGTGAGCTATGATGATGTACTTCAGCCTCTTTAGACAGAGCAAGACTCTGTCTAAAAAAAAAACACAATAACCAAAAAAGTCACTTATGAAAGTTCAGCAGTCAAGGAAAGACTGCTTCCAGAAAACGAGGTCATTAAAATGTCCAACCTAGGTTACCCAGCCCAGTGGTTTTCACAAGTACTTTGTAGCAGGAACCTGTCTATAGGCCAGGTTCTTTTACAGAATCCTCCTATGTGGCACAGAGGTACAGCCATTCAGTTGGTGCAGGTGAACAGTCTGGGATCCAATACCCCACTATCCCCTTTCCCTTTCCAGGAATCTCTGGAAGTCTTAAGGAATATAATTTGCACACACAACTGCCTCCTGGTCTTAGAAATGAATACATTTAATCTCAAGGGAGTTGGTCACTTGCCAATTGGCAATGACTGAGATTGATTTGTGGGCTCCACTGATTTTTTTTATTATTATTCTTATTTGAGCTGAAATTTATATAATATAGAATTAATCATTTCAAAGTGAACAATTCAGGTGCATTTGGTGCATTCACAGTATTGCAAGGCCACCTCCTCTGTCTAGTTCCAAGTATTTTCGTCACCTGAAATAAAAGCCCGTGTCCATTAAACAGTCACTCCTCATTCTCTTTCCCCACCTTTGGTTACCACCAATCTCTATGCCTCTATGAATGGATTTACCTATTATGGATATTTTGTATAAATGGAGTCTTACCTCCCCACCAAGACAGAGCCAGAATGGAAGCCTGTCCGCATATCCCATCCCAGATATCATTCTCTGCCATAGGGGACCAGGACCTGGTGCTCCTGTAGCCACAGCCTGTCATAGTGCCTCTGGATTGCCCAAATGGCACACAGAATAGACACTGAAGAAAAAACAGAAGCCCAGATCACAGATTTCCATGGTAGAAGGGATCTGGATGTCATCAAGGCCAGCCCCTTTTCTCATTTACATTGGAGAAACTGAGATCCAGAAAGGTTGAAATTTGTCCCAAATAATGTAGTTGTTTAATGATTCACAGTTCATGGTTCAACGTGGAGGGGGAAAAAATGAGGTATGACGATAACAGGAAGCCATATTATTGCCAGATTCTCCTGTGACTAGCGATGCATAAGAGTACAGATCAAAGATGCTCAGTAGTCTCTATATTTTGGAAATGAGAGTCTGACCCCAACCAGGCGTGTAGCAACTTCTGGTAAGAAAAATATGTTACTGATTTGGAGACTGTGAAATAAGGTTTTGGATAATCCCAGACTGCACCAAATACAATTACTTTCTTTAGGACAAAGTTCATGGATATGCAATATGACCACAGCCAATGACTTCTCTAGCTATCCAACCCTAGGAAATAGCATTATCTACTCTTGTCCCCATGACAGACAAATGATCTACTCTATACAGAGACTGGATTATAATCTATGTGCTCTAATCTCCTAATGACAGTGCACTGCCTTTCTTATAATTAGCCTGTATTTTATTTTTTTTAATTTTTTAATTTTTTTTGAGTCGGAGTCTCACTCTGTCACCCAGACTGGAGTACAATGGCTGCTCCCGGCCACCGCAGCCTCGACCTGCTGGGCTCCGGCGATCCTTCCGCCTCAGCCTTCCGAGTAGAATTACAGGCATTTGCTACCACGCCCGGCTGATTTTTTTTTTTTTTGAGTCGAAGTCTCACTCTGTCGCCCAGACTGGAGTGTAGTGGCCGCTCCTGGCCATCGCAGCCTTGACCTGCTGGGCTCCAGCAATCCCTCCACCTCAACCTTCCAAGTAGCTGGAACTACAGAGGCGCGCTACCACGCCCGGCTAATTTTTGATTTATTGTAGAGATGAGGGCTCGCCAAGTTGCGCAAGTGGGTCTCGAACCCGCGGGCTCAGGCAATCCACTCACCTCAGCCTCCCAAAGTGCTGGGATTACAGGCTGAGCCACCGAACCCGGTTTATAATTAGCCTGTATTTTAATGAGTATATTTAAATTGTAATGACCTTAAGAGTTTCCTTAAAATAGTAAACATATTGTTATGTAGGTAGACATCTAAGTAGCCTAACTCACTAAGTTTGATCCCTTTCTGTAGTCAAAGGAGAGGATTTGCTTGACCTGAAGTTCTCACCATCAGTATTGTTATCTGAGAGAGTCTAACCGTTTCTGCCGAGTGGCACATGCAAACAAGTTTTTCTTAATTATAGGTCCGTTTTTATTCCTTCTTTCAAAAATTGAATTATGAAACTCAAATTTTATTGTGGTTATTTCTCACATCCTTTCCACAGGAAAGGTGTCACCAGCAAAAACTATGTGGGTTGCATCAAGAACCTGGAAATATCCAGATCAACCTTTGATTTACTCAGAAATTCCTATGGAGTGAAGAAAGGCTGTATACTGGAGGTGGGAAACATTTTTATTCATATTGGAGTAAGTTTCTATAAATGCCTACTGATTTGTCAACATAATAACATAACAAAATCTAAACCAGTGGGGTGGATACAAAAGAGATGGGGAACCAGCTGTACCCCCCACTGTGGGGAAGTCAGCCTGCAGCTGGGGACTTACTGTGCTGTTTCTTCTCCTCTGTGACCAGCCCATCCGAAGCGTCAGCTTCTTGAAAGGCGGCTACGTTGAACTGCCACCCAAGTCTTTGTCTCCAGAATCCAAATTCCTGGCAACATTTGTCACCAAGAACAGCAGCGGCATCATCCTGGCTGCCCTCGACAGGGATGCGGAGAAGCAGGGTCGTGGACAGGCACATGTGGTGAGTGGTATCCATGCTACTGAGCTGTGGTCTCAGGAGATGGCTTCAGGAAACACTGAATGGAAAGTTACAGACTCATATACACTTGTAGCTGTGTCCTGGTTGTTCATGTATATGCATTTTTAATAAGTAGAAGTTATTATAGCCAAATTGCCTTTCCCTTCTGAATCAGTGACTTCTTGTGTTGCAAATCTACCTGCCTGTCTAGCAACTGAGATTTTAAAAAAAGGTATTTGCTGTATACCTCCACTGTTTTAAAAAAACTCACATCGATTACATATACTGAGTTTTCATCCACGTGGCATGATTGTTACTCTTCATTCTGAGGCTAAAACAACAGTCCTTAAATTCTGTTCAGGTCTTTGGGAGACTGTTCAGTGAACCAGGGTTTTCTCCATCTGGTATAGGATTGAAAGAAGCAGCAAGAGAAATGTGGCTGTGATAAGCACAGTCGACTAGCAGTAGGAGAGAAAAGATGACAGTTTTCTGTATTTATATTCCATTTCAAAAGCATAGGTGATATTTCCCTCATCCTCTGCTCAAGCTGGCATATGTCACCTAGTTTGAAGAGACTTTACAGAATGCTAATGTGTTATCTTAATGAAGCATGGTCCATCCAACTGCAATTTCTAGAGTGTTGTCCTTGACTTTGCAAGATACTTTACAGACATCACTGTGTAATTATCACAACTGTGCTGCAAAGCCAATGCTGCTTCCTACATTTTGCTGAGTAAGAAAAGGATTCAGAGATCCTGGTTAACCTGCCCAAGATCACACAGCTGTTGTGAGAGCCAGTCCTGGAACACTGGTTTGCAGACTCCAAACATATCACAAGCCACCTGGGGAAGGGCTGACAATGAGTGAGATTGGTTTGTGAGCTCCACTGATCTTTTTTTCTTCTTCTTCTTCTTCTTCTTTTTGTGGGGGGCCTGAAATTTATATAACGTAAAACCAACCATTTCAAAGTGAAAAATTCAGGAGCATTTGGTGCATTCGCAATGTTGCAAGACCATCTCCTCTATATAGTTCCACATATTTTAATAACCTAAAATAAAAGCCTGTGCCCATTAAGTAGTCACTGCCCAGTCTCCTCTTTCCCTACCCCTGGTAACCACCAATCTCCCTGTCTCTATGAATGGATGTACTTATTCTGGATACTTCACATAAATAGAATCCTAAAAGATGTGATCTCTTATATCTTTCGCTTAGTATGTTTTTGCGGTTCATCCACACTGTAGCATATATCCGTACTTCATGCCTTTTGATGGCAGAATGATGTTCCACTCTATGTGCAGACCATACTTTCTGGACATGGCATTAGAGTATTTCTGCCTTTTGGCTCTTGTGAATAATGCTGCTATGAACATACGTGTATAAGTATCTGTTTGAGTCTCTGGTTTCACTCCTTTTGGGTATATATCTAGGAGTGGAATCTCTGGTCATATGGTAATGCTATGTTTAGCGTTTTGAGGAACTGCCAAACTGTTTTTCTCCACCAATCTTAATAGAGTTACTTACAAATCAAAGTTTGCCTGTTAAGCCAGCAAAAAGAAATGATATGAAGGCTATTGTGAAACGCCAGCATTCCAAACCTACTGGTAGCATTATACATTGTTATACCTCTTTTCAATGAGGCAAAACACGTTAAGAGCCTTATACAACCGTCTAATTTCACCTTCTTTATTTTTTGGTATGTGTGTGTGTTGGAGTCTCACTCTGTCGCCCAGGCTGGAGTGCAGTGGCAAGCTCATGTTCACCCCAGCGTCGACCCGCTGGGCTCCAGTGATTCTTCCACCTCAGCCTTCCAAGTAACTGGAACTGCAGACACGCACCACCACGCCTGGCTAATTTTTTTTATTTATTGTAGAGATGAGGTCTCACCAAGTTGCCCAGGCTGGTCTCGAACCCATGGGCTCAGGCAATCCTCTCACCTCAGCCTCTCAGAGTGCTGGGATTATAGGCATGAGCTTCTGTGCCCGGCCAAAAAGAGCATTTTTGGAGATTACACAGAACAGATTCCCAGTCGGAGCTGCTTGAAGAGAAGATGTGAGACAAAGAGTTAGAGACAGTGAATACAATTCTTAGGTATATCCTTAATCTAGTGGCAGCTTTTTGAAAAAGAAGAAAATGACCACATTAATCATATATATCTTTATAAAGAAGCGGCTTAATTTCAGGGAAAAAAGTGATACTAGGACTAAGAAGATATAGTATTTTCTTTTTTCTTCTTTTTTTTTTTTGAGTTGGAGTTTCACTCCGCCCCCAAGGCTGGAGTGCATTGACACGCTTATGGCCACCCCAGCATCGACTTGCTAGGTTCCGGCAATCCTTCCGACTGAGCCTTCCAAGTAGCCGGAACTACAGGTGCTTGCTACCATGCCCAGCTAATTTTTGATGTATTGTAGAGATGAGGTCTCACCAAGTTGCCTGGGCTGGTCTCGAACCCACAGACTCAGGCAGTCCACTCGCCTCGGACTCCCAAAGTACTGGGATCACAGGGTGAGCCAATGAACCCGGCCTAATTCCACTTTCAGAGACGTTGAAAACAATATCACAGACAAAAAAATTAAATACCCATATGTAGATATTACTTAAATTATATTGATAAAAAGACAAATTTATACACACACACACACACACGCACACACACACACACACACACACCCCTGATGGTGCACATTGTAGCAATAAATAATAAATATGAAGGAATGTCGAAATGAAAATCTCTGATATATTTAGTGATAATAGCATAATGCAGAATGTAAATTATTTGAATGGAAATGAGAAAGTGATATATAAAACTTCAAACAGTTGTGTTGAATGATGAGATTCTTAAGGAATTACTGACTCGATGTGAATATTTGAATATTCTCACATTATTGTTATAAGATAGGTGTTTTCTAAATCAAATAGTAATGTGTTTTGCCTGGAAAACTCTGCACCTTCTCTGCAGCCCTTCTATTCTGTCATGCTGATTGAGGGCCACATTGAGGTGCATGTCAGCCCTGGGGACGGGACAAGCCTGAGGAAAGCCCTCCTGCATTCTCCTACGGGCACGTACAGCGATGGACAAGTGCATTCCATCTCCTTGGTCAGGAATCAGAGGTACCGTATGTGTGACAAGGCCTTGTGTAATGACAGTGTGGTCACTTGAAAAGTTTCCAGTAGGAACCTTGTGATGGTACCCTGTACAGTGAAATAAGTGGGAGCATTTGTAGGATATCACTTGCATTCAAAGGAATTCGAGAACTTTGCTAGAATACCTCCTTGGGAATCAGTTTCACCTGCCTTATAGTAAGATGTGAGTTTTTATAACTGAACAGCCTTAATCCTGTCCTTTACTGGGACCCAAAATAAATCCCCTTTCTATTTGATGAATTCTGTGGCAAATAGTATTATGGTATTAGCAAATAGAATTATATCTGTAGTAAATGGTATTATATCAACATTCCTGTATATTTCCCTCCAAAACTATAGACCAAATGTTTTAAAAGCACACTGGGCATTTTCATCACAGGTAAAGAGGTCAAAGAAAAATACTCTCCATTAAAGCTATTGAATTCAATATTTAATAACACTCCATTCATTCCTGAAGAATGTTTATTTAATTTTAAGCTTCAATTTCCAAGATTCAGCTTTTTGTTCACATACAATGTCGTGTTAAAATTTATCTTCAGGGAACTTTTATTATTGAGTAAGAACTTGCTGGAATTATGTATTAAAATGGAGTTATTGTTTCGTTATATTTGAAACCTCTGTTCATTTTCTCCTTGCTTTTTTAGAACTATCACTGTTCAACTAGATGAGACCAATCCTGTAGAAATGAAGTTGGGCCCATTGGCAGAAAGCAAGACACTAAGTGTGTCCAACCTGTACATAGGGGGAATTCCAGAGGGAGTGGGGACGTCAGTGTTCAAAATGAGAAGGTCGTTCCATGGCTGTATCAGAAGCCTGATCTTCGACCTGGAGTAAGTGTGACCATGCTCTTCCTATGTTTTTGTACTTTCTGACCTTTGAGGACCCGTGTCCTTAATCTGCAACCTAAATTTGCTGTTTGAGATTGCCTAAAATTTTGCAAGTTCCTGAATAACAAGTGCATTCCACTGTTCGATTCATGAACATCCCCCCAAGTGGACTTTATTCTATTAGAATGATGCGGAGATCTGGTTATCATAGTTTAAAAATTATTGTTGAACATTAGCTCCACGTGATTGTCCATAAATAGCTGGGACAAAAATATATTTTTGTATGCATTTTGCCTTTAAAAGTAGGTAGAGATTTTATGAGGCAAGTTTTTTGCTGTCTTGAGTACACTGCTTTGAAGAGCCTTTTGCTCTGGGCTACTGACAGCTTCGGGTGATTAATGCTTTCCCCCAAACTAATTACTGTCTAATTAAGTACTGGAAGCCTCCATTCCGGGAGTGGACCTCATGAAGAGGAAAAGAATTAGCATGTGCGCATGGGTGATTCATTCTCCCTCGCTTGCCCTCTGCCTCTGGTCAGCGTGCTAATGGGACGCATGCTGTCCTCTGCCCCACAGGACCAGCATCTGCCCAGGAGAAACTGATGTGCACTGGGCACCTGGAGACAGGCTCCCTCCTGGATGAGCTGCTGACTTGCCTAGCGACCTTGAGCCAGGTCTTGGATCTTTTATGGTCACAGTGTCCTCCTCTGTGAAATTACCTCTTAGGAGTCCCTGAAATTTGCAAGGATAAAACGCTGCATTGCATTTTAACACAATTGTCATGTCAGAACCTTGGCTTAGCTGTTTGTAGTCATATAATATATTCAGTCACCCAGTTGTCTGTCCATTCATTCACTTGTGATGAGCCATCTTCGTGCTCCTGAAAGCTGTGGGGCTGTGGACTCGGTCGGGCAGAAATGTTTCTGTGCTGTTCGCAGCTGTGTAAGATATCAGTGAGACCTGTGTGGGCACAAGACGTGATACAGGAGGTACAGAGTGAAGGCATGAGACAATTGTAGCTCACGACCTCCTGGAGGCGGGGGACCGCTAAACAAGAAATCAGTGTTTAGTTGAGGCTGTTGTGCAGTGCTGGGAACCAGAGAGAATGTGTCCCTGAGGCAGCCCTGTCAAGGCTGCAAGAGGAGGTGATGGCATCAGAGCCAACTCCCATGGGTGTTCAGGAATGGCCAGGTGCTAATATGGGATGCTAACATGGGCATCAAATTAGAATATAAGACCGTGTATTTGGACTCTGAATCACAGTACAGGATGGTCACTTTGGTTACTCCAAGAGACACATATTCCTGGTTTAATGGATTTTAATAGCATAGCAGTCAAATGACATGAGTCATGCACTGGTTTGTGATGTCTGATTTTTGAAAACATCTTCTTGTTTTTGTCTAGACTCTTGGATTTCACCAGTGCAGTTGGCTATGAACAAGTGGACTTGGACACCTGCTGGCTTTCAGAAAGTCCTAAGCTGGCTCTTGACGGAGAGGACGGCAACTGGCCAGAGCCCCAGCCTTTACCCGTAAGAGTGGCTTTCTTTAATGATGTCAGTCAGGTCCGGTCAGCAAACGAGAGCATAGGACTCATTATTAGGGTGTTGGGAAAGCTGGAACCGGGGCTGTGATAAAAGTCAGAACAGGGCCAGAGAAAGTTCTCTGAAAAAACTGGCAGATGACATGGCCCAGCATTTACACATTGCAGGTGCCCTCAATGGGCTGGCATACAACCAGTTTTTTGGTTTTTCTGAGTCGGAGTCTCACTCTGTCGCCCAGGCTGGAGAGCAGTGGCATGCTCACACCCACCGCAGCCTCCACCTGCTATATTCAGGTGATCCTTCTACTTCAGCCTTCCAAGTAGCTGGAACTACAGGCACATGCTACCACATCCGGGCTAATTTTTTGTTTAATATAGGGACGAGGTCTTGCCAAGTTGTCCAGGCTGGTCTCTAACCCGTGGGCTCAGGTGAAACTCTAGCCACAGCCAGATTTTTGACAGAGTTTCTACAGGAATCATTATCATTTTAGATTTCATGTGGCAAACATGAAAGTAAGTACTTAATGCAAAGCCATTGTGTACATCGTTGTTGCTTAAACATTTTTTAAAAGATTTTATTCATTTAGGAAAGCCAGTTGGAATCAATTTTTTTTTTTTTTTTTTGAGTTGGAGTCTCACTGTCACCCAGACTGGAGTACAGTGGCCGCTCCCGAGCACCGCAGCCTCAACCTGCTGGGCTCCGGCGATCCTTCCACCTCAGCCTTCCAAGTAGCTGGAACTACAGGCACGTGCTACCACGCCTGGCTAATTTTTTGTTTAATATAGGGACGAGGTCTTGCCAAGTTGCCCAGGCTGGTCTCGAACCCGTGGGCTCAGGTGAAACTCTAGCCACAGCCAGATTTTTGACAGAGTTTCTACAGGAATCATTATCATTTTAGATTTCATGTGGCAAACATGAAAGTAAGTACTTAATGCAAAGCCATTGTGTACATCATTGTTGCTTAAACATTTTTTAAAAGATTTTATTCATTTAGGAAAGCCAGTTGGAATCAATTTTTTTTTTTTTTTTTTGAGTTGGAGTCTCACTGTCACCCAGACTGGAGTGCAGTGGCCGCTCCCGAACACCGCAGCCTCAACCTGCTGGGCTCCGGCGATCCTTCCACCTCAGCCTTCCAAGTAGCTGGAACTACAGGCACGTGCTACCACGCCTGGCTAATTTTTTTGATTTATTGTAGAGATGAGGTCTCACCAAGTTGCCCAGGCGGGTCTCGAACCCACGGGCTCAGGCAGTCCACTCACCTCAGCCTCCCAAAGGCACGGGATTACAGGCTGAGCCACCGAGCCTGGCTGAAATCAAATATTTTAAGGGCAGTCATTGTTATTTTTATTTTCTCCCCTTCTGGTTTCTATTTCCTTGGTGGAAAGCATTCACTTTAATAATTTAGAGAGTGACACAATCATGCAGAAGCAATACCTTCTAAGCAGGGCTAATACTGAGCTCTGGACAATTTTCACAGTAGTGTCTGCCCACCCCAAGGTGGAAAACAGTCTGGGACCTCACTGACTTAGACACAGTTGGGGCAGCCTCCAGATGCCCCACTGCTTTCTTTCGGCTCCCCGCTCCTTCCCTCTTGTCTGCACCTTGCTCCTGTCGATGTGGACTTAGAGATATCAGGGCCCTGTGAGACCTGTCACCTGTGGGCACTTCCAGTTTTCCTGTCCCATAGCTGATCCTCACCGCTGCATCCTCAGGGTTCTTCCCAGAGCCTCGGGACACGGCAGGGGTCAACTGGGAACAGCAAGGCCTTTGCCCCTTAGGCCTAATGAAAATTTGTGGGAGGGACTCCGTTGTCTGTATGAAGTTAAGTAAAACTGAATGGGATTAAGGTGAAAAGCAGAAGCTCCAGTTGCCTTCTCGGAGAGATAAGAGGCTGGCAAGCACATCATTTAAACGGAAGGTGGGATGAGTGCAGATGGGTGTTTGTTGCTACTACTGTCTGTGATTACTTCTGAGATGTTTTCTTTGTGGGACAACGTGTATGCGTGAGTGGGCTCTGGCTGCGAGTGGCTGAGGGTCCCTGTGCGTCTCTTTCAGAAACCATGTGCAGCGGACACAGCTCCAGAGTACGTTCCCAGCGCTCACCAGTTTGGCCTCACACAAAGCAGCCATTTCGTGTTGCCTTTTAATCAGACGGATGTCAGAAGGAAGTAGGTATTATTCTAAAGCCCTTACATGGCATGTCGTTGCTAGATGAATCCACGGGAGTATTCTTCAGCAATAGGGGCTTTTCCATAAGAAGCCTCTTTGTTTTATGATAGAGTGCTTGACTTGCAACCAGATGGCAGTCTTGAGAAGGGACAAAGAGACAGAAACCCACACTGTGCACATCATATGCCTTCCTCTGGTTCAGTGGGCTCCTGCGGTTTCTGCCTTGCCCCTCTCTGATGATGGCTGGTTGCCCCTCTCTGTGTGTGTGGGCATCTTCTGTCTAAATCACTCTTTGTTCTGGAATTCCAAGTCCCTGGAAGGCTCATCGTCTGGACTTTCAACCCCTTTCTACTTGAAGCATTCATTAATCTGCCATTGTCTACCCAAACTCTTTCATGATGGGCTCCCAAATCCTGGGTGCCACCCCTAGCCGGGTCTGCACATCCGTCTGGCCTCACACCTGCCTGTCCCTGAGAACCCTTCTGGGAAGTCAGCTTATCTTGCAGATTTTGAGGCCTGGCACCGGAGACTCCCAGACTCCACATCACTCCGTTCTCCTCCTTCAGGCCTCCAGCTGGTCTGCCGCACCAGCCTTCAGACTCTACCACGCTCTGCACCTCTGGCTGTTGGCTGTGACTGTCACCCATCACCCGCCTCAGACGTGGGCTCACTGCCCTTCTTCTGCATATCCTGCCATTGCTGTCCGTGAACTCAGCAGCCACCCAACACCTGACCTTTCAGTCCTCAGGCTCCTATCTGTGGAAGGTTTTCTCCTGCCTCCTGCTCGACCAGCCTCTCCCATGGCCACACCCTTGACTTCATAAGTGTCCGTCCTACTCCACAGTCTCAACTTTAAATCATCCTGTGAGCCGACCTCCTCGTCTCCTCTGCCCCTTCCCACTCCAGCAGTTCTTCAACTGCACCGAGGCCTCTAAGCTGCTCACCCTAACACCTTCTCAGTCATCTCCCCTCTTCCTCGGTCCCCACAACATGGTTCATCCCCTCCCAGAGAGGTTCCTTGGCCTTCTCATCTCTCCTGCTACTCTGAACCATAAAACCCAGCACTTCTTTTCTCAATGCCAGAACCCACATGGCGACCAAGGCTGGGAAGACGCGTATCTCCCTCCTAAATGGTTTGACTTTAATGCCCCAGTCATCAATCTCAGACAGAACCTTCAAACCACAGGGGGAGCCAGTGTATGTCTCTAGTTTGTTTATGGTTTTATTTTCCATAACAACTTACTCATAGCGTCTCCTCTCATCTCAAAGCTCTGTGTGCCACCACAACCTCTTTGCACTCTGGCTGATGACTTGCCTGAGAAGATAGCACTCCTTTTTCTGTCCACTACCAAAAAGATGAACCTTTGTTCCCATTCCGCCATCTGTTCTCCCATGACCACAGTTGAAGGGTCAGTGTTCATAGCAAAGCCCCCCCCCACTTGCTCCCTGGACCCTATCACCCCTCTCCTCCCGAGGATACCCGCAGCATCCACTTCTCCCTCCTTCACCCATGCCTCCCACCAGCACAGCCATCACCATCAGCCTGTTGTCACCGGTGACGGCGAGAGCGGCAAACACTGTGCCAGAGTTCACCTCACTATTTTACACAGATAACCTAATGGACTCCTCATAATTAACCTATGAGAAAGATTTTTTTTTTTTGAGTTGGAGTTTCACTCTGTCGCCCAGACTGGAGTGCAGTGGCATGCTCCCGGCCATCGCAGCCTTGGCCTTCCAAGCAGCCAGAACTATAAGCGTGCGCTACCATGCCTGGCTAATTTTTTATTTATTGTAGAGACAAGCTCTCGCCAAGTTGCCCGGGTGGATCTTGAACCTGCAGGTGCAGGCAATCCACTCACCTCAGCCTCCCAAAGCGCTGGGATTATAGGTTGAGCCACCTAGAAAGGTATTATTATTATCTTTATTTTACAGATAAGGAAATCGAGGCATAGAGAGGTTAAGTCATCCGCTCAAAGTCACACAGCTAGTAAATGGTAGAGCTGGGATTCGAACCCAGGCCTTGTGCCTGAGGCTGTGCCTGGACAGTCGTTACCGCTTTATTCACAGGGGATACACTCCAAGACCCCCAGTGCAATGTCAGAACCACAGATAGAACAGAACCCTACATATACTATGCTTTTTCCTATACGTGGGTACCTATGATAAAGTTTAATTTATAAGTTAGGCACAGGAAGCGATTAACAATAACTAATAATAAAATAGGCCAGGTGCAGTGGCTCACACCTGTAACTCCAGCACCTTGGGAAGATGAGGCGGGAAGATCCCTTGAGGTCAGGAGTTCGAGACCAGCCTGGGCAACATACGCGGTCCAACAGTTAGGTTCACAAACCACCCTAAAAAAAGCGCTACCTACCTCGTTGCTGAATATCACTATGGTCACCTTCAGAGTGCTTCCCTTGCGAAGCTGTGCGCTGACTCCAGTGCCTAGTCCACCTTCAAAGCAACTTTGGCGCTACTCTTTTTCTTGAATGGCCATCAGAGTTATTGTGATTCGTTGAGGTGTGACAATTAAGTTCGTGAACTTGCCGCCATGCACTTACCTTGGCAGCCCTGTACAAATAACTGTCGGAGCACCCTCCCTACTCACCTGATTTGGTCCCCAATGACTTTTTTCTTTACCCAAAGATAAAGGAAACATTGAAAGAAAGACATTTGATGATATTCAGGACATCAAGGGTAGTATGATGACGGCTTTCATGGACATTCCCGAAAAAGTGTTCCAAAATTGCTTTAATGGGTGGACTAGGTGCTGGGGTCGGAGCATACTTTGAAGGTGGTGACCAGACTGATATTCAGAAATGAGGTATGTAGCATTCTGTCCTAGAATGAGTTCGTGAACTTAATTGTTGGGCCTCGTAGTGAGGCCCCCATCTCCAGTTTAAAATTTTAAAAAGTAAAAATAAAATAAAATAGAACAACTATAACAAGGTGCCAGCATCACTCCTCTTGCCCCTGTGGCCATCAGTAAGCAAAATAAGAGTAACTTAAACACAGGCACTGCAAGGCACCGCAGAGGATCTGGAGCCGAGGGACTAAGTGGGCAGGTGGCGTGTACAACGTGGATCTGCTGGACACGGGGATGGCTCATATCTCAGAGCAGAACAGCGAGAGATTTCATCACGTTCAGAATGGCCCACAATGTAAAACTCGTGCAGTGTTCATTTTTTTACTTTAAAAAAATGGAACCTTTCCATGTCATGTTTTCAGACCTCAGTTGATTGCAGGTAACTAAAACCTCAGAAAGCAGCACTGAAGATAGGGGGGTTGACTACCGTAAGCACTGTGCTCACTCCCTCGCAGCAGTTTCTAGCATCTAAAGCAGAAACTCCCCAGGAGACTTCATCCCACTCCACACACATACCGTGCCCTATTCCACAGCACGACATCCTGAAGGAGCTGCCGTAAGTGGCTGTCTGGCCTTGCCTCAGGGACCAGTGCCTCCTCTCACCACCCAGTCAGCCCCCCTCAACCCACAGCTGCTCTGGGAGAGTTATCTGAGACCCTGTGCAGCGGTGTCCACGGTGGGTTTCCTCTCTGATGGGCCCTCAGCAGCCCCTGGGTTTCCGTGACTATCAGTTCCACGATCCTGCATTCCCTGCTCCCTCTGCCTATCACTCCTCAGTCTCCTTTGCCGACTCCTCTCCCAGCAGAGGGCAGGGCCCCTTCCATGTTTCCTGGGGTGTCTTTTTATGCTCCAATGGCTTTAAAAGACCATCTAGGGCAGTCCCTTTGAGTCCCCTCCCACTGTGTGAACTTCTCTGTCCTCAATAAATCCTGCTTTCTAAAAAAAAAAAAAAAAAAACCCATCTAGATATGGCAGCACCCACCTGTGTAGCCCTGGACTCCACTTGGAACTCAGGAGTCTTGTACTCACCGGCCCCCCGACATCTCCATGGGGACTGGGACAGGCTTCTCAACCTCATCACAGTTTCCCCCAGCCTGCTCTCCTGCTCTTGGCCGCAGAGCCATTTACCTGGTTGCCCAAGGACCAAATCCAGAGGCTACTTTTTGTTGTTTATTTCTTCACTCTCCTACTTCAGTTCACAGCAAGTCCTCTGCTTCTTCCTCCAGAGTGTTTCCTGAATCAGTTCCCCTCCTCTGTGTCTCCATTGCCATCCTGGTCTAAGCCACCACCTTATCCCTGTGGACTGTTATAACAGCTGCCTGGCAGACCCCAGCTTCACCCTCGCCCATCTGACTTGTTCTTCACATCACACAGGACCTTTTAATGATGTAAATCAAGTCATGTCCACTCACCTTTTTTTTTTTAATTTTTAATTTTAAAGATGCGGGGTACCATTCAGGTCAGGTATCCAAATGTTCATCATGCAGGCACCCCCATGGATGAGGTGTGCCCCCATCCACTGGCAACCTCCCACCACTGCCAATCCGGCCCCTCTCCCTCCCCTGGCAGTCTGCCACGACTGCAAATTCCTCTCTTGCCGCCTGACGACAATTGTTCAAGGTCCACTTATGAGTGAGAACATGTGGTAGTCAGTTCTTTGTTTCCGTGATAGATCACTCAGTATTATAGCCTCTAAGTCCATCCAAGTTGCTGGGAAGTTTATAATTTTGTCCTTCTTTATGGCTGTGTAATATTCTCTCATGTATATAGAACACATTTTTTTAATCCAGTCCTCTTTCGATGGGTAGCACAGTTGGTTCTGTTTTTGCTATTGTGAACTGTGCTACGATAGATATGTGTGTGCAGTTATCTTTTTCATAGAGTGATTTGTTCCTCCAGGTATATTCCCAGTAGGGGGATTGCTGGGTTGTATGGAAAGTCGATTTTTAGATCTTTTAGGAATCGCCATACTGTTTTCCACAGAGGTTTTATTAGTTTACACTCCCACCAACAGTGTAGAAGTGTTCCCTTTTCCCCACATCCTCTCCAGCATCTGTTTTTTGAGTTACTGATGATGGCCATCCTGACTGGAGTTAGGTGGTATCTCAGTGTGGTTTTCATTTGCATTTCTTTGATGACTAGGGAGGCTGAGCATTTTTTCATGTATCTGTTGGCTGCTCATATGTCTTCTTTTGAGAAGTATCTACTCATGTCATTTGCCCACTTTGTAATGGGGCTGTTTGTTTTTTTCTTTTCAGCACATTTGAGTTCCTTGTAGATCCTAGATGTTAGGCCATTGTCAGATATACAGTTGGTAAATATTTTTCCCCTGTCTGTGGACTGTCTCCCTGCTCTCTTGATGGTTTCTTTGGCTTTGCAGAAGCTATTCAGTTTGATGAGGTCCCACTTGTCTATCTTATCTCTTATGGCATGGGCACTTAGGGTTTTGATCAAGAATTGGTTGCCAGTTCCAATTTCTATAAGGGTGTCTCCTCCATTTCCTAAGGTTCTTATAGTTTGAGGTTTTATGTTTAGGTCTTTGATTGGTTTAGAATTGACTTTTGTGTATGGTGATAGATAAGGGTCTTGTTTTAATCTTCTGCGTGTGGTTAGCCAGTTTTCTCAGCACCATTTACTGAATAGGTTCTCCTCTCCCCAGTGCTGGGTGATGGAGGCTTTGTTGAAGATGAGTTGGTTGAGAAATTGAGGTTTTGCTTCTGGAATCTCTGTTCTTCTTTATGGCTGTGTAATATTCTCTCATGTATATGTAACACATTTTTTTAATCCAGTCCTCTTTCAATGGGTAGCACAGTTGGTTCTGTTTTTGCTATTGTGAGCAGTGCTACTATAAACATGTGTGTGCAGTTATCTTTTTCATAGAGTGATTTGTTCCTCCAGGTATATTCCCAGTAGGGGGATTGCCGGGTTGCATGGAAAGTCGATTTTTAGATCTTTTAGGAATCGCCATACTGTTTTCCACAGAGGTCTGTATGCCTGCTCTTGTACCACTCTTAGGCTATTTTGATTATTGTAGCTTTATAAAGTTTAAAGTCTGGGAGTGTGACACTTCCTGCTTTGTTTTTTTGCTGAGGATTATTTTGGCTATTCATGGTCATTTATGTTTCCGTATGAATTTCTATATTGTCATTTCCAGGTCTGAGAAGAATGCTGCTGGTAATTTAATGGGTATTACATTAAATCTGTAGATTGTCTTGGGTAGGATGGATATCTTAACAATGTTGATTCCTAGCTGGGCTCGGTGGCTCAGCCTGTAATCCCGCGCCTTGGGAGGCTGAGGTGAGTGGATTGCCTGAGCTCGCGAGTTTGAGACCCGCCCGGGCAGGAGAGGTCTCATCTCTACAATAAATCAAAAAATTAGCCGGGCGTGGTAGTGCGCGCCTGTAATTCTGGCTATTTGGAAGGCTGAGGCGTAAGGATCGCCGGAGCCCAACAGGTCGAGGCTGCAGTGGCCGGGAGCGGCCACTGCACTCCAGTCTAGGTAACAGAATGAGACTCCAACTCAAAAAAAAAAAAAACAATGTTGATTCTTTCAGTCCATAAGCATGGAATGTTTTTCCATTTGTTTATATCATCTTTGATTTTGAACAGTGTTGTGTAGTTTTTGTTGTAAAGGTTTTCACTTCTATGGTTAGGAAGATGCCGAGGTATTTCATTTGTGTGTGTGTGTGTGTGTGTGTGTGTGTGTGTGGCTATTGTGAATGGGATTGTACAGTTTTTATTTCCACTCACCTTTTGAAAGCTCTCCTATGACTTCCCACTCTGCTTAAAATAAAATCCAAATATCCTCAAAGCCCCTCGTCAATGCAGCCGTGTCCTCACCTGAGGTGGTCCCAGCTACCACGTGGGCACAGGTGGGGATTCCTGGCTGTCGACCATAATCAGATTATTTTAGCAGACTCCATATCACCCTGAAACAGAATCCAGGCTTTTTCTGCTCAGCTTTGCAAGGCCTCCACTCATTCAGATCTCATCTGAAATACCACCTTTTCAGAGTTGTCTGCCTTGGCTACCTAACATAGCCACCAGTTGGTCTCTACAGAACACAGCTGTAACTCTCTGATGTTTCTGGTATTCATTTATGAGAGATGGGATCTTCCCCTTTATTCGCTGTTTTATTTTCATCCTAGAATATTTCCTGGTAAACAGAGGTAAGTAGCAACCATTCCTTAAACAAATGGATGCATGAAGGAATGAATGGTGTACTTTCCTGAGATGTTCAGTATGAACGCTGAGCAATCATCGAGTTCCGTCTTTGAGGTTAGCTTAAACACGCAAAGTCAAAGCTTCTTCCTGACACTGAGCTTTTTTTTCCTCCAGGCTCTCAGTCCAGCTAAGCATCCGCACGTTTGCCTCCAGTGGTCTGATTTACTACATGGCTCATCAGAACCAAGTCGATTACGCCACGCTGCAGCTCCACGGGGGCCGCCTCCACTTCATGTTTGACCTTGGTAAAGGCAGGACAAAGGTCACTCACCCTGCACTGCTGAGTGACGGCAAATGGCATACGGTACGTCCTCAGGAGGCTTGCAATCCCTGGTTTCGAGTTTTAGTCCATCTGTCACGGGTGTTCACTCCATTTCATCGAAGGCAAATTATTCCCTTTGATCTAGCTTGCCATGTATCTAGTATCTTCCCAGAGAATGCAAGCCCCTTGAAGGCAGGAATCTTTTCTGCTTCTGAAATAGCCCCAGGGCCTTGCTCAGTCCCAGACACCAAATAACCACTCAGCAAACACTGGTGGGATGAATGAAAGGTCCCAGAAATATTCTCAACTTGGCAAGGAGTAAATAAATTCCACCCAAGCTCCCATTATGGTGTTTGCTTTCTTTTCTTTTCTTTTTTTTTTTTTTTTGAGTTGGAGTCTTACTCTGTCACCCAGGTTAGAGTGCAGTGGCACACTCCCCGCCACCCCAGCGTTGACCCACTGTGCTGTACTTCGGCGATCCTTTTGCCTCAGCCTTCAAGTAGCCAGAACTACAGGCACACACTACCACGCCCAGATAATTTTTTATTTTATTGTAGAGACGAAGTCTTGCCAAATTGCCTGGGCTGGTCCTGACCTCTCAGGCTCAGGCAAGCCATTTGCCTCGGCCTCCCAAAGTGCTGAGATTACAGGCTGCCTTTGCTTTCTGATAACCAGGACTCTGGGACCATTTCTGGTCTGCAGTGTGCTTTTCCTGTGCCTGCTTCCTGTCTTCTGTTAGGATTGATTGCTTCTCACCAAAATCTGAGCCATCTGTCAGGATTGCATTCGGGCTATGACAGCTATCATAGTAGATGTTGCAAGCATATATCTGTTAAAGTCTTCCCAGATGCCTTAAAAATTGTGGATTTTCATCTCGCTACAGGTCAAGACAGAGTACTTTAAAAGAAAAGGCTTCATGACTGTTGACGGCCAAGAGTCCCCCACGGTGCCCATGGAGGGAGACAGCACCACGCTGGATGTGGAGGGGAAATTGTATCTAGGAGGCCTGCCTTCCGACTACAGAGCCAGGAACATTGGGAATGTAAGCAACCGTTTCCGTACCAGTGTTTCACCTTTGTTGTGGTTATGTTTTTTTAGGGCACAGTTCTTCACCTTTATATGTTTAAATTCTCTTGTTTTAACTGAGCCTGACTGTAAGATGCAGACCTTTGGAAACATTCCTGTAGATCATGTGTTGGGGCGTCCCCTTAGTGCATGACCAGCCTTTCCAGCCACGAGCTAATGAACATTTCTCTTTCTGCAGCCACTTGGTCCCAGCACAATTCAGAAAAGCCTAGCAGATTTGTATTTGCAAATCGGTAAACTCTGCATTCTAGATTTCCGTGATATTTCATTAAAATAATAGAAGACACTTCTACTGTATCATGAGCCAAAATACTCAAATGGTAGCTTTAAGTTAAACATCCACGCAAAGTACGGTGGAAATTAAATGTTAAAAACCGAAAGATAACATTTCAATGTGTGTTTTTGAGACAAATTTGGTGAAGTATGAGAGATGTGTCCTGGCCCTTCTCATAATCACTCCATCTCGTCTCATGTGTCATTTGGTGTAGATCACCCACAGCATCCCTGCCTGCATCGGGGATGTGAGAGTTAACAGCAAACAGCTGGACAAAGACAGCCCGGTGTCTGCCTTCGCAGTGAACAGGTGCTATGCAGTGGCCCAGGAAGGAACTTTCTTTGATGGGAGTGGATACGCAGCTCTTGGTATGTATTATTGGCAGTCTCGAAAGCAATCTTTGGGATTAGCCTGTACTCTAAGACAACATGGATCCAAGAAGTATATGATAAGACAGGATCCCACTGGACAAGGCTGCAGGAAGGTCGCATTGAGTTCCTGTTCCAGTTATTCCTAATCTCTTGACTCCATGTAAAAGTGTCATCTTAGCCGAACTCAGTGGCTCAGCCTGTAATCCCACGCCTTGGGAGACTGAGGTGAGGGAACTGCCTGAGCCTGAGGGTTCGAGACCCACCTGGGCAACTTGGTGAGACCTCATCTCTACAATAAATAAAAAAATGAGCCGGGCGTGGCAGCGCACACCTGTAGTTCCGGCTACTTGGAAGCCTGAGGCGAAAGGATCGCTGGAGCCCAGCAGGTCGAGTCTGCGGTGACTGGGAGCAGCCACTGCACTCCAGTCTGGGTGACAGAGTGAGACTCCAACTCAAAAAAAAAAAGTGTCGTCTTGTGCACCCAGACGGCGGGAGACAGTTTTTCTCCCACCAGGAGTGGTGTGACTCTCACAGAAGCCAAACGTGGGGTGCTGGTTTCTTTTGTATTCTTCCCCAAATTCATGTAAAGTGCACACTCACTATCCAAGTTACTAAAGGCCTTCGAATTTAAAAAAACCCAAAGCAGAGTGTTCTGCAGAAGATTGGGGGGGTGGCAGCAAGCAGACCGTCTCTCCCTCACTCTGTGCTTCCTGTCACCTGCCTGGGAGGCTCAGGATCCAGTCCTGCTGGGCAGCCCCCTCCCCCTAAGTGGTCTCAGCTCCTCTGGCAACACCAACTGCCTGTTATCACCAATATCCCCACCTTGGCTTCTCAACTTTTTTATCACTTGAATTTTAAAAATCATCCCATTCTTTCTCTACTTTTTCAAAGACCTGGTACAGACTCTGATACACTCAGTAAATGATGATAGGCCTAATACATGGCTACTGAGAACATTTCTGGACGATGATAAAGGGATTACAGGGTCAAATCCCAACAGCCCACAGGAAAGAGTGCTACAGGAGGGACGTGTCCACAGGGCAGGGGGGCGCCCGAATGCCTTCTTGGCCCACAGTTGAAGGAAGTGCCTCCCTCTGCTCTGGTTTGGCTTATCCCAGCCGATTGCACGTGTCCCTTTTTTTTTTTTAGTTGGAGTCTCACTCTGTCGCCCCCACACTCCACCGTGGACCTGGTGAGGTGCGGCAATCCTTCCGCCTCAGACTTCCAAGTAGCCAGAACTACAGGCGCACGCTACCACACCCAGCTAATTTTTTATTTATTGTAGAGACGAGGTCTCACCAAGTTGCCCGGGCTGGTTTTGAACCCGCGGACTCAGGCAGTCCGCTTGCCTCAGCCTCCCAAAATGCTGGGATTATAGGCTGAGCCACCGAGCCCAGACAATACGTGCCTTTTTTTAAAGTCCCACTTCACCAGGCACCGTTGCTCACGCCTGTAATCCCAGCACTTTGGAAGGTGGAGGTGAGAGGATTAACTGAGTCCAGGAGTTTGAGACCAGTCTGGGTAACTTGTTGAGACTTAGTCTCTAAAATTTAAAAAAAAAAAAATATTAGCTAGGCGTGGTAGCCATGGTATCTTGTAGTCCAAGATACTCAGGAGGCTGAGGCAGGAGTATTGCCAGAACTCCTAAGAGGTCAAGACTGTGGTGAGCCATGATTGTGTCACTGCTCTCCAGCCTGGGTGACAGAGTGAGACTCCAACTCAAGAAAAAAAATCCACTTTAAAAACCTCATTTCATCTTACAGATGTGGAAGCTGAGGCTCAGAGGGCAGGAATGACCCACTGGTGCCTAAATGCACAGCCAGCCAGCCTAGCCTGCGCCTCTCTGAGCCTGAGCCCAGCAGTACTCACCCCTGACTCTTGGCTGTCCTTGTGTCTTTCAGTCAAAGAAGGCTACAAAGTCCGGTCAGATGTAAACATCACACTGGAGTTTCGTACCTCCTCAAAGAACGGCATCCTCCTGGGGATCAGCAGTGCCAAAGTGGATGCCATTGGACTAGAGATTGTAAACGGCAAGGTAGATACTGCATTCCAATGTGCCTCATCCCTCCAGGGTCAGGAGATAGAACAATTGAGACTCAGGAGAAATACCTAGATCCAAACTTCCAATCATTCCCGTAAAAATGGGTATTTCTTAAAAGCTCTTTTCTTTATTTTTAATTTTTTTAAGTTTTTATTTTTTTAAGTTTTTTAAAAAATGACGTCTTTATATATTTGAAATTAAACTTTCAGCAAAATTGCAACGACAAAACAAAGAATATTTTTCGCTGAGCATCTGAGCATAAACTGCTCACTTGATGCCCTATTCCTTCTATTCCTTCTAGCACTTTCTAAGCATGTCATTTGGAAATCACTATAGTGTCATAGGAAGTTACAGTGAATTGTAAAGGAATGGCCCCATGCATGCCTTACCCAGACTTCCCAGTGGTAACCAAAGGACAGCGTCAAATCCCTGTGCAATTCGCAGAGCCCCTCCAGTGCACCAGTTATTCAGGCACACGTGTGTGTGTGTGTGTGTGTGTGTGTGTGTGTGTGTGTGTGTGTGTAGCTTTACACAATTTTATCACATGTAACTTGTGATATATGTGTATAGCCATCTCCACAGCCAAGATACTCGACTGTATCACTACCGCAAGCCTTCCCTGAGCTACCCCTCCATGGTCACACCCACCCCCTTCACCCCTAGCTCCTGGCGACCATTAATCTGGTCTCCATCTCTCTAACTGCATCTAACCTCTAACTCCATCTCTCTATCACTCATCCAGGTGATTGTGTGTATCCACAATCCACTCCTTTTTATTGTGGAGTATTACTCCAGGGGTTGGAGGTGCCACACTTGAATTTGTTTTTTAAAGAAAAAAATTGCAGTTTTTTTCTATGACTCTTCTACCCTTGTTTTTCACCCTTTCATGTTGGGAACATTATGAACCCAGCCATGTTCAGCCCTTTGGTCTCTTTTGCTTGAAAACCAGCTGTTCTCGAGTGTCTCCCGACTCTCCCTCTCCTGGTCTTCGGGGCAGCCTCTGTCCTCTGCATACGTGGTCAGTTGTAAGGGGTTGGTCTGGGCGTCAGCATTGCCGCTGCTTGGGGACAGTTCCTGGAGCATCTGGCCAGCGTCCCTTGTGGCATGGGTACTGACGCCTCTTCATCTTCAACCCCTTTCCACTATGAGGACTTGGGGATTTCTGCCATGCCACACAGGCCATGGGGAGTCAGGGATGGTGGCCTCTCTGGTCCTCTCTCTACCTCCCTGCATTTTGCCAACGTTTCTACTGCCCTGAGACGAACTCTTGTTGTTATAACAGTAAGATACTTGATTGTCCAGAGCTTACTGCCTCCTGGAAGGCATGGGACATGTTTTTCTATGTTCTAGATTCCACAAGACTTATCCAGTTGTTTCTAGTATTTTCCTACTTAGTCCCGTGGGATTTTGATCCCTAGGACATCCCAGAATGGGGGTGGGGAGGACCTTAGAAGGTGGTGTCTACCTTCTCATCTTTCACCTACCTCTTTTCTTCATGTTGAAACACAACTGCCTCCAAGTCATGTCATGCTGCTGCCTCTCGACGCTGACTTACAGCCAATTTTTTTTCTCATCTATACTTCAAAAGAATTTTGAAAAATGTATCTATTTGCACATTTTTGTGTGACATCTGAAAAATGTCATCAGAAGTGTGATACTTGCAAAAATATAATTTGCTGCTATATTTTACCTCTGTTCTTATTGACTTATATTGTTCTTTTAAAACATTTTCTAGTGGTTGCCCAAGGGTTTATAATATACCTCTTTGTCCCAGTTCCCATTGAAATAACACTGAGCAGTTTCATATATAGCATAAGAATCTTCCGACGGTACACTTGAAATTCTTTCCTCCAGTCTTAGTCTGCTCGGTCTGCCAAAACAAAGTGCCACAGACTGGGTGGCTTAAACAATAAACTTTTATTTTCTCACATTTCTGGAGACTAGAAGTCTGAGATCAAGGTGTCAGCAGGGTTGGTTTCTTCTCCTTGGTTTGCAGGTGGCCATGGACTCCCTGTGGCCTCAAAGGGACTTCCCTCCGTGCAAGTCTGTGCCCTAATCTCTTCTTCTTATAAGGACATGGTCAGCCTGGATCAGGGCCACTATAGTGACCTCTTTTTAACTTGGCCTCTTGAAAGGTTGTATCTCCCAATACAGTCACATTCTGAGATACTAGGGTGAGGATTTCAGACTGTGAATTTTGGGGCTATGCTGTTTAGCCCATAACATTTTCCATCTTTTGCAATTTTTAGATTGTTTTGTTACCACTCACTGTGGAAGAGCATTCACCATCTGTCAGAAGGGAGTAGTGAATATTCCCTCATAGGTGCTATCAATGGATATGACCCGACACCTTCAGTAAGCTTATCAAATCCTGAAACATCCAAAAATGCCCCGAAAAGGAGGCACCAATTTAAGGTGCTGGTGACTCAGGCTTGTTGTCATGGAGGGGGCCATTTGCCCTTTCTGAAATTTGGAGACTAGTAGAACATCAGCATCTTTTAAAAGGCTGTTTTTCAAAAACGATTGTTCGTTTTTCATGGCCAGCTCTCCTTTTAACAGGATGCTATGATTTTTTTCCACTCCAAGAGCATTATACCAATAAATGGACTGTGTTCCTCAAATATGGATAAACTCACCAGGATGTTTGCTTTGTTTAGCTCTTGTTTCATGTCAACAATGGTGCTGGTAGGATCACCGCCACATATGAGCCCAGAGTTGCCACTACGCTTTGTGATGGGAGGTGGCACATGCTTCAAGCGAACAAAAGCAAGCACCGTGTCGTTCTGACTGTCGATGGGAATGCAGTTGCAGCCGAAAGCCCACACACCCAGTCCACCTCGGCGGACACCAACAATCCCATTTATGTGGGTGGCTATCCTGGTACGTATGCATATCCGCTGTGCTCGTCCACTTATCAGGGACACTGTCCCTGGGGAAAGGCTTAGTTCAGGTGGATCTAGAATAGGGATTGAGAAAGAAACATGGGTGACAAATCCTTGACCGTTTTAGAAAAGCTACAAGGGAGACCCAAAAAAAGCCCTGGAATTTGTTTTATAAAAATTGTGTGTTTACTCTTATGTGTTTAAACATTTGTCATCTTCAAAGTACTCTCTGTTTGATGCAATACACCCATCGAGATGCTTTTTCCACTACTCAAAACAGTTTTTGAACTCATCAATTTTGATGCCTTTTAGTGCTTCTATTGTTTTTTGTTTCACCTCTTCCACATTAGCAAAACATTTCCCTTTAAGGACTTTTTTCATGTGGGAAACAAAAAAGTGGGTGAGATCAGTTAAATAGGGAGGGTGGGACATGGGAATCATGCCATTTTCAGTCCAAAACTGCTGAATACTCAGCAGAGTGTGGGCTAGTGCACTCCTAAATCACCCATCATGAAATGGGTAAACATACTGGAAGAATCCCCAAAAAATTCACTGAAGCTGAACACAACATCTCACAATGCTAGCTGATACACTGATGCCAATGGATTCCTACATACCTAGCAGAGGAAGCCTGTACTACAAGGGGTTTGCCCTTCAAAAAACAATTCTGTTTTTTATTGAGGGGGTCCCCTTGTATTTCAAATACCTAGGAGTTCTTGGAAAATATAAAATACTCTACACACACAAGTTAATCATTAGGTGAGACTGTGAGGACATTGGATCTGATATAAAGTATGCTGAGTGACTTCAGCATCTCACATCTATAATCCCAGTACTTTTGGAGGCCCAGGCAGGATAATTTCTTGAGACCAGGAGTTTGAGACCAGCCTGGGAAACAGCATGAGAACCTTTCTCTACAAAAAATTTTAAAATTAACCGGGCATGGAGGTGCACACTTGCAGTCACAGCTAATGGGGAAGCTGAGGCAAGGGGATCATTTGAGCCCAGGGTTCAAGGCTAAAGTGAGCTATGATCACAACACTATAGTCTGGGTGACAGAGCAAGATCCTATCTCTAAAAAAAACAATTTAAAAAAGGCTGGGCTTGGTGGCTCAGCCTGTAATCCCAGCACTTTGGGAGGCTGAGGCAAATGGATTGCCTGAGCCCACGGGTTCAAGATCAGTCTGGGCAACTTGACGAAGCCTCATCTCTACAATAGATAAAAAAAATTAACCAAGCATGGTAGCATGTGCCTGTAGTTCCAGCTACTTAAAAGGCTGAGGTGGAGCCGGGCTCGGTGGCTCAGCCTGTAATCCCGCGCCTTTGGGAGGCTGAGTGAGTGGATTGCCTGAGCCCGCGGGTTTGAGACCCGCCTAGGCAGCGAGAACTCATCTCTACAATATATTTTTAAAAAATCAGCCAGGCGTGGTAGCGCATGCCTGTAATTCTGGCTACTTGGAAGGCTGAGGCGGAAGGATCACCAGAGCCCAGCAGGTCGAGGTTGCGGTGGCTGGGAGCGGCCACTGCACTCCAGTCTGGGCGACAGAGTGAGACTCCAACTCAAAAAAAAAAAAAAAAAAAAAGGCTGAGGTGGAAGGATCGCTGGAGCCCAGCGGGTAGACACTGGTGTGACTATGAGCGAGCCACTCCACTCCAGCCTGGGCGATGGAGTGAGACTCCAACTCAAAATAAATAAATGAATAAATAAATACTTTTTTAAAAATTAAGCAAGCTGGATGGCTTTACTGCAGTGAATCATCTTAGATGACCCCCAAAGGAGGGACTCACTTTAGGGCTGGGTAAACATTAGAGAACAAACTTGTGAGTCATCCTCTCCTGTTGATTCTGGTTAGAATTATGCATTTCAGGTGTTCTGAGGAATAGTTACAAATAAAAAAAAAACTACTGTATGACTTTTCAAGTCACACCTCTACCTTGAAATTATTAAAATCATTACAGGCCAGTCACAGTGGCTCAAGCCTGTAATCCCAGCAATTTGGGAAGCTGAGGGGAAGGGATTACCTGAGCCTACGAATTCAAGCACAGTCTGGGCAACTTAGCCAGATCTCATCTCTACAATAAATCATAAAATTAACCAGGCATGGTAACATGCACCTGTAGTTCTGCTACTTGGAAGGCTGAGGCAGAAGGATTGCCAAAGCCCAGCAGGTCAATGCTGGGGTGGCCATGAGCATGTCATTGCACTCCAGCCTGGGTGATGGATAGAGTGAGACTCCAACTCCAAAAAAAAACCCAAAGCAACAGCCATTACATATGGAAAGTTTTCTGTGAATTTTGCTAGTCACTAAAATTACTTTGTGGGATATATTCTTCTAATTTTGACAGAGGCCCAGTTGAAATTATTTTTGTTCCTAGTATGTTACTGTTATCATTTCAACAAAATTAAGCAAGATGTGTCCTCTTCTTCCCTGAACAGTGGAGGTGAAGCAAAACTGCCTGAGTAGCCGGACCTCGTTCCGGGGATGTTTGAGAAGATTCACACTGACTAAGGGCCCACAGGTGCAGTCCTTTGACTTCAGCAGAGCGTTTGAACTACAAGGAGTTTTCCCTCATTCATGCCCTGGGACCGAGTCCTAAACTTCAGTCAAAATCGCTAACATGTTGAGGAGAAATATATTTGTGAATTAAAATCTCTTCAGTTCAGATTTCATTTCCAGCTCAGGTTAAGTGTTTCCAGAGACAAATGTTGTGTTTCTGTTCAACTAAAACCACATGTACAACAAATACCTCCATTAAATGGTCCAAAATGTACATCGAAGTCATTGGCTCTCTTTTTTTTAAAGTTATTTTAAAATGAATCTTTGTAAACATTGAACGTTCTGTTGATTATTTGACGGTATTTTATGTTTTTCATTTTGAACTTTAAAAAAATAAAGTGTCACCACAGATTATAATAGATTAGAGCAAAGTATGAATACTTTCATTTCTTTATGAAAAATGTGAATTCTATTTGTACAACAGACAATGTCATTGGCTGATTCCGGAAGAGGACACCAGCCATCTTTAAAGAGTCTCCAGTCAATCACAGGAAGAAAGGAAGAAGGTGAAATTTTTTGCTGCAGTGTCCTTTTCCGTCCGGACAGCACATTTTGCAGGACAGACACACACAAAACTGGAGTCGACTGGGAATGGTGGCTCATGCTTGTAATCCCAGCACTTTGGGAGGCCAAGGCGAGAGGATTGCTTGAGCCCAGGAGTTCAAGAACAACCTGGGCAACACGGTGAGACTTTGTCTCTAAAAAAAAAAAAAAAATTAATCAGTCGGGCGTGGTAGTGCGCACCTGTAATTCCGGCTACTCAGAAGGCTGAGGCTGGAAGGATCACTGGAGCCCAGTGGGTCGAGGCTGCGGTGGCCGGGAGCGGCCACTGCACTCCAGTCTGGGTGACAGAGTGAAACTCCAACTCAAAAAAAATTTTTTTTAATTAAAAATAGCTGGGGGCCGGGCTCGGTGGCTCAGCCTGTAATCCCAGCACTTTGGGAGGCCGAGGTGAGTAGATTGCCTGAGCCCGTGGGTTCGAGACCCACCTGGGCAACTTGACGAGACCTCATCTCTACAATAAATCAAAATTAGCCGGGCATGGTGCACGTGCCTGTAGTTTCAGCTACTTGGAAGGCTGAGGCGGAAGGGTCGCCGGAGCCCAGCAGGTCGAGGCTGCGGTGGCCAGGAGTGGCCACTGCACTCCAGTCTGGGCGACAGAGTGAGACTCCAACTCAAAAAAAAAATAGCTGGGCATGGTGTCACATGCCTGTAGTCCCAGCTACTCAGGAGTCTTAGGTGGAAGGATCACCTAGGCTCGAGGGATCAAGGCTGCAGTAAGATATGATTGTGCCTCTGCACTGTAGCCTGGAAGACAGAGTGAAACTTCAACTCAAAAAAAAAAGAGAGAGAGATGGAGTCACCACAAGTTAGCACTTCCTTTATTTTCAGTCTTTTTTTCACCACTTGGAGTGAAACAGCCTGCCTTGATCAGCTACTTTTTCTTAGAGACTGTGTGTAATTCGAAAAGAAGGAAGATTTAAAAACCAGATAGAGTATTCTCTGAATGGGCTAAGCGTCTGCAAACCCGGAATTCTGAAGTTGCATTAGGTCCCCTCCAAATTCATTTTAGTTCTGCTCTGTGGCCATGGCTGGGGTCACAACAGCTGCGGTCCCGTAAGCCTTAGAAAAACGTTTCCATTTTTCAAAGGTTTACTTGAAAAGAGGTCTCTCCTGTCTTAGCAATGGCCTACTTTTCCAATATGGAAAAGGACAGATTCAGTTATCTATGTCTGTGAGAGATTTTTATTTGATAAAAACAAAGAAGGCAGCGGTGTTCCTGGTCCCTATCTCTCTTCTGTGCCTCGATTGTGTTTCTGAATCCTGTGACAATCTGCATCTCTTGGTAGATCTATTTGACATTTGTAATTCCTTCCCAATTAAATACCAGCATAAAGATATTTCTTAGAGAAAGGCAGCCAGTGTGAAAGCACTGACTGTTGGAGTCGCACCTGGCGGTGTGAGGAGTGTAGACTCCTAAAGGCACCTCACCTGGACAGCTGGGTTTGGAGGGGACACTTGCCGTCAGAGTGGCGGTGCACATGCACAAGGGATTGTTTGCCATACTGCAAGTAGCCTTTCTGTGCATGCCTCTGCGGGAGCTATGGCTGGAGAAGAGGACTCAGGCATCGTAGATCTTGGTCCACCATATTGGGTGAGGAAGTGACCAAAACCAAGACAGAGAACAGACTCTGTAGAGTGGTCTTTGACTTTCACACTCCCTCCACGCCCCCCACTAATAGAGCTAAAACAGAGTTGGGGCTCTTCGTGGTTATAACTGCTTACAAGGCCTCTATGAAAGGATCCCTTCAAAAGAAATTCTACTTCCCACCTTGACCTTTCGGAGAACACACGGGGTTTCGATTTCTCCCGTGACTGTGATCCCTGGCTCCCAGGTCAGGCTCTAAGTCAGGCACCATCTCTGATTCTCATTTGCAAGTTTTCATGCTGGTCCCTTAATCTCTCTCAGCAAGTCTGGATTCAGGCCCTTGGAGTGGGCTTGTTAGATAAAACACAGGACCCTCAGTTAAACCTCAATTTCAGATAAACAGTGAACAAATTTTTAGTAATAAGCCTATCCTAAATATTGTACAACATCTTGTGTTTATTATTTACTTAATCTGGCAACCCCATGTAGAGACCCCAAAGACATAAAACTATTATGACAGCCCTTCTCTCACTGCCAAACGGTTCAAAATAAAAACAGGTCTATATCTTAAAGGACATGCAACAAAATCCATTGAAGATCATATTTTTCCTGTGATGCTCTTACTGAAATATCAAATTTTTTCCCCAAACCTGTTATTGGTGCTCCAAGTCTTTGTTTAGTTTGCCTATTAATCTAGAACTTTTTTTTAATTGTGGCAAAATACAAATACCATAAAAATTACCATTATAATCATGTTTAAGTGTACAGTTTCATGGAATTAAGTTTGTCATAATGTTACACAATCATCCTTACCATCCATCTCCCGAACCCTTTTCATTTTATAAAACTGAAACTGAAACAGGGAGCAGTGGCTCAAGCCTGTAATCCCAGCAGTTCGGGAGGTCTGTCTCAGCCCACGGGTTCAAGAACAGCCTGGGCAACTTGGCGAGGCCTCATCTATATATTAAATCATAAAATTAGCCAAGTGTGGTAGCGCATGCCTGTAATTCCAGCTACTTGGAAGGAAGAGGCAGAAGGATAGCTGGAGCCCAGCAGGTCGACCCTGGGGTGGCTGTGAGTGTGCCATTGCACTCCAGTCTGGGAGACAGAGTGAGACTCCAACTCAAAAAAAACACAAAAAACTGAAACTGTACTCATTAAACAATATCTCTTCTTCTTTTTCCACCCCTGTGCCCTGGCAACCACCGTTCTACTTTCTGTCTCTATGAATTTGACCACTCCTGGTACCTCATATAACTGGAATCACGCAGTGTTTGTCTTTTTGTGACTACCTTCTTTCATTTGGCATGTTTTAGAATGTCTTCAAGTTTCATCCATGTTGTAGTATATGTCATAATTTCCTTCCTTTTAAGGCTGAATAATATTTCATTGTATGTATATACCACATTTTGTTTATCTATTCCTCCCTTTCTACCTTTTGGCTATTATGAATAATGCTGTGATGACCATGGGTACACAAATATCGTTCAGAATCCCTGCTTCCAATTCGCGTGGACATTTACCTAGAAGTGAAGCTGCTGGATCGTATATTAAATCTATATGTGATTTTTTGAGGACTCATCATACTGTTTTCCATGGCATCCAGCACTGTTTTTAAACCTTAATGTTCTTATCTGTAAAAGGGGGTTGTGACACTAGCCTCAAAGAGGAATATATTTAGAAAGTATTATTAAAATTGATTTTAAAAGAAAGTGCACTTGGAGAAGCCAATAACAACATCGAACTTAGTGGAATTTAATCTTCACTCACACCTTTCTATAAAAAAGTCCAACAGCTAAGTGGATTTATAGACAAGCTTTAATAAACATCAGAAAAAAGGAGGAAAAGACTAACCAACTCATTTAATGAAGCTGGTACAACTTGCATATAAAATAATTATATGCTGGGCATGGTGGCTCACGCCTGTAATCCCAGCACTTTGGGAGGCAGAGACAAGAGGATTGCCTGAGCTCAGGGAGTCGAGATCAGCCTGGGCAACTTGACGAGACCATGTCTGTACAATAAATCGAAAAATTAGCCAAGTGTGGTGGCGCACATCTGTGGTTCCAGCTACGTGGAAGGCTAAGGTAGAAGGATCACCTGAGCCCAGCAGGTCGAGGCTGTGGTGGCCGTAAGCATGCCACTGCACTCCAGCGTAGGCAACAGAGTGAGACTCTGACTCAAAACAATAAAATATAAATAAATAATTATAGACCAACTTTACCTATGGACGTATAGTGTATACACCTTTTATAAAATGCTAATTCAATTTAGTCCTTAAGGGAAAATTATGACTAATTACCATTGCAAACTTGTGAATTATTCTTCTATTCTCAAACATGGCAATTTGTTTTATTGTGGTAAAAGCATTGAGCATGAATCCTCCCTCTTAACCGCTTTTTTTTCCTTTGAGTTGGCGTCTCACTCTGTCACCCAGGCTGGAGTGCAGTGGCATACTCACAGCTACTCCAGCATCGACCTGCTGAGCTCAGGCGATCCTTCCGCTTCAGCCTTCCAAGTAGCCAGAACTACAGGCGCACACCACCACGCCTGGCTAATTTTTTTATTTTTGTAGAGATGAGGTCTTGCCAAGTTGCCCAGATTGGCTTAACTGCTTTTAAGAGCACAGCACAATATTGTTAACTATAGGCATATGTTGTACAGCAGATCTCCTGAACTTACTCATCTTGCATAACTGAAGCTTCATACACATTGAACAGCAACTTCCCATCTCTCCCTGTCCCTCCCCCATGGAAGCCATCCTGCTCTCTGCTTCTATGAGTTTCACTATTTTAGATACTACATATAAGTGGAATCATGCAGTATTTGTTCTTTTGTGAGTGGCTCATTTCACTTAGCATTATGTCCTCCAGATTCATGCATGCTGTTGCCTATGACAAGATTTCCTTCTTTTTAAAGACAGTACAATATTCCATTGTCTACACATACCATGTTTTCTTTACCCATTCAGCTCTCAATGAACATTTGGGTTGATTTCTTATCTTGGCTGTTGTGAATAATGCTGTGATGAACATGGGAATTCAGATACTCTTCAAGATTCTGATTTCAATTCTTTTGGATATATACCCAGAAGTGGGGTTGCTGGTTCATCTGGCAGTTCTATTTTTAAAATTTTGGGGAGCCTCGATACTATTTTCCATAATGGTTGCACCAATTTACATTCCCACCAACAGTGTGCAAGAGTTCCAGTTTCTCCACATCCTGGCTAATATTTATTTATCTTTTGTTTTTTGCAAATAGTCATCCTACAAATGTCAGATGATAGCTCATTGTTGTTTTAATTTGCATTTTCCTGATGATTAGTGATGTTGAGAAACTTTTCATATACCAGCTGGCATATACATGTTTTCTCTGGAGAAATATCTATGTAAGTTCTTTGCCCGTGTTCTAACTGAGTTGCTTTTATTTATATTGAGTTGTAGGCATTCCATATATAATATATTTTAGAGAGAGAGATTCGGATATCACCAAAGCTGAAGTGCAGTGGCACAATTGGGGCTCACCACAGACTTCCTGGGCTCAGGCGATCCTTCTGCCTCAGCCTCCTAAGAAATTGGGACTATAGGAGTGCACCATGCCTAGCTTTTTTTTTTTTGTAGATGAGATCTTGGTATGTTGCCCAGGCTGGTCTTGAACTCTTGGGCTCAAGCAATCCTCTCATCTCGGCCTCCCAAAGTACTGGAATTATAGGCATGAGCCACTATTTTAGGACTTAGCTCTTATCAGATATATAGTCTGCAAATATTCTCCCCCATTCCATAGATTGCCTTTACATTAAGGTTTTCTTCCATTTTCTCTAAGGTTTTTACTAGGGTTTGCATTCTTATTTTATCCCGACGTTATAAGCAGGCTGGTTGTTCTCAAATAAGTTCAAGGAGATAACACTGGATGAAGAAGGATGTAGTGGGATAGCAATTACACAAATTTTAAAGTGAAAAGGAGCAGAACAATAAAGAAAGCCAGATTCTGCTACGATTCCCTCCCACTATTATTTTTATCATCTTAAATCAAGTATTTGCATCCCCCTCCCTCCAAAAAGAAATATACCCTAGAGGGGCAAGTACAATTTTATTATGTGGCATAGGCCCTGAAAACAAAAGACGATGGTTGCAGGAGTCTGAGGGGAAGGAGAGTAGAATCAGGAGACCTTGGTCAAAGTCTACAAAATTTCAACCACGCAAGTCAATTCCTACAGATCCAATGTACAGCATGGTGACTACAGTTAACAATTTAGTATTACATAATTACAGTTTGCTGAGAGAGTGGATCTTAAGTGTCCTCATCACAGAAAATAAAAATGTAACTATGTGAGGGGATGGATATGTTAATTACCTTGATTGTGATAATCATTTCACAATGTATACATATGTGAAACCCTAAGTATATACAATTCTTATGTCTCAATTATACCTCCATAAAGTTGGACGGGGGGATAAATATTCAGAGAGTAAAGCAGGGGACAGTGGCTCATTCCTGTAATCCTAGCACTTTGAGAGGCTGAGGCGGATTGTTTGAGCCCCAGAGTTCAAAACCAGCCTGGGCAACATAGCAAGACACTGTCACTACAAAAAAACAAAAAATTAGTCATGCACCTGTAGTCTCAGCTACTCAGGAGGCTGAGGTGAAAGGATTACCTAGACTCAGGAGGTCGAGGTTGCAGGGAGGCAAGAGCGTGCCACTGTACTCCAGCTTGGGTGGTAGACTGAGATCCTGACTCAAAAAATAACAATAATAAAATAAAATAAATAAACCAAGATTCTGAGAACAAAAAAGACCAGTCTAAGAGTGCATAGTTACTAAGTCTTCAAGTCCTTTGTCCTGCTGTGCTGATCACATATTTCAAATGTGAGAGGGACTCATTTACAGTTCTGAGTTCTAAAGTCTTTTCCCCAGAAAAATGCATAAAATCCCTAATTTTGCATTTAATTTCAGAGAACCCACAAATTCCCTGAAGCTTATGCAAGTGTCAGTGAACTCTTGGTAAGTTTCTAATGTACCTGGACAGTGGTTATATAAGTGTTCACTCTATAATTATTTATTCAGAGGCGCATATATGTTACACTGACCCTTTCTGTATATGTTATATTTCATAATAAAAATATAGAAAAGGTACGAGAAAAAATTTTACAAGGGGCTACTTTTTTTTGACATGGAGATTAAAACCTGATTTATATAAAACATTATTGGTTTTTCCTATGTTGTCTGCCTATACAACCATCTCTAAGTCGTGCGTTATGATTAAAATGACACACACGTGACTATGGAACATTTTTTACCAATATAGGTTTATGAATAAAGCACTAATTTAGACCTGAACCAGATAACAAGACAAAAACAGATAAAATGCTCTTTAGATTACTGGGACCAGAAGGTCTATGTGTTTTTACCTTAGAACATCATAAATCTTGCAGGGAGGCAAGATTGTGCCACTGTACTCCAGCTTGGGTGACAGAGGTATGTTTGGGAAAGGTTCAAGAGGCAGCTGTTGCTAGGCTTTGTGGAACGTGCAGTGGCAGCATTTAGGAGAGGCAGCCCAAATAACAAGGTGCTTTCATAGGTTCAACTGTGTTTGGTGCAGGGAGTATGGGAGCAAGGTATATAGGTCTAGACCTCCTGGCTCAAAGCAGGGGAACTGGTGGGAGTAATGGGCTGAGGGGACTGAGAACAGAGTGGATGGGGCCCGATTCGGGAGAGCTCAGTAAAGTCAAGCAGGTAGAAAGGAGACTGGACGCGATGCCTCAGGAAGCATCAGGACTTTCCATCAGGGGACTGTTGGGATGAAATGGTGCGTTTGACATCATAAACCAGCTGAAGGGTGCAACCTGAATCAGTTAGTTGGACAAGTAAGTGGTGGCTGATAACCAGGGTCATGATGGGGAACAAGACAATTGCATAAGAACAGGAGAGGCTCTAAACATAGGTGAGCTTTAGTTAGTAAAGGATTGTGAAACTCAACAAGGAGGTTGGGGCAATGAGAATGGGCACTCCACGAACAGGAGAGATGAACAAATAAAAATTATGTCAGGCTGGGTGACTCAGCCTGTAATCCCGCGCCTTTGGGAGGCTGAGGTGAGTGGATTGCCTGAGCCTGCGAGTTCGAGACCTGCCCGGGCAGGAGAGACCTCATCTCTACAATAAATCAAAAAATTAGCCGGGCGTGGTAGCGCAGGCCTGTAATTCCGGCTACTTGGAAAACTGAGGCGGAAGGATCGCTGGAGCCCAGCAGGTCGAGGCTGCAGTGGCCGGGAGCCGCCACTGCCCTCCAGTCTGAGCGACAGAATGAGACTCCAACTCAAAAAAAAAAATTATGAGTTAAGTTTTGGGTGTCCTGCGTTTAAGAGGATGGTGAGAACATCTGAAGGCAGATGTCCTAGTTGGTTGGATGAAGAGAAGTGGAGGTCAGAAGAACCAACGAGCAGGCCAATGGGTCAAGGGCTTGGGCATTGCTGTCTGCACAGTGTGGCAAGGTCACTGTTGAGTCCTGGTTGGGGAAACATCAAGATGGACCTTAGAACCAAAACTAACCATTTAAGAAACTCTGACTGAGCAGTAATGAGTGTGCGCATTTTCTTTTCTCTTTTAAGAGTTGCAGTCTCACTCTTGTCACCCAGGCTAGAGTGCAGCGGCACATTCACGGTCACCGCAGCCCCGACCTGCTGGGCTCAGGTGATCCTTCCACCTCAGCCTTCCAAGTAGCTGGAACTACAGACACACGCCACCACACCTGGCTTGTTTTTGTGATTTACTGTAGAGATGAGGTCTCACCGAGTTGCCCAGGCTGGTCTCGAACCCCTGAGCTCAGCCAGTCCTCTCACCTCGGCCTCTCAAAGTGCTGGGATTACAGGCTTGAGCCACCGCGCCCTGCCGTGTATGCATTTTCTAAGCACTGTTGGGTGGTTCTTCCACAAAACAGCGGTTCAGTGTCTCAGTGGCTGACATTTATGTCCATCAACATTTCACTTCTTTTGCATTCTCTAAATGCTTTCTGTTAAGACTTGTCTTGTTTTGTAAAGGTAATAATATGTTTTAAAAGACCAGAGAATTAGTGATGCAGAGATAAGGAAGTCTCACCAGATTTCTTATAATGACAGAACTTGTGGATGCCTGTGACATTCATTCCTTCACCAGCAGTAGAAACTCTTTAGTGGCTAATTATACATTTTTAAATGTCATAGGATGCCCTGTGTGTTTTCTCCTCAGCCATGAAAAAACTCCCTCCCCACTGTTACCTGCTTTTCTCACTTGTTTGAAACTATGACAAGAGATAATTCTCCCAGTATCTGCCTCTGTGATACTCTTGCCCTGCACCCCACCCAGAACCTTTCCCACAACTGCAGTGCTGTTTTGTTTTGTTTTTTGGGTTGGAGTCTCGCTCCATCACCCAGGCAGGAGTGCAGTGGCACGCTCACAGTCACCCTAGCGTCAACCTGCTTGGCTCAGGCGGTCCTTCCACTTCAGCCTTCCAAGTAGCCAGAACTAGAGGTGTGCACTACCACACCCAGCTAATTTTTTAATTTATTATAGAGAGGAGGTCTCACCAAGTTGCCCAGGCTGTTCTCAAACCCATGGGTCCAGACAATCCTCTCACCTCAGCCTCCCAACAATCTTGTTATTTATGTCAGCCTCAGAATCACTTGTTCCTAATGGGACAATCACTCTCCAGCACAGTTCCAGATGTCTAACAGAAGCCAACGTGAAGCATCAAGGTCATTTCCTAGCTCGGATTGCATAGAAAGGCAAAGTAAACAAAGACACATCTCTTAATACCTGCAGTAATCGTTTTCTCTTGAAGTTGTATTATACCGAAGGTGTATTTCTCTGTCAGACTGATATTTCATATAGTTTTCAAAAATGTATAAAAATCATGTAAATGTTAAGTGTATGTGGCTCCTGTCTCTATTTTCTGATGAACAATCACGTTTTCAGCTTCCAGAGTCTGTGGTAAGTCCTCTGGGACGGCCTATGCAGCCCTGACCGCTCTGGCTAGACTGCTGTGACTCCCAGCGGCTCTTAGGTATGCTGAGCTTTCTCCTCAGATTGAAAGTGCTCCTCAAAGATCTTCCAGTTGTCTCATAGTTCCTTGAAGGCCCATATTCTGTTGGAAATCTTGGGCATTCCTCCCAGAGCTAACATAATGAGCACCTAGGGGAGGTTATTAGTAAATAATTGCTGAATAGAATACTAGTTTCTAATTTTTTTCTAGAAATATACTAGCAGTGTTGTTCTTCCTATCAAATTCAAAAGTTCTTTGCAAATGTAATCCCTCTGAGCCATCTGATAAGCATAAAACAAATGGCAGAATAAGCCACTTTGGCGAGATATTCCCCAAAGAAGTTCTATAGGCTTAACAATTTGCATAATAGGCAGTGAAATCTTCAACTTAATACATTCTGAATTGTCAGGACAATCCGGAATTTTTCACAGCATGACAAAGGCATAACTCATGTTCCTCTCAAATTCCTCTGATGATGAGACTTGTACCAGCTGTCGGAAATGAAGACTTGGATGAGACCACTATGGAAATCATATTTTTTCTAAGTAACGCAATTTAAAAATATTATCTTCTCATAGTATATGTAGTGCATAATACTCAATTACAAAGTATTAAAATATAAACTTCAATGGTCTCTGTTCACATAACTATGAAGTAAGATTTATGGAAATTTATTTTAACCAGAACCATTTTATGCACCAAGCATTTCATCAATAATTTAATTTTTAGCATGTGTTCAAAATCCAAATATGACTGTCTATTGTGAATAAAAAACAGAAAAAGCATAGATAAAAATGAAACAATGCTGAGTTGTGTCTCTGTTAGGTGGTCAGAAGAGAACAATCAGGGAAAGAACTTCAGGCAAGGACGTCAGCAGAAGATTGTGAGGAACAGACACAAATACCAGTGTGCCAGGGACCAGCTCCAGCTGGGTTCAGGGTACCCCAAAGGTGGAGATGGCGTTGGTGATTGGGGGGAAGAAGAGAGAAAGAAAGAGGCTGGACTCTCCACAAATGAGGTTGAATGGCTTGTCTGGTACCCATTCATTGGAGTGCCTTCTAGTTGCAGCAAGCGTAGAGCCATTAAAACCCCAGTCACTAATGTATAGTCTTTCACCAGGTACAGTATAGTCCACCTTAGAGTTATAAACACAGTCTCTCCATTTCATGAAGCCAGTATCTCACTGGATGAGTGACCAGTCCTTTTCCATATCATTGAAGGGGCAAACAGGTACGCTGAGAGGTGGTGTCCATTAAACACAATTGAACAGTTAGGGTCACAGCTGTGATTGAGCAAAGACATACTAGGATACAGGCCAACACCCACTTCCTGCATCTCTGCAGTACAGATGGTGAAAGAGTTGCAGATCACCTTGTCCTGGGTTTGGCATCAGATACAGTCACACTTAAAGCAGTATTGGTCCCTCAGCTGCTTCCGGCGCTCCTCACTGGTCATCAGCATATCCAGGTAGCAGATGGTGAGCTCTTCTCCTACCTCGAAGTCTCGGACTGCACGCAGTAAGTTTATCTTATGTTTTTGGTCCTGCATTCTTTTCTCTTCCCAGTTGTTAAAGACTTTAAAGGCTGTGTGCAATAGTTATAGTTGAGGGGTTTGTGGGCCCTTTTCTAATTCTTGGAGTTTGTGCCAGTGCTGACTGAGAGATAAAATACATCCAAAAGAACTTGTCCTTCCAGTCTAGTCTGCTTATTAACACCTATTTTGTAGTTAGCTAACAGGATTCACTTATATGATTCCTTTACTTCCATCTGTGAAAGTTGAACTTGAGAGAAATTTATCATAAGAGGACAACAAAGAAGAATTTTTAACATCCTTTTGTCCAAGCCACCCCCTTGAGAAGGTGGGATGAGAAGTCTGGAGGTTGGGGTTAGATGCCGTGGCCTTTGGCACCCACCCCTATCCAAAGGTAAAAGAGAAAGACTGGAGGCTGGGGTCAGGTGCCATGGCCTTTGGCACCTGCCCATTCTATGAAGGTAAAAGAGAAAGACTGAAAGTCAGAGCTAGGTGCCATGACCATAGATGCCTGCCCTTCCTTCCCAGGTAAAGGCGAAGGGACTTACAGAACAGATTACAAGAAACAAGAGTAGTAGGGAAGGCAGGAATTGGAGTTGTAGGAAGAATAGGAGAGGACAAAGGAAGTGAAAACCCTTATTTTGTTTACATTTTTCTCCGGTCTATTCCTTTGATTCAACAGGATTCATGCCACCCATCTCAGTCTTTGGGTTAACCAATACCAGACCGGTCTTTCCTCTCTACAACCTGAACAGGTCCTTTTATGCCCTGTCTGTTCCTTCCAAGTCCCTTTAAGGGATCGCATCCTATTTGTAGCATTTGCGCTGACACCTTGTCATCTGGACTATACAGAACCATGCCCATTTGAGCAAGAATATCATGTCCCCAAAGTGTAATGGGATGGAAGGAATGATGTAGGGATAAAAGGTTCCTGAAGTTTTGTTTCTCTGTCCAATTTAAGATTTGAGAACTTTTGGCTACAGAGGGCGCTCGACCAATACCAATGAGTCCTGATGGGGCTACTTGTGTTGGCCAGGAAGACGGCCAGTCTTTCCCAGCAATACAAGAAACATCAGCCCCTGTATCTAGCAGACCTTTAATTTTAACTCCCTGAATATATAAATCTTTTAGAGGTCTGGAGTTAGTAATTTCCTTGGGTAAGATTAGTTGGCTGTCAAGTGACTCATATATTCCTTTTCCTAACAACATATTGCTAGAAATATGAAACTGATTTGGATTCCTCTGCTGGTTAACAGCCCTCTGGATCCTTACCTGATCTTCAAATTCAGTTTTCCGTAGTAAATAGGCTCCTCCTGATAAACAGTTTTTAGCAAGTTGTCGCCAATCTTGTGATGTCATCCACCGAGTGGCAAATTGTTCCATAATAATAATAGTATAAGAAGCCGTAGGACCATACCGAGTACAAGTCTCTTTAAGTTCCTTAATTAATTTATATGGTAGCGGCTCCCAATGAGGTGCCTCGTTTACTGTGCCTTCTTCCATATAAATTACTGGAAAGCAAGAAGACAAGGTAAAATCTCCCTCTTTCTCAGCCTTTTTTCTGGCTCCCTGCACACCTACATTACCCGGAGACACATACCCAGGTGTGAATTTTGGTGTTTTCACCTTATTTCTAGTAAAGGGTATGGGAGGAGGTCCTTGGCAACATTAGCAAGATTTTTTTCGCTTATGATACCCAATCACTTCCTCCTCCAACTCCATTTCCTCCTCGGGGAAAAATTCATCATCTAAAGGAGGCACTGAGGCTACGGCCAGCAGGGGGGTGACTTTATTTTTGACCTGAATTTTAGAGAAATCATGCTGTGGATTTAAAGCATCTTGGATAATATTCCATAAAGCTAAGCCATACAAAATGCAAAAGGCAAGCCAATTGGTTCCTCTTTCGGACAATATGTTCAAAATACTAGTAGACATGTTCCTTTCTTTAGATTCACTCTGGCCCATGATTCTATCATGGCTCTTAAACTGCTCACCCTTCCTTGCTCTGCCTGTCTCTACAGAGGGGTCCACGGCACCCTGGGTGAGGGCCTATCCATCCCGAAAAAGAAAGCTTACCTTGAGGTCCCACGTTCAGGCGCCACTTGCCGGGGACCAGCTCTAGCCGGGCTCAGGGTACCCCAAAGGTGGAGATGGCATTGGTGATTGGGGGGAAAGAAGAAAGAAAGAAAGAGACTGGACTCTGGTCTAGTGCAGAAGCGATGTGTGTTATTGGGAATTACGACGGGTCTTTTATACACAAAGTCAGATGTGGGAGGGGCATCCCCCACCCACCAGAAACCTTAATCCATGAAAACTTAATCAATGATTGCCTTTAAACCCTTTTCAGATGATAATCTTAAAATCCCATAACAAAGGATAACCTAATCTGTGACTGACATATTCTATAAACCTTTTTCATCCTAAACTGATTGATTTATGCCAAGTTAAACAATTCTATAGAAGCTTAAGTATTCACTTTACAAACAAAAGTGGCCCATCCCAGAATGTTTGGAATATGGCCCAGTCCAAAGTTCACAGTGGGCTACCTGCAAGTAACCCAGCCGCATTCTTTCAACAAAATGGCTGTCTTCTAAAACTGTATTCTACAATTTACACCTTCAGTAAATCCTAAGATCATGACCCAGAAGCCTGTGACCAATACTAAGGCTCTTAGATGTGACACGAGTTTGAATTATAAGTTGTGTGAAAGCCAAAACTGCAGTTTGCGGAAGAATGGGAGCAATGAGCTTCTAAAGCTAGCTTGTGTTCGTCCCGGTCTCAGAGTTTTTATGTTTTGAGCTCACAGGAGCTTAATCTGGTTAGCGCTGAGTAGAAAGGGGGAGGAAATGGGGTCAAATAGCTCCCGAACGCATCCTAGTGGTCTCAGGGTCAATGGCCCTTCCTGATCCCTAACGCTCAGTGGGCCTCCTTGGCTGGCTCCCAACACCAGAGGCTGCATCTGTGGCTTTGCCACCTAGACTAGAAAGATAATCAGGATTTAGGTATAAATAGGAAGTTAGTGAGTGTGATTAATGCTGTGTGTCTTAAATGTAATTCTATGTCCTTGAGATCTGATTAAATTGAATATGGGATTTAAGAAAATGTACAGACTGGGCATGGTGGCTCAAGCCTATAATCCCAGCACTTTGGGAGACAGAGGTGAGAGGGATGCCTGAGCCCATGGGTTCGAGAACAGCTTGGGCAACTTGACGAGATCTCAACTTTACAATAAATAATAATTTTTAAAAATTAATCAGGTGTGGTAGTGCACATAGTTCTGGCTATTTGGAAGGCTGAGACAGAAGGATTGCCTAAGCCCAGCAGGTCAAGGCTGCAGTGGCCATGAGCGTGCCCCTGCACTCCAGCCTGGGCAACAAAGTGAGACTCCAACTCAAATTTAAAAAAAAAGAAAGAAAATGTTCAGATGAAAAGGATAAAAGAGAAATTAGAAAATGATTTGGCAGGCTAAACTCATTAAATGTTGCTGGAAAAAAGTGTTCAAACTTGAAATAAGACTGAAAAGCTTTCGATCCAGGCAGGATCAGAAGTAAACTAAAGAAAGCATCTCTTAGTAAACTAACCTAAAAGGGAACCATTTTTCCTCCTTTTATTAGTTGTTACATTGGACTTTAGTGAATTGAGGTGGTTGGTGGGAGTGGGGTGGCAGGGGGATCCTTAATTGATAATTGATCCTTAACTAGAAAAATCAATGAATTACTGCTGATTCTTCTAGTAGTTCTCAAAGTAGAAAGGTGTGCATGTATGTGTGTGTGTGCGCACATGTGTATTTAAATTTATACGATCATAAAATATAAATTTACATAGTCATAAAAGGTGGGATTGAACTTATGGTCTAAACATAACCTGGGTTGATTTCTTTCTAAAACGGATATCAACATTCTACAGAATCTTACAGCAGACCCAGGGTCTATAATATAGAGCATTCACAGTCCAGGATACAATTCAAAATCTCTCCACATAGAAACAAACAGAAAAATGGGACCAATTCTCAATATAAAAGATAATCAACAAATGCCAATCTCAAGAGGGAATTATTGAACAAAGACTAAAGCACCTATTTTAAGTATGCTTCATAAGATGAAGGAAAACATACTTGAACACTTGAATTGAATGATATGATGTAAATTCTCAACAGAAAAATGAAAATTATAAGAAGGAGCCAAGTGAAAAATGCTGACCTGACAAATACAATGTCTGAAGTAAAAAGAATAATCACTGCATGGACTCAACAGCAAATGAAGATGATAAAAGAAATAATTAATAAACTTGAAGATGGAACAATAAAAATTATCCAGTCTACAAAATAGAGAGATGAAAGATTAAAGAAAAAATAAACCCAGAGTGTCAGATATTTGTGTGCTATCATCTAAAGATCTAACATAGTATTAATGGAGTCACAGAGGGAGAGGAGAAAAAGACTGGAGCAAAAAAATTATTTTCAACAAGTATGACCCAAATCTCCCCAAATTTAGTGAAAGACATACATTTACAGATTCAAGACACTTGGCAAATGCCAGAGAGAATAAATTCAAATAAATCATTGCCTAGGCACATAATAATTAAACTTCTAAATCCAAAGATAACTAAAAATTTCTTGAAAGCACCTATAGGGAAAAAAAAGCACACATTCGATAGTAGAAAATGATGATTCAATATCCACGATTTCTCAGCAGAAACCACAAAGGCCGGAAGACAGCAGAACCACTTCTGGAAAGTACTGAAATAAAAGAGCTCATCAACCCAGAATTCTATCTCCTGTGAAAATATCATTCAGTAATAAAGGTGAAATAAAGACATTCTCAGATGAAAGACAATAGATGGATTTTATTACCCACCATCCTGTTCTTGTGTCCAGATATAGAAAGAATTCATATAACTCAACAATAAGATGAACAACCCAGCTAAAAATGAGCAAAAGATTCATCCCACCCAGGGACGCCAAAAATAAATAAATAAATAAAATAAACAAAAAAATGAGTAAAAGATTTGAACAGATATTTTGTAAAAGAAGAAATATGACTGGCCAATAAACACAAGAAAGGATTCTCGACACCATCAGTCATTAGGGAAATGCTAATTAAAACCACAGATCTGACAACATATTTTCTAGGATAGCTAAAGTGTTGGCAAGGATGTTGAGCAACTAGAACTTTTGTACATTGCCAGTGGGAATGTGAAATGGTGCAAACCACTTTTGGGAAAAGCTTGGTAATTTCTTAAAAAGTTAAGTATGAGCCGGGCTCGGTGGCTCAGTCTGTAATCCCGTGCCTTTGGGCGGCTGAGGCGAGTGGATTGCCTGAGCCCGCGGGTTCAAGACCCCCCAGGGCAGTGAGACCTCATCTCTACAGTAAAAAAATCAAAAAATCAGCCGGGCATGGTAGCGCATGCCTGTAATTCTGGCTACTTGGAAGGCTGAGGCGGAAGGATCGCCGGAGCCCAGCAGGTCGAGGCTGCGGTGGCTGGGAGCGGCCACTGCACTCCAGTCTGGGCAACAGAGTGAGACTGTAACTCAAAAAAAAAAAAGTTAAGTATGCAGCCACTATATGCCCCAGGTAAGGTATACTTGGCTATGTATTAAAGACAAATAAGAACATGTCCACGAAAAGATTTATGGATAGTTGTTGGAGCTTTACTTGCAGGAGCCAAATACTGGAAATATCCCAGCTGCCCATCAATAGAAGAATAGGTAAACTATAATATGTGCATACTATGGAAGTGCATACTATAGTATACGCATACAATGGAATACTACATAGCAATAGCAAGGAATAAACTACTGATACACACAGCAACATGGATGAATCTCAGAAATATTATGATGAAATTTTTAAAGTCTTACAAGAAAATGCATACTTTATAATACTTGTATAAAATTCTAGAAGATTCCTGGGGTCAGGGTGGAGGAAAGGATGAGTTACAAAACAGCATGAGAAGACTTTTTAGGTGATGGAACTGCTTACTTTCTTGATTGTGGTGATGGTTTCATGTGTGTAAACATATATGAAAACAAATCAATTTAAGTAGTGCTGTTTGTACTTAATTATGAGGGGGATCTAAAAAAAAATCGGAATTATCTTTTGGAGGGCAAGCCCCTTGTAGTACACTCAGGATTTGTTCCTCCAAATCAGTTGGTCAACCAAAGTTTTTATCTGGAAGTTTTTAGAAGGTTGTGTCACAATTTGCAGAAGTGTCTCCATTTGTCGCAAACAGGTGACTGGCTCTTCTACCATGAGTGTTCAGCAGTTTTTAACCAAACTGTCCCTTCCTCCCTAGTCACTCAATTTTGCCCCAAGCAACTTTTTTGTGTGTGTTTCCCCAATGCAAAAAGTTCTCAAAGGTAAACATTTTGCTGATGTGAGAGAAGGCATCAAAGGCATCAAAATTGATGAGTTCAAAAACTGCTCTGAGCAGTGGAAAAAACTTCTCGACAGGTGTACCACATCAAAGTACTTCGAAGGTGACTGAAGTTTATACATGTATGAATGAATACATAATTTCTTATAAATAAATTGTTTTGGGGGGTCTCCCTTGTATATATCAATAAAGTGTAAACAATAATTAATTTAAACAATCCTCTCTCTTTAGTCAATAGCGTTTCTGTTTTTTGTTTTTTGTTTTTTTAGTTAGAATCTCACTCTGTCACCTAGGCTGGAGTGCAGTGGCACAGTCATGGCCACCACAGCCTTGACCTGCTGGGCTTAAGCGATCCTTCTGCCTCAGCCTTCCAAGTAGCTGGAACTACAGACACACACCACTACATCTGGCTAAGTCAATAGCTATTAATAGCAGATCTAATTTAAATTCTGCATGGGCATTTAAACTTGATACCTCTAAGCATGCTGATAACACTGTGCAGAACAGAGCACAGTCGTTCAGTGAAGAGATATTCTCTACTGTCATGTGGCATGATTGACCAGGGACCTGAAGAACACCATGTCTGCTAACCATCAACAAATATTGATGTCCCGGTGCCTTCTATCAGCTTTGGAGCTCTCCACTGAGTAGAAGGCAACTGAAACCTCTGTTTATATCAATATTAGCTAGAAATGTCCACGTGTTTTATATTTCTCCAATGGATTTATTGTCTGTGAGGAGACGTGAAATGAATTGTGAAATGAATTTTTAATTGATTGAAGACCTGGCTGGGCTACAGGATAGTCATTTTATTTTATTTTATTTTATTTTATTTTATTTTTTGAGTTGGAGTCCCACTCTGTCACCCAGACTGGAATGCAGTGGCCACTCCCGGTCACTGCAGCCTCAACCTGCTGGGCTCTGGCGATCCTCCCGCCTCAGCCTTCCAAGTAGCTGGAACTACAGGCGTGCCTACCATATCCAACTAATTTTTTGATTTATTGTAGAGATGAGGTCTCGCCAAGTGCCCAGGCGGGTCTTGAACCTGCGGGCTCAGGCAATCCACTCACTTCAGCCTCCCAAAGTGCAGGACTGCAGGCTGAGCCACCGAGCCGGCGGGTAGTCATTTTAAACCTGTACAAATGGCAAGCAAAAACAGACAGAAGGCTTCTGTGATTCAACTCAAAATACCCTGAAAGGAAATTAAATACACACAGTCCCTGACTTATGATGATTCAACTTAACGATTCTTTAACTTTGTGATGTTACAAAAGTGATATGCATTCAGTAGAAGCTGTACTGTGAATGGTGAATTTAGATCTTTTCCCAGGCTGGCAATACTGTGTCCTCATGCCTGAAGAACACCATGCCTACTAACCATCAACAAGTGCTGATGCTCTGGTGCCTTCTACCAGCAATTCTCAAGCCTCATCAGAAGAGAGAGAAATTGATGACTCTGTCGTCATAGCAACCTCATCATCCAGCAACTGATTTTAGTTCACTCTTCAGGCCCCATGTGCTTTCAACTGTGTACATGAATGGCAAATACATATACAAACATTCTGTTCTTCACTTTCGGCACAGAATTCAATAAATTACATGAGATATTCAATACTTTACTACAAAATAGAAATCGTGTTCCAGAACACATATACAAAATTGTGCTTTGCTCAATTGTAGGCTTACTAAGTATTCTGGACACATTTGCAGTAGGCTAGGTTAAGCTACGATATTTGGTAGGTTAGGTCTATTAAAAGTATTTTTGACTTATGATATTTTCAACTTGAGGTGGGTTTATCTACCTGTAACCCCATGATAGATTGAGGAGTATCTGTAAAGTTCTCCCTGGTACTGTCTTATAGGCAATGGCGGAAACCAGGAGAGAATGCCAGGGAATGGATTTTTAGGATCTTGGAAGATGTGGGTTGGGAGGGGTCCCACAGAAGAATGGCTAAGAGAGTATTTGTTGCTATGTGGGCACATTACAGGATAATGAATTTGCTTCTTGATTTTAGCTAGATTTTTTTTTAGCAACTTAATCTTAAATCATTGAGAGGTCATTTCAGTCATTTCACATCATCAATCATTACTATTCTTAATATTATATATTCTTAAGAATGTACAGGCTAGTCTTAAAAATCCTAAAATTCTACTTTTGCTGTGTTTTAGCTCTGAAGACATTCAGGATGTGTTTTTTCTCAGAAAAGTTTTAATGTATTTTACTTCTAATCCCCTAAATGTAGTTGCCCCCCAAATTTCCAATACTGGTTTTCTATTGTTCTGTTTTTTCTATCTTTAACTTACATATCATCTCTGTCTAAGGATTAAAATGTTATCTAAGCACAAAAGATTCTGAAAATCAATATTGACAGTCCTGACTTCTCTATTCAAATCTAGTTCTGATATAGAAACTCACTATTGTCTTCCCATACTGCCACACCCTTAAAGAAAGGAATAATGAGCATTCGAGCAGGCCTGCACATACCTAAATTCCTGAAAATTAGCAAAGGAAAGCCGTATTCCCTTATCTCCTATACATTCCTCATTAAGTCACTTCAAAGAACCCTTGATTCCCTGCAGACCCCACTCACTCAACTGAGAGAAACGAATCCCTATTCACTCTCTTTTATCATTGTCATAGATTTGAAAATATACCACCCATGTAACCACATTGAAAGGTACCTATATAAACCTAAAAGAAACTTAGCTTATTCTTAGCTGAGTCTTTTTTTTTTTTTTGAGCTGGAGTCTCACTCTGTCACCCAGACTGGAGTGCAGTGGCCACTCCCAGCCACCGCAGCCTCGCCTGCTGGGCTCCAGCGATCCTTCCGCCTCAGCCTTCTGAGTAGCCAGAATTATAGGCATGCGCTGCCACGCCCGGCTGATTTTTTGATTTATTGTAGAGATGAGGTCTCGCTGCCCAGGTGGGTCTCAGGCAATCCACTCACCTCAGCCTCCTAAAGGCGCAGGATTACAGGCTGAGCCACTGAGCCCGGCTTAATTGAGTCTTTTTACCTCAGCATAACCATTAGAAAGCCTTCAGACATTCTACTGCAGAACAAGCTGCAGTCTATCCCACTCCCCCCCTGGACAAATCTCCATTAGATGCGAGACTAGGAGTGCCATTCATGGTTTAGCATAATAATCTCTAGTAAACTTTTAGGTTCCTTGTCAAGGCCGAAGATCAAAGATCACCCTTTGGCTGGCCAAAGTCATAAAAGTAATAATATGACCTCTTTTGGTCAAGGAATTTGTGAGTTGCAAATGTCTGAGTTTGTGAATTGCAAATGTCTAACAAGTCTCTTGCAGGAACCTTTTGTGACCTACATGACACGAATAAACCCCACCATAGCAGCAATCATGTGACTAACCCACCCATCTGCCTGCTGTCCACCTGACGTCAATACCTGCGCTTGCCTGCTCCTTCATGAGCAAGTGGAGCAGACCACCACCCAATCACTTTAATGATCCTCCCCCATCAAGGGGAATGGTTAAAGGGATTCAACCACAAGCAGCCAATGGCCATTGCCTTACTAGACTCTGGTGTGGCCATGTGTTCAGGGAGCTATGGCTGTAACCATCCTACCTGGCTTTGGCCCCCTCCCCAGCCTTGGGGAGGTGAGTCTTCTTTCTTCCTTCTCTGTCTCTCTCTAATTTACTTTTAAATAAACTTTTCTTTCTTAACCTTTTTGTGTGTTGCAATTCTTTGCACAACTCAGATCTCTGGGTTACTGGTGCCTTGTCCCCCCTCGCCTCCCCACCTCTCCATCCACCCTCACCCTGTCCGTACCCTAACACACGTCTTGTGATTTATATAACTTTGTATGTGTTATAACTACTAATTAACAATATGTTGTTGTGAATAATGCTTTACTTTGTAATAGGCTCTGTTAACTCCCTTACTCTATGGCAGGCTTAATCAACTCTTCGGTTTGGTGCTACTGATAAAACTGTAAGCTACCTTTTGGTAACTGGCCCCAGGAAATGTGGACCATAAATGCTACTGTTGACAAAATGTGACTGAACTTAAATTCTATACAATACTGTCAGTCACAGAGACAATGTATTGGTACCAGCAACCCTAAACTTATAAACACGGATTGTGGAACCTAAGGGTGAGCAGACCGGTTCCAGAAATGCCAGGTGCCAGGTTCTGTCTCCTTGAATTCTGAATTCAGAAATAAACTTCTTTCTGCCAGTTCCCTGCCTCTCAATTCATTGGCATCAAGAGATAGCAGCCGAGTGTTTACTCAAACTATAACAGTTCCTGTTAACTACAAGCCATTTCCACTTGGATGTGGGTGCCACCGTTTTTCTCCCAATAGGTTATAAATTCCTTCATGGTTAGAAAGGCTAGGATAATTTTCATATTCATATCCAATCAGTCACTAAGGCTTACTAGTCTTACTGCTTTTTTTTACATTCCCAACTTTATTTCCATTTGTTCATCTTTTTACATTCATCCCATTAATACATATTGAGCACCAACTGTATGAAAAACTATTCTTGCCTCTGCTGATAGGATCATGAACAAAGCAGACTAAGTCAGGTTCTCATTACTTCATCTGACCTACAAGTCAGTCTCATTCAGGTGGGGACCGCTCAATATTGCCAGCTTATACTACTAATATACTCCTTTGATCATATCACTACTTCTCCTCTAGCCTCTCCAGAGACTCTGAGACAGAGCAGAAGATCCCTTCTTAAGGACCTGTGCACCCTCCAAACCCAAGCGAGAAATAAAGGAAAATCTTGTGTTCCTTCAAAGGAAATGCCAGGCACCTAGCTAGCCCCCAAAAGTAAATAAACAACCTGATAAGCAAGAAGGTAATAGTATCCTAAAACAACAACCAAGGAAGCTAGCATCACAGGATATTTGGTTTCCTTGTAGAAACTAAGGATAGCATCTTAACATATGTCTGAGTTGTTTTTTTAGAAACCCAGGAGACCTCAGATAAGGGGAACTGAAGACTGAACTCTAACCACCATTCCTTTTCCTAAATTTCTTTTTAAGTGGCCTGGAGGGAGCCATGCCCATAAGCCAGAGCTAACATGCTTTTCTGCTGACCCTATATTTTAAACAAAGCTTCTCTTCCTTAACCAACTGCAATTCAGCAAAACTTTGAATCTACCTATGACCTGTAAACCAATACACTTGGCAATTAATCATGGTTTACCTTAGGGTGTTTCATGCATTACAAAAGCTCCTTATCAATTGCATTGTTATCCCACTTCAAGATGTTAACCCAAAATTCTAAATCCGAGAGACCACCAAAGAGCCAGCTCCGATGCAAACACACGAGGGTCTTTATTCAGTCTCAGGTCTGGGCTCACAAACTGAAACCAATGCAGCGGCTCGAGCTTGAGAGCCCCGATTCAGTATAGCAAGCAAGCAGTTTTTATGCACAAGTATAGAGGGAGGGGCTGGACGTGACTGGTTTTTCCTAGGTTTTGCAACATTAACCAATCAGAAGAAGTCATGACGTAGAAACCGAAGTCTACAGACCTTGCATAGTTAGTCCCCAATCAGGTCCGTAGTGATGTCAAGGGACAGGGGTGCTTGAGATTGGTTGGTTCGTTTTTGGTTTTGCGCAGGCTCGAGCTCAGTTGCCTGTGATTGACGGGAAACGGCTAAAGGGGCAGAGTGGAATGCCAGATAAGCTAGGTTTACACAGTCACTGCCCGTAAATTAACTTTGGCATGCGAGCAGGAGGTTTGAAGCAACAAAAAACCCACGAGGAGAGTGGCTGGTGCCACAGAGTCTACCATAATCTAAGCAAAGGAATGTTCGGAAGGGGCTTATTGCTTAACATTTGCACCCCATTGCAGAAGCAGAAGAAGCCAACATGGCAATTGGGATAAACAAAAGCTTAACAAAGTTCTAAGTGCAAACACTGCTTAAAGCATTGTGTAATTTTACAATCACAGTCACTACCAGGCACCCGACATGTACCTAGTCCTACAGAGTCTGAGGTAGGATTTAAAATACTAAGAATTCATAAAACATAGTGAACGTGAGGCAGGGATATATATAAGATACAGTGAACGTGCGAACGTGAGGCAGGGATGTATAAAGTACAATGAACGTGAGGTAAAAATACAGTGAATGCTTCTTTTATAGCAAGTATAGCTTTTTGAGTCTCTTGGGTCTCTCAAAGATATCTTGCATTTTTAAGCCAAGACCAGTATGTAACCTCCATCTATTGATTTATGGTTTTGCCTGTAACTTCTGCTTTCCTGAAATTTACCCCTGCCCTTAAAAACCCTTGCCTGCAAGCCACTAAAGGAGTCAGGATTTAAGTCTTAGTTGTCTGGTCTTCTTTGCAAGACACCCTGCAAATAAACAGCTTCCTTTCTCTTGCTGCAAATTTGTTGTGGATATCTGGTGTTACTGCACCCGGCAAGCAGACCCCACTTCCATTCTATAAGAGCTCAGTGACATAAATCCCACCCTTCTAAGAGTTCTAGCCCTCTATATCCTGTAGAGAACCATTTCAACTCTTCACCTCCCTGAACCTCTGTCCCAGCCAAACTGGCTATTTGTTGTCCATGAATACATCTTGGCCCATTTCTACTTCATTACCCTTGCCTGTTCTATTATTCTACTTATAATTTTCTCCTCTCCTCTCATCTCTCTGCTTGTGAAATTCTAAATGTCCCCTCTTCTGTTCATTCTTCCCAGCTCATTTCTATCAACAGACATCCCTTCCACTTTTGAATTATCTTATCCCACATACTTGGCAATTAATCATGGTGTGCCTTAGAGCATCTCAGGCATTACAAAAGTTCCTTATCAATTGCATTGTTATTTATCTAAATGTTTGTCTTTTTCCCAACCTTAAGCAAGGCTCCTTAATTAACAATTGTCGTGCAATATGTCTGATTGCAAGAATTTTAATTGAACCTCTGAAAAGACAAAAGACCAAGATGGACTCAATATAGCCAAAAAACAGCCATTTTAACATTTCTTAGCTTTGTGGTGTTTTTCTAGTAGTTCACTTTAATTTATTCTCTAGTTATTAGCCAAGAGCAGAAACATTTTTCCCAGAGATAGATACTGATCATTTACAGCACCCTTCCCAAGCCTGCTTTGTACTTGATAGGGTTTGTAGGGGGATGGGAGAGGAAGTTATAGTTAAAACAAGTCATCATGTACAGTTTATATTTTCTACTCCCAGTTTGTCTTTCAATCATAAAGAACCAGCATGACCTAATAGACCAGGATCAGCCTCCCTAAGGAACTGCAAGGCCATCACCTGAAGTCATAAAATGTGTCACTCCTTAACCTCAAGGCACTAGACCTATGTTAATAAGCCTGAGAATACAGTTGCTGTAAATTTTTTTCACCAGTCCGGCTTTCTCATAGAAACCTTAAATACACATTCTCCCCAAATTTTATACCACCACTCTCCTTTAGCTCTGGTCCCTTCCCAGACTCTCTCCCTGGGAAGTATAATAAATTCATTTACTTTGTCTCTGCAATTCTTTTCTTTATTCCCACAGCACAGGCCTACCTACACTCCTGAACGCTAACAACCTCTAAGTTTATCCATGTTGTAGCATGGAACAGTATTTCCTTATTTTTAAGACTGCATAGTATTTCACAGTATGCAGTGTTAGATCAATCTCGCTGGGCCTCCAAAAATGCTAGGTCACACTGCCAGCAGGGCCTCCAGAATGTTAATTCAAGCCTGCTGGGGGTGTGGGTGTCTGGTGTGCAATCCAGTGCTGTGAGAAAGATGCAAAGAATTACACAGAAGTTAGATTAGAAAATAGAGTTTATTTAAAAACTAAATTAGAAAGAGAGAGGGAGAGAAAGAGGAAATCCACCTTACCAAGGTAGGGGAGGGGGCCAAAGCATAAGAAAATATGGCCTGGCCATAGCTCAAAGAGTACTGCATATATGACCCCACCATAGCTTAGGAAAACAATGGCTGCTGGTTGCTCGTGGCTGAGTCCTTTTAATCCTTTCCTTTGATGGGATGAGGTCATTAAGGTGATTGGGTGATGGCCTGCTCTATGTCATCATGAAGGGGCAGGTAAGTGCAGGTACTGACTTGATGGAAAGCAGGCAGATGGGTGGGTTACTCACATGATTGTTGCCATGGTGGTGGGCTAGATGGGAGGGGGCAAGGGGAGGGGTTTTTCCTGCAAGAGATCTGTCAGACATTTCCAATCCACAAGCTCCTTATCCAAAAGGTGGTCTTATTATCATTTCTATGTCTTCAGCCAGCTAAGGGGTGATATTTGACCTTCTACCTTTGACAAGGAAACTGAAAGTTTCTTAGAGATTATTATGCTAAACTATGAACTGAAAGGTTGCCTTGCATCTGATGGAAATTTGCCGAGGGGGTGGAGTAGGCTGCCAGCTTGGCCTGCAGTAAAATGTCCGAACACTTCCTAAAACCTGCCTGTTGGAAATTTATCTATGTCTAAACTGTGGAGATTCAAGCATGTCAGTTCAAGCAAAATGGTTGTGCTGAGGCAATATGTGAGCTAAGTTTTTTCTAAGTTTCTCACAGTCCCTCCTTTCATGTAGATACCATATTTTCATTATCCATTCATCTGTTGATAGACATTTGGGTCACTTCTACCTCTAGCCATTGTGAATAATGCAGTGATGGACATGGGTGGGCAAAGATTCTTTCAGATAAGTATCCAGAGTGGAATTGATTGATAATTCTATTTGTAATTTTTTTGTGGAATCTTCGTACTGTTTTCTATAATGGTTGCACAATATTACATTCACACCAAAAGCACATAAGAGTTCCAATTTTTTGGTCAGGTGCAGTGACTCAAGCCTGTAATCCCAGCACTTTGGGAGACCAAGGCCAGAGGATTGCCTGAGCCCGCGGGTTCGAGACCAACCTGGACAACATGGTAAGACCTCGTCTCTACAATAAATAAAAAATTAGCTGGATCACCAGAGCCCAGTAGGACGATGCTGGGGTGGCTGTGAGCATGCCACTGTACTCCAGCCTGGGCCACGGAGTGGAACTCTAATTCCAAAAAAAAGAGAGAGAAAAAAAGTTCAAATTTTTTCCACATTCTTGCCAACACATGTTATTTTCTATTTTTTTTTTTTATAGTGGCCATCCTGATGAGTGTGAGGTAAATATCTCATTATAATGTCATAGCCCCAAATTTGAGAGGTCTTAAGCATAAAGTTTTACTTGTTCCCAAGAAACCACCCAGAGGTCCAGAGGGAAAGGCATCGGGTTATTAGAATTTACAGGAGGCATCAATGGTGGGCAGCGGTGAAGAAAGAATCCACACCTCAGGACGGTACATCAAGCAGTTTTATAATCAAGCAAGTTAATTATTCAAATTGCTATATGGTGCTTACTATTTCAGTGAGTTAGGGTGTGACCCACATTGTTCTCAGCTCTTCTGGATACTTGCATCTGTGACTCATTACTGGGAATCTGCATATCCTGCAGAGACCAGCCTTGACTAGGGGCTGGTCCCTCAGGGATGGGGCAGAAAGAAGCCAGGAATGGCAGGAAAGAAGTCTATGCCTGGACAATTACCTCGCATCCATTTGGGTCACTTCCACCTCTACCTCTATTGTGGTTTTGATTTTCATTTTCCTAATGATTACTGACGTTGACTATCTTTTCATGTGCTATAGAGCATAGAGCATTTGAATATCTTATTTAGAGAAATATATATTCAAGTCTATTAGGTCACACACCCAGCAGGTGCTCCAGAATGTTAAGTCAGACCCGCCGGGGGTATAGATGACTGGTGTGAGATTTGGTGCCATGTGAAAGATGCAAAGAATTGTCAGAAGTTAGATTAGAAAATATAGTTTATTTAGAAAGTAAATTGGGGGGAGGAAGGGAGGATGGAGGGGGAGAGAGAGAGAGAGAGGTTCACCTCCCCAAGAAAGGGGAGAGGACCAAAGCTTAGGAAACATGGTGGCAGCCATAGCTCAAAGAGCACATGGCCACATGTAGCTCAGCAAGGCAATGGTGACTGGCTGCTCGGGATTAAATCCTTTTAATCCTTCCCTATGATGGGGGAAGGTCGTCAGGATGATTGGGTGGCGGTCTGTTCCACGTCATCAAGAAGGAGCAGGAAAGCGCAGGTACTGACGTTAGGTGATGGACAGCAGGTCATGATTGGGTTAGTCAAATGATTGCTGCCATTGTTACTGCAGCAACTGCAGCAACTCACCGGGAACAGGAATGAATGCACTCAGAACAGGCACCAGAGACTGAGAGAAGAATTGAAGGTGTTTATTCTGGAAGTCTCAGGTGGAGTAGCCTACCCAAACCTGAGCCCCGACCCTCAGTTTCAAGCTGCTTTTATAGAGCTGTTTGGTTACAACATACATGGGTTTGCCATTGGTGGGTTTACAATTTTAAATTTGGGACCAGGAACGGTTACTTCTACTTCTACAACAAACATTGAAGCCGACATTTTTATGGACGTTTCCATATGAGGTGTAATAAAGTGTGTTTACAGAAGCAGAGATTGCAGTTACGAAAAATGGCATGTAGCTGCTTACTTACAACGCACTTACAGAAGCAGAGATGGCAAGCAGTTGCTTACTTAAGATAAGACCCTCGAGGTCAGCTTTACTGCTTAATTCCTGTTTTTTTTTTTTTTCTATCTCACCGTGGTGGTAGGGTCTGTCTGTGTCGCTGAAGTCACAAAGGGCTGATTAGGTTAACTTGGGTCTAATGTGTGAAGCCAAATATTTGAAACAGAAAAACTAATAGTACAGCACAACCGGGGCGGGGGGGTTGTAAAACAATTATCAGTAGCTACCTCTAAGAAACCGATTCTGTCCTTGGCTAGTGATTAGAGGGTAAAGTGAACTGCTAGAAAAACATGATATAGGCATTGTTAAAATGGCTGCTCATGGCCAGGCTCAGTGGCTCAACCTATAATCCCAGCACTTTGGGAGACCGAGGTGAGAGGATTGCCTGAGGCTGCGGGTTCGAGACCCACCCGGACAACTTAGCAAGATGTCTCTACAATAAATAAAAATTTTAAAAAATTAGCCAGGCGTGGTAGCGTGTGTCTGTAGTTTCTTGGAAACTACAGCTACTTGGAAGGTTGAGGCGGAAGGGTCTCAGGAGCCCAGCAGGTTGAAGCTGTGGTGACCGTGTACCACTGCACTCCAGCCTGGGTGACATAGTGAGACTCCTACTCAGAAAAAAGTAATGGCTGCTCATTGGGTACATTAAATCCATGTTATATCCTTTCAAGGTCCATTGCCCATTTTAAAATCTGGTTATTTGTCTTTTTGTTGTTGAGTGGAAGAAGTTCCTTATACATTCTAGATATTTGTCTCTTATCAGATATATGATTTGCAATTATTTTATTCCACAAATTGCCCTTTCATTCTGTTGTTTCCTTTGATGTACAAAAGTTTTAAAGTTGGAGGTAGTCTATTTATCTATTTTGTTCCCTGTGTTTTTATATCATATTTGTAGGAGATCAGAACATGCCACCCCAAAATATGAAGAATCTTTGAGCTAAAGGCAATTAAGATGAAGCAGATCCAGAAATGCTCTCTGCCTTTCCTCTATTTGCCTAAAAGCAGGACGTAGATTTACAAAGAAGAAAAGTTCTCCTGTCTGTCCCCTGTCTATCAGAGAGAACAAAGGTTAACCACTGAAGACAACTTTAGACTCTTATTATCAGGAGATGATACAAGAGCTTTATTAACTAGCTTTTATTTGCCATCTATTTGCCTTCCCCCCCAAGTTGCCACCCATAAAGACTCAAAATTTTTTTTTTTTTTTTTGAGTGGGAGTCTCACTCTGTCACGCAGCCTCGACCTGCTGGGCTCCAGCGATCCTTCCGCCTCAGCCTTCCGAGAAGCCGGAATTACAGGCACGTGCAAGACTCAAAATTCTTTTCCTTTGGCTTGTCACGTCTCTAAAAATGTCCTATTCTTTGTTGAAAATGCTGTATAAGCTAGAATTCAAAGAGAACTACCCATCCTCTAGGTGTCTCCCATGTGTATATGAAATATACATGCAAATACATTTTTTTGTTTTTCTCTTGTTAATCTGTATTTTGTAGCAGGTTCATCCCATCTAAGAACCTTTGGGGTTCATTCTCCTACATATCCAAGAAACCAATGTCCTGAAGCTTTTCCCCTATGCTTTCTTCTATGAGTTTTAAAGTTTTAGGTCTTAGGGTTACGTCTTTAATTAATTTTGAACTAGTGTATGTGATGTAAGGTAAGGGTCCAAGTTTATTCTTTTCCATGTGGCTATCCAGTTGACCAATGTCAGCCCCAATGAGAGACTGAGACAAAGTCTTAATCAGTGGAGGTTTATTGAACCAGAGCTTGAAGGTATGCCTAGGAAAACAAAAGTTATAGAAATGTCTGTGACCTCTATGGAGAAGGTTCAGTATTGATACATGTTCTGATACATTTTAAGGGAGAAAGCATGTAAGAAGGGAGGTTGGCAGAGGCAAATGGTTAAATTTTTGTGAAACTTTAGTGCCCTAAGTAGCTCTATGTTATGCATTAGATAATGTGAAGCTTTAGAGAAAGCGGAGTAAAGGGAGAGTCAATTACGTGGATGTCTCAGGGTAGATGGAGGAACAATTGATCTCATCCTGTCCTTGTTCTGTATGTGGGAAGATAAACTTGTAACCAACATTGTCAGTGTGAAATTTAACAGACTTTAGTTTTAGGAATTAGATTGAGGTTGCAGAGCTAAAGTGACAGTTGACGTGCTTTTGTTTTATGGGAGAATATACATCTTAAAAAGCATAAGGGCCAGCTAAGAATACTCATGAGCCATTTGTGAGTGCAGTAATCTGGAGATGCCTTTTGCCTTCTTGTAGGGGTCTGGCTAATGTATAACTCTTTGACACAAATTTGCAATAGAACAGCTATTTATTTGGGGAAAGGATGGTAGTGCTGTATGACTCCGTCTTAAAGCTTAACTCTCCGCTGGCATAATGAGTTTGGGCTTCCTGGGATTGATTTTTATTTTCCTTTACACCAAAGATCGTCTGTTGAAGAGACTGTTCTATCCTCATTGTGTGGTCTTAGCATCCTGTTGAAAACGGTTTGGCTATGTATATACATACACACAAGGGTTCATTTTCAGACTCTCTATTTTATTTTATTTTATTTTATTTATTTCTTGAGTTGGAATCTCACTCTGTTGCCCAGACTGGAGTGCAGTGGCCACTCCCGGTCACCGCAGCCTCGACCTGCTGGGTTCCAGCGATCCTTCCGCCTCAGTCTTCCAAGTAGCTGGAACTACAGGCGCGCGCTACCACACCCGGCTGATTTTTTGATTTATTGTAGAGATGAGGTCTCACCAAGTTGCCCAGGTGGGTCTCGAACCCGCGGGCTCAGGCAGTCCACTCACCTCAACCTCCCAGGGCGCGGGATTACAGGCTGAACCACCAAGCCCGGCTTCTATTCTATTTTATTATCCTATATTATATATCTGTCTTTATGCCCATAGTACACTGTTTTTTTTTTTAAAAAAATATTTTAGTGTCGTGGGGTACATGTGAGGATTTGCTATCTAAGTAAATTGTGTGAAGGCAAGGTTTAAACTTCTAGCAAGCCTTTTCCCCCCAGTAGTAGACAAGGGACTGCTACTTTAGCAGTGCCCAGCATCTGTTGTTCCCACCTTTGTGCTACATGCCCAATTAGTGTCCACTTATGAAAGAGGAAATGCAGTATCCAGTGGTTTTTGTTTGTTTTCTTTTTTTTTTTTTTGAGTTGGAGTCTCGCTCTGTCGCCCAGACTGGAGTGCAGTGGCCGCTCCCGGCCACCGCAGCCTCGGCCTGCTGGGCTCCGGCGATCCTTCTGCCTCAGCCTTCTGAGTAGCCGGAATTACAGGCATGCACCACCACGCCCAGCTGGTTTTTTTGATTTATTGTAGAGATGAGGTCTCACTGCCCAGGCAGGTCTCGAACCCGCGGGCTCAGGCAATTCACTCACCTCAGCCTCCCAAAGGCGTGGGATTACAGGCTGAGCCACCGAGCCCGGCTGTTTGTTTTCTTGAGTTGGATTCTGACTCCTTCACCCAGGCTAGAGTACATTGGCACACCTGCTCATGGCCACCCCAGCGTCAACCTGCTGGGCTCCAGCAATCCTTCCACCTCAGCCTTCCGAGTAGCCGGAACTACAGGTGTGTGCTACCACGCCCGGCTATTTTTTAAAATTTTATTGTAGAGAGGAGGTCTCGCCAAGTTGCCCGGGCCCGTCTCAAACCCGCAAGCTCAGGCAATCCACTTGCCTTGGCCTCCCAAAGTGCTGGGATTACAGGCTGAGCCACCCAGCTCGACCTAGATTTTTTTTTTCTCTCTCTGTAATAATTCAATTAGAATGATTGTCTCCAGCTGCTTCCATGGTGCAAAGAACATGATTTTGTTCTTTTTTATGTGCAATATTTCATTGAGTAGATGTACCGAATTTCCTTTTTCCAGCTCACTTTTGATGGACATTTGAGTTGGTTTCATGCTCTTGCTATCGTGAATAGTGCACCAGTAAGTATTTGTGCGCAGGTGTCTTTTTGGTAGAGTGATTAATGTTCCTCTGGGTATATTCCCAGGAGTGGGACTGCTGGGTCAAATGGTACCTCAATTTTTAGTTATTTAAGAAATCACCACACTGCTTGCCGCAAAGGTTGAATTAGCCTACATTACCACCAATAATGTACCAATGTCCCCTTTTCTCTGCAGCCTTTGCTATTTTTGTACTTTTTTTTTTTTTTTGAGTCGGAATCTCACTCTGTCACCCAGGCTAGAGTGCAGTGACATGCTTACAGCCACTGCAGCCTACACCTGCTGGCAGGTGATCTGCCTCAGCCTTTCAAGTAACTGGAACCACAGGCATAAGCTACCATGCCAAGCTAATTTTTTGATGTTTTGTAGAGACAAGGCCTCACCATATTGCTCAGGGTGGTCTCAAACTCCTGAGTTCAGACAATCCTCTCATCTCCACCTCCCCAAATCCTGGGATTACAGGCAGGAGCCACCACACTTGACCTGTTTTTGGACTTTTTAATGATAGCCATCTTGACAGGTATGAGTTGGTATCTTACTGTAGTTTTGATTTACATTTCTCTGATGATTTGTGAAGCTAAGCATTTTTTTCATATGTTTGTTGGCTTCTTGTATGCCTTGCTTTGAGAAGTGTCTTTCATGTCCTTTGCACACTTTTCAAAATTATTATTTCTTTTTTTTAAAAGTCAGGGTTGGGTACATAAGTGGTCTACATACAGGTGAAGTTTAGGTCTCCCACTGATCCTCACTTTGCCTGGTTTGGGATCAGGTACCCTTACTGATGTTATGTGCCCCCTACCTCCCCTGGCAATGTCTCGCTACTGCCAATTCCTTTCTTGTAGTATTGGGATAAATGTTCAGGATGCACTTACGAGTGAGAACATGTGGTACTCAGTTATTTGTTTATGTGATAGATCACTGAATATGATAGACTCTAAATCCATCCAAGCTGCTGCAAAGTCCATAATTTTGTCCTTCTTCTTTGCCTACTTCTTAATGGGATTATTAGGTTTTTACATTTTTTCCTGTCAATTCATTGAGTTCCTTATAGATCTTGGATGTTAGACCAGGATGCATAACTTGCAAATATTTTTTCCCAATTTGTGAGTTTTCTCTTTGCTCTCTTGATGGTTTCTTTTGCTGTGCAAAAACTTCTCAGTTTGATAAGGCCCCACTTGTCTATCTTAGCTTTTGTTGCATTTGCTCTTGGACTTGGCCATAAATTCATTGCCTACTCCAGTGTCCAGAAATGTGTTCCCTATGTTTTCTTCTAAGATTCTTATAGTTTGAGGTTTTATATTTAAGTCATTGATCCATTTTGAGTTAATTTTTGTATATGGTGATAGGTAGGAGCCCGGTTTCATTCTACTGCATGTGATTAGCCAGTTTTCCCAGTCCCATTTGCTAAATATGGTTTCCTTTCTCCAATGTTTGCTATTGATGGCTTTGTCAAAGATGCGTTGGTTGAAGGTCAATGGCTTTATTTCCAAAGCCTCTGTCCTGTTCTATTGGTCTATGTGTTTATTTTTGTACCAGTAACATGCTGTGTTGGTTACTATATCCTTGCAGTAAAGTTTAAAGTCTGGGAGTGTGATGCCTTCAGCTTTGTTCTTTTTCTGAAGATAACTTTAGCTGTTCAGGCTCTTTTGTGCTTCCATATAATTATAGTTGTCTTATACAAGGGAGGGGACCAAAAAAACCTGAAATTATCTTTTGGAGGATGGTTTCCCCATTAAGTAAGTGTTCCAGGAGCCCACTGGCATCAGCGTATCAGCTAATGTTGTTGTGAGAAGCTGCATTCTACTTCAGGGGTGTGTGTGTGTGTGTGTGTGTAGATTCTTTCCATGCATTTGCCTATTTCATGATGGGTGATTTACAAGCACACATTCCCACATCAAGATGAGTGTTCAGCAGTTTTTAACTTAAACCAGCATGACCTCATGCCATTTACTCAATCTCACCTCAAGTGACTTTTGTCTCCCAGGATGAGAAAAGTCCTCAAAGGGAAACATTTTGCCAGTGTGGAAGAATTTGAACAAAAAATGGCAGAAGCACTAAAAGGTATCAAAACTGATGAGTTCAGGCCGAGTTCAGACTGTAATCTCAGCACTTTGGGAGGCTGAGGCGAGTGAATTTGCCTGAGCTTGCGGGTTCAAAACCAGCCCAGGCATCTTGGCAAGACCACATCTCTACAATAAATCAAAAAGTAGCAGGGCACAGTAGTGCACACCTGTAGTTCTGGCTACTTGAAAGTGGAAGTATCGCTGGAGCCCAGCAGGTTGACACTGGTGTGGCCATGAGTGTACCACTGCACTCCACCCTGGGCAACAGAGTGAGACTCCAACTTAAAAAAAAAATTGATGAGTTCAAAAACTGTTTTGAGCAGTGGAAAAAGCATCTAAATAGGTGTACTACATGAAATGGAGAGTACTTCAAAGGTGACTGAAGTATAACATGTAAGTTGCCCAGGCTGGTCTCGAACCTGTGGGCTCAGGCAATCCTCTCCCCTCAGCCTCCCAAAATGCTGGGATTATAGGCATAAGTCACCACACCTGGCCACCCAGAATAATGTTTAACCAATATCTGAATGCCTCATGGCTCAGTCAAGTTAACACACAAAATTAGCAATCATAGGTACTGGATTTTGTCAAATGCCTTTTCTGAATCAATTGAGATGATCATATATTTTTTTTCACTCTGTTAATGTATTACACTGATTGATTTTTGTATGTTGAACCATTATTGCATTCCATATAAATCCTGTTTGGTTATGTTGTATGAGACTTCTGACTTACTGTTGGATTCAATTTGTTAGTATTTTACTGAGAAGTTTTGCATCAATATTTATAGGGAATATTGGTCTGAGTTTTCTTGTTGAGTTCTTGCCTGGCTTTGGTATTAGGGTAATGTTGGCCTCAAAAAAGTGAGTTAGAAAATGTCTCCTTTTATTCTATTTTTTTTTGCAAGAGTCTAAGAGAGGTTAGTGATAAATCTTCTTTTTTTTTTTTTAAGTTGGAGTCTCACTCTGTCACCCAGACTGGAGTGCAGTGGCCGCTCCCGGCCACTGCAGCCTTGACCTGCCGGGCTCCGGCGATCCTTCCCCCTCAGCCTTCCGAGTAGCCGGAATTACAGGCGCACGCTACCACGCCCGACTAATTTTTTTATTTATTGTAGAGATGAGGTCTTGCCTGCCCAGGCGGGTCTCGAACCCGCGGGCTCAGGCAATCCACTCACCTCAGCCTCCCAAAGGCACGGGATTACAGGCTGAGCCACCAAGCCCAGCTGTGATGAGTCTTCTTTAAGTGTTTGGAAGAATTCATTATTGAAGTCATCTTGTTCTGAGATTTCTTTTCTCTGGTAGTTTTTTATTACTGATTCAATCTCCTTAACAGTTATAGCTCTATTCAGGTTTTCTATTTCTCATGATTCAGTCTTGATAGTTTGTTTGTTTTGGGGTATTCATTCATTTTATCTACTCATCCAATCTTTTGGTATATAATTGTCAGTAGTACTCTGTCATAATTCTTTCATTTCTATAAAGTCAGTAATGTTCCCTCTTCTCTTTCTGATTTTAATTATTTGAGTTATTTCTCCTTTTTCTTAGCCAAGTTAGCTAAAGTTTTATCAAGTTTGCTGATCTTTTCAAGAATAAACTTTTGGTTAGATTGATTTTCTCTATTCTACTTATATCTCTATCCTACTTATATCTATTCTAATCTTTATTTTCTTCTCCTGCTATGATTGGTTTTAGATTTTTCTTTTTCTACATCCTTAAGATGCTGATTTGGGATCTTTCTTCTTTTTTAATGTATTTAAAGTTAGAATTTCCATCTTAGCACTGCTTCTGCTGCATCCCACGTTTTGTTATGCTGTGTTTTTATGCTCAGCTGCCTCGAGATATGTTCTAATCTCCCATATGATTTCTTCTTAGATCCATTGCTTATTTAATAATGCATTGTTTAATTTCCACATATTTGTGAATCTTTCTAGTTTTTCTTTGTTGTTAATTTCTAGCTTCATTCTCTTTTGAGCACAAAAAATACTTTGCACAAGTCCAAAGAGAGCACGTTCCAAGAAAAGGCTTAAGAGGTCTTCAGAATCTCTAGCAGGGATGAATAAAGACAATATCCCCTATACAAAATCAGATTACAAAGTCTCAGAGAGGTGACTGGTTTTTCAAATGCTGATATCCCAACTACAACAACAACAACATAACAAACTATACAAAGAAACAGAAAATATGGCATGTTTAAACAAACAAATTAAATCTTCAGATATGAACCCTGAAGAAAGAATGGTATAAGAATTACCAGAAATAGATTTTAAAATTACTGTTATAAGGATGCTCAATGGAATTAAATGAGAGCATGGATAGACAACTTAATGAAAACAGAAAAAAATTGCATGAACAAAAGAGAATATCAACAGAAATAAAAACTATAAAGAATAACAAAAGAGAAACTCTGCACTGAAGAATACAATAACTGAATTGAAAAATTACTAGTGGGCTCAACAGCAGACTTGGCTAGACAGAAGAAAGAATCAGTGAACTCAGATAGGACTTTTGAAATTACCAAAGCAGAAGCACAAAAAGAAGAAAGAATGAAGGAATATAAGGAGAATCTAAGGGATTTCTGGGACACTATCTAGCAGAACAAAATACGCATTATAAGAGTCACAGAAGGAGAATTTTAAAAAGGGGCAAAGAGATTATTTGAAGAAATAATTGCTGAAAACATTCAAACTATGAAGGGAAGACTAGACATTCAAATTAAAAAAGCTTAAAGAACACCAACTAGAATACATATAAAGAGACCTACACCAAGACACATCATAATTAAACTGTTAAAAAGTCATGAACAAAAAGAACAGCAAGGGAAAAGTGACTGGTCAGGTACAAGGAAGTTCCTATTAAATTATGGGCAGATTTTTTTTTTTTGAGTTGGAGTCTCACCCTGTCACCCAGACTGGAGTGAAGGGCCGCTCCCAGTCACCAAAGCCTCGACCTGCTGGGCTCTGGTGATCCTTTCGCCTCGGTCTTCCAAGTAGCTGGAACTACAGGCGTGTGCTACCACGCCCGGTTAGTTTGATTTTTTTTTTTTTTTTTTGAGTTGGAGTCTCACTGTCACCCAAGCCAGGGTGCAGTGGCATGTTCACTGCCACCCCAGTGTTGACCTGCTGGACTCAGGCGATCCTTCCACCTCAGCCTTCCAAGTAGCTGGAACTACAGGTGCGTGCTACCACACCCGGCTAATTTTCTTTTAAATTTATTTATTGTAGAGATGAGGTCTCGCCAAGTTGCTCAGGCTGGTCTCAAACCCTCAGGCTCAGGCAATCCACTCGCCTCAGCCTCCCAAAGTGCTGGAATTACAGGCTGAACCACCAAGCCTGGCCTGGTATTAGATTCTTAAAAAGCATAAAAGTAGTTATAAGTCTATGTTAATAAATACATAATATAAAAAAAGTAATATGTGTCATCAATAGCAAAGTGGGGGCAGAGATGTAAAGGTGTAGAATTTTTAGACATGATTGAAGTCAAGTTGTTAATCCGTCTTAGTTTGTTATAACTTAAGATGTTTTACATAATTGCAGTGGTAACAACAAAGAAAATATCTATAGAACACACACAAAGAGAAATGAGATGAGAATCAAAACATATCACTACAAAAAATCAAACAAAACACCAAAGAAGGCAGTAAAAGAAGAAACGAAGAACAAAGCAGCTACACAAGGTACAGAAAACAATTGGCAAAATGGTAGCAGTAACTCCTTTCCTATCAATAATTACTTTAAATGTAAATTGATTAAACATGCCATTTAAAAGACATAGATTGGTTGGACAGAATTTTTTTTTTTTTGAGTTGGAGTCTCACTCTGTTGCCCAGACTGGAGTGCAGTGGCCTCTCCCAGTCACCGCAGCCTCGACCTGCTGGGCTCTGGCGATCCTTCCACCTCAGCCTTCCAAGTAGCTGGAACTACAGGTGTGTGCTACCACGCCCGGCTAATTTTTTGATTTATTGTAGAGATGAGGTCTCACCAAGTTGCCCAGGCGGGCCTTGAACCCATAGGTTCAGGCAATCCACTCACCTCAGCCTCCCAAGGCGCGGGATTACAGGCTGAGCCACTGAGCCTGGCTAGACTTTTTTTTTTAAAAAACAAGGTCTAAAATCTCGCTGTTGACCCGCCTGGGCAGCGAGACCTCATCTCTACACTAAATCAAAAAATCAGCTGGGCATGGTAGCGCATGCCTGTAATTCCGGCTACTTGGAAGGCTGAGGTGGAAGGATCGCCAGAGCCCAGCAGGTCGAGGCTGCGGTGGCCGGGAGCGGCCACTGCACTCCAGTCTGGGCGACAGAGTGAGACTCCAACTCAAAAAAATAAAATAAAATAAAATAAAATAAAATAAAATAAAATAATAATAAAATCTCGCTGTTTACAAAGACTTACTTAGGTTCCAAGAACACAAATAGCTAAATGTTAAAGGGTTAAAAATATATTCCATGCAAATGGGAATCTATAAAGAACAGGGGTGGCTATACTTAGATAAAATAAATTTTAAGACAAAAACAAAGAGACAAAAAAAAGAGTATCATTTAATGACAAAAAAGTCACTTCACAAGGAGGATATAATAATTACAAATATATATGCAGCTAACATTAGAACTTCCAAATACGTGAAGCAAACATCATCAGAACTGAAGGGAGAAGTAGACAGCAACACAATAACAGCAGGAATCTTCAGTTATCCAGCTTTTAATAATGAATAGAATGATCAGGCTGAAGATCAATAAGGAAACAGAAAACTTGAACAACACTATAGACCAATTGGACCTAACAAACATACGACCCAACACTTCACCCAATAATAACCGAATATACATTCTTCTCAAGGGCACATGGAACATTCTCCAAGAGAGACAACATGTTAAGCCAAAAAACATGTCTTAACAAATTTAGGAAGACTTAAATCATTCAAAGTATGTACTCTAATCACAATGGACTAAAACTAGAAATTAATAGCAGAAGGAGAACAGGAAACTATACAAATGTAAAAAGTAAACACCAAATTTTTAAATAACCAATGAACCAAAGAAGCAATCACAAGGGAACTTAGAAAATATCTGGGAATAAATGAAAATAAAATACAGCATACTAAAACTTATGAACTACAGTGAAGGCAGTAGGACGAGGGAAATTTATGTCAGTAAACACTTCCATTACAAAAGAGGAAAGATCTCAAATTAACAATCTAAACTTACCTCTCAAGGAGCTAGAAAAGAACAAACTAAACCCAAAGTTAGCAAAAGGAAGAAAACAATAAAGATTAAAATAGAGATAAATGACATCAAGGATAAAAAAATAATAGGAAAAAGAGCCTAACTCAAAAAAGAGGGGTTTTTGTTTTTATTCTGTTTTGTTTGTTTGCTTGCTACAAGATCAATAAAATTGTGAAGCCCTTAGCTAGACTGAGAAAAAAAAGACAGAAGACTGAAATAGTTAAAATTAGAAATGAAAGAGGGGGCCAGCCTCGGTGGCTCAGTCTGTAATCCCAGCACTTTGAGAGGCTGAGGCAAGTGGATTGCCTGAGCCCCTGGGTTCGAGACCCACCTGGGCAACTTGATGAGACCTCATCTCTACAATAAATGAAAAAAATTAGCCAGGCAGGGTAGCACACCGATAGTTCCAGCTACTTGGAAGGCTGAGGTGGAAGGATCGCCAGAGCCCAGCAGGTCGAGGCTGTGGTGGCCCGGAGTGTGCCACTGCACTTCAGTGTGGGCAACAGAGTGAGACTCCAACACATACACAAAAAAAGAAATGAAAGAGGGGGCATTAAACTCATGTCACAGATATCAAAAAGATTATAAACAAATACTATGAATAATTAAATACCAGTAACTTGGATGACTTAGAAGAAATGGATAAATTCTCAGAAACACTCAACCTAAGAACAAATCTTAAAGAAATACAAATTCAAAACAGACCTATTAGTAGTAAGGATATTGAACCAGTAATCAAAAACCTCCCAGCAAAGAGAAACCCTGGACCAGATAGCTTCACTAGAGATCCTATCAAACATTTAACGAAGGAACATCAATCCTCCTCAAACTCTTCCATGTAATTAAAGAGGAGGGAGCCATCCCAAGCTCCTTCTATGAGGCCAGCATTACCCTGATACCAAAACCAAACTAAGACACCACAAGAAAAGAATGCACAGACCAATATTTCTTTTGAATATTTTTTTGATGGGTGGAGTCATATAAATATTTATAACTGCATTAGGTGAAAATAAAGGAAAGAAAAGAGTAGAAAGGAGACAAGCCTTCTAAGAAACTCACTGTTCAGTCTACAGTCAATGAAGAGATATCTTTGGAGATACAAAAAACATTCAATTGTAGTTGATTATGTAATTGTTGAAGAAGCCAGTCCAGTTGAGTAGCAGAAAGCGATGACTCAAATGTCCTCCTTGTAGAGCCGGGGTCCCTGAACAAAGAACCTTCTTCTGGTTCCTCTTGCTCTTCCCACCAAGGACACAGAGATGTCCAGCAGCAATATCATAACAAGTGTTTCTATTGCTTCAGGATGAAAATGTCCACACATTGTAAGAGGACAGAAAAACTCCTGGAGAGAAATGGAGAGTGTTCCCTACCAGAGGAACTGAAGCTGGGGAAGGATAGTTTCCTTGTGTTTCTGTCATAGAAGTGGATTGAAGTTGAAAACAACTGGCCTACACCAATTCTGGAGCATTCATTGGGCATAACAAGGGGCATGGCTATATGTGGGTTGATGAGTCAGGGGCCCATTCTTCTAGTGTTGGGTCCACTTTATGCTCTTGAGGTCAATGCCATCCTGAACCACCTCCCAGAGAGGGCTCATTTCTCGGAGACGCTTCACATGCTGAATGCATTTCTCCACTGTATAGTCCACTTCCTCCTCTGTAGTGAAGCGGCCGACGCCAAACCTGATGGAAGAATGTGCTAAATCCTCAGCAGTGCCAATTGCTAGGACATAAGAGAGCTCCAAGGGTGCAGAGGTGCAGGCACTCCCCGAGGATAAGGTGACATCCTTCAGTGCCATCAGCAGACTCTCTCCTTCCACACAGGCAAATGAGAGATTGATAGCCAGGGTAGTGGTGCTTGGGGTCTCCATTCATCACCACATCTGGAAGGCTCTTCATTATTTTCTGTATCAGCCGCTCTGCTAACTTTGAGATCTACTTATGGTTGTATTCCATCGCTTGCTGTGCCACCTCACACGCAGCCCCCAACCCCACCACTAAGGGTATGGGTACTGTCCCAGACCGCATACCCTGCTCTTGCCTCCCTCTACTCTGCAGGGCCCCCACACGCACACGGGGCCGGTGACAGATGTAAATGGCACCAACTCCTTTCGGACCATAGATTTTGTGACCACTGATACTCATGAGATCAATTTTCATGTCGTTGACATCAAGTGGGATTTTTCCAACAGCCCGGGCTGCATCAGTATGGAAATACACCTTTCTGGAACTGCAAATCCGCCTTATTTCTGCAATAGGCTGCTTCACTTCAATTTCATTGTTCACAGTCATGACTAGACCAGGCTAGTGTCTTCCTGGATAGCAGCCTCAAGTTCCTTCAGGTCGATGATCCCACTCTTCTGTACTTGGAGGTAAGTAGCCTGAAAGCCCTCCGCTTCCAGTGAACGGCAAGAGTCCAAGACACATGTGTGTTCTGTCTGGGTGGTGATCAAGTGCTTTTTCTGTGATCTATAGAACCTGGCCACCCCCTTAATTGCTATGTTGTTAGATTCGATTGCACCACTAGTAAAAATGACCTCACGAGGATCAGCCCCAATGAGAGATGCTACTTGCTGGCGAGCATGCTCCATGGCTGCCTCACTCTCTCAGCCATAGGCATGCGTCCGGGAGTGTGGGTTCCCGTAGTAGTTGACAAGGTAAGGGAGCATGGCATCAAGCACCCGAGGGTCCAGTGGAGTTGTAGCTTGCACATCCATGTGTTGGGAGCTGGCCACGGAGGCCCACTGAGCGTTAGGGATCAGGAAGGGCCGTTGACCCCGAGACCACTAGGATGTGTTTGGGAGCTATCGACCCCATTTCCTCCCCCTTTCTACTCAGCACTAACCAGATTAAGCTCCTGTGAGCTCAAAACATAAAAACTCTGAGACCGGGACGAACACAAGCTAACTTTAGAAGCTCATTGCTCCCATTCTTCCTCAAACTGCAATTTTGGCTTTCACACAACTTATAATTCAAACTCGTGTCACATCTAAGAGCCTTAGTATTGGTCACAGGCTTCTGGGTCATGATCTTAGGATTTATTGAAGGTGTAAATTGTAAAATATAGTTTTAGAAGACAGCCATTTTGTTGAAAGAATGTGGCTGGGTTACTTGTAGGTAGCCCACTGTGAACTTTGGACTGGGCCACATTCCAAACATTCTGGGATGGGCCACTTTCATTTGTAAAGTGAATACTTAAGCTTCTATAGAATTGTTTAACTTGGCATAAATCAAGTTTAGGATGAAAAAGGTTTATAGAATATGTGAGTCATGGATTAGGTTATCCTTTGTTATGGGATTTTAAGATTATCATATGAAAAGGGTTTAAAGGCAATCATTGATTAAGTTTTCATGGATTAAGGTTTCTGGTGGGTGGGGGATGCCCCTCCCACATCTGACTTTGTGTATAAAAGACCCGTAGTAATTCCCAATAACACTCACATCACTTCTGCACTAGACTGGAGTCCAGTCTCTTTCTTTCTCTCTCTCTCTGTCTCTTTCTTCTTCCCCCCAATCGCCAACGCCGTCTCCACCTTTGGGGTACCCTGAACCCGGCTGGAGCTGGTCTCCAGCATCCATGTAGAGCGGACGTAGCACTGACCCCGCCTCAGGAGCCATGATCCTGTCGGGTGGAACCACCGACTGGGGATCATGGGTCACAACCCTCAGATGCCGGTGGCCGTGGGCCCCTATGGACAGTCCCAGCCTAGCTGCTTCGACTGCGTGAAGATGGGCTTTGTGATTGGTTGCGCCATGGGCATGGTGGCCGGGGCTCTTATGAATATTGATGCAGAAACCTATACAAAATTCTAGCAAACTAAACTCAATAATTAATTAAAAGGGTCATATACCATGACCAAGTGAGATTCACATGTACTGTGTGTGTGTGTGTGTGTGTGTGTGTGTGTGTGTGTGTGTGTGTGTATCTCCTGTGTGTGTGTGTGTGTGTGTGTATCCTGGGGGTACCAAAAAATTTATACACATTTTAAGAGATATTAAGAGATTAAGAGATGTTTGCCATAGTCAGAATTGTCTGGACTCTGATGGCAACCACTCTGAGTGCCTCTTATAATTGTAGAAGTCAAATATAACCTGTATTCATCTTTTGTTATCAGTATATATTATTACAATCCTAATAGATTTTTCCTTGCTTAAAATGTGTATTCATTTTTTGGCAGCCTCTGTATATATGTGATATATATTTCCTATTGGTCCTGTGTCTTTGGAGAACCCTAACATAATATCTTTGCATGATTTTAAAACCTCATAAACTAGAAATAGAAAGAAACTATCTCAACATAATAAAGGCCATGTATGAAAAACCCACAGCTAACACCATTATGCTGAATAGTGAAATTCTAAAAAATTTTCTTCTAAGATCAGAAACAAAACAAGAATACTGCTTTTTCTACTTCTATTCAACATAGTCCTAGAAGTCCTAGCTGGAGAAATTAAGCAAGAAAAAAAAAAGTCATCCAAACTGGAAAAGAAGAAGTAAAATAATCTCTGTTAGTAGACAATATCATCATCGTATATGTTAGAGAACGCTAAATATTCTGCCAAAACTTTACAATTAATAAATAATTTCAGCAAAATTGCAGGACACAAAATTATCCCACAAAAATCAGTTGTGTTTCTAAATACAAGTCCAAAAGAAATTAAGAAAACAATTCTATTTACAGTAGCAGCAAAAAAGAAGCTCTACAATTTTCAAAGTGCTCTTACATATACCATCTAATTTTGCCATAATGATTCCAGGCAGCAGGCACAGTCAGTGTAAGTTTCTCCTTTTTACAGAGGAGAAAGCCAAGGCCCAGAATGTTGAACTCCTTTATTCAATGTTTCACCACTAATAAATAACACGGAACATAAATAATATGAATTTTGGTCTAAAACCTTTGGAAATGGTTACCTAGTTCCTGACTAACAGCACTGATCTGACAAGTGAAGTTTTCCCAGATGATTTAGATAAAAAGTAATGTAAAGAGAAGTATTTTTTTTTAGCCACATTATTAATCCAGATGATTCTAATGGATTTTGGTTTATTGCTTGTCAGGATCCTTTGCAGAAAACGAACACCAGCAAACACAAGATTATATTACACTTACAAGTGTTGAAGAAAACATTCATTAAACAAATGCGTACTGAGCGGCTGCCAAGTGCCAGGCAATGTTAATGATATGATGGTAAGCTAAACAAGCATTACTCATCCTCTCAGAGTTTACTAGCCAGTATGTAAGGAGAGGAGTAAGTGGAATCCATACCGTATTTTTTTTTTTTATCTCAAAACCATATGCTTAAAAACTTTGAAGAACAGTAAGGATAGGGTGGGCCAGGCGTGGTGGCTCACGCCTATCATTCCAGCACTTTGCGAGGCCAAAGAGGGATGACTGCTTGAGCCCAGGAGTTCGAGACCAGCCTGGCCAACATAATGAGAGCTCAATTCTACAAGGAAAATTAAAAAATTAGCCAGACCTGGTGGCCATCGCTTGCAATTCCAGCTCCTTGGGAGGCTGAGGCCAAAGGATCGCTTGAGCTCAGGAGTTTGAGGCTACAGTTAGCTGTGATTGTACCACTGCACTCCAGCTTGGGCAATAGAATGAGATTCCAACTCAAAAAAGAAGAAAGAAAGGAGGAGGAGGAGAATAGGGTCCTTTAAAAGCCTATGAAGGGAGGCCCTGATCCAACCTGAAATTCCAGGGAAACAGTGAGGCTTTCTGAGGAAGTGACGAAGTGCTGAGATCTGAAGGACCAGCCTCAAGTCACAGGTCTGGTGCTGGAGAAGAGGGAGGGCTGGAGCGGGCTACTGGACATAAGGAACAGGTTGTAGAAAGGCTCTGAAGTGAGAGAGGGCAGAAACACAGCACCTAGAGAGGGAAAGTAGTCTCTGGTGGCTTTCTCCGCTTTCCCACCTCCATTTCGCCAGCTTCAACTGAGCTTCCATCTCTACCGCTCCACTGAGACTGTGTAAAGTTTATCAGCTCTGAATCTCATGGCCACTCCTCTGTGCCTGTCCCGCCACTCAACAGCAATCAGCTGTCCACTCTGGAGCAGACGCTGCTGGGGCCTCTGCCACAGCCTCGCTGCACCCGCCTATACAAGTCATGCTCCTACCGCATCCCACTGCAAGCGCCTGGGGCTCTTCCTGCGCACTTCCTTGGGGCCTGCGCGGGACCTTAAGAGCACGGGAACGACCCTCACTCGGCCAGTGCAGGAAAGTGGTGCGTTGTCTCCGCCCTGACGACCACTCTTGCCTGAAAACCTCTTACCGCTTAGTCCCTGGGCCTCCAGCCTCGCCCCCCCAGCCTGGATCTCTGGACAGGACTCCTAGTCATTTTATGGGGGGTAGGTCTGGGTATCTGTTTACTCTTTAAAAGGAACGGCACAAACAAGAGAGTAAAGCACACTGGACTCCCGGAACAGCAGGAGGGCAGGGTTAACTGCCAGAAACAGCGGGGGGCGGGTAGGCCTGGGGGTGGGCCTGGGGGGTTGATGGAGTGGGCAGAGTCGACTTGCAGCGGTGGAGGGGTCGCGAAGCCAGGAGAGGACCCGAGGGGGCGGGGCCGGCCTGGCGGTGGGCGTGGCGGTCGGTGGGGTGAGCGGAGTCTACCTGCAGAGGAGGGGCGGGGTCGTGGAGCTGGGAGAGGACCCTGTTGGGGGCCGAGCCTGCCTGAAGGTGGGCGTGGCGGTTGCGGGGGTGGATGGGGTCTACCTGCAGTGGTGGGGCGGGGTCGTGGAGCTGGGAGAGAACCCTGTTGGGGGCGGGGCCGGTCTGGCTGTGGGCGGGGCGGTCTTTGGGGCGGGTGGGGTCTACCCGCCGCGGAGGGGCGGGGACAGAGGTCCCAGCTGGGTCGAGTCCAGTCTCTGGCCGCGGTAGGTGACCGTTGGCGTGGCGGTTGGGTAGGGGCGGCCTCCGAGCCGGGGGTGAGGGCAGTCGTCTCAAGTCTGTGCCTAGAGCTGCAGGAGGCGGCACACCGCTGCCACCCCCCGCTGAGACGGGCGTCTGCTGGGACTGGTTTTCCCCCATCGGGTGAGAGTCGGGTCACTGAGGGCAGCAGAGGTGGGAGGACGCGGGGAGCGTGTTGGGTTGTCGCCCAGAGATGCCTAAACGATGACCGAGGGGCGCTGGGTGATGCCACTTGTCATCCTTGCATGTTCCCCCAAGACCAAGCAGAGTAAAATACCGTGCCGCTGGCCTAGGGGTCGGGGGCTCGCGGGACTGCGCTGGGCCTGGGCGACCTCGCCCTGACCGAGCCCAGCCCGACCCCGGGGACGCTCCGGCCGCCTGGTGGCCTTGGGGGCAGGCAGGCGCTTTGGGGACGACAGGCGTCTCTTTTATTCTCTTGTTTCATAGGGCATGGCCGGACCCAGCGGTGGAAGCTACCAGAAGGCCGATTTCGATCCATCCCAGCGGCTGGGGCCCCTTCGGGAAAGCCGGGCCTTTGCAGAGAAAGAGCCTGGCTTCGGAAATGAGAAGTCGCTCAGCTGATGGTTTAGGGTTGGTCATTCGATTCTGGAAGACTGAATTTCCTCATTTCATTTCTAAAGCATTGATAAGAATATTCTCCCCACTACCTGGTAAATTGTGGAGGAGGTTAATTTCTTTTCTTTTTGGGGTGGGGGGTGAAGCAATTTTTTAAATTATTATTTTTAAGATGTGGGGTGCAGGTCGGGCTGGGTGGCTCAGCCTGTAATCCCAGCACTTTGGGAGGCGGAGGCGCGTGAATTGCCTGAGCCCGCGGGTTGGAGACCAGCCCTGGGCAACTTGGCGAGACCGGCAACTTGGCCGTGAGCATGCCAATTCACTCCAGCCTGGGCGACAGAGTGAGACTCCAACTCAAAAAAAAAAAATGTGGGGTGCCATTCAGAATTAGGTGTACAAGTGGTCATTATACAGGTAAAGTGTGGGCCTCCCTTTGGTCCCCACTTCACCTGGTTTGAGATCAGGTACCCTTACTGATGTTATGTGCCCCCTCTCTCCCCTGGCAATGTCGCGCTACTGCCAATCCCTCACTGTATGATGGTAAATGTTCAGGGTCCACATGAGTGAGAACATGTGGTATTCTCTTCTTTGTTTTGGGGATAGATCACTGAGTACAATAGACTCTGTCCATAATTTTGTTCTTCTTTATGGCTGTGTAATATAGAGGAGGTTAATTTTAAAAATTTTTGCTTTTATTATTTAGCTATGTCTTTTTAAACATTTTCAATAGCTTTAGGAGGTACAAACAGTTTTTGGTTGGAGGTACGCATTGAATAATGGCCAAGAAGTCTGGGCTTCAAGGGTACCCATCACTCTCACCTGTGCACATTGTACCCAATAAATGATATTTCATCCCTCCATCCTTCCCGCCCTCCCCCCCCTTTGAGTCTCCAGTGTCCATTATACCGTTCTCTATGCCTTTGCAGATCCTTAGTTTAGCTCCAACTTCTAAGTGAGAACATGCAGTATTTAGTTTTTCATTCCTACATTGGTTCACTTAAGATGATGTTCTCTGATTCCATCCAAGTCGGTACAAAGACATTATTTCATTCTTTTTTGTGGCAGAGCAGGTTAAATTTGATACCAGATGTGAAAGTGCTTTGCACAGTAATAATGACAAGAACTAACAATTATTAAATTATGGAACATGTCAACATGTTTTTTAAAATCTGTAAGACTGTTATTCCAAGCTTCCAACTTCTGCTTTTGCGAAAATCATATATTCCTTTGCAAAATATGTTGCCATTCATTCTTCTTTGCATGAAAGTATAAGAATCATTAAAAATATTGAAGACAGCAAACAAAGAAGCAAGGCTGAGGCCGGTTTTTATACTTTGAAAAGTTGGAAACAAATTAGTTTTTTTTTATTTTGTAGAAACATAAAGAGTTTGTTTTGTGTGTTCAGACATTCTTTTTTTCTTTTTTTTTGAGTTGGAGTTTTCACTCTGTCACCCAGACTGGAGTGCAGTGGCCACTCCCAGCCACCGCAGCCTCAACCTGCTGGGCTCCAGCGATCCTTCCGCCTCAGCCATTCAAGTAGCTGGAACTACAGGTGCACACTACCACACATGGCAAATTTTTGATTTATTGTAAAGATGAGGTCTCGCCAAGTTGCCCAGGTGGGTCATGAACCCACGGGCTCAGGCAGTCCACTCACCTCAGCCTCCCAAAGGTGCGGGATTACAGGCTGAGCCACCGAGTCCGGCTTGTTCAGACATTCTTGACACAACTTTTCTGCTCCATAAAAACACTAACTCTGCATGCAGTACGTACTATGATCAACTTCCATGTTATCACATTAGTAATAATCTTACATTTACCCAATTAGGTTTTGCTGTGTCACTAGGCACAATTTTTAGTTCAGCTGACATATTTCATAGCAAGACTTTTCTCCATGAAGAAAGTTGTGCACTGACTACATTCATTCTCAAAGTCCTCAATCTGGATAACTCTTTGAAAATGTTTTTCTATCATTTCAACTGGGACATAAGAGTATACTTCCACTTCAAACTTAAATTCCAAAACTCATTTATTGGCAATGTAATCTGTCAGTTTTATTTGATATCGAACAGTTGTGTTTGTCAGCAGTTATCTTAGTCTGTGCTGCTCTAACAAAATACCTTAGACTGGATAAATTATAACAGAAATTTTTTTTTTTTGACTTGAAGTCTCACTCTGTCACCCAGACTGGAGTGCGGTGGTCACTCCTGGCCACCGCAGCCTCGACCTGCTGGACTCCGTTGATCCTTCCACCTCAGCCTTCCAAGTAGCCGGAATTACAGGCGCGCGCTACCACATCCGGCTGATTTTTTTATTTATTTCAGAGATGAGATTTCGCTGCCCAGGCGGGTCTTGAACCCACAGGCTCAGGCAATCCACTCACCTCAGCGTCCCAAAGGCGTGGAATTACAGGCTGAGCCACTGAGCCCAGCAACAACAGAAATTTATTCCTCATAGTTCTTGGGGCTGGTAAGTCCAAGATCAAGGTGCTGGCAAGTTTGGTGTCTTGTGAGGGTTTTGTCTCTGCTTCCAAGATGGCGCCTTGTAGCTGAATCATCTGAAGGGGACAAATACTGTGTCCTCACATAACAGAAGGGACAGAGGGACAAAACCTAGAGCCCTTTTTAAAATAGGGCAACCCCTTAAGGTCCCCTCCCACTGTGGGAGCTTTTCTGTCCTCTCAATAAAGCCTGCTTTCTCACTTTCAAAAATTAATTAATTAATTAATTAAGGGTACTAATGTCACCTTTTCATAAGTGTGCACATTCACTTCTCAAAGGCCACACCTCTTAATACTGTTGCATTGGGAATTAAGTTTCAACATGAATTTTGGAAGGGACGCACATTCAAACCATAGCAGTAAAGCTGGGGGAAAAACATCTATCTTTCCACCATCATGTTCAATACATAATACTCAAAACAACTGTCACTTTAGCAGTATCTGTGCATTTTGTCAAGTTGCAATGAAACTATTCGAATATTCAATGAAATGAATAGCTAGTTTTATTTATCTTATGAGTTGGCCTTGTATCTTGTTAGCCAGTTTCTGAACATAGCAGATTGGGAAGTGGTACTTAAGCCTAGTTTTCCTATTGACTTCATCCAATGTTTCTAAGCAAACAACTCCAATAGTAACTTTTACTAACTTCTCAGCAATTATAACTGGTTTTTAGTTTTAGCAGCCTGAAAAGCAGTTCTATATGAAGCCCCTCAAAATTTTGTTGTATATGTGAAATACTGAAATACTATCAGTCTTCTAATTCAAATCTCTCTTTCACAGATTTTTGTTTTGTTTTGAACTTGTTGGGTAAGGAAATATCACTTAAGTACTAGTCTCACGCAGTGTTTCATTAGTCAGTACTTTTCAAGTATCAGTATAAATTTGGCACTTCACCATATACAGTAAATTTACTTGCTTAATGTAGCTACCAAATATATGTGTGTGTATGTATGTGTGTATATTTACATACATATATACACATATAATATACATATACACATATAACTGTATATAAATATACATATAAATATATATGTTAATTCACAAACCTAAAATATCACACATTGTAAAGAGATACTTCTGGACATAAGTACACAGTTCCTGTCACATGGCACTTGTCACTTCACCATGCTAGTACACCATCACCCACACTATCCCTGTTCAATGAGACAAATTCATTGATCATATGCTGGGACTTCAGAAAAATATCACATTGTTATATACTTTTCCAAAACTTCCCCCCATTCATTCTGCTTATCTTGTCTGGGACCAGTACCAGTTTGCCAGTTTCATCAGACTGTAGACCACACTTTGAATAGCATTGTCACAGAACTCAAGATTGGCACACATCTAAGATGTAAACCTATGCCAAGTGCTAAATGCTTACCTGGCTATGGAGGAAAGGATATGCCTGTTCTGGCTCTAGTCTGTCTTATCCCGGCTGATTGTGCATGTCTTTAAAATCCCTACTTCATCTTAAAGATGTAGAAGCTGAGGCTCAAAGGGCAAGAGTGACCTGCTGGGGGGAGAGAGCTGGATCCAGGGGAAGAACTAGAGTCGGGTCCCCTACACCCCAGGCAGGAGTCCAAATGTGCTACCGGCCAACCCAGCCCGGACCTGAGCCTAAGCCAACCTGGGCCCCACAGGGCTCTCTCCTGATGCCATGACTCAGAGCTGTCCTTGTGTTTTCCAGTCAAAGAAAGCTACAGGGTCTGATCACTGAATGGCCTTCTGCTGGGGATCAGCACTGGACCGGAGGTTGTAAAAGGTAGATGCCTGAAATCCAGGACATGTTTCTCCCCAGTGTCAGTAGCATAGTAGTTAGGAAACATTTGACATACCTAGGACCAGCTCCCAATTATCTGCTCTAATGGAGTGGGAAAGGTGTAATCAATATTAAGGAGCTGATAGCAAAATGCCTTTTAATTACTTTGACAGTACCAAGGCAGTGTCCTTCCCTGCTTCTATCTCAGCAGCTTAGACGCTGCCTGGGTGAGAGTGGAAGAAGAATCCCAATTACCCCCTTTGGCAAAACAGGCTATCCAGAGGTAATGTTGCTGACCACCCTTTCAGTGAACCAATCAGAAGTCAGCAAAGGCAGACAGTGAGACAGAAAAACTAGAGGGGCATGACCTCAGCCTTGGGACTGCAGGCCCCAGGATGGAAAGGAGTTTCTCTTTCTTTCTGTAATGCCCAGCAAGAAGGACACTAAGTCTCTGGGGTCTCCTGACTTCAGAGTTATTTTTTCTAAAACAGAAATTGTATTTATCCTTTTGAGTGTCCCAGATTGATCTGTAAGACCTGCCTTTCATCTAATAACACCTGGGGTTTTCATGGTTGTAGGTGCTAGCAGTCCTCTTGTGAAAATTCTTTGCAAATGGAAATTCATTTATTTCACCTTTAGCCTTTCAAGAAACATGGGAGAATGACCTATGACTTGCCTTGAAATTTGCCGGCCTAATACTGGGGGCTCTAAACTCAGACCAAAGTTTCTTTTCTTAGTTTTTTTTTTTCAAAGCTTATAAATTTTTCTTCTAAAATGTATACAAAATATTAACAGAAGGGAAAGCAATTGATGTGGCTATTTCCTTCCTGGAAACAGAGCAGAGTGGAACATGATAACACCAGGCATAAAACATTCACAAAAGAGTTAGTATATCTACTTCAGTGATTTTCAACCAGGAGCAGTCTCTCCCCACCTCCACCCTGGCGACATTTGTGGAAACATTTTTGATTGTCACAACTGCAAGTTGCAAGGAAGATCAGATAAGGGTTCTTCCTGTGTTTGTGTTTGTGTGTGTGTGTGTGTGTGTGTGTGTGTGTGTGTGTGTGCGCGCGCACGTGCGTGCGCGCATGTACACACGAATGTGAGTGTGTGTAGATGAACTGGGGTTCCCTGTTGGGTACAATGGTCACTGTCTGGTGACCACCTGACAGTCTGGTGGCCACCTGAGACCCAATTTTCACTGTTACACAGTATGTTCATGTAACAAACATGCATGTGTACCCTCTGAATCTAAAATAAAAATGGGGAAAAAAAGAAGGCATCAGAGAGGGGAGCCTGTGTGAACACACACTGAACATTTTTGTCAGTTGTTAAGTCTTTTGGAGTGATGGCCTAGCTTTCATGCTGGACTTGACTTTAGTATTACATATTTCATCATCATATCAGCCTCTCAGACACAGCAGAAACTTCCATCAATATCATGTCTCCTGAAGAGCTTTTCAAGTAGTGCCAAAGTCTGAGGATCTGCTTCTTTCCCAAAATGTATTACTTTATCCACGATCCAATCTGGCGGTCGTTCATGGAAGCTTAAATAATAATCTTCAGTGTACTTGTTTTCTGGAAGCTTGGGGCCAGATTTTCAGGAAACCTGAGGTTGAACTGGGTTCCAATTCTCCTCTGCATGTGGGTTTTACTGACTTAGAGGAGATGAATGCCATTTTATTCAGAACTGAGGATGCACTCGATGTAGCTGACACAGGCCGAAAAGAATTCCTGTAGTTAAAAGAGTTCTGGGACTTCCCCAGTTAGGGTTCAGAGAGTGAGTTGACTGGTTTTCTGAAAGGCTTTGCCCATCAGGCATGGCATTTCCTCCTAAGACAGTATGCCTGCTTCTGGTGCATGTTCTCTATTGTGGAATGCTTAGGTGAGAGAGGACTGGCACAGGATGGAGGCTTCTCAGAACATCAGCTGGCACTCCTGTTTCCTGCTGTACGTGCTTTTGTTGATGGTTTTTTCCAATCATTTTTATCTTGAGGAGGTGTTCACCACTTAATGGAAGTAAACAGAAGACTCTCACCCAACAGAGGAGGCAGCTACCACATCTCTTCCATGGGGAATTCAACAGCAGTCCAGTTTAGAGGGCACGATCCTCATGGGTCTGCATGACCTGCCAGAGCGCCACATCCACAAGGGCAGCCATAGAGCCCGGGCAGCTGCTGGGTTCTCTTTGATGCAGGTGAGCACTAGAGTCACCTGTTTGTTTTGCAGAGACATAAACCACAGACATCACTGCACTCATCTTAGTAATGCCATCCTTTACCAAATGGAAGGTCAGGATTTCTTTGTAGTAACCTTATGTAAGTAGAACACAAAACAGAAAGACGTTTTATTAATTTTGGACCTGTTTTAAATAAGAATGCTGCTATTTTAAGAAACTTATCCTTCTTGGGAAGTAAAATCTGTTCAAGGGCTTTTACCCAACCTTATTTCCTGACCCAAGGTACTGGGAGTGTTACTGGTCAGAAAAAGCCTTTTTTTTTTTTTTTTTTTTTGAGTTGGAGTCTCACTCTGTTGCCCAGACTGGAGTGCAGTGGCCGCTTCCAGCCACCGCAGCCTCGACCTGCTGGGCTCCGGCGATCCTTCCGCCTCAGCCTCCCAAGTAGCTGGAACTACAGGCGTGCGTTACCACGCCCGGCTCATTTTTTATTTTATTGTAGAGATGAGGTCTTGTCAATTGGCCCAGGCGGGTCTCGAACCCATGGGCTCAGGCAATCCACTCATCTCAGCCTCCCAAAGGGGCGGGATTACAGGCTGAGCCACCGAGCCCGTCTGAAAAAGCCTTTTTTTTTTGAGTTGGAGTCTCACTCCTTTGCCTAGGTTGGAGTGCAGTGGAATGTTCACAGCCACCCCAGCATCAACCTGCTGGGCTTAGGGATCCTTCCGTCTCAGCCTTCCAAGTAGCTGGAACTACAGTTGCGTGTCACCATGCCCAGTTAATTTTTTGATTTATTGTAGAGAAAAGATCTTGCCAAGTTGCCCAGGCTGATTTCAAACCAGTGGGCTCAGGCAATCCACTTACCTTGGCCTCCCAAAGTGCTGGGATTACAGGCTGAGCCACCGAACCCGACCAAAAGCCATTATTTTTATGTATCTTTATTGAGCTTAGTAATAGAAAGAGGGCTGATTGTGTTGTTAGAATCAAGCAAACCAAAAGAAGGTTGAATTTAAAAGTGCACATGTTTTCTGTCCCTGGAATTGCATCTACCCCCTTTTACATTTATACCTTCAGGTTTAATTGCAGGACCAACCTTAATCATACTAATCATCCATCTGTTAAGAAAAAAAAACCAGTAGTCCAACTCCCTGACACTGCCTAGTGCTGGCCCACTTTTGGAGACCAGCAGACATCTCCAGGTTTTGGGGAGGACTGCACACGGGTCTCATGTAACCTAGATAATGATATCTTAAAATTCTACCTATATGATTCCCTTATCTCCTTTGTCCAGGAAGGCAGTAGTTTTCAAGGCATTAGCCCAACTCTGTCTCCTTTTCCTGACAAAGAATAAACCTCTTCTCCCAGCTTACTGCCTCTTGTGCTCAGTTGGTCTGCAAGGGCTAGCAGCTGGTTGGTTTTAGACCAGGCCAAAACAGGAGCAGTTTTCTACAGAGCCTTTGTTGAACGCTTAGTCAAGTGGGAAGAAGAAGATTGCTCTTTTGTTGTATTTTTTTATAATGGGAACATTGCCTCCTTATGTTTTTTAAGACATTACCCAATTAGGAAAATATCTCAAGAATTGTACTTGTAGCCATAATCAAAAGCTCCTCTCCGGTCATCAATTGTGATATCAACTGTTTGTTTGTTTTTTAGAGACAAGTTCTCTCTGTCGCCCAGGTTGGAGTGTAGCGGCTCAATCATACCTCATTGCAGCCTCAAACTCCTGGACTCAAGCAATTCTCCCACTTCAGCCTCCTTAGTAGCTGGGACTACAGGCATGAACCACCACATCTGGCTAATTTTATCTGTAGAGATGGGGTCTCACTATGTTGTCCAGGCTGGTCTTGATTTCCTGGCCTCAAACGATCCACGCATCTGGATCACAGGCTAAGCCAGGCTGATGTAATGTATTCTTTATCTCCTTCAACACCTGCAGTAATTGGAGGACAAATCAGATAAGGGTTCTTTTTGTCAATTGCTTCAAGTTTCATTTTCACTTTAAACAACTTAAGGTTGGCTTTCAAGATCCCTTCTACCTGAGACAGGGTCTTGCTCTGTTGGCCAGGCTGGAGTACAGTGGTGTGATCAGAGCTCACTGCAACCTCAAACTCCTGGGCTCAAGCAATCCTCCTGCTCCAGCTTCCCAAAGTACATGGGATTACAGGTTGAGCCAGGCCAATGTGTATACATTTTATCTCCTTTGATACCTTCAGTAGTTGAAAGGCAAAACAGATAGGGGTTCTTTCTGCCTATTGCTTCAAGTTTCATTCTCACTTTAAGTCACTTAAGGTTGGCTTCTGTGATTCCTTCTTGCTTTTTTTTTTTGAGACAGGCTCTCGCTCTGTCACCCAAGCCTGAGTGCAGTGTCACAATCACAGCTTACTGCAACCTCAAACTCCTGAGCTCAAGTGGTCCTCCCGCTTCAGCCTTCTGAGTAGCTGGGACTACAGGAGCGCATCACATGCCCAGCTAATGTTTATGTTTTTGTAGAGACGAGATCTTCTTATGTTGCCCAAACTGGTGTTAAGCTCCGGGCCTTAAACCATTCTCCTGCCTCAGCCTCCCAAAGTGCTGGGATTACGGGCAAGAGCTACCATTCCTGGGTCCTTCTTTAAAAATGCTGATGGTGTGACTTCAGACCCATTTAGAGTTCAAAGGATGAATGTTGACCAAGAGGACTCTGAGAACTAAATTACTAAGAGGCTTGGGGAGTTACTGCCTAATAAGGACTCACCACACAGGTTTTATTACCCTATTGTTTTCCAACCTGTCTCTGGCATAACATCATATAACGAAGGAAATCCAAGTATCCTAGGGTCCTGAGAAGCCATCTTTTGTGGATTACTGGATTCCCAGGAAACCCTATAAGACATTTGTCTATCCTCTCTGGTCTGCCACCTCCTAACTTCATCAACATATTAACAAACCTAGAATCTTACCCTTTGTCTCAGTAAAACATCTTACCTGATAAGTTCCACATATTACCAGTCAAGAAATATTTAATGTATGAGCTGTAAGCCCCTACTTGGAAATGTTCCTCCTCCCCTGGCCAAACCAATAAGAATCTCACATTGATTCACAGTTTTTGTAATTTTTTCCACCTTAAAACTATATAACGAAGCAACATTTGGCCACAGAGGGGCACACATTCTCAGGCCCTCCTGAGGTTGGGTGTAGCCAGGCTTAAGTCTGTGAGTTTGGCTCAAGAGTACGCCATTTTAAATCATTTACAAGGTTTTGGCATCTTTTTATCAACATCACATTTTTCTGGAACCCTGTTGTGGAAAAACAGAGACCATGACAACTAGGCTAGTTCGAGAAGCAGTTTTTTATTGGAGAAGCAGTGTTTTATTGGTGCAGGTGCGACTCAGCAGGATAATACTCCAAGGCTGAGCAACCTGGAGAAAGAGGAGAAGGGTTTTATATGTTAGTTTAGGGAGGGGGTCAGGTTGTATGGCTATACATTTTTCTTTGGAACTTGCAAGGTTGTATTCAGCAAAACCAGATTTTCAACAAACAAATTGCTTCCAGGATATATATCACAAGCAGGGGTTGTAAACCGATAACTTCACAAGGAGAGGATGAGGGGGTGGGGTAAGGTTGTGAATCCATTACTATCTTGCACTAACAGGAAAGCAGTTTGTGGCTCTTTGGTTTTCTCATGTCCCATGTCTAGCAGGTTTAGCGCTTGCAGGTTGATTTTTAAAAAGGAATAATTTTAACTGTTTTTAGCCCCTCTCTGCCACAACCCCAGAGAAGACGGAAGTAAAACCCTCTTTTTTTCCCCCTAATGGTCCCAGAAGGTTTTGTGTCCAAGGTCCAAGGGATCCACATGCTTAAGAAATCATGGCCCAGTCAGAGCTCAAAGAACGCATGGCCTGGCCAGAACTTAACAAAAGCAATGACCACTGTTTAAATTTTCCCTCTGATGGGGAGAGGTTGTTAAGATGATTGGGTGGTGGTCTGTGTTCACATCATCATGATGGGACAGGTAAACACACAGGTACTGACACGATGATGGACAGCGGGCAAATGGATGTGTGAGTCACTCGATTATTGCCATGTTGATAAGCTCTGTTTGTGTCAGGAAAGTCTGATCAAGTTAACTTGGTTTCTTATGGCTGGAGGCAAATATACTTGTAATAGAAAAGCTAATTAATACTAAACAAGCTGGGATGGGGGCTGTAAAACAATTATCAGTAGCTACCTCTGAGAAACCGGTTCTGTCCTTGGCTAGTGATTAGAGGGTATATTAAAGCGAACTGCCAGAAAAACATGACAAAGCTCAGCAATGTTGAAATGACTGCTCTTTGGCTATATTTACTCCATCTTGACCTTTTGTCCTTTCACCTCCTAAAGGCATTTCCATTGTCACCTATGATCGTGTGTTAACTATAATCTGGCACTTATAATTCCAATAACTGTTGTAATACATGCTGAAGAGACATTATGAAGGTGATGTGCTTTCCTTTCAAACCAACTGTGAAGTCATTATCTAGAGGAATCTTGGACTGGCTGAAATACTGGAAAAAAGCACGGAACGACCTAGTCTGTTTCCTATAATTGTTCCACTGGAAATTGTTCTGCACAGGAGACATCTTTGATTGTCCTTGACAATCTGAAAATCTTAATGTCTTCCTCATGGTCACCTTTTCTGTGTCTTTTCTCAGGTAGTGACAGTGGACTCCAGTATGCATGGGGGTTCAGGGCACTGCCGCTGAATTTCAGGTGTAAATCAAAAATAAGACCCCCTTCAGGGTCAAGGGAAATCTGAAAAACTAAACCTCAGGCCATGGCAGAAAAGGAGATTAGACACACCTTGTTATACCCCCTCCTTTGTGGAGTTTTAGGCACAACTGACCATCATTAACATTAAAATAGAGATATAAAACTGGCAAAACAGACACTGTGGCAAAAAGTTACAGAATTCCAACCTGACTCTGACATAGCATCACATGACAGATAGCAGGCCCTGAAGGAAATAAAAATACCCCAAGATGTTTCTATGACATATTTTGAAGTGACCCTGCAAAGCTGTCTCCTGGGAAAATTTCATCTGTAGAGAGTCTTCTTCCCTAGAGGAATCAGACATCTTTTGAGACATCTGCCACCTATGTTCCCTGAAGCCAGCTGCTTAAAAATTTCATCTACATGTCAAGAACCTTGGCTTCCACAATTCCCCTTATTTTTTTGAGTCAGAGTCTCACTCTGTCACCCAGGCATGTTCATGGCCACCACAACCTCGACCTGCTGGGCTCAGGTGATCCTTCCACCTCAGCCTTCCAAATAGCCAGAATTACAGTCGCACCCTACTGCACCTGGCTAATTTTTTCTTAATTTTTGTAGAGATGAGGTCTCGCCAAGTTGCCAGGACTGGTCTTGAACCCATGGGCTCAGGCAATCCTCTCATCTCAGCCTCCCAAAGTGCTAGGATTATGTGCCTGGCCACATCCCTTAATCTTTTCTTTTATTGAGTTCAAATTCTTTAGACAGTTTAACTCTTTTTATCGATTGCCAATCAGAAAATCTTTGCATCCACCTATCACTTGTAAGCACCTGCTTGGAGATGTCCTGCCTTTCTAGGCCCACCCATTATAAACCTCACATATAATGTATTGATGTATGTTTTGGTTATAACTTCTGTCTCCCTAAAGATGTCTAAAACCAAACTGTAATTCAACCATTTTTGGAACATGTTCTCAGGACCTCTTGCTACTGTACCTATGGACCTTAGTCACTCATATTTGGCTTAGAATAAACCTCTTTAAATACATTACAGAGTTTGACTTCTCCATCAACACAGAGCCCAAGTGCAGAGCTCAAAACTAAGTTGTGAAGTTTTTTTAAAAACTGCTTTATTGAGGCATAATTGATCTACAATACATTTTGCATATCTAAAGTGTACATTGTAATGAATTTGGGCATAATGTATACCTGCTGCAACTATCACCACTTTCAAGATAATGAACATACCCATCACCCCTGAAAGTTTCCTCATGTCCCTTCCAGCCCCCTCCTTCCAAACCTCAAATACCTAATTGCACTGTTTCTCAAAAGGCAAGTCAGGAAGCTACCCTACCATTTAACAAGGCTGGTATAACATTCACTCCAAAACAAGGTAAGGAAATGATAAAACAGTTATAGACCACTTTTACTGTTGGATCTAGATGTGAAAATCTTCAATAAAATAAAAATATTTGTTAAGGAAAGTAATCGATTATGCAAAAATATACGGCCAATGATAATTGCACCCTATAGACTCCCCTTTTGTTCTCCAACGTTTTTTATTTTCCACTAAATCTTTGTACATCTTGCCACTTATCCTGTAACTTTAACTTTGGTGGGTACTATAGTTCAAATATCTGACCCTCCAAACCTCATGTTGAAATTCGATCCCAATGTTGGAGGTGGGGCCTGGTGGGAGGTATTTGGGTCTTAGCAGTGGATCCCTCATGAATGGCTTGGTGCTGTTCTCATGGTAATAAGTGAGTTCTCTATTAGAATAAAGTTTTCTGTTAGTGCCCTGGAGAACTGGTTGTTAAGAAGAGCCTAGCATCTTCCTCTCACCCCTGCTTCTTGTCCCACCATGGGATCCCTGCACATGCCAGATCCCCTTGACCTTCTGCCATGGATGGAAGCAGGTTGAAGCCCTCATCAGAAGCAGATGCTGGCACCATGCATCTTGTGCAGCCTGCAGAACAATGGGCCAAACAAACCTCTTTTATAAATTACCCAATCTTGGGTATTCCTTTATAGCAACACAGACTAAAAGACGCTGATGCTCTCGTTTTATGCTGACATCACAAGCAGGCTCTCTGTTTTCTCATATGCCTCTGTAGTGGAAATGTGTCCTAAATGAAACAGGATGCCAGTGAATGGCAATCCCTTCACATTTCAAAAGGAAAGGAAAAGAACAATGAAAGAAAGTTGTATTTAATACAGTTTTCTTAAGCCTTTCCACTGTTTGTCAACCCTTTGAATGGGCCCAGAGAAATACCACACAAGGGCTAGGAGAAACTTCATTTTGTGCCAACATTCCTGAAAACAGACTGCTTCTTAGACCTGGAGGACAGGGCCCAACAAACAGGCCTTCTGTAATAAGGAAATTAATTTGCCTTTTGGTCTGTTCATGCAATTGTCTTCTACATGACTCATGGCATTTAGGAGCGATACATAACTACATGCTGAACATCCATTTGTCAACAAACATTTATCCATTAAGTGCTAATAGCACCTGGACTGGATATTGAGGTGAAAATGGGAAAATGCTTTATTAAGATCACTAGGATCACCGGGCATGATGGCTCATGCCTATAATCCCAGCACTTTCGGAGGCGGAGGTGAGAGGATCACCTGAGCCCAGAGGTTTGGGACCAGCCTGGGCAACTTGGCAAGACCTCATTTCTACAATAAATCAAAAAAATTAACCAGACTTGTTGCCACTTGCCTGTAGCTCCAGCTACTTGGAAGGCTGAGGCAGAAGGATCACACAAGCCCAGCAGGTCTAGGCTGCAGTAACCACGAGCATGCCACTGCACTCTAGCCTGGGTGACAGAGTGAGACTCAAGTTAATTAATTAATTTAATTTAATAGCTAGGATCAAGAGACACATGTGTTTTCACCTAAAAACACTATAAAATCAATGTCTAATTGTGGCACAATGGGGTGGAGTGGTATGGGCAGACATTAAGATGCAGGCTGCAACCAGACTCTGCAGAATGTTGTGGAATAATAGCCCAGTTGACAAAGTGCTGTCACTGTTGGAATGGGACTGTGGAGATGGGGTGGATGGTGGAGACATGAGTATCTAACCTGTTGACTAAAGTAAAGATACTCTACTATGTAGCAACGGGAGAGGAAAAGGGGACAAGTAGGTTGGGCCTGATCATGACAAGCCCAGTAGAATGATTCATGCCCGTTTCCCATCAGCCTCTTCTCCAGGAGGCCCACTTTTCTGATGTCTCACTCTGTAGGTTGTTTTTTCCTGCTGTTGAATTTCATGCAAGTGAATCATATAGCATCAGTAACTGTTCTTCATTTGCATAACATTTTATCACTGCACAGCCTTGGAACTTGCTATAGTCCTTAGCTCTATTTCCTTAGACGATAGATTGGAAACAGGCTTCTCTACCACATAGCTCCCACCATGTCACACTACAACTGGACAACCAAAAACTTACTAATTGTATGCATTAGATCCATACAATTTAATATTTCTGTTCAACAAATAAACTATTAACAAAAAGCTACAGATTAGGAGGAAAAATGTGTGTGTGAGTGTCTATGTGTGTATGACTTGAGTGTATATATATGTATAATTTTAAAGAAAAATTGACTGGGCTTGATGGCTCAGCCTATAATCCCGGTACTTTGGGAGGCCAGAGCAAGAGGATTACCTGAGCCCGCAAGTTCGAGACCAGCCTGGGCAACTTGGCGAGATCTCGTCTCTACAACAAATCAAAGATGAGCTGGACATGATAGCTTGTGCCTGCAGTTCTGGCTACTTGGAAGGCTGAGGTGGAAGGATCGCTGGAGTCCAGCAAGTCAACACTGGGGTGACTGTGAGCATGCCACTGCGCTCCAGCCTGGGCGACAGAGTGAGATTCCAACTCAAAAAGAAAAAAAAAATTACTCATGACACTTGTTAAACATGATTAGGCAGGCTTCATTCAGTGAGACTACTATAATTGTAGCAGGATTTTGAGAGATCGTGACACCAAGACAATTATAGGAAGTGGCACTTTATTACGCTGGCTAGCACAGCGGACCCGAGCATCTAATGCTTCTAAATCGACCGCCCCAGAACAGGAGACATGGGGTCTTATACCCTTATTTAGGTAAGGGAAGGGGGTCTGTTTAGTGATTACATACTTCCTTTGGAAACTTACAAGGTCGTACTCAGCAAAATCAGATGTTTTATAGAACAAATGGTTTCCAGGAACTGTAGGCTTGTAAATCATCAACTTCAGAAGGGGGGTTTTAGATAAGACTCTTTTCCATTTCCATGAAATAGCCAGTCTCTGGGCCATTTGACCTTTCTTAAACAAAACCTGCCCAGTACCTGGCGGGTCTTTAAAGTTGCAACTTGCCTTTCAAAAGGAAATACCTTTAACTGCTATTAACCCCTCCTTCTTGCCACTGGGCTATTGGCAGCCCAGTTAAGGCCAACTGCTAATCCCAAATCAGCTACATGCGTTTCTGGGTTTATTCACTCAATCATACAAGAAATATATTTGAGCATTTGCCGCATCCTGCCACATAATGGGGTTTTGAGTAGGGGAGAAAGAGGGAACTCAACTCTAAATATGAGGACAAACACGGATTTATAGCCAAGGAGCAGAGTGGGGGTCAGTGGATGGAAAATTAGTTGGAGGTAACATCAAGTTTGGGAATTTTTTGCGAGCTGAGCTCAACAGGATTCTTGCTAAATTTGATAGGAAGTGTGGGGATGAGAAAATTGATCAGATAGCGGGGTGGAGGATTCTTGCTAAAACTGGATTGAGTAGTTCCAGCTGCTTGGAGGGCTGAGGCGGAAGGATCGCTGGAGCCCAGCAGGTCGAGGCTGCGGTGGCCAGGAGCATGCCACTGCATTCCTGTCTGGGTGACGGAGTGACACTCCGACTCAAAAAAAAAAAAAAATAACCAAAAAAAACTGGATTGAACGGGCCACGAATACAGTCCAAGCTTGGAGAGCTGACAGAGGCTTAGAAGAGTCTCATTGGAGTTAAGTCAAGGAGTCTTTGTCTTCTTCTTTGGCTTTTTTCATGCAGCATGATTTTGAAATTCTTACTGTTGCATTTATTTTAAATTCTTTTTTTTATTGTTGAATATATGAATAATCAAGTGTGTTTAACCCTGGAGAACCATGTTTTGTCTATTATGAATAAAACTGCAATGAACATTCTTGTACAAGTATTTATGTGGATGTGTTTTAATTTCTCTTGGGCAATACTCTTGGAGTTGAATTTCTAGACTATAGGGTGAGTACATTACCACCTTTATACTATATTGCCAATTTTCTAAAGTGGTTCTACTATTTTACACTCTCACCAGCAACATAAGGCAATGTCAGGTGCCCATCTCCTTGCCAATACTTGGTATTGTATCTCTTTTTATTTTTATTTATTTATTTATTTATTTTTATTTTATTTTTTTTTTTGAGTTGGAGTCTCACTGTGTCACCCAGACTGGAGTGCAGTGGCCGCTCCCGGCCACCGCAGCCTTGACCTGCTGGGCTCCGGCGCTCCTTCCGCCTCAGCCTTCTAAGTAGCTGGAACGACAGGCGCGCACTACCACGTCCGGCTAATTTTTGATTTATTGTAGAGATGAGGTCTTGCCAAGTTGCCCGGGCAGGTCTTGAAACTGCGGGCTCAGGCAATCGACTCACCTCAGCCTCCCAAAGACGCAGGATTACAGGCTGAGCCACCGAGCCCAGCTTGCACCTCTTTTTAATGTTGAGTAGTCTTGGGGTCATGTAGTGCTATTGCATGGTGGTTTAATTAGCATTTCTCTGCTGAGTACCTTTTTCTGCATGTTGATTTTTCCCATACTTTTATGGAGTGTTCAAATCTTTTGCCTATTAAAAAATTTAGTTGTCAGCCGGGCTCGGTGGCTCAGCCTGTAGTCCCGTGCCTTTGGGAGGCTGAGGTGAGTGGATTGCCTGAGCCGGCGGGTTCGAGACCAGCCTGGGCAGCAAGACCTCATCATCTCTACAATAAATCAAAAAATCAGCCGGGTGTGGTAGCGCGCGCCTGTAATTCCGGCTACTCAGAAGGCTGAGGCGAAAGGATTGCCAGAGCCCAGCAGGTCGAGGCTGTGGTGGCTGTGGGCATGCCATTGCACTTCAGCCTGGGTGACAGAGTAAGACTTTGACTAAAAAAAGTTTATATTGTCTTTTATGTTATTGAGTTGTTTGAATTTTTTATATATTCTGCAAATTATACAAATACACATCATATACACAAACATACACATATTTTTCTCCCTATCTATAGCTTGACTTTGTATTAATAGTTTATTTGCTGGGCAGAAATATTAAATTGAATAACTCCCACATATCCCTTATTTCATTCTGTGGGTAAGGTGTTGGTTGACCTGTTGTAGTGTGACACAGTGAAGCTATGTGATAAAGAAGCCTGTTTCCAATCTGCCGAATAAGAAAATACAGCTAAGGACTACAACAAAGTCTACTTCTGTGCTGTGGTAAAATGTTATGCAAATACAGGGTAGCTACCGAGAATTATTTATGTGTGTGTGTGTAGATATATATATATGAGCCAGGATCTCATTCTGTAGCCCAGGCTAGAATGCAGTGGCATGATCACGCCTCACTGCAGCCTCAAACTCCTGGGCTCAAGTGCTCCTCCAGTCCTAGCCTGCCAAGTAGTTGGGACTACAGATGCATGCCACCACACCTGGCTAATTTTTGAATTTTTTTGTAGAGATGAGGTCTTGCTAAATTGCCTAGGTGGAGATGGGCTATATATATTATATGTTTTTTAAAAGTTCATAAATAAGATATTATCTGTAAAAGTATGCAAATGATTGTCAGACGAATTTTTCAAGAGTGCCGCCTTCCACACACCCCTTCCCAACTTACATCTGGACCATCAAGAAAAGTGTAATTTACTGCCGGGAAGAAGACAGAAATGTGTCTTACAGAAGCTCCAACATCCCTGGAACTCCTGATTTTTTTCCATCTGCTAGTGTGCTGTGCTGTCGGACCACATTTTGCAGAGGTCTTTGGAATTGAGATAATGCCTTGCATCACTTGATACAGTGACCAGGACTCCAAGTTGCTAAGGTGGAATCGATTGCCACCAGCTCAGGGACAGAGCCTTCCAGGACGGCCAGAAGGGAACAGCAGGCATTTCCTAGTCAAGAACATAGGAACAGAGGACTTAAATACACCCTCGAAGATGTTAATTAACTGGGCAGTTGGGAATGACAGGTTCTTTAGCTGTGGAAAAGAAAAAATACCATATTGTAACAAGGCAGGAAATTAACATGGGATGTCAATTTCCATTACTTTTCCAAATCTAATAATTGGACCCACTAAAAAAGAGAAGTGATGGGAACGCCCCATCAACTTGGTTACCATTCAGTGTCCATTCTCTGCACCAAAAGCCAGTAGTGACATCTAGGGAAGCCATGAGATGAAGCCAATTTAGTGTGGGGTAAGAGCAAAAGTTATCCGAAAAGGAATTTGGAGGAAAGAGTCTTTATTCTAGGCATCAGTTTGCAAATCTGGGAAATACAGCCTTAAAGGAAGGTGCATTCCAGAGAACAAAGGGAGGACTTTAGATTGATAGCAAAAGTTCCTGTCTGGGAACCCAATCAGGTTTATGCAAATAAAGGATTTAAAAACACTTAGTTCTGATTGGTTGATAGAGTTGAACTGATTGGTGATAAAGCTGAGCTGAAGCCGGGCTCAGTGGCTCAGCTTGTAATCCCCCCCTCCACTTTGGGAGGCTGAGGTGAGTGGATTGCCTGAGCCCATGGGTTCGAGACGCGCCTGGGCAGGCAAGACCTCATCTCTACAATAAATCAAAAAAATTAGCCGGGCGTGGTAGCGTGCCTGTAGTTCCAGCTACTTGGAAGGCTGAGGCGGAAGGAGTGCTGGAGCCCAGCAGGCTGAGGCTGCGGTGGCTGGGAGCAACCACTGTACTCCAGTCTGGGCGACAGAGTGAGACTCCAACTCAAAAAAAAAAAAAAAAAAAGCTGAGCTGATTATTTCTTTTAGGTGAACTCTGGAAGTTTTAAAGTAGAACAGAGATGTGAGATGTCCAGGCAACTCAGAGTCAGTGTGACCGCCAGTCAGCCCATGGTGCACGACTCTATTCAAAATGTAGGCCCAGTTAGTCACTCGGGATCCATCCTGAAGGACTGGCTCTTTCAGGTTCACATTTGTTCACAGGTGTGAGAGAGGAAGAGACTCAGAGACGGCTTGCCTGTCTCATCTTGGGTGAATTGCTGATGAGGACCACTAGGCCCTTTGAGCTGCAAGTGATAGAAGTGGCCCAGAAGTGGGCAGTACCCGTGTTTAAGACTGAATTTCTAGGTGGTGAGGTCACAGAGATGACGCCCACCCCTCTGGCTCTCAGCCACACTGAGAGGCAAAAAGCAAAGGCAGTGCCTCCTGGCAGTCCTCAGGGTGTGCCCAAGCTTCAGGGGCAGGAGCGTGGGGAAGTTCAGGCGGGGCCGTGGTCGCCTGACCTTTGCCATGGCCCTGGGGTGCAGCTCAAGGCTTTAAAGGTCCCCATCGCCATCTCCCAGTCCCCAGGTAGGAGGACAATCCGAAAAGCCTCCATCCACTCTGTTGGCTGGAAAGTTCCAACAAGACTACTTAAGCAACAGCAGTGACATACAACCACACAACACCACAGCCACCCTTCCGCGCAGCTCAAACAGCTTTAACCAACTGATTTGGAATCCAATCAAAATCTCTGCTGCTGGGTAGTGAAATATGTTCACAGTCCCCAGGATAAAAATATTAGAGTCCACGCACCCATAAGGAAGAACAAAATCATGGACTTTGCAGCAAACTGGGTGAAGTTGGAGATCATCATACTTAGTGATCTGTCACAGAAACAAATATCTGAATGCCGCATGGTCTCACTCAAAAGCGGGCCCTGAATGCTAGTCACATTAGCACAAGGGAGGGAAAGACAGTCACTGGGCACTGTCAGGGGAGGGAGGGAGGGAGAGGGGACACATAACACAAAAGGTACTTGGTCCTAAATCAGGGTAGGGAAGGGCTAGTTGGAGGTTCAGACTTCATCTGCCTGCAGCCTGCTTGTGTAGACAACACTTACTTGTACCCCACATCTCTATAATCAAATTTAAAAATAGAGTCCTATTAAGATTAATTGGACATAAAGTAATTGGATTAGTCAAGAGATGAAAGGGAGGTACTGTCCCATGGAAAAAAATCCAGTCCTAATGTTCATATGTATATCACTTTGTATGCTAAGTGAGTTGAACCTACATCGTGGAAGGACTGTAAATAACTAACATAACTTTTATCCATCTCTGTGGAAATCTGACTTTAGGTTAACTTTCTAGCTCCTTTTCCCTGGGAATGTGGTCAGATGAAATGTTGGTTGGAGAGCACTGCTTTTAGCAAAGAAAGGCAGATCTTATGACTTTTTTCCTTTTTTTTTTTCTTTGAGTTGGAGTCTCACTCTGTTGCCTAGGCCAGAGTGCAGTGGCACAATCACTGCTTACCACAGCCTCAACCTCCTAGGATCAGGTGATCCTTCTGCCTCAGCCTCCTAAGTAGATGGGACTCCTAAGTAGACGGACAGTGGTGTGCCGCCACACCCAGCTAAATTTTTCAGTTGTTTTTTTTTTTTTAAGAGACAAGGTCTTACTATGCTGCCCAGGCTAGTCTCAAACTCCTGGTCTCAAGCAATCCTCCTGTCTCCGCCTTCAAAAGAGCTGAGATTACAGGCATGAACCTCCACTCCTGGCCCGATGTTTTCTTTTAAACTGTGGTTTTTGTAATCTTTCTCTCCTGAAACAGACTTTTCCTCAACTTGATGGGTAGTACAATGTATTGACATGAAGTTCTGGCTCCAGTGGGCACAGAAAGACCAATGAGAATAATTCCCCAGACTCATCTCCTGTATGAATTTCTGGGGAGGACAACAACTGTGCCTGGCCCTGCCCGTCCCTCTCCTTTGTTTGGACATGGGATCTCTGTTGCCCAAGCTGGGGTGCAGTGGCACGATATTATGGTTCACCACAGCCTCTACTTTCTGGGCTCAGGTGATCCTTCCACCTCAGCCTCTGTTGTAACTGGGACTACAAGCACAGGCCTCCAAGCCCGGCTAATTTTTTGATTTTTGTAGAGATGAGCTTTCACTATGTTGCCCAGGCTGGTCTTGAACTCCTAGGCTCAAGCAACCCTCATGCTTTGGCCTTCCGAAATGCTGGGATTATAGTTGTGAGCCACCATGCCCAGCCCTTGGTTGTGTTATTTCTTTTTTTTTTTTTTTGAGTTGGAGTCTCACTCTGTTGCCCAGACTGGAGTGCAGTGGCCGCTCCCGGCCACCGCAGCCTTGACCTGCTGTGCGCCGGCGATCCTTCCGCCCCAGCCATCCAAGTAGCTGGAACTATAGGCGCGAACTACCACGCCCAGCTGATTTTTTGATTTATTGTAGAGATGAGATCTCGCTGCCCAGGCGGGTCTCGAACTTGCGGGCTCAGGCAATCCACTCACCTCGGCCTCCCAAAGGCGCGGGATTACAGGCTAAGCCACCGAGCCCGGATGGTTGTGTTATTTTTAACCTTACAACCTGTGACTCAGAAATGAAATAATTCAAGAAGTATGATTTAGTGATGCAGATGACAAGTACGAAATACTGAACACAAAATGTTAGCATCCTTAATATCAACTCAGCAAGTTAACATCACCCTATGCCATTTTGCCAGTAGTTGTAGGAAAAAGGGTTCACAAATGATAAAGGATCCCAGGATGCCATTCTTAGCCACTTTCTACTTAGCGTAGAAATTGACAAATTTCAAGAGTTCTCTTAGTCACAACACCAAATAGCAGTCACTTGTTCATCTTTTGGACACCATGTAAAATTAATACGCAGAGATTTCCTGGTTCTCTTCAATCGGCTTGTGTGTGTGTTTGTCAAGTAAATCATATTTTGGAGAGAACTTCGGAACTGAGAAAATGTTCTTCACCACCATTCTACCATAAATACTTTATTCTTTTAGGCCTGGTAACCTATTCATTCATCAATCTATCCAATTTTAAAATATATTTCAAAATGAGCTGCAAATACCAGTATACTTCCTCTTAAATATTTCAGCAGCCGTATGATTACCCAAAGGTTAATATATACATATTACTTAGATTTATTTTTCTTCTGAGGTAACCCACATAATGAAATTAATAAATCTTAAGTGAACATTCACTGAGTTTCTTTTAATTTTTTTTATCTTTTAAAAATTGATGCACAATAGTTGTACTTATTTTGGGGTACATGTGGTTTTCTTGCTACATGCATACAATATGTAATGATCAAATTGGGTAATTGTGATATTGGGATATTTGTCACCTCAAACATTTATCATTTCTTCATGTTGGGAACATTCCAAATCTTCTCTTCTAGCTATTTTGTAATATGCAATATATTCTTGTTAACTGTAGTTACCCTGTGTTGCCACCAAACAGTAGAACTTATTCCTTCGATCTAACTGTATGTTGGTATCTATTAACCAACTTTTCTTCATGCCTTCCTTCCACTACCCTTCTCAGACTATAGTAACCATCATTCCATTCTCTTTCTCCATGAGACTAACTTTTTTAGACCCCACACATGGGGGGAAGGGAACATGCAATATTTGTTTTTCCGTGCCTGGTTTATTTCATCTTCCCTTCATCCATGTTGCTGCAAATGACATTATGCATTCTTTTTAATGCCTGAATAATATTCCACTGTGTATGTAGACCACATTTCTTTTATCTGTTTCTCTATTGAGGGACACTTAGGTTCATTCTATATCTTTGCTATTGTGAATAGTGTGCTACAAAAAACATGGGACTGCAGCTATCTCTTTGATATGCTGATTTCTTTCTTTCTTTTTTTTTTTTTTTGAGAAAGGGTTTATTGAGGACAGCAAAGCTCCCACAGTGGGAGGGGACCTAAGGGGGTTGTCCGATTTCTTTCTTTTGGATATACACTGGGGGGATCTCCCCCAAAGTGAAAATGTATTTATAAAAAATTGTGAATTTATTCTTACATGCTGAAACTTCAGTCACCTTCAAAGTAATACACCTGTTTGATGCAATACACCTATTGAGACACTTTTTCCACTGCTCAAAACAGTTTTTGAATTTGTCAAGTTTGGTGCTTTTTAGTGCCTTTGCTGCTTTTTGTTTTACCTCTTCCATGTGGGCAAAATGTTTCCCTCTGAGAACTTTTTTCATGTGGGGAAACAGGAAAAAGTCACCGGGGTGAGGTTAGATGAATAGGGAGGGTGGGGGATGGGGTCATGTGGTTTGGGGTCAAAAACTGCTGAACACTCAGTACAGTGTGGGCAAGTTGTTTGTGTAAATCATGGATCATGAAATGGGCAAATGCATTGAAAGGCTCTCCAAAAAAATCCATTGAAGCCAAACTCAGCCTCTCACAACAACATTAACTGGTACACTGATTCTAGTGGGTTCCTAGAGTACCTACCTAGTGGGAGAAGCCTGAATTACAAGGGTCCTGCCCTCCAAAAAACAAATTCTGTTTTTTGGGGGTCCCTCCTTATATATTTAGCAGTGAAAATGCCGGATCTATTTTTAATTTTTTAGAGAACATCCATACTGTTCTCCATAGTGGCTGTACTAATTTCCATTTCCACCAATAATATATAAAGGATCTCCTTTCTCTATATCCTCGCCAGCATCTGTTTTTTCTGCCTTTTGAATACGACCCATTTAAACTGGGGTGAGAAGATATCTCACTGTGGTTCGATTTGCATTTTCCTGATGATTAGTAATGCTGAGTATTAGTTTTTTAATTTTAGAGTTGTGAGGTTTACTGCATAAGTAGGTTGCATGCAGGTGAAGTTTGGGCTTCTAACTGGCTCTCTTTCTTCCTGGCAGTGTACCAGGTATCTGATGTGTGCTACGTGCTCCCTTCCCTCTCCCCTTCCTCCCACCCCTAGCAGTGTCCAGCATCGGCCAATGCCACCCTTGTGCTAGTGTGACCAATGTTCAGGGCCTGCTTATGAGAGAACATACAGTATTCAGTTCTCTGTTTCTGTGATAGTTCACTTAGTATGATGGTCTCCAGCTGCATCCAAGTTGCTGTGAAGGCCATAATTTTGTTCTTCTTTACAGCTGCACAATATTCCATCATATATACATACCGCATTCTCTTTACCCAGTCCACTTTCGATGGACATCTGGGTTGGTCCTATGTTTTTGCTACTGTAAATAGTGCTGCAATAAATGTGTGTGCAGGTGTCTTTTTGGTAGAACAAATCACTCTACCTCTAGGTACCCAGAAGAGGGATTGCTGGATCATATAGAAGCTCAATTTTTAGTTATTTGAGAAAAGACCACACTGCTTTTCTGTAGAGGTTGAACTAACTTAAATTCTCAGCAACAGTGTAGCAGTCCCTTTTCTCCATATCTGTGCCAGTACCTACTGTTTTTTGACTTATTAATGATAGTCATCCTTACCGATTTTGGTGGTATCTCATTGTAGTTTTGATTTGCATCTCTCTGATGATTAGAGAGGCAGAGCATTTTTTCATGTTTGTTGTTTCTACATCATCATTTGAGAAGTATCTGTTCATGTCCTTTGCCCACTTTTTAATGGTGTTTGTTTATTTCCTTTCAATTTGTTTGAGTTTCTTGTAGATCCTAGATGTTAGGCCTTTGTCAGATGCATAGCTTGCAAATATTTTTTCCCATTCCATGGGTTTTCTCTTTGCTCTCTTGATGATTTCTTTTGTTGTGCAGAAACTTTTTAGTTTGATAAGGTCCCACTTGTCTATCTTAGCTTTTGCTGCATTTGCTTTTAAGGACTTGACAATGATTTTATTACCTACTCCAATGTCCAGGAGGGTGTTCTCTATGTTTTCTTTAAAGATTCTTATAGTTTGAGATTTTACATTTTAGTCCTTGATCCATTTTGAGTTAATTTTTGTGTATGGTGATACGTAGGGGTTCAGTTTCATTCTTCTGCATTTGGCTAGCCAGTTTTCTCAGCACCATTTGCTAAATATGATTTCCTTTCCCCAAAGTTGTTATTGATGGCTTTGCCAAAGATGAGTTGGTTTTTATTTCCAGAGTCTCTGTCCTGTTCCACTGGTTTATGTGCTTATTCCTGTACCAATACCATGCTGTTTTGGTTACTGTAGCCTTGTAATAAAGCTTAAAGTCTGAAATGTGATACCTCCAGCTTTGTTCTTTTTGCTAAGCACTAATTTTGTTTTCACATGAAATTCTGTATTGTCTTTTCTAAGACTGTGAAAAATGATGTTGGCAATTTGATGGGGATTGTATTGAATCCATAGATTGCCTTAGGTAGGATGGACATCTTGACAGGATTGATTCTTCCAGTCTATGAGCATGGGATGTTTTTCCATTTGTTTGTTTCATCATTGATTTCTTAGAGCAGTGATTTGTAGTTCTCATTGTTTTTGTTTGTTTTTGAGTTGGAGTCTCACCCTGTCACCCAGGCTGGAGTGTAATTGCATACTCATGGCCACCACAACCTCAACCTGCTGGGTTCAGGCAATCATCTCGCTTCAGTCTTCCAAGTAGCTGGAACTACAGGTGAACGCCACCACGCCTGGCTAATTTTTTTTTTTATTTATTGTGGAAATGAGTTGCCTGGGCTGGTCTTAATCCCCTAGGCTCAGGCAATCCTCTTGCCTCCACCTCCCAAGGTGCTCGGATTACAGGCATGAGCCACCACACCCAGCCTATCATTCTCAATATAAAACTCTTTTACTTTTTTTGGTTAGGTGGGTGTCAAGGTATTTCATTTTTTGTGTGTGGTTATTGTGAATGGAATTGTGTTTTTTATTTGGATCTCAACCTGCTTGTTGTTGGTGTTTAGAAATGCAACTGTCTTTTGCATGTTGATTTTCTATCCTGAGATTTTATCAAAGTCATTTATGATTGTGAGGAGGTTTTTGACAGACTTTCTAAGGTTTTCTAGGCATAGAATTATATCATCTGCAAAGAGAAATAACTTAACTTCCTCCTTTCCTATTTGGATACTCCTGAGTTCCTTCTTCTGCCTGAATGCTCTGGCTAGAACTTCCAGTATTATGTTGAATAGGAGGGGTGAGAGTGGGTATCCTTGTCTTGTTCAGTTCTTAGGGGAAATGATTAAATCTTCTGCCCATTAAGCATGATGTTGACTGCAGATTTGTCACATATTGATGGCTCTTATTGTGTGTTGAAGAATGTTCCTTCAGTGTGTAGGTGTTTGAGGGTTTTTATCAAGAAGGGATGCTGGATTTTATTGGATGATTTTTCATCATTTTGATTAATGAGATAATAATGTGTTTTTTGTTTTACACTTATTAATGTGCTGAATTATATTTATAGACTTATGAATGTTGAACCAGTCTTGCATTCTGGGAATAAAGTCTCCTAGTCAAGATCACTCATTCTTAAAAAGTGTTGTTGAATCTGATTTGCTAGAATCTTGCTGAGAATTTTCGCATCTATGTTCATCAGGGAAATTGGCCTGTAATTCTCTTTCCTTTTGGGGTCTTTGCAGATGATATAATTCTATGCCTAGAAAACATTAGAAAGTCTGTCAAAAACCTCCTCACAATCATAAAATGAGCTAGGGAGAATTATTTCCTTCTTGATTGCCTGGGATACTTTAAATAAGATTGGTATCAGCTCTTCCTTGTATGTAGAATTCAACTGAGAAACCATCTGGTCTAGGACTTTTTTTTTTTTTTTTTTTTTTTGATGGAAAGGTTTCTTATGACTGAATTGATTTCCTGGATTGTTATTGATCTGTTTAGGATTTTAATTTCTTCTTGTTTTAAACTTGGGAGGTTGTATGATGCCAGGAAATCCTCCATTTCCTCTAGATTTTCTAGTGCACTTGCATACAGATTCTCATAGTAATCTGATAATCTTTTGAATTTCTTCAGGGTCAGTTGTGACATCACTTTTTTCCTTTTCTAATTGTGTTTATTCAGACTTTCTTTTTAAAAGTCAATCTGTCCAGGGATCTGTCGATTTTATTTATCCTTTCAAAGAACCAAATTTTTGTCTTGTATGATATTTTTGTTTTCTGTTTCCTGCAATTGTGACTTTGTCTCAGTATTCTGAATTTTTTTTAATACTGAAATTAGGATTTAATTGTTCTTACCTTTCCAGCTCTCTTAGGTGTGACATTTGACTGTTTACTTTCAATCCCTTTGTGTGTGTGTGTGTTGGAGTCTCACTCTGACACCCAGTCTACAGTGCAGTGGCATGCTCACAGCCATCACAACCTCAACCTGCTAAGCTCAGTAGATCCTTCTGTCTCAGCCTTCCAAGTACCTGGAACCACAGACACCATGTTCAGATAATTTTTTGATTCATTGTAGAGATGAATTCTCACAAAGTTGTCCACGCTGGTCTTGAATCCCTGCGCTCAAGCAATTCCTCCACCTCAGCTTCTCAAAGTGCTGGGATTACAGGTGGGAGCCACTGTGCCTGGCTCAATCTCTCTATTTTCTTGATATGAGTAATGCTATGCACTTCCCTAGCAACACTGTTTTCATAGTATTTCAGAGGTTTTGATACATTGTGTCTTCATTCTCATTTGTTTCCAGGAATCTTTTTATTTCTCTGTTGACCCAAAAGTCATTCAGCATGTTGTTTAGTTTTCATGTATTTGTGTGTGTGTGTGTGTCTGTCTGTGTGTGTCTGTGTGTGTGTGTTTGGGAGGGGGTTCTTGTTGATGGTGATATTTATTTTGATTCCACTGTGATCTGAAAAGATGCTTGTTATATTTCAACTTCTTGAAATTTATTCATGCTTGATTTATGCCTGAGAACATGATCAATCTTGGAGTAAATTCCATGTGCTGATGAGTAGAATGTATACTCTGTGGTTGTTGGGTTGAGTGTTCTGCAGATGTTAATATATTAAATCCAACTGGTCGAGTGCCAAGTTAAGGATTGATATTCCCTTGTTGGTTTTTTGCCTCAATGATCTCTCTAGGGCTGTTAGCAGGGCATTAAAGTCTCTGACTAGTATTGTATGAGTGTCTATGTCCTCTCTTAGTTTACATAGCAATCATTTTATAAATCTGGGTGCTTCTGTGTTGGGTGAATACATATTAAAGATGGATATTTCTTGCTAGTGGATTGAGCCTTTTATCATTATGTAGTGCCCTTCCATGTCCTTTTTAACTTTTATTGATTCAAAGTTTGTTTTGTCTGATACCAGAATAGCTACCCCTGTTTTTTTGTTTTTTGTTTTTCCATTTGCCTGAAAGATCTTTTTTCAGTGCTTTACCTTGAGCCTGTGGATGGTCTTTGCAGCAAAATGGGTTTCCTGGAGGCAGCAGAATGCTGGATCATATTTCTTTATCCAATTTGTTACTCTGTGCCTTTTTAACGTGTATTCAGTCCATTCACGTTTAAGTTAATTATTGATATGTGAGGGTTTATCCCTGTCACAGCTCTTAAGAGGGTCCTTTGTTTCCTTTAAAAATTTTTTATTTTTAGATCTGTGGATGATCTATATGCTTTGTTAACTCTGTGCTTTTGTAATGAGTGGAACTGTTCTTTCATTTCTGTGCTCAAAACTTTTCTCAAGTATCTCCTGAAGGGCTGGTCTGGAGATGGCATATACTCTTAGGGATTGAATGTCTGAAAAGAATTTTAATTCTCCATCACTGATGAGGCTTAGCTTGGTGGGATAGGAAATTCTTGGCTGAAGTCGCTTACCTTTGAGAACATTAAAAATGGAACTCCTGTTCCTTCTGGCTTGTAGGTTTTTCTGCTGAGAAGTCTGCTGCAATTCTTATGGGTCTTTCCTGGTAGGTGGTCTGATCCTTCTCTCTAGCTGCCTTTATGGTTTTTTCTTTTCTTTTCTTTTCTTTTTTTTTGAGTTGGCATCTCACTCTGTCTCCCAGACTGGAGTGTAGTGGCAGCTCCCGGCCACCACAGCCTCGACCTGCTGGGCTTCGGCGATCCTTCCACCTCAGCCTTCCAGTAGCTGGAACTACAGGCGCGCACTACCACGCCCGGCTAATTTTTTGATTTATTGTAGAGATGAAGTCTCACCTGCCCAGGTGGGTCTCGAACCCGCGGGCTCAGGCAATCCACTCACCTCAGCCTTCCAAAGTGCTGGGATTACAGGCTGAGCCACCGAGCCTGGCTAGGGTTTTTTCTTTCATGCTTACCTTGTGGAGATGGATTATTGTGATTTGGGGATGGTCTTTTCATGTAATACCTTGTGGGGAGTCTCTTAATCTCTTGAATTTGAATGGGTGCCTCTCAGGGTGTTCTCAGTTTACCCTTTTGTTTCAGGGATGCCAACAAATCATAGATTTGGTTTCTTTACATAATCCCACAACTCTCATAGGCTTTGCTCATTCTCTTGTAACCTATTCTCCTTGTTTTTATGAGACTGGGTTAGTTCAATATTTTGATCTTTGAGCTCTGAGATTCTTTTCACTGCATGGTTCATTCTGTTCCCTAAGCCTGTTATTGTGCTTTGAAATTCCAGGAAGGAATTCTTCATTTCCAGCATTTCACATTAGACCTTCCTTTTATTGGCCAATTCATCTTCTACTTCCTGTACAACTTTTGTTGCCTAGGTGATCTTCACTTCCAACTTCTTGTGGTTTTCCTTAGCTGTTTTTGCAATCCATTGTCTGAATTCTGTCTTTCATCAGGGACAGGTCTTTTTGGGTGTATTCCTTTGTTTGGAGCTGAGAGGTGCTTTTGTAGGTGATGCCTCTTTAAGGCTTTGATGGTTGCCAGTGTTTGTTTTTCTTCTGGTTCTTCCTTATCTGTGAGGAGCAACTCTTCTCTTTTTATTATTATTTTTTAGTTTTGCTGCTTTGTAGTTAGATATGGTCTAGCTGCTTTAGGGCCTTTTCTGCCATTCAAAATAGTTCACACAGGGAGAGAGAGAGAGGCATTTACTCTTTCTCAGAACTCAAAGCAAGCTTCTGTTGCAGAATTTTTCCCATGATCAGGCCAGCCAGACTGCTTTTCCAACCCCCTTGTGTGCTCTTTGTGAGGGTCAGGAGGGGTCCCAGGCTGCTGGCAGCACTGCTAAAGTTTTGGCAACCCAGAAAGCACTTCTGCTGTGAAACAGGGCCTCCAGGTGCCTTTCACAGCTCCCCTTCCCCTGTCAAAAGTGGTGCTCAGAACCTAAAAGCAGCAGATTCCCTGTCGTGGTGGGGCCACCCTTTGGGTGCATGAGACTGGCAGGTAATCCTTCCTGGTCTGTAGAGGGAGCCTTGCTGCCAGATGCTGGCAAGAGACGCTGAGTGAGTGCAACCAGCAGGCAAGCTTTCCTAGCCTGGGAGCTAACTGCGGAGCACAGCCAGTTGGGAATGGGCTCTTGTGAGTTCACAGGCAGTAGAGGTTCTAGGCTCGGGTGGGGTCATAGCTCCATGTGGGTTCCAGCAGCATGCCACTGTGCCCTAACCAGACTTCCTCTCATGTGGGACTAAAGACCAGCACACCTTCTAGGAAGGGAGCTGTCCTAGAAGGGTCCTAGAGGGGAACTGAGGGGATGGGAACTGGGGAGAGGAGAACCGTCCCGTGTCAGGAGCATTCACCCCTTCTGGAATACAAGGCAGGGCTGCAGATCCTATGTGAGCCTGGCGCCTGGTGGAGATGGGATCTCCAGGCTCCAACACCAGTTGCTGCCTGGTATCTCTCTTCCTTGCTCTCTATGCATTCCAAGAGTCCTCTGTGGGATGTAGGGTGCTTTCTCCATCTGTGTCTGCTTAAGCAGCCTGAGTTTACTGGTGGCTGGGTTTGTCCTCCCTGTTCTGCTCTGCGAGAGGGGTGCAGGTCAGCTATTCCCTGGTGGTCATCTTGGATCTCCCAGGTATTTTTTCATATACCTGTTGGCCATTTGTATGTCTTCTTTTAAGAAATGTCTATTCAGATCTTTAGCATATTTTTAAATCAAATTATTTATTTTTTGCTATTGAGTTTCTTACATTTTCTGTTCCTAATGCTTTGTCAGATGGATAGTTTGCAAATACTTTCCCCCATTCTATAGGTCATAGCTTGATGTAATCCCATTTGTCTATTTTTGTTTTTGTTGCCTATGCTTTTGAAGTTTTACTCAATTTTTTTTAAAACCCAGACCTGTGTCCTAAAGCATTTCCCCAGTGTTTTCTTCTAGTAGTTTCATAGCTTTAGGACTTAAAGTCTTTAATCCTTTTTTTTTTTTTTTTTTTTTAGTTGGAGCTTCACTTTATTGCCCAGGCTAGAATGCAGTGGCATACTGCTCACAGCCACCACGGCCTAAACAACCTACTGGGCTCAGACAATCCTTCCACCTCAGCCTTCCAGGTAGCTGGAACTACAAGCATGTGCCATCATGCCCAGCTAATTTTTGTACTTATTGTAGAGACGAGGTTTTGCCATATTGCCCAGGCTGGTCTCGAACCTGCAGGCTCAGACAATTCTCTTGCCTCTGCCTCCCAAGGTGCTGGAATTACAGGTGTGAGCCACCGTAACCAGCCCTTTAATCCATTTTGATTTGATTTTTGTATATGCTGAGAGACGGGGGTCTAATTCCATTACGCTGCATGTAGATATCCAATTCTCTTGGTATCATTTAATTTTTAATTTTTAATTTTTTTTTTTTGAGTTGGAGTCTCACACTGTCGCCCAGACTGGAGTGCAGTGGCCGCTCCCGGCCACCGCAGCCTCGACCTGCTGGGCTCCGGCGATCCTTCCGCCTCAGCCTTCCAAGTAGCCGGAATCACAGGCATGTGCTACCACGCCTGGCTGATTTTTTGATTTATTGTAGAGATGAGGTCTCACCAAGTTGCCCAGGCGGGTCTCGAACGCGCGGGCTCAGGCAATCCACTCACCTCAGCCTCCCAAAGGCGTGAGATTACAGGCTGAGTCACCGAGCCCGGCTGGTATCATTTATTTTAAAAATTGTCCTTTCCCCAGTGTATGTCCTTGATGCCTTTGTCGAAGGCTGTACACTTGTAAATTTATTTCTGTGTTCTTTATTTTGTTCCGTTGGTCTACGGCCATTCACTGAAATTTTCTTTTTCTTTTTCTTTTTGGCATGGCAGTACGCACCTGTAGTTCCCGCTACTTGGAGATTCACTGAGTTTTGATGAATGCATACATATCTGTAACCCAAATGCTTATCAAAATGTAGACCATTAGCTGGGCATGGTGGCCTGAAATTTATTTGACTAATATATTAGGTAAGCCAGTTATCTAAAATGTCATCATTTAACACATATTTAATAGTAAAACGTTACTAATGAAATATTTTACACTCTTTCCTGTTAAGTATTCAAAATCTGATGCATATTATACTTAGAACGTATCAGGCTAATCACATTTCAAGTGTTCAAAAGGCCTATGTGACCCATGGTCTTGTATTGGACAGTGCAGATATCGAACATTCTCATTCTCTTGAAAGGCCCCTCATGTCCCTTTCCAGACAGTCTCCATACCAGCCCCAAAAAGGCAGCCATTGTTCTCATATCCCCCGCCCCCGTCTCCATCATTCCTTAGCTTTGCCTGTCTTAGCATTTCATATAAATGGAATAGTACAGTATGTAATCTTTTGGTCTGGCTTCTTTCACCCAGCAAAATGTTTCTGAGATCCATTTCTGTTGCTGTGTACATCAGTTTATTTTCTATCAATTGTTGAGTTATGTTGCATTGTGTAAATATGCCATCGTTTATTTATGGCATCTTTGATGTTTCCAGGTTTTTTTATATTATGAATAAACTAGTGATGAATATCCTTAAACAAATGTTTTGCGGCCAATGTTTCCTGTGGAGTAAATACTTAGAATTGTTGAGTTATAGGCTAGTTGTATGATGATTTTGATAAGAAGCCGTTGAACTCTTGTCCAAGTGTCCATACCGTTTTAAGCTGCTATCAATGGTGTCTAAGAGTTCTGGTTCTCCTACACCTTTAATAATCAGTTCTTTTAATTTTAACTGTTCAGGTAGGTAAGTAGTAGCAACTAATTGTGGTTTTAATGAGCCTTTCCCTAATGTTTCATGGTGTTGGACATTTTCTCATGTGCTTATTGGCCATTTGTATATCTTCTTTTGTGAAAGTGTCTGTTCAAGTTTTATACCCATTTTTAAACTGTGTTGTCTTTTTCTTAATGAATTCTTTATGTATCCTGGATATCACTCCTTTGACAAACACATATTTTACAAATCCTCTCCCAACTCGGCGGCTCATTTGAGTTCTTCCAGTCTTGAGCACCTGGTTTAAGCAGTCTTCCTGCCACAGCTTCCCAAATAGCTGGGTCTTCAGGTGCACACCACTAAATTTGACTAATTTTTAAATTTTTGTAAAGACACGATCTTGCTGTTACCCAGGCTGGTCTCGAACTCCTGGCTTCAAGCAATCCTCCCACCCCAGTCTCCAAAAGTTATGGGACTACAGGTAGAAGCTACTATGCCTGGCCTCATTTGAATTCTCAATGGTCTCTGGGTAAGCAGCCATTTAAAATTTTGTTGAAGTCTAATTTTTCAATTTTGTATAAGTGTTACTTTTTGTTCCTAAGAAATCTGCCTACTCCTAGCTCCAAAGCTATTCTCCTTTATTTTCCTCTGAAAGCCCATGGTTTAGGTTTCAGAGTTAACTCTATGATCCATTTTGGGTGAATTTTTCCATATCATATGAGGGGGTCAACGTTCCTTTTTTCTCCAAATGGGGATTTAGTTGTTCTAGTCCCATCTGTTTCCTTTTCCCACTGGGTGGTTGAAAATTAAATGATCATACAAGTAGGCACCGATTTCTGTGCTATTGTTCCCTTTGTGTGCTTATTGATCTTTATTCTGCATCATGTTGTCTCATCTATAAAGCCATAGATTTATAGCATGAGGGGAAACGTCCACAAAATGGAATTTATTAATTAAAAATTGTGTATTTATTCCTATATTTAAACTTCAGTCACCTTCGAAGTACTCTCCGTTTGATGCAATACACCTATCGAGACACATTTTCTACTGCTCAAAACAGTTTTGACATCAATTTTAGTGCTTCCGCTATTTTTTGTTTCACCTCTTCCACATCTGCAAAACGTTTCCCTTTTAGGGTTTTTTTTCATCCAGGAAACGAAAAAAATAGTCGTTTGGAGCAAGATAGGGTGAATAGGGAGAGTGAGGCATGGGGGTCATGCTCAGTTTTGGTAAAAAACTGCTAATACTCAGTGTAGTGTGGGCAGGTGTGCTGTTAGCTCACTCATCATGAAATGGGCAAACGTGTTGAAAGAATCTTCCCCCAAAATTCACTGAAGCCAAAGGCAGGCTCTCGCATCAGCTGGTACACTGATGCCGTTGGGTTCCTATAACACTTACCTAAGAGGGGAAGCCTATATTCCTAGGGGCCTGCTTTCCAAAAAATAATTCTGGTTGTTTTGGGGTCCCTGTCATAAGTCTTGAAATTTTGTCTTCCAAATTTGTTGTTGTTGTTTAGTAAGATTGCTTTAAACATCCTAGATCCTTGACATTTCCTTATACATTTTATTAGTTTGTCAGTATCTACCCAAAAGACCTACTGTTGCCCAGGCTGGAGTGCAGTGGGACAATCACACATTACAACCTCGTACTCCTGGACGCAAGTGACCCTCCCACCTCAGCCTCTCATGTAGCTAGGACTACAGACACACACTGCCACGCCTGGGTAATTTTAAATTTTTTTGTAGAGATGGGGTCTGTGTTGCCCAGGCTGGCCTCAAACTCCTGGCCTCAAGTGACCCTTCCACCTCGAGCTCTCAAGTGCTGGGATTACAGGCATGAGCCACTACACCTGCCTATGCCTTTTATTTCTATTTATTGCATTTTGCACAAGATAACAACAGAATGTTGACACACACACACAAATCACACACACACACACAAATCACAAACAAATGCACAAGATAACAACAGAATGTTGACTTTTTAAAACAAATCATAAAGGGTATTGGATTTTGTCAAATGTATTTTCTGTACCTACATATTTTATTGTTTTTTTCTCTCTCTCTTTTTTAACATATTTATTATGTTTTTTTTTTAAATGCATGTACTAAAACCCTGCCCAGACAAATCACCAACTCAAATTTAGGAAACTATCTTTGCTATCCTGTACCCACAAGCACCCGCCATTACCATAGCACTAAGTGGCTTTTGTATAAGACCACCTAAGGTTCCCATGTGACAGAGATGGGCCCAGATACAGATCTTTTAACTTCCTGTTCTTTCAGCAGCACCACTGTGCCCTTGAACCAAACAGAAGAATTCTCACAGGTTTTAGGTTTTTCTCTCTTTATTTTTATGGATAAAACACAACATATGTATACTACTTAACAATGAAAGCTGATAGAACAGAAGAATTAATACTAACTTTGAAAATGGGGAGAAAACATAAAACATTGGCTTTTTCTAGTGAAAAATTAGTTTTAGAAAATAGTTTGAAAATGCCTGAGAGAAAAGATGCCAATTCTAAATTAAGGTGTACGTGTGTATATAAAATTGTTGAAAATGCTTGAAAAAAACATTTAAATTCCACATCACATTATTTTTATTAAGTGACATATTTATGGAAAACAGTTGAAAACTGCCTGTCAGAGGAACTGTTTAATTCCATAATATGTAGTCTTTTAAGACAAGTAAAACATTTGTGAAGAACAGTTGATACACGCTTGCTAAGAAGAAGTCGTATTTTTAAACTCATGTTACTTTTCAGTCAATTGAAATACATGGACAGCAGTTGAAAATGCCTGCAAAAAAAGATGCATATTGATTTCCACTCCTGAAAATCTGCATCTCCACATGGTTAGAAACACAAGACAATGACTATGGGACACGGATTCTCTCAGAGTATACCACAGATCACAGTTACAGAGTATTTTTGGTTTTAAAGCTTTTGCTAAAAATATTTTACATCACTAAATGTATATTATTAAAGGTACATTGAAAGCTAATTGAAGTGACATAAATAAGAAGACTCAGGAAGAGTTTGTAACAAAAATTGCTAAAGTTCCGTTAACTTTTCCCCCAAGAAAGGCAAGTGAGGTAGTTGACACTGTATATACATTGTAAAGGATTGATACTCCAGTTTGCTCAAAGATCATTGACTCCAAGAATCTTATTCCCAAGTGAGCTGTTCAACAAAGGGATGCTTTTTCACAGAATGAAGGAATTTTCACAGAATGCTGATGGGTTCCTATGGCACTTACCTAGGAGTCGGCTCTAGGATTTTTTCTAAATTTAAAGTGTTCCTAAAAATGTTAGCTTCCTCTGAAACTTTTCTGAAAGAAAAATTTTCCCCAGTGGCCCCCAAGAGCACTAGGGATGGGTGAGGGGGAGGAGTTTTTAAGAACAGTACGTAGGCCACTGTTTTACTAAATTCTATTGTGGCCATTTGCTCTTTGAGCTGTAGCTGCCACCATGTTTTCTAAGCTTTGGTCCCCTCTCCTACCTTGGAGAGGGGACTTTCCTTTCTCTTTCTAATTTGCTTTCTAAACAAGCTATATTTTCCAATCTAAAATAATAATAATAATAGTAATATGTAGAAGTCTGCTTTTCTTTTGTTTGCAAATATATGAGTCATTTTATGGACTGATAATTGAACTTTAAAAAAACTCTTAATAAGGCAACAATTCTTTCAATACTTAGGTGACAGTCATTTATGAATTTTAATTGGGGTTTTTAAATCTAAGAATAAAATTATAAAAAGCCTCTTTAACCACCACACAAATATTAGTCTGTGTATCTACTAAAAATTTGTCTCTAGTCAATTAGTTCACCATCTGATTAAGAATAAAAGTTATAGCCAATGATACTGGAATTGACATGGCCTTCCTACTATATACTTACTTGAAATTTGTCACACATTCTTGAATAAACTGAAGTGATTAATGTATAGTTTATTGACTCAGCTAAGTCTTTGCCATCTAAAATCTCCAAAAAGTGGATAAAAAACTGTATTTCACCTCTCATCTATGAGGCATTTACTTGAAACTGGTGACAAGTTGTGGTAAATCTTAAAACCTTTAGCAATTATGCATAGGTTCTAATGTGTTTTCAGTCAACATAAATGAAAATTCCCAAATAAAACATTAAATGAACAAACCTGTGAATTTTCTATAGAAACACAACAAAATTTATCTGAGAGGAAATACAATGAGAAAAACCAGCCAGTGTTGACATATACACAGAAATGTAAAGTAGCTATTTGAAGAATTTTTTCCTTATGTGGGCATACGATACTGCCTACTTGTCTTTGGGACTTGGCAACTACATAAAATAAAATGTTTATTCCTGTTGTTTGAGTTGCAAAAAGGATAAAAGCACTTGTTTTTTCAGACTCTGGAAATCCATTACATAAACTCAGATACCACAAATTAGCCATACACGAAAAACAAATGAAATATAGGAATAAATGCCAACCTATAGAAGACATGTTGCCTTGTCATGGGTTTTCCGGGAGAAAAAAAATCAAATAAACAAATTAAATGAATGAATCTTTGTGTTTTCTATAAAAATAAAATCTCAAAGGCCAGGGATGCAATTATCTACATGTTGAATACAAGTAATGTTTTGTATAGACATCAAGGCATAATATAGCATATAAATGATTGCTTCTACATATGGGTTTAAAATATGATCACATTAAGTTCTGAGATTTGGTAAGTAGACAAAAATGTTTTCTGCATTTGTGAGTAACTTTGTCTATCATTTGAACTGCAAGAGGGAGTAATCTGGGCCTTAAATGTCATTAAAACTGATATAAATTCACCTCAATCTGTGGATTCCAAGACAAAGTTAGCTGGGTTAAATGAGAAATCTATCCTCATTTCTAGCTCACTCAAGGACTGTGTCTGAGATCTCAAGAGAAAAGACAAAGTTGTCTAGCCCTCAGCAAATGTGAGATCTGCTCTAAATTAGAAACGTGGACACTATACGTTCTGGCCAGCTGCAGGTCTGGAAAACAGCTCTGCAAGGTCTTGACAGTTTTTGGCTTACCGAACACATCTGATTTGAAAACCTGATGCTAATCCACAGTGCTTGGCCATGTCCATGATGAATGGACAAAGGCAAATCTGCTTTTATATCTTATAAAACTTGGATATAACAATATTCTTCAGCACTCTTGGATAAAAGTAGTTCTGCATTTTAAAATTGGGGCTGCAGAAGTGATTATCTACAGTTGTGAAATATAGAAAATGATATATCTTATCAGAAAAGGAAATCTGTGCCTGGCACATGGAAAGATTCATTGAGCACCATAATCACAATGAGAAAATAGAGGCGTTATGAATGTTAACTACAAAGAAGGTTAGGAAAGCCTAAGACACCCTTTGTCAAACTAAGCTTCACTATAGGGGAACCTGTGCTCATAAGATACCAGTTTTCCACAGACAATGACAGAGAAGTTCATCTGCACCAGAATGCTGATAGTTATAATACAGTATGAAGTACATAACGATATGAATGACATGGTTTTCTTTAAGCAGTAGTTCTTTCTCCTCCAATTCAGGAGTGAGTCACAGCATAAATATTGTGTGTTTCACTTCAGAAACTGATTCGCTTTGATAAGCAGTCTGGATTATTTTTCAGGGAAGAAATTAAGGCGATTTCTGGCATTTTTGCTCAAAGAGGTCAATACGTGTATATAAGTATAAAAAAGGATCTCTTCCACTTCCTGTGTTTGGTAGCACTGGCTACATAAAGAAGTGTTACTTATCCCCAGATAAATGGCCAAGTTCATTTCTGTTATGAAGTCAAAATATTAGAAATGATTTGCATTCTGTAATCTAGGTTGGCCTTTCTTCTGGAAGCACTACACGCTCTTTCCTCTCCTTTAATTAAAGAAATGTCACGAGAAAGCTTTAGTTGACATGGTGAACCAGTTCCTCTTCTGTAGTTCCTGTTGACAATGCCACCACTCAGGGCTGGAAACACCAAGAGGGTTGTAGGAACAAACATGTCAAAAGTAGTGTTATTTTTTCCTCATCAAATGTAGGACCTTCTTGGCATATAATACATGATAGCAGCCATCTTGAAGGTATTTCAAGAACTTGACTGGGGTTTAATCACCCATTCTGCTTGAGGATTTACATGATATACATCCAATATATATGCATCTGGATCCAAGCAATGCTGTCCTAAAAGAAAATCAAAGGATATTTACAATTTAAAGTTTCTTAACAAAGTCTTCCTCCCACTCCTCCTTCCTTCCTGCCTATCTGCCTTGTTCTTCCTTTCCTAAGGCTATAAAGCATAGGTACTTCAAATAAATCTCATGTGAAACTGTAAACACACACAGACACACACACAACAACAACCACAGGCAAATTGTTCCCCAACTTCCCCCATGTCAATCAGAAAAATATGGCAAGAACTTGTCTCAGGTAGGAACTCATCATTCATATGGCAATACATGTCCTCAAATGGTTTTACAGATAGGAACTTGACCAGGGCAAGGAAAAAATCATTTTGCTTCTTTACAATGGATGTAAAGCCTATAGGTGGGAGATGTGGAAACTGTAACAACAAAATGATCATTCCATGGGGCAAATAGAGCTCAAAGTCTTTATGTGTAACACACTTGAAATAGATACCAAAGTCTCAAACAAAATTACCAGGACCTACTTTCTTGAATCATTCATCAAATATTTATTGTACTTTATTTTGGCCAGGTACTATTTTAGGGGCTGAGGCTATAGCAGTGTATCACAGTCAAAAACATACCAAAAGTAGCATAAGGCAACACACAAGTAAACAAGTATAATATAAAGTTCTAGGGTAAGAAGACCATTAGGAAGAAATAAAGTGTGTTGTAAGGTATGTAAGTGAGGGACAAGCCAAGTAAGGTCTCACTGAGATGACATGTGGGCAAAGACCAGGAAGAGGCAGGGAAGTGAGATGTGAAGTTATATGAAGGGAGAGCATTCTGGGAAAAAGAGCAAATGACATGAGACCAGGCCTGCCTGGTGACTGGATGTACTAGTTTGGTGTCTGAAGGGAAGTCTGGGACACAAGTTTCGGAGGCATAGATTATTTAAAGCAGTGAGTTGGATTGAGCCCCTAAGAAAGTTAAGTGTAAATAGAGAAGAGTTGCAAAGACTGAAGCCTACAGCTCTACATCCTTGATAGGCCGAGTGGACAAGAAGTAACAGGCAAAAGAGACTCTAATGGAAAGGCAGAAGCTTAGGGCGCCCTCAAAATCAAGTGAAGAAAGTGTTTTTCAGAGAAGGGAGAGATCAACTCAGGCACTTACAAAGGCAGACAGAACAGCTGGATTTCACACCCTAACAGCTGTCTGGTGGCGAAGTGCCCAGGGTAACGCTTGGCTGGAGTGGTTTCAAGGGAGGACGAGAAGGGAGGGTGGGGGAAAAAGGGGAGTGTAGACAAGTGATTTGAGGAGTTTCTGCTGTAAAGTGGAACAAAGACATGGGAGTAGAACTGAAGGGGGTCAAGAGAGTTTTAAAGATGAGAGAATGAGCAACATTTTCTGTGCAGACAGAAACGCTGCAGCTGGGAAGGAAAAGTTGCTGATGCGGGAGAGAGTGAAGATGGGAAGGAGCCAGGCGCTGATGGGAGGCTGCTGGCCCTGGCGGGAGGCCGAGTGGAGGCCCCGGCCCTCCGTGGGAGCACGGAGAGCACGTGCGGCTGTGAGGATATCCACGGATGCAAGTGGAGGGAATTTTATTTTTTTTATGTTTATTTTTTATTTTTTTGAGTTGGAGTCTCACTCCGTCGGCCAGACTGGAGTGCAGTGGCCGCTCCCGGTCACCGCAGCCTCGACTTGCTGGGCTCCGGTGATCCTTCTGCCTCACACTTCCAAGTCGCTGGAACTACAGGACCGTGCAACCACGCCCGGCTCATTTTTTTGATTCATTGTTGAGATGAGGTCTCACCAAGTTGCCCAGGCGGGTTTCGAACCCGCGGACTCAGGCAATCTATTCACCTCAACCTCCCAAGGCGCGGGATTACAGGCTGAGTCACCGAGCATGGCTGGGAATTTTATTTTGATTCCTCCTCACCCTCCAGGGAAATAGGAAGAACAAATAGGAGAGTGAAAATAGGAAAGTTAAACAAAAAAGGGGTCATGCTCCTAAGGGTTCTCAGAATATTCTCAGTTTTGTTTTACATGCTTCTCCAGAAAGACTTTCTACCTTTTGGGGTCACACTGAAAAGACTCCATATCAACACTAAAATATGCTCATTCAAATTCTGAAAATGTTTTAGAAAATCTTACAACCCTTCTTACACAGATTTAAAAAAATCAGAAACCTACTGATTTTGAATTTTTATCTTAGAAACTTAAAAAATAAATTTTTACAATAATAGCAACATATTCCTTTTAAACTAATCAGATAATTTAGGGGCAGAAATAATTACAGAATGCTTACCTATATTTCCTCCAATTTCATATAACCTTTGGTTCTGAATCTTAATACCCGATGAACCATGACTGAAAAAAAACGAGAGTAATGTAATTTTAACCCTCTTTCATGATCTGAAGTAAATTTGCATATTAAACAACCAGGCAATACACAATTCATTCTGCCTTGATGAAACACATGCCACAGACCTTTATGGCAGCTGTAGTTATGATACAAAACAACTGTTTTTTTCCTGACACAAATAAGAAGCTGAGGTCTCCACAACATAGGACCCATTCAGGCCACAGCTGCCAGCTCTGTATTATGGAGGTGACTGTCACCAACACAACAAGCTGGCCAAGGAGTGGCTTGTGTCTACACTGCCTTGTCATTGGCCACATTTTTCTCAGCTCAAAGAAGTCAGGTTTCGTTTCTATGTTTACCAAAGATTGAATGGAATTCTCTCCTCAGCCATGTCATGTGTCTAAGCTTGCCTAACGCTCTACAAACATTCAAAGGTTGAGTTCACTGAAAGTCTCTGCACTATTAATAAAAGGAAGTCAGCAAAAACTAATACCCAATTTAATTTTTTCCACTCAAGATTAGATGCTGGGATAAGAAGAGTCTGAAAGACCACTGTTGATGTCTATCTCAATTCAGGAATGAAGTCCGCTTCTTATGCTCAAAGACTGTCCTGTCTCTCCATTGTGAGGAAGAAGCATGTGAAACCTGCTTTTTTAGTTCAAATTTTTATTTGAAGTAACTATAGATCCACATGAAGTTGTAAAAAATAATACATGCAGATCCTGAGTACTCTTTACCTATTTTCTCTCAATAGTAACATCTTGCAAAACTTGAATGCAGTGTCATGACCGGAAAACCTCCAGCTCCCTGCTGTTACTTTTTTTTTAAGTTGGAGTCTCACTCTGTTGCCCAGGCTGGAGTCCAGTGGTACATTCATAGCCACCCCAGTGTCGACCTGCTGGGCTCTGGCAATCCTCCCACCTCAGCTCTCCAAGTAGCCAGAACTACAGGTGCATGCTACCACACTCGGCTAAGTTTTGATTTATTGTAGAGATGAGGTCTCACCAAGTAGCCTGGGCTGGTCTCGAACTCGCGGGCTCAGGCAATTCACTCACCTCAGCCTCTCAAAGCACTGGGGTTACAGGCTGAGCCACTGAGCCCGGCCCGCTGTTGCTTTTATAGCCACACTCACCTTCTCCCCATTCTACCTGTCCCATCCCTTGCTGTGGCAACCACCACCCTCTTTCTATATATTTGCCATTTCAAAATGTTATACAAATGGAAACACAAGAAGTTGGCATCTTTCTATACTGGCTTTTTCTCCACTCGGCGTAAATCCCTAGAGATTCACCCAAGCTGTTGCATTTTTATTGCTGAGAAGTATTGCATGATATGAATCAAATAGATGAGTTAGTTTGTGGAGTCATTCACCTCTTGAAGGACACCTGGTTTGTTTCCAGCTTTTGCCCATATAAATAAAGCTGCTACAAGCATCTGTGTACCGGTTTTGTGTGAATATAGTCTTCACTTCTTTGTGTGAATGCTGAATCACATGGTAGTTGAAGATTTGGTTTTATAAGAAACTGCCAAACTATTTTATGGAGTGACTGTATCATTTTACAATCCCACCAGTCATGTATGCGTTATATTTCTGTCGGTACTTGGTCTTGCCACTATTTTTTATTTTAGTCATTCTTATAGGTATGTAGTGGTAAGTCATGTCATTGTGGTTTTAATTTGTATGTCCCTAAAGCCAAAGATGAACATCTTTTTATGTGCCTATTTGTCATCAGCTTATCTCTTTGGTGAAATGTCACTTGAGTGTCTTTTTGGTAAAATGTCTGTTCATGTTTTCTGTGCATTTCAAGTTGGATTTCTTTATTTTACTGTGAGTAATGTATCGATATATTCTAGATACTAGTCCTTTGTTGGGTATGTGATTTGCAACTACTTTCTCCCACTTTAGTCTTTAGCGTGTCTTTTCATCCTATTCACAGTGTCTTACAGAATGTAAGTTTTCAATTTTGATGAGGTCTAATTTATTGATTTTATTTAGTATGGACCATGCTTTTGGTGTCAAGTGCTAAGAATGCTTCATTAGTCCTAAATCACAAAGCTTTTCTCCTGTTATTAAAAAAACTGGAGGCAACTCCTTAGGGTCCCCTCCCACCTTGGGAGCTTTTCTGTTCTCTCAATAAATCCTGCTTTCTCACAACCACAACCACAACACAACCACAACAACAACAACAACAAAACAAGCTGTATACTTTTACACTTTACATTTAAGCGGGTGGCCCATTTTGAGTTAATTTTTGTATAGGTGTGAGATTTAGATTGAGGTGTACTTATTTATTTTCTTGCCTATGGCTGTCCAATTGCCACAGCACCATTTATTGAAAAGACAGTCCTTCCTCCACTGAATTGCATTTGTGCAGAATCAGTTGCTAGGATAAATTATAAAAGAAGAAGAGTGGTTAACAGTGGCTAGGGGAAGGGAAAAACTGGTACAGAGTTTCAGTAAGGGATGATAAAGTTCTGAAGATGAATGGTGGTAATGGTTACACAACAATGTGAATGTACTTAATGCCACTTAAATACTTTAAAGAACTGTACCCTTAAAATGGCTAAAACTTAATTTTACGTTATATATAGTTTATAATAAAAAATTAAAAAAATCAGTTGGGCATATTTGTATAGGCCAATTCTGAGTTCTCTGTTCTGTTCCATTGATTCAAGTGTTTATCCCTCTACCAACAGCACACTATCTTGATTACTGTAGCTATGTAGCTGGTCTTAATGTCTAGTAAAGTGGATTTTTTCCTACTTTATTTAGTTATTCTAGGGGCCACACCTTTCCATATAAAGTTTTGGAATACGCTTGTTGGAATACGCTTGTGCCTATTCTATTTACCAAATATCTTGCTGGAATTTTGATCGAATTGGATTTAACCTTAGGTAAATTGGGGGAAACCCACATCTTTACTAAGCTATCTTCCAGTCCATAAAAATGGTGATGTCTCTCCATCTCTTTAGATCTTATTTGGCTTCTTTCATCAGCATTTTGTAATTTTCAATATATAGATCCTAGACATGTTTACTTACCGAAGTATTCATTTTAGAGCAACTGTTAATGATATTACACTTTTACTTTTGGTTTTGCATTTGGTTTCCACATGTTCAAATGTGACTGATTTTTTTGTGTGCTGATCTTATATGCTATGACCAGTTGAACTAATTTATTAGCTATAGATCTTTTAAATACATTTTTATTTTAGATTTTGTATGTAGACAACTAGATCATCTGCAAATTGTTTTACAATCTGTATGCCTTTTATTTCATTTGTCTTTCTTGTCTTAATATAGTGGCTTAATCTTCCAGTAGTATGTTGAATGAGATTGATAAAATTGGATATCCTTTTTCTTGCTTAGAGGGAAAGCATTCAATCTCTCATCATTAAATATGATGTTAGTTGTAGCTTTTTGTTGACAATCTCTATCTAGTTGAACAAATTCTCTTTTCCTAGTTTTCTGAGTTAAAAAAAATCATAAGTTGGTGTTGGATTTTGTCAAAGACTTTTTTCCTGTATTAACTGATATGATTATATAATTTTCTCCTACTGCTATTATAAATTACATTGGTTGATTTTTTTTTTTTTTTTTGAGTTGGAGTCTCACTCTGTCGCCCAGACTGGAGTGCAGTGGCCGCTCCCGGTCACCGCAGCCTCGACTGCTGGGATCTGGCGATCCTTCCGCCTCAGCCTTCTGAGTAGCTGGAACTACAGGCACGCGATATCACGCCCGGCTGACTTTGATTTATTGTAGAGATGAGGTCTCGCCAGCCCAGGCGGGTCTCGAATCTGCGGGCTCTGGCAATCCACTCACCTCAGCCTCCCCAAGGCACAGGATTACAGGATGAGCCACTGTCTCCCAGACTGGAGTGCAGTGGCCGCTCCCGGGCACCGCAGCCTCGACCCGCTGGGCTCCGGCGATCCTTCTGCCTCAGCCTTCCGAGTAGCCGGAATTACAGGCATGAGCTACCACGCCCGGCTGATTTTTTTTTTTTTTTTATTGTAGAGATGAGGTCTCGCTGGCCAGGCGGGTCTCGAACCCACGGGCTCAGGCAATCCACTCACCTCAGCCTCCCAAAGGCGAGGGATTACAGGTTGAGCCACGAGCCCGGCACATTGGTTGATTTTTGAATGTTTCTTTGCATACCTGAAATATATCCCACTTGGTCATAGTATATAATTATTTCAATACATACTGGATTACATTTGCTATTTTGCTGAGAATATTTGTGTCTAAATTTTTAAGAGGTGATGGTCTGTAAGGGTTTTTGATTTTTTATACTGCCTTTGTATGGTTTTGGCATCAGGGTAATAAAACTAGTTTCATTAAATGATTTGGAGATATTCCTTTCTATTTTCTGGAAAATACTGTGCTAAATTGGTGTGAATTCTTTAAATATTTGCTAGAATTCTCCAGTGAAACCATCTGGGCTTGAAGATTTCTTTTTTAGAAACTTAAAAATTATATACTCAGTTTCTTTAATAACTATAGGACTATTCAGGTTGTCAATTTCATCTTGGTTTTATTTTGGCAATCAGTCGTTTATGAGGAATTTTTCTGGTTATTCTACATTTTTGAATTTATGAGCAAAAAGTTGTTTATAGTATTTATTATCCTTTTAATAGAAGCACTATATTAGTGAGATCCTGTTTTATTCTTGACATTGGTGATTTGTGTCATTTCTTTTTTATTTTTGTCAGTCTTCCTAGGTTATCAATTTTGTTGTTTTTAAAAAAAGAACCAACATTGTGTTTCATTAATTTTCTCTCTCATTTTCCTGTTTTCAGTGTCATTTATTTTCTGCTTATCTTTATCATTTCTTTCCTTCTGCTTACTTTAGATTTATCTTGCTCTTATTTTTCTAGTTTCTAAAGGTAGAAACTTAAAGATGATTGAGAAGGGATCTCTCCCTCTTTTCTAACTTAAGCATTTACTGCTATAAAGTGTTCTCTCACCACTGCTTTAGATTCATCCCACATAATTTTATATGTTGTAGTTTTATTTTCATTCTATGTAATTTTTTGGCTTTGTTTTTTATTAAGTTAATTTGCACAATTGTGAAAATCAATGTGTTTAGAGTGCATAATGATAATCAAAATATAGAATATTAATTCAGAGAAAAAAATGCATATGCCATCAAAGTAGACTCAGATTTCCTTTCTAATATAAAGCACTAGGCACAAAAATAAAAACTACAACATTTATTAATCAATGTAAACATCTGAGCCAGGCTCGGTGGCTCAGCCTGTAATCCCGCGCCTTTGGGAGGCTGAGGTGAGTGGATTGCCTGAGCCCGCGGGTTCGAGACCCGCCTGGGCAACTTGGTGAGACCTCATCTCTACAATAAATCAAAAAATCAGCCGGGCGTGGTAGTGCATGCCTGTAATTCCAGCTACTTGGAAGGCTGAGACAGAAGGATCGCTGGAGCCCAGCAGGTCAAGGCAGCGGTGGTAGGGAGCGGCCACTGCACTCCAGTCTGGGTGACAGAGTGAGACTCCAACTCAAAAAACAAACCAAAAAAAAAAAACACACAAAAAAAATCCGTTCAGCTGAATTCTCTGATTTTCCTCTTTTTTTTTTTGGTTTTGATCTTTGGGATTTAAAAAAAAATGTTATTTTAAAGATGTGGGGTACAATTCAGGATTAGGTATACAAGTGGTCATCATACAGGTCAAGTTTGGGCCTCCCTTCAGTCCCCACTTTGCCCTATTTGAGATCAGGTGCCCTTGTTGATGTCATGCCCCGCCCCTGCCCCACCCCAGCACTGTGTAATTTCTAAGATTTCCCTTAAGACTTCCTCTTTGACTCATGGATTATTTAGAAGTGATTTAGTTTTTAAGTATTTAGAGATTTTCGTGTTTTCTTCTTGTCATGACATCTAATTTGATTCCTTTATGGTCAGAGTATCGAAATTTGTTGAGGTTTGTTTTATGGCGTTAGGATATGGTCTATCTTTCCAGATTCTATCTTGATTTATTTACAGAGTTTTTGAGTATATTGCTTTGCATGGTTTTCTCTTTGTGGTTTCTCTGGCTATTACAATATACATATATAACTTAACACATTCTACTGCTATTCACATTTTACCACTTTAAGTGGTATTTAGAAATCTTACTTCCATTAGTTTCCTTTATCCTCAAACCCTAAAAACATATAATTCTTTCTATTTAGAAACATTTTTTTCGGCCAGGCTTGGTGGCTCAGCCTGTAATCTCAGCACTTTGGGAGGCAGAGGAAAGTGGATTGCCTGAGCCCACGTCTCTACAACAAATAAAAAAATAGCCAGGCAGGGTGGTCCATGCTTTAGTTCCAGCTACTTCAAAGGTTGAGTCAGAAGAATTGCCTGAGCCCAGCAGATCGAGGTTGCGGTGGCCTTGAGTGTGCCACTGCACTCCAGCCTGGGCAATAGAGTGAGACTCCAACTCCAAAAAAAAAAAAAAAAAAAAGAAATATTTTTTTCTTATGGTAAAATACATGTAACATAAAATTTACCTTCTTAAACCATTTTTAAGCATACAGTGGTACTAAATACACTCATAATGTTGTTTAACCATTACCAGCATCCATCTCTAGAACTCTTCTCATCTTATAAAACTGAAACTATGCTCACTAAACAATAATTCTCTATCCTCCCCTCCTCTCCAGGCCCTGGAAGCCACCACCATCCTTTCTGTCTCTATGATTTTGACTATAGCTGCCTCATGTAAGTGGAATCATATGTTTGGTTTTTTTTTTAGTGACTTGGTTATTTTAGTTAGCATAACATTCTCAAGGCTTATCCATGTTACAGCATATATCAGAATTTCTTTTTTAAAGGCTGAATAAGTGGCTGGGCTCAGTGGCTCAGCCTGTAATCCCAGCACTTTGGAAAGCCGAGGTGAGTGGATTGCCTGAGCCCGCAGGTTCGAGATCAGTCCCAGCAACTTGGTGAGACCTACAATAAAATATAAAATTAGCTGAGCGTGGTAGCGCATGCCTGTAGTTCCAGCTACTTGGAAGGCTGAGGCGGAAGGACTGCCAGAGCCCAGCAGGTTGATGCTGGGGTGACTGTGAGTATGCCATGGCACTCCAGCCTGGGTGATAAAGTGAGACTCCAATGAAAGAAAGAAAGAAGAAAGAGGGAAAGAGAGAAAGGTGCAGGAAGCGACCAGAGGGGCGGCTCCCAAAATGGCGCCAACACACTGGACAACAAAGGCCCTCGGTCCGGCCTCCTCTGCAAGTACAATTCCCCGTGCACCTTTCCCCCCCCCAATTTAAGGCGCAATTAAAGCATCAGTCAGTACCCGCATGCGCCCCAATAGGACATAACAGGTATTCCCCCCTCTCCTCGCTCCCCCTCCCCCCTCTTGTTTTCCCCTCTCTCCCCACTGCTCTTTTGTGTCTCTTCTCTCTCTCTCTCTCTCGCCTCCCTCTCTGCAGCCCTCTCCTCAACCTCTCTCCCTTTTTCCTCTCTCTCTCTTTCTCTTTTTCTCTCTCTCTGTCTCCCCTCTGTCGCCTCTTCTTGATAATCTCCCTTTATTTTCTCTTTTTATATTTTTCCATTAAGATCCCTCTTAATAGTTAATAAATCTTTGGTCTTTATAATTATGGAATTCTTAAAAGAGAAATATAAAATAAAGATAATACATATTTATATATATAGAGAGAGAGAGAGAGAGAAAGGTTGAAGAATATTCCATTATTATGTATATACCACATTTTGCTTATCCATTCATCTGTTAATGGATATTTGAGTTGCTTCCATGGATTAGCTATTGTGAATATTGCTATGAACGTGGGAATACAAAATACCTCTGTAAGGTTCTGCTGTCAGTATTTGTGTATATATTCAGAAATGGAATTGCTGGATCATATGGTGATTCTATTTTTAATTTTTTAAGGACCCATCATACTGCTTTTCACTGTGGCGGTACAATATTACATTTTTCCACAAGTAGGGTTCTGATTTCTCCACATCCTCCCCGTAACTTGTTTATTTTGTGTTTGTGCTCTTTTTTTTTTTTTTTTACAGTGGCCATTCTAATGAGAGTGATACTCCTATTTATTCTGTTATTTAGTAGATTTCAATTTTAACAGAAAGATATTTCTGATATTCTAGCATAACTAAACTACCTATTTTACTCTGAAATTATTTTACCAAGTGGCATTTTAAAAAATTGGTAAGGTTCTGGAAAAAAACTAAATAAGCTTTCAATTTTAGAATTTTTTTAGATTTACAGAAAAATTATGAAGATACCACAGGCATTTCCCATACATCTTGTTCTCCCATTATAAACATCTGACTTTTTTTTTTTAGTTGGAATCTCACTCTGTCACCTAGACTGGAGTGCAGTGGCCACTCCCGGCCACTGCAGCCTTGACCTGCTGGGCTCCGGTGATCCTTCCGTCTCGGCCTTCCAAGTAGCGGGAATTACAGGTGTGTGCTACCATGCCCAACTAATTTTTGGTTTATTGTAGAGACGAGGTCTCGCCAAGTTGCCCAGGTGGTCGAACCCGTGGGTTTAGGTCATCCACTCGCCTTGGCCTCCCAAAGTTCTGGGATTACAGGCTGAACCACTGAGCCCGGCCACATCTGACATTAAATAGTACATTTGTTACAATTTATGACCCAAATTGAGACATTAACCAAAGTCCATATTTTATTTGGATTGCCTTTATTTTTATCTAATGTCCTGTTCCGTTCAATGATCTCATCCAGGACCCTGTATTACATTTATTAATTGTAGTGGATTGAAGAGTCTTTGCCCCCAAATTCATGCCCACCTGGAAGTTCATAATTTGACCTTATTTGGAAATAGGGTATTTTGCAGATGTAATTAGTTAAGAATTTTGACATTGGGCAAACCCTTTGGGTCCCCTCCCACTGTGGGAGCTTTTCTGTCCCCTCAGTAAATCCTGCTTTCTGGGGAAAAAAAAAGAATTTTGACATTAAATCATCCTGGATTTAGGGAGCACCTAAATGAGTAAAGATGCTGTAAGATGGAGAAAGAAACTGGACTGATGTGTCTTCAGCCATGGAATGCCAAGGTTGCCAGCCACCACCAGAAAGTTGAGGGAGAGGCATAGGAGAGAGTTTCTCTTTTAGAGTTTCCAGAAGGAACTAACCCTAACAACACCTTTATTTCAGATTTCTGGCCTCCTGAACTGTGAGATAATACATTTCCATTGCTTCAAGCCATCCAGTTTGTGGTAATTTGTTATGGCAGCACTGGGAAATGAATACAATAGTCATGTCTCCTTAGACCGTTTTGACAGTTTCTCATGGTTGCCTACTTTTTGATGGTTTGGACAGTTTTAGGGAGCATGGGCTGAGTATTTTGTAGACTGCTCCTCAGCTGGGATTTTTCTAATGTCTTTCTCATGTTTAGGCTGGAGTTTGTGTGTGTTTGGGAGGAAGACCATAGATATTAAATGCCACTTTCATTTTCACTGTATCTTATCAAGGGTGCATACTATCAACATGATGCATCACTGTTAATGCTAACCTCTCACTGAGGTCAGATTTTTCAACTGTAAAGTTACTTTTGTCTTCTTTACATACTGTACCAAAGAAGTAAGTCACTCGGCATAGACCACATTTAAGAAGTGGGGACCCTCCACCATTTAAAAATGTAATGGTGTTAAGTGTGTCTTCTATATACACTGAACACCATATCAGATGGTGTAATTTTTGCTTCTACCATCATATATGATTTAAGAAATGCATGAAATACTATAAGAAAGGAATTGGCAGTAGCTGGAAACTGCTAGGGGTGGGGGAGCACACCTCATCAACAAGGGTACCTGCATAATGAACATTTGTATACTTAACCCTGAATTGTACTCCACATCTTTAAAATAAAGAATTTTTAAAATGCATGAGAATAGTTTCTTATACTTAGCCCTATTTTTACCTATTGTGTTCTCCTTTTCTGATGTTCTAAGCCTTATCATTTTCTTCTTATTTAGATAATTTCCTTTAGGCATTCTTGGTGGGTAAGTTTGTTAACAGCAAATTCTTAGTTCTCCTTGATCTGAGAATGTCTTTCCCTTCATTCTTTTTTTTTTTTTTTTGGAGTTGGAGTCTCACTCTGTTGCCTAGACTGGAGTGCAGAGTCATGCTTACGGCTACCACAGCCTCGACCTGCTGGGCTCTGGCGATCCTTCCGCCTCAGTCTTCGAGTAGCCGGAATTACAGGCACGCGCATCCAGCTAATTTTGTGTGTGTGTGTGAGTAGGCAGGATTTATTGAGAGGGCAGTAAAACCCCCGCAGTGGGAGGGAACCTGAAGGGGTTGCCCCCAACTAATTTTTTGAAGTATTGTAGAGATGAGGTCTCATCAAGTTGCCCAGGCTGTCCTCAAACCCTTGGGCTCAGAGACCTCGGCCTCCCAAAGTGCTGAGATTACAGGCATGAGCCACTGTACCTGGCCTCACCCTTCATCCTTGAAGGTTATTTTTGTTGAACATAAAATTCACGGCTGACAGTTCTCTCCTTTCAGTACTTGACAAATGTTATATGCCACTTCCTTCTAGCCTTCATGGTTTCAGATGAGAAATTCACTGTAAACTGAATTGGGGTTACTCGTATAAAAATTTTCTCTGGTTACTTAAGGTTTTTTTCTTTGTCTTTAGGGTTTTTTTGTCTTGTTTTGTTTCTGAGTCAGAGTCTCGTTCCCTCGCCCAGGCTGGAGTGCCATGGCAAACTCACGGCCACCCCAGCGCTGAACTGCTGGGCTTCAGCGATCCCTCCGCCTCAGCCTTCCAAGTAGCTGGAACTACAGGTGTGAACTAACGCGCCCCATTCATTTTTTGGTTTACTGTAGAGACGAGGTCTTGCCAAGTTACCTGGGCAGGTCTCGAACCTGTGGGCTCAGGCAACTCACTCGCCTCGACCTCCCAAAGTGCTGGGAATACAGGCTGAGCCACCGAGCCCAGCCTTGTCTTTAGTTTTTACAAATTTAATTATACCGTCTTGTCATAGTTTTCTTTGGTTTATCCCATTTGGGTTCATTCAGCTTCTTGAATATGTAGGTTATGTCTTCTGCTAATTTGGGAAGTTTTTAGTCATTATTTATTCAGATATTTGTTCAGTCTCACTTTTGTGTTTTCTCTCCGTTTGGGATGCTGATAATATGAAATTTAGCTGTTATAGTTCCACAGATCCTTGAGGGTATTTTTAAAAATTCACTCTCTGTTGTTCAGAATAGATATATTCTATTGATATTTTCCTAAGTTTGTCAATTCTATCCTCTGTTATCTCCACCCTACTACTGAGCCCATTCATCAAGATTTTAATTTCAGTTTTTACATTTTTCAACTCTATATTTTCATTTGGCTTTTAAAAATACCATCTATTTCTTTGCTGAGATATTCTACCTTTTCATTTGTTTCAAGAGGATACACACTTGCTCGTGGAAACCTTTTCTGACGGTTGTCAAATAATCCTTGTAGAATCCGCGTCAGAGGATCCTAACTCTGCTTCAGTTTAGTGTTGGCATCTGTGGATAGTCTTTTCTCATTCATGTTGTAATTTTCTGTAATAATGATTTTGTATCATACTGCGACATTGTGGATATTATATTTTGAGACTCCAGGGTAAGGGGCAAAAGGCTGACTCACACTGCCTTGTGTTTAAACTCAAACACAAGGGGCTGCATGAGTATGGAGTAAGAAAGTAAGCCTCTGGTGAAACTGGCCCAAATGGGGCCAGTCTGCAACATTTTAACTAAAATACACCACAGTTCTAACAAGAGAGTAGACAAGACAAGATCTTTGGAAGTTTTTTTGAATCTATCTGCAGTCATTGGTTTTAGTATTTATGAATTTACATATTTATTCTTTATTTTTGAGTCGAGGTCTCACTCTGTTGCCCAGGCTGGTGTGCAGTGGCATAATCACAGTTCCTGCAGTCTCGACCTCCTGGACTCAGGTGATCTTTCTGCCTCAGCCTCCCAATTAGCTGGGACTCTAGGTGCATGTCACCACATCTAGCTCAGCTCTTCCCTGGCCCCATTGACTCCAGAAGAGAGGAAGGGAGAAAGCAGAGTGCCAACTGTTCTTACCTCCTTCCCCCGTTTCACCAGGTGTTAGGTGAGGCTCAACTCCACCTTGGGCCTGACTGATACCAGTGGGGGCAGGAGGGACACTGCTTCACCTGCCTTGTTTAGTTTTGTTGGTGTGAATGATGGTGGAAGCTTCTCACTGGGCCTTATCAGTACTTGCGATGGACAGCCTGGCTTGCACTGCCTCGTTGCTGTTAGGTCTCATTACTTCTTGGTGAAAGTGGAGTCTCAGCTCACTACAGGACCCTGAGGGCACTGGTTGGAACCGACTGAGTCTCTGTTGGTGGCAGAAGGCAGATCCATTCCCTGCTTTCTCCCACTGAAACTAGGGGAGCAATGATGTGTTTTTTCTGTTGGTGTATGGTTGGAGTTGGGCAGATATTGCCAGAAAAGTTTTCTGTGGCTAGGCCACCCCTTTTTCCTGCTTCTTTGGCTAGAGGGAATAAGTTTTTCCTAGAACTCTTTCTCATCTGTGCCTGTTGTCAGTCCCAGGTTGGAAGCTGCTGCTGTCTTGTTTGGGATATGTGGGAGGTTTTAAGAAAACTCCCAGAACTCACCACCATGCTGTTTCTAAGGCCTCTTCCTCCTACCTCTAAAGTCTTCCTCTGCTTGCTGTTATAGCCAAGGAGTTTTAGTTGAAAGAGGAAGGACCTGGAATCAAAGGGCTCCTCCCACACCTTACTTTAAACAAAGGGCTGTGAGAGGGCAATAAGAAAATAAGCCTCGCTGGGCTTGGTGGCTCAGCCTGTAATCCCGCGTCTTTGGGAGGCTGAGGTGAGTTGATTGTCTGAGCCCGCGGGTTCGAGACCCACCTGGGCAGCGAGACCTCATCTCTACAATAAATAAAAAAATCAGCCGGGCGTGGTAGTGCATGCCTATAATTCCAGCTACTGGGAAGGCTGAGGTGGAAGGATCGCCGGAGCCTAGCAGGTCAAGGTTGCGGTGGCCGGGAGCGGCCACTGCACTCCAGTCTGGGCGACAGAGTGAGACTCCAACTCAAAAAAAAAAAAAAAAAAAAAAGAAAATAAGCCTCTGGTGAAACTGGTCCAAATGGGGCCAGTTTAGTTCTTTTTTCTTTTTTTCTTTTTACTTTTTATTATAAAGATGTGGGGTACATTTCAGGGTTAGGTATATAAACATTGATCATGAAGGTACCCTTGTTGATAAGATATGCCCCTCCCTCCCCTAGCAGTTTCCCTCAACTGCCAATCCCACCCCCGCTCCCCTAACAGTTTCCCACTACTGCCATCATCAGAAATGCAAATCAAAACCTCATTGAGATATTACCTAACCCCTGTAAGAATGGTCATCATTAATAAAACAACAACAGATGCTGGCGAGGAATGCTTCTACATTGCCGATAGGAATGCAAACTAGTGCAACCTCTTTGGAAGACAGTGTGATGATTTCTGAAAGAACTAGAAATTGACCTTCCATATGACCCAGCAATTCCCCTATTGGGAATATACCCGGAGGAACTCAAATCATTCTACAAAAAAGATACCTGCACACATATGTTTGCTGCAGCTCTATTCTCAATAGCAAAAACGTGGAACCAACCATGTTGCCCATCGAAGCTGGACTGGATAAAAAGTTGTGGTACATATGCACAGTGGAATATTATGCAGCTATAAAGAAGGACAAATATATGGACTCTGCAGCAACTTGGATGGATTTGGAGTCGATCATACTCAGTGATTTATCACAGAAACAAATTTACCACAATTCTAATGAGAGTAGATAGGACAAGATCTTTTGAAGTTTATTTGACTCTATCTGCAGTTGTTGGTTTTAGTATTTATGTATTTATGAATTTACATATTTATTTTTTATTTTTGAATCAAAGTCTCACTGTTGCCCAGGCTGGTGTGCAGTGGCACAATCACAGCTCCTGCAGTCTTGACCTCCTGGACTCAGGTGATCTTTCTGCTTCAGCCTCCCAATTAGCTGGGACTCTAGGTGCATGTCACCACACCTAGTTAATTTTTGTATTTTTTTTATAGAGTTGCCCAGGTTGGTCTCAAAATTCCTGGGCTCAAGCAGTCCTCCCACCTTGGCCTCCCAGATTGCTGGGATTACAGGTATGAATCACTGCACTCAGCCTTAACTGAAATTTTCATTGAGATAATTGTAGATTCACATGCAGTTGGAAGAAATAACGCAGAGAGATTCTTTGCATTTCTTCCCGGTTTTCTCCAATGGTAACATTTTGCAGAAATACAGTATAACTGGTATTAATACAATCTGCCTATCTTATGCAGATTTCTCAGTTTCATTTGTATTCATTTATGCAAATGTATTATTAAATGTAATCTGACAGGAGTTTGTTTATTCACCAGCACAGTCAAGATTCCAGCACAAGATCCAACACCATAAGGGTCCTTCACATTGCCCTTTTACAATCAACATCTGAAATCTGTCTTCCAGGCTGGGCTTGGTGGCTCAGCCTGTAATCCCAGCACTTTGGGAGGCCGAGGCGAGTGAACTGCCTGAGCCCGCAGGTTCAAGACCAGCCCGGGTAACTTGGCGAGACCTTGTCTTTACAATAAATCAAAAATTAGCTGGAAGTGGTAGCATGCACCTGTAGTTCTGGCTACTTGTAAGGCTAAGGTGGAAGGATTGCCTGAGCCCAGCAGGTCAACAGTAGGGTGGCCGTGAGCATGCCACTACACTCCAGCCTGGGTGATGACTCCAACTCAAAAAAAAAAAAGAAATCTCTCTTCCAAATCCCCCCCTCAACCTCTGGCAGTTAATGTATCGTCCATTAATAAAATGTCATTTCAAAAATGTTCTATAAATGGAATCACACAATATGCAAACTTTCACAATTAGCTCTTTTTGCTCAACAAGGTCACTACTTTTAACAAGATTGGAATGCTTCTTTTTAAAGCTATCCATCAGAGTTTGTTTGTTTGTTTGTTTGTTTTGGTTTGGTTTTTTTGAGTTGGTCTCACTCTGTTGCCCAGACTGGAGTGCAGTGGCTGCTCCCGGCCACCACAGCCTCGACATGCTGGGCTCCGACAATCCTTCTGCCTCAGCCTTCCGAGTAGCTGGAACTACAGGTGTGCGCTACACACCCAGCTAATTTTTTGATTTATTGTAGAGATGAGGTCTCGCCAAGTTGCCCAAGTGGGTCGCAAACCCGCGGGCTCAGGCAATCCTCTCACCTCAGCCTCCCAAAGGTGCGGGATTACAGACTAGCCACTGAGCCTGGCTTCCATCAGAGTTTTACTAGTGATTATCAAAATACAGCTGCTCTCCAATGGATAAATTTAAATGAATGCTTCTTATCTTTTAAAAACCTCAGGGCAAATGTTTGTCCTTAAGTAAAGGTGCCTAGAAAAAAATCATGATGATTTCATAATTTTTAAATCATAAATCTTTTAAGGTGATTTATAGCAGGTATTCAAAGAGAACTATTATAAGTATCATTCTGATCCTAGGAATTATTAGTAGTATATTTTATGGGAAGTGGTAGCTATGGTGTCCACTTAATTACATCAACTCTTATCTGTTATAGGCATGTTCAAGCCCAAGAGAGCCTAAAATAATGATATTTCTGGAAATCATATCAAAATATCTGCAAAATTAACTTGTTATAGTTTTTATTCTAATAAAAGGCAAAACTCATTGAATAAATGAAGCTACTGAGATAGACAAGACATATTAGGAATCCCATTTGTAGAAATTTCCTTGAAAAACATCTGTTGTTGGCAATTCTATTTCTACTGAAGACTTTCTCTGCTTTTTACTCTTGCAGTCTACTGGTAAACTCCCCAAAGTAACAGGCTCTAATTTTTACCAAATTTGTAAATGCCTGGAAAATCACTCATCTGATAAAAGTTCACCCTCTTTGTGCAGGGACCTTCACAGATGTTGACTTACCTGTTTTCATACTGAAATTTCGCCAATATGTCTTTGGCTTTGGTCTGACCGTTGAGTTGAATGGCCATGGACACCTTGGAGAGAAGTGGAGCATGGACACGTATGACTCCTTCTGGCACGTCCGACTGCCAATGAGGAGAAATTCAGGACATTCTGTCAAACTAGGATGAATATCAGCTCAATGGTGCACTTCAGAGGTATGAAAATCAGTGGCTCTTCATTAGGAAAACATCTAAACATGACCAATATTTACAACCAGAATGAAACACTGTTTTCTTTTCTACCTGGAGATTCACTGATGACTAGACTTAACCTGGGATTTTATTTTTGCTATGTGGTCAGGCCTTGCTACAATGCTTTGAAATCATGAGGGATAAAACTGGGCTATGACAAAAATAAAACGCTATCAAAAATAAAATTCTATCAGTGCATTTATTGAGCAAAGTTCTACATAAGCCAACTTTAAGCAGAATTCTGAACTTTAGCATAAAAATTTTTATCGATCAATGGAAAAATATGAGTTTTCAAATACCATCCTTCTCCACTTAGCTGCCATGGATGGCTAATCCAAATGGGATTCCCCATGGGTACTTGAAACTGAGCCCTCAAAGTGCTGAAGACACTGTGCAGAGCAGAGTGTGGAAGCCAGAGGGAAAGACGGGGCCTCTGTTTTCACAAGACATGACTGGCCTGTGGACCTTGGAGCTCTCACTGAAACGGAAGATTCAAAGAATGATGCCGTCTGATTAACAGAAATTTCTGTGTGTCAGGACTGACAAACATTTCTTCTGATTCAAAATGTTGACTCTTTTAATTAATTCACTACCTAGGAGGTGAACAGACATAAACTTCTATTTGTTTGAGAATGTGGCTTCTCCTCAGGTAATCATTTTAAACACGTATCTTCTCAAAGTATGGAGCTGTTGTTGTCAAAGGTTTACGTGGATTGACTCAAAACATACCCTAAACTGAATATGTTAGGGATTGAATTGTATCCCCCAGAACATATGTTATAGTCCTAACACCCAGTACCTCAGAACAGGACCTTATTTGGAAATAGAGTCATTGCAGATATAATTAGCTGAGATGAGATCAAACCAGGGTAGGGTAGGCCCTTAATCCAATGTGACTGGTGTCCTTGTAAGAAGGGAAGAGACATGGAAACACATGCCTCTTGGGTGGAGACACATAGGAAAGAACACCACGTGAAGATGGACACAGAGACTGGGGCGAGGCATCGACGTGCTGAGAAATGACTAGGATTACTAGCATCGCCAAAAGCTAGGAAAGAGGCAAGAAACAGATTCTTCTCTCACAGTCCTCAGAAGGAGCCAACCCTGCTGACACACTGATTTCAAACTTTTAGCCTCTAGAACTGTGACAGAATAGATTTCTTTTGTTTTAAGCCACCCAGTTTGTGGTACCTTGTTATGACAGCCCTGGGAAACTAATAAAAAATATTTCAAAACAGAGTCCGTTCTTATAGTACTTTCCTAATATTACCAACAAGAACCATGAAAGTATGTATTCCAGAGAATGGACATGGGGGATTTGGATTTGGGTGTGGGGCAGAATCCATGGCTCATTGTAGCCAAGAAAGTACTCCAAAAAGACTACTTTGATGATCTCATATCCCTCCCTTTCTGGATCCTCAGAAGCTTCTAAGATAAATTCCATGCTCTGAAATTACTGGATCTATGATCATAATAATCATATCCCCCATAACTTTCCATAGCATTCACAGCTATGTACAGGATGCCTAGGCAAACATTTTAAATCATCAGTTACTCAAGTGCCCATACCCCTCCTTTGTGTGCCACACTGAAAGTGTCAAGTTTGAAGGATAGATCATGACTAAAATTATACATGAATATGGTAGCAGCAGCCAGAGAATACTATGAAAAGCGTTAACCAGGAGGGAAAGGAAATTCTGTTTTCTTACCATTCTTCTCGAAGACGGTGACTTTTGAAGTACCTTGGAAGTCTTGGGGCTTGCAGTCTAAAGGAAGCACATTTAGTCTTTAGGGTAAATGTTGAAAAAACAAGCATATGCTGCTTTTGGTAAGCTGATACCATCTTTACAGAAAACACTTTGGCAATATTTATCAAATTATAAAATGTACATGTACTCTGAACCAACAATTCTACATCTCTAAGTTTATCCCACAAATACACTACATTTGTGAAAAATGACATGTAGATGTGTATTCACCAAAACACAAATGATAACAGCAAAAGACTGGCCAAAATTAACCTGTTCAACAATATGAGATTGCTTAAATAAATTATTTTATGTCGATGGAAAATCATGCAAAAGAACCAAAGAAACAGGCTTTGTGGATTGATGTGGAATAGACTCCATGATTCCTTAAGTTGGTAAAGCAAGATGCAGGACAGTGTTTCTTGTGTGCAACCACCACTCATGTAAAAAAAGAGAACATAGATTCATATTTATTTGTATTCGCACTGAGTACGTCTGGAGGTTTCTATATAGGCTTGTTCCTGTGCACCCACCCTGTCATTGGTGACATTATTTGTCTTGAGGAGGGAAAGTCAGAGGTGGTTAATTTTTATTTTATAGCCTTTACTACCCTTTGAATTTGTAACTTCTTAATTATATATTCCAATCAGAATTAAGAACTAAAAACACAATATAGTACACTAGAACTAGAAACACCATTTCTTCCTCTTTAAGTGTTTGCTTCCATAGTATTTCTAATCTTTGAATTATATCCTATTTACAGCTAAAACATTAAAATAAGTGATATTCACATGGCAATGTGCAGTTTTTAAAGTGCCTTACACATACATTATGCGAGTAAATCCTAATGACAACTCTGTGTTACATACATATCATTACTTTTCCTCCAACTTATAAGATAACACTGGGGCTCAAAGAAAGAATTTAATTCGCCCAGGCTCATACATCTAGTAATTGGCAAAGTCTAACCTGATCTCAGCTCCATCTCCACACATATCATACTTATTCAGTTAACATTTTCCAAAATGAAAATGAAAATGGCAGAGCAAGAAACTCTAAATGTCTGCTCCTCCATAGAAGCAATGATAAATTGGCAAAACCTGCCAGACTGAGTTTTTCAGAACTCTTGGATACTGACCCAAAGGCTGCAACCAGGGGAGTGCTTGAGTAAGAGGAACAGCCGAGTCTTGCTAAGAACAGTGAGTTTTGTGTCACTTTAATGTAACACTTTCACCTACTCCCCAGCTCGGTGTAGACAATAAGTCAGCTCTCCTGGTACAGGTACCAGAGGGAGCAGAATGGGCCTCACTCACAAAGAATTCTCGATATTTATTCTGACCTGTCTGGTGGCTCCTTGGAAGACTGGCTAAAAAGGCTTGCCTTTAACTTGCTTGACTTTGAACTTGGCCAGTGCTAAAGGCGTGTAATGTTAAAAAAAAAAAAATCATTGGCAAGTGATTTAGTCAAATCTGTCTGATGCAGTGGGTAAGAATGGGGGAACACAACAGATAACTAAAAGCTTGGAAGGCAAGGCTGGAGACTGAGATACTTTGGGGGAATAAAGGCTTTGAAAAGCTCTGACATATTTTTGAACATCTAGAAGACCAAGTGAGTGCCCCAGTCCTGCACAGATGATCAGGACAGGCCTGACAGGAACATAAGCTCTAATTTCTGGCTTGACTTCAGGCTCTGTGCAGGCAGGAAGTGAAGACTCAGGCAGAGTTATAAATGCCCGCCTGAGAGCTGAAGATGTGCAAAGACTGGGGGAAGGTTTGGGTTCCAGGCATTTAAGAAAATCACTGTCCAATTATTAGCTAACCAAAAGATAATGAAATAGAGACTTCCGTAGTCACACAAAACAAAAAATACAGCCTTTACACACTTAGTTGGGTAGAAAAGTCGCTAAACAAACAAAGAAAAGCTATAACAAACAGCAGCTACACTGGAGAGGGGGAAGAATGTGATTTGCAAAGTTGCCACTTTATAACATGCGAAACACCCAGTTTTCAACTGTTATGAGACAGGCAAAACCATCAAGGAAATATCACCTACACACAGGGAAGACAAATCAGTTTCAAAAGAAACTCCTAATGAGGTCCACATATTGGCTTTACACCTTCAAATCTGCTATTTTACATATGTTCAAAGAACTACTGGAAACTGCCTACCGTGATGACCGCAGGACATTGTGAATGTACCCAAAACACTGAATCACACATTTTAAAATGCTTAAAATAGCAAAATTTATATTATATATACTTTTTTCTCAATTAAAACAAATTTTATTTCCAAGGAGAAGAACTGGTTCTACTTGCTATAAAGTCACTTTGCCTGTGATCAATAAAGGAATACAGCCATTCATCACGATTGTGATTAATCAGTTAGCAACACTCCCACCTCACTGCTTCGGCATTACTGTCCCTTTCACTGGAGGAGCTTTCTTTCCCCCTCCTTTCTCCCATCACAGGGCTATCCATCCTTCACGCTATACTCCAATGCTTCGCCCTCTGTGAAACCACTTGGTTTCTCAAGCTGGAGCACATGTCCTTGTCCTCTACAAGGCCCTGCCACAGGCAGTACTGCGCTTCTCTGCTGGGGTCTTATGACTCTCATAAACACTTGTTTCCCACATGAGGTATCAGTTTCTTGGAGGGCAAAGTGACTTTCAAGTATCTGTGCATCCTCCACGAGGCTGAATGCAATGCCTGGCTGGCACTCATGGTCATCTTCAAGTCAAGTAAAAGCTATAAGGACAATTCTTCTAAAACCTGTTTCCCTTATGAGCCTCCACACAAATAACTATGCTAAAACAAAATCCCCAAATCTTTGGAATGTAATGAAGCCATACATAACAACTTGAGGAATAGCTATTCCCTTATTACCCAATCACTAAAGAAATCTCTTTTTCTGCATATATGAAAATATTCATATATTTTCAAATATATGAATGAGTGCTATTCCAAGAGCAAGTCTGTAGTCCAAAGTGTTCCTAAGTCTAACAAAGTTAGCCTAGGTATCCATCCATCTAACACAATTGGCTATATCGTACTGGATTGTAGTAGTTTATATGACTTTTCACACAAATAATACATTAAAAAAACACCAGAAATGAAGAAAACATTAAAATCTTATAGTATAGTATCTTGAAAAGTGTGCCAGACACATGAACTAAATTACATGATTGGACAAGTGAAAGCGAGTCCACGTCTTGGAAACTCTGCACCTTGAAGATTCATATGTAGGGGACTTACTATATTGAACATACTGGATACTGGGTTGTCCTTAAATTGAGTTCACAGGGACTGACATACCAATTTTTCAGTTTTTGTGAGAGTCACTATAACCTTTCTGGTAAGTACTTCACAGAATATCAAGACATCGTCATGACAGAGGTATTTCAAGAACCTTAATCAAAAAGCACAGCGCTCAACAAAATGGAAAGGCCACAGGACTTTGTTGTGGACCCACTTTCTACCATGTTTACAGTCACAAGACTATCTGATACTTTGTAAGGGTACGAAATTTTTGGTTCTAAATAACAAGCTACTTTGTGCCTCCCTTAGAGAACTAAAACTCTAGGCAGTGAGCAATCTTTGTGCACTCCTTCAATGTCATTACCTCTCGTTCTATGGTCTTCCTCCTGAGCAGCTTTCTTACACTTGGGAGCTGCTTCTTTAGCAGCATGGTAGCTTCATTCATTCTTCTTACTTGAGTGATTAAGAAAGACGGAACCTGGAGAAGAAAAATAGTTGACTGGAGAGAAAACACTTGAACTAAACCTCCCCACAGATTCTGTCTTTGGTTATGGTAACTCTTCCCGGCCAACTGAGTATCTGGAACCAGGAGCTGTGGCATTTGTCCTTGTAAAGGTTAGAAAAAAACAAGATTTCTGTTTTAAAGGGAAAACATGCTAAAGAGCACCCCTTACATGATGTACAAGGATGCTACAGCCACCTGAGATTATCTTCCCAGATTTCCTCTCTATGACCAAGGGAGTTGCTTGATCATGGAGCCATCATGTTTCCCGGGGCTGCGGACTTCCAAAGAGAACCTGAAATCATCACACCATCACTCACCTTCCACAAAATTTTCTGGTAAGTAAGCATGAGGCGGATGATGTGGGCTGCGGTGTTTGCTAAAAGCAACTCTTCATAATCAGAATGTTTGCTTCTACTGAAGAAAAGGTTTGGTGCCATTACAGTAGAAATGTTCCACATACTCATTCGGTTTTTTGATTCATTGGCAATCACTTTATTGAAGAATGTCATGAGGGCCTGACAAGAAACAGCACCGTGTCACACTCCTGTGAACTGTCACGAGGCACCCCCGATTGCTATCGTTCATTCTACCCTCATTCACTGTGCCACTGGAGAATCATCAGAAGTATGGAATGGTTAAATGAGCCATGTTCCCCTTTTAAGTGCTTAAAAGCACTATGAAGAAATGGGAGCAGTTAATTAAACTGCCTGCTCCATAAAAGTGCCATTTTTTTTTTTGAGTTGGAGTCTCACTTGTTCACCCAGACTGGAGTGCAGTGGCCGCTCCTGGCCACCACAGCCTCGACCTGCTGGGCTCCGGTGGTCCTTCCACCTCAGCCTTCTGAGTAGCCGGAACTACAGGTGCGTGCTACCATGCCCAGCTGATTTTTTAAATTTATTGTAGAGATGAGGTCTCGCCAAGTTGCCCAGGTGGGTCTCAAACCCACAGGCTCAGGCAATCCATTCACCTTAGCCTCCCAAAGCGCGGGATTACAGGCTGAGCCACCAAGCCCGGCTTAAAAGTGCCATTTAATTTATTTATTTATTTATTTTTGGGCTGGAGTCTCACTCGGTTGCCCAGACTGGAGTGCAGTGGCCGCTCCCGGCCACCACAGCCTCGCCTGCTGGGCTCTGGCGATTCTTTCGCCTCAGCCTTCTGAGTAGCCGGAATTACAGGCATGCGCTACCATGCCCGGCTGATTTTTTGATTTATTGTAGAGATACAGTCTCGCTGCCCAGGCGGGTCTCAAACCCGTGGGCTCAGGCAATCCATTCGTCTCAGCCTCCTAAAGCGCGGGATTACAGGCTGAGCCACCGAGCCCGGCTAAAAGTGCCATTTTAATGGAGTTTATTGTGTAGTTGACATTTTATTTCATTTTATCCTAAACATGTATGACAAATATTAAAATTAAATATAAACCAGGAAAACATGACACACGATGAACTGGAATGGTAGTTTTGTTGTGTAGAAGAAATGTAATTCTGAAAAACATGCTTAACTTAAAGCATTACTGTTTTACTATTTCCTGTTTCCTTGAGAAGGAAAGCCCATTGAAACAATGAAGTATGTCATTCCTCAGCCCAAATGTAAACTCAATTGAAAAATTTAAAAAATATTACTTTTTGAATGTTATTTTTCTATTGCTTTTCAATTTTGAAATCTTCAGTTTGCCTAAGGCAAATGTTTACACGCAGCTGTTCTAAGCATTCAACAAAAAGGTTTGAGAAAGCTTAGTACAAGTTTGCTGAGCCACCACAGTATAGATATTTACCAGAACCTTCTGAATCACCAAGAGAACTGAAATCCCAGAAGGAAGGGCTCTTTGGTTTTCCAAGTTTGAATTTTACTATTCAGTATTTGTAATGAGAAGATGCACAGCACATAATAATAGTTACCATTTATTTGGGGCTTATTATGAGTTAATGTGAGGCGGGTACTGTTATTATTTTACTGATGAGGAAACCAACAAGGAGAGAGACTGAGTAGTGTTGCCCAGCATGGGTTAATAAAGTGGCAGAGACGAGATCTGAACCAAGGAAACCAATTCTTGAACTGGAGTTCTTGGCCTCTAACCCATACCAGGTTCAGTTTCAGTTCCAGTCACAACTTAGAATGGAAAAAAGAGTAGGAGCGTGCGCGCGCGTGTGTGTGTGTGTGTGTATGCTCGTGTATAGCATCACCAGTCCCATGACGTTTCAGGGAAATCTTTTGTTAGAAATATATTAAATTAGTTGATAACTGCTACATCCTCAGTTACATAAAAGATGACATTTTGATTTAGATATTTGATAACAGATGTATTGTTTTAGATAAAAGAACACAGATAAAGCCAAAAAAAGACGCTAATAAATTTCCACCTTTTGAAAAATTACTGAATAATATTAGAAACTAGACATTTCTGTGCCATAGCTAATCCCCATTCTTGCATTGAAGACATAATATGACTGACATATATTATAACCGATGTGGATGTTTTCTCTGTGTAAGGGGAGAGGTTCCCAACACACTGAAAAGTCTGAATATGAGGTAGCATTACGTTTACTGGCCTCAAAATTACAGGTTCTTTCCAACTCATTCTTATCTTAATTCCATTTCAAAGATTCCAAAACCTGTTGTACTTATAACATATTTCTAATCGTACATAGAATCATCATCCAAATGGCAAGATAAACTGATTTTTACCAACATACAGCAAATAAATGACTTTTAAATAAGAGGAGGGATATTTGGGATGGAAAAACTATGGAATATGAGTCCATCAAATGTTGTTATATATTAATGGAGAAATCACTTTTCCGAGCTTCATTTTCCTAATCTGTCAAATGATCAGATACTCTCAGGTGATCTTGACAATTCTGAAATTCTAGAATGATGATGATGATGATGATGATGATTATTGTTTTTTTGAGTCAGGGTCTTGCTCTGTTGCCCAGGCTGGAGTGGAGTGGCATGATCATAGCTCACTACAGCCTCGACTTCCTGGCTCACCTCCTTCCACTTCAGCCTTCCAGGTAGCTAGTACTACAGGCACATGCCACCATGCCTGGCTGATTTTTTGGTAAAGATGAGGTCTCACTCTTTTGCCTAGGCTGGGATTATTTACATTGTATTATCGTAATATGTTTTAAAATTTTATCTTAAAGATGTGGGGTATGATTCTAATAAGTTTTTAAAACATGAACATTTCAGAAATTTCATTTAAATCAGCGGCTCAGAATTTCTTCCTCAAGGGCATCTCGTCAGATTTTTCTGCCACTTTAGTACACGAGATCAGAGTGAGCAGCTGGGTGAGGATCAACGATCAAAGATTCTTACATTTTACAAGTGACATAATGATCTCTATCTTCACTTCTTTTCCTCCTCCTCATCTTGCCCACTGACTGGCACATGGTAGCCACTCAATATCTCTTGAATGAATGAAACGAATAAAACTGAAATGTTTAAAGAACATTCCAGGATCTCAATTCTTTCTCATCTTCCTCAGGAAAACAGCAGTGGGGGCGTGGAAAGGGAGTGGGCTGCAGCACGCTCAGGTGGCCTGGCAAGTTGTCATCTCAGCTTTTCCATATAAGCCTTTTCCTCCGAGCAATAAGAGCCCAGTGTCAGACCTCAAGGTTGATACAACGTACCTGGGCTGTGTCCCTGTTGGCATCTGGCAATGCCATGACCATGAGGTGTAAGGCTTGAAATTGCACTTTGATGTGAGGCCCTCCTAACAAGAAAACAGAAACAGTCATACACCTTAAATAACACTGATGCATCTCGACAGCACTTCTTGCTAGCATCTGGTGGCATAGGAAGGCTCCTGACAGCTTTTGGTGATAAGGACTCAGGTTTGTGCCCAACAATGTAAATTTATTCACTTGAACAGGAGCCTCAGCCTATCAACCCTCCTTTCATATCCCACGGTGTCACTGTCGAGGCAGGTGGTCAACAAGATCCTCAAAATAATCTGGATTTGTATAGCATTTCCCTTTTCCCAGCATTTTCACAGACCTTGCCTTACTTTTATACTATAAATAGAAGAGACGGCTTAAGCTGAATTCAAGAGAAAATAAGCCATACTTCTACATAATGAGTCAGCAAAGTATAATTATTAGGAGCACAGATTTTAGAATCAGGTTCAAACCCTGCTTGTACTATTTTGCTGCCGTGTGACCTTGGGCAGGTTATTTAACCCCTTGTGACTTCTATTTTATTATCTGTAAAATTGGAACAGTCATTGTACCTACCTCATAGGGCTGTTATGAGGATTACATGAGTTAACATACATAGTGTTTAAGCCATAGTTATACATGTCTAGAGTGACGCATGCACCTGAATCTAAACACATATCTATGTGTTTGCTCTTGTTTTTATAATCAATGACACTTATTCTGATCTTATATGGACATTTAGGGAAGGTGACTGCAGTTTGATCTTTGAAGATTGTTGAGTATTTTATTCCTTGACAGTGACACGAGATGGCGCCAGAGGGATGGCATTTATATTTTGGATTCTATCCACAGCTGGATAATCCATGACCAGCTGCGCTGAAAATTTAGAGTACACCAGAGAATGCAGGCTATCTCTAGTCTCTCTGTAATCTCCTCAAAATGGTCTCTTGGCAGGGAGGGCCTGGAGGGAAGCATTATGTTCGGGAATCCCTGGGGAGTTCTCAAGTTGAAGGAAAATCTATCTATTTATATTCAATGGCTAGAAGGCAGTAAGCTGCCTGTAACATTAACTGAGCTTTACAGTAGTGGAAACACTCTTGGGACAAGCTTCTAGGTTACCAGAGAGAGTGCGTGCCGGAGTTAGGGAAAAGATGACAAGTGTATCCAACCAAGTAATAAAGGAACAAAGGGAGGAGTATTTATAGGATCAGTCATATTGTCATAGAAAAATCCACATGTGGACCTAAATATTTATACCAAATTTGTAAACCAAAATATGACACAGGTCCAGGATGTTATTAAAAATGGCTAAACACATTGATGTAAGTTTGCCTGAATAACGGAAGTAATTAAGAGCATGTCTCAGTACAAAGCATTTAGGGGCAGATAAGACATGACTTTAATGCATAACGGCAGGCTGAGAGCTGTCTCTAATCTAATGCAACCCCAAAATACCTCTGGTGGGGGGGGACAACAGATGCAGATACAGATGCAAGCTTGGGACCTCTGTGCTTTCATTAACTTCAGAGAAATTATGAAGTTCCTCTTAAGATTAAAGTTTAATTTGGCACATAACCCATTTTCATTTTACTTAGGAAACTCAGCCCTACACTGTTTTGTGGTTAATAGTTTTGTACTTAATTCATTTAATGTATCCTAGTTGAGAGTATTCTTTTTCCCGAGGTCATTATTTCCCCCCAGAAAGCTATTAATCCTTTCATGAAAGTATCTAAGGTTTGACAGATGAACTATTAGTCCTTTAATTTTATGGACAATTTGGGGGCCGAGTTTGAAAAGAGAAAGTAATTATACTAGTGGAAAAGACTCCACATTCTGAGTTCAGTTTTGGAGTATCAAGAGGGACAGCTTAAACACACACATGCACATGTTCACAATTCTCTCCTTCAGAAAATCTTGTTACAATGAGAGCTTACTTAGGTGGCAAAAAGGCCATTATTGCCTGCTGGTAGCAGGCCAGAACTTTGGGCTTCCTGCAGGGTTGGCTGGTATCAAAATCAATCACCTGCAATATGGTATCTTTCCCTTTCAGAGCTGTACAAAGAAATGTAGACTCCTTTGTGAACACTTTGAGGATGTGTTTCAGATCCTCTCCCTCGAGTGAGGTGTGATGGCTGAAGCCAGATGGGGAGTAATGATGGTAAGGACAAATAATATATTCACATGCCTTTCCTAAATCTGATCTCTGAACAGTCTGGCACTGGAGGTTTGGATCGCCCTCGCATAATGCATAATAGCAAAAACCAAAAACACCTCTGTGGCACCAGGTTGTTTCAATGAATTGTTTAGCATATAAACCACAGATCAAGGGGAAACTACAATTCTGTGGCCTGTTTTCCAGGAGAGCCAATTTCACAGAGAATCTTGCCGGTTTTTATTGTTGTTTTACTTAAAAACAGAGAGAGGATTCAGCTCCTGGTATGGCTGAGTAAACTCCTACCACATAAGCTGCTCTGAACATAACAATAACTTCTGGACACAGTATAAAACAGCACTACCAAAGGCCACGAAGAGTGAACAAAAGCAGGTAGATTCAGGAGGGGACTGGACACTTGGAACTTGGAACTAGGACACTTGGAACTAGGAATGGTACCAGGAAGAGGGTCTCATTTTTCTGCTTTCAGTATGAGGTCAGGCCACAGACAGGGTGGTAGAAAGGGGCTAGCACTTGAAAAGAAAACCCCAGTTTTTCTGGCCTGATTGCCAGAGGATAGGATTGAAGGCAACCGCAGCCACTGGAAAGTTATGGGGAAAATCCCAGAAAGGAGAGACCCCAGAAAGCAGAGACCCAGAAATGGAAGACCCTGGTTCTGGTATAAACGCCACTCAAATCTCCAGCTGAGCCACAAACCTTACATGCACAGGGGGTAGCCCAGTGAAAGATTAAATAACTATACTGAGAATTGAGCTGCTGCCCAAAGACCACTTAGGTCACTGGCAATTTGAGTCCAGCCAAGCAAATTTCCTGCTTAAAACAGCAACAATAATTAAATAACCCAAACAACACTATTTGGTGAAATATTACAGAATTCAGAGTCTCCTCACACAATATTCACAGTGTTCAGAACAGACTTAAACTTTCTAGACATACAACATAACAAAAAAAAAATTCTCAAGACCGAGACCAACCCTGAGATGACTAAGATGTTGAAACTAGCAGACAAGGATTTTGCAGCAACTATTGTGTAACTATGCTCAATGAAGTTAGGAAAAATATGCTCATAATAAATGAAAAGATAGTCACCTCAGTGGATAAATAGAAAATATTTTAAAAGCACCAATTAAAAATTCTGGAACTGTAGAAATATCTTTTTTAAAAAAAGGAAAAAGAATGAAGAGAACTAGCTAGCTCTTCTTACTTTCTCAGTGAGTTTTTCTCATGAAGTAAGATACCTTACAAAGAAGAGAGATATGGGTCACAGAGAGAACATAATTTAAAGTTTAGAAAAGGACTCCCTTGCCTACCATATTCTCTTCTTCAAAGATATTATTTTATGAATCAGGTTTAGTTAATTTAAGAATCTGGTTTAGTTAAAGTTTTCAAAGATTTCGAACTTACTCATTTTAGGACAAATCTTGTCATACAACTTAGAATCTATTATTTTTCTTCATTGTGATTTTAATGATTTTATAGTTCTGGTCAACCTGCAGAAGGTTGTAAACCGGCAGATACAAGTATCACTTGTTAAGCTCACACAGCATTTAAAATGTAAATGTGTGGCTGGCTGACATTTTCTTTCTTTTCTTTTTTTTTGAGTAGGAGTCTCACTCTGTCGCCCAGACTGCTGGACTCTGGCGATCCTTCCGCCTCAGCCTTCCGAGTAGCCGGAATTACAGGCATGCGCTACCACGCCCGGCTGATTTTTTTGATTTATTGTAGAGATGAGGTCTCGCCAAGTTGCCCAGGCGGGTCTCGAACCCGCGGGCTCAGGCAATCCACTCATCTCAGCCTCCCAAAGGTGCGGGATTATAGGCTGAGCCACCGAACCCGGCTGACATTTTCAAATTAAGAGTTTTCCCAACAGAGCCTGGATTTGGCTCTCAGTTCTGCACAACATCCAGCACCCAGAGTTGAGTGGCAGTCACCATCACCATCTCTAGATGGACTGTGTCCTCTCCTCTCAGTATGACCATAGCCCTCTTCTGATCATGGAGAATCACCATTTACTTCACATGCTTGTACCTGTTTAGGCTCGTGACCTGTGAATTCCCTGAGTTCGTAGTTTAAGCCCTCATTACCTAGCCTCATTCTACGTTTCTAAATTTTTCCTTGTGACATTCTCTACAATGTTCAACCTGTATGCTCAAACCATGATAAATCATTCCCTGACTGCCAGTTGCAATATACACTCAAGTGAGATACTCAAGCATCTCACTTAAGACCAAATCTATGTGACTTTGTAATTTTCAGATACACTATTTGACATAGTAGTTTTCAGAGACAAAATATCTTTGGTGTAGCATTTATTGTGTAGCTGTATCCTCAGGACCCAGGACCTCAGATTTAAGGAAGGGAGGGAGCTCTTATTTTTTGACCGACTATTACACATCAGACACTATTCTAGATGACTTCATTTAATACCTACAGCAACCCATGACAAGTAATTATTGTCTGTAATTTACAGATGCTGCAATTGAAGCTCTGAAGATTTGACTGTGTGTCTAACAGATGGCTGCACAGGAATCCAAATCTCAAGAACCTAGTCTTTCTGAAAACCCCCCTGCCTTTTAATGATTTAAAACCCTGTAAATCATATCTACCAGACTTAAATATGTAAGTAGGTGACTGTTTACCATCAAACTTAATATTTCACCAAGCATTGCCAGGAAATAGCAAATCTATGTGTGTCACAATTGATTATGGGTCTCTCTTCTGCTGTCACTTCATTGACTTTGTGTCTTAGCCCATTCACATTGAACTTCTTCCACCTACTTTCCATTAGAGTGATGAAGGCAGGTATATATTCCACAGGGAAGAGAGAGGTGGGCAGTTCTCTGAAAAAAGCTTTCAACATCACTGCAGCTTCTCTATGGCACATTTTGTCCCATTTAAATTTATCAGCATTAAACTTGGCATCCAGTTCTTCACGGTATTGCTGCAAATCAAGGAAAACATTTGATATTCAATGAGTTTTTACTACCTGACCCCCTTTACCTCCTTTGGAAACCATTATTACATAAATTATTTTTGTAAATAGACTGATGAGGCAATAGTAAGAGTAACTTTTTTCAACATGATTAAGGGAATTAAAATAGCTATTTGCAAATGAATTTTTAAAAACGGCTTTCTAAAATATTTTTAGAACAGTGTTAACCTTGAAAGAATTTTCTGATACTACAAATATAAAAGTTCTCCACTCAGATCACAGTTTCGTTTCTATGGTTTTGGCAGAATACCACTATTCCCACTTGATTAAATGTACTGCGAGGTCTTGAAAAAGTTTCCATTCCTGTTTTTCATAATCCCTTCTACCATCTTCTCTCTTTCTCAATTAGATTAAGAAGGTTTGCTTCTCAGTTAGTTCACATACAGAATGAGAAACATTCCAGTAGAGTAACTCTGACCTCGCTGCAACATGCAGACCAGTGACATCTTCCTGGAGCAGTGACAGCAAAGTCTTATTCCAAGACACACACGTCTTCCACATGTTTGAGTGCTTGCCCAATCCTTCGTAAGGTTTGGAGCACTGTGTAAATACTTTAAAAAGAAATCACTAAGCTTCCATGAGTTCTACTTGGCCCACACGTTTTACATTATTAATTCATCTGATTATCAATGCCACTCATGTTCCATGTGTCTTTTTCAAAGCCAAACTCATGTTTCACTGCTCCCTTGAAGTACAAGGTTTACCTATAATGCCAGCCAGTTTTAGTCAGTCCCCCTCCTGTCACCAATTGTTCCTCAAAGGTAGCTCTGAAAGCCCTCCATTTCTTTAAGGCCTTTGCCTTATTCTCACGAGAGGCCTAATTCTTCTGGCCTGGAGCATGCACAGTCAGAGTCAGTGTGCACATCTGACCTTTTCCTAACAAGGATCAGCTCATTAACCAGTCAGAAATAAATGCTGTCATGGCTCCCAGAGCCTGCAAGATAGAGATCCACAGCAGGACAGATTTCTTACAGAGATACACGTGACTCTCTGATCCACCCTCTGGCTCTACTGATAACATCATCAAAAGGGTATTTTTTTTTCTTGTCCTGGAGTTTTCAATCTTACAGGAATATGACAGCTAATCAAGCACCCTTTTGCTGATAAATACACTTTATAAAGCCTCAAGCATACATATAAAGTTCTTCCCAGTATCAAGAGAGAACACTAGCCTGGCTCTGCCGAGAGGAGGATGCGTGAGATTCATCCTTTGCCTTTGGGCATCTTGTGGTACAGCTATGGGGCTATTTCTTGAACTGATAACACTAACTCAGAGAGCACATCTATAAGAAAGGTCATGGATTGGTGCTATACAGCCATGAGAGAGGGGGTCAAACTCTGCTGGGGCCAGGCTTTGAGGAATTGAGGCGCTTGCCAGCGAGGAGGACACAGGAGGCTCCCTGGAGAGAAGAAACTGCTCAGGCAGTGATAAAAATGCAAGGAGTCCCAATGGGTCTGGGGAAGTCCTATTAGTTCAATCTTGCTGGAGCATCTCGGGCAAGGAAATGAGACTAGGGAGTAGCTGGAGTCAGTCCTAAGAGGACTAACTGCAACCTGTAGGCACGAGGCAACCTGGAACATCTCCAAGCAAGGGAACAACAAGGGTAGATTTATCTTTCCTGACAGTCAGATGGAAAAATGATTTGCTGTGTGGAGCTTGGCGTAGGTCCGGTGGGAACAGAGTACACAGTCACCGGGCCATGGAACCACTTCTGATGATGATAACCAAGCATTAGCCTGGACAAACAGCTGTAGGATAGAAAGGAGATGAAGCATTTAGAAATGCCTAGGAGGGAAAATAGCTAAGAATCAGTAATAGATTGAATAGGAGACTCGAAGTGGGAAACAATCATCCAAAATGATCCCCTACTTGTAGAGGCAGATGGAGGTGTTAACAGGGAATTCAGGAGGGGCAAACGTTTCCATCCACTGCTGGAAAGCAAAGGGGACGCTGATTTCCAAGTGGGAAAGAAGTGTCAGCAAGAGCAGAATTCAAATTCATCTTCCACATACCTCTGCCAAAGGACTCTATCTGAATCACAAATGTACTGCCCTTCTAACCTGTGAGTGGTTCCCAGTCACCTAAGGGTCAACATGGCACCAAGGCCAAGGCCAGGCACTATAACCAGATCCTTTAGGCTTTGACCTCAATTCCATACATGTCTAGTGGTGTGGCCTGTGCCTCAAGCTTCTCACTGTACAACAGGGAGATTAAAATGGCCCCCGATATTACATAGAATAGCACAAAGCTCACAGAGCAGGGCCTGCCACACAGGGGCACTCAGTAAACATCTGGGATTCGTTCTGCCCTCTCCTGCTAGGTCTATTCTAACCGTAGAGTCATTACTATAGGATCACCATGAGTACGTAGTGTGACTATTTGTGTAATAATGCCACGTCATCTTGTCTAGATGGCTGATATAAAACAACTCGGAGAGAAAGAACGTCTTCTTTGGGTTTTGAGCAGAGCTGACATTGCATCAGGGGTCCTAGACTTGAAACCATGTAAACTGGGTGTGACTTTACCTTGCCAAACACAGGGGCACTTAGAGGTTAAAGAAGTCATATTTTTCTGTTCCCTATTAATGAGAACACTAGGCAAGGATCAGAAGTCATGTCATTAAATCTCCTTTGAGCAAAAATGCAACCTGCTTCAAGTTCTGAGGTAGTTTTATACAAATGCAAATAACCAGCCGAAACAAGCCAGGTGATGTAATTATAAAAAATTTAGTGCAGCCTCAGAATGATTCAAACTAGTCAAGAAAGAAACCCTTGCATGTCAGTCTGCTTCCTTCCATGCAATATATTCCCCAGTGTTTGGCTCAAATTTCTGTCATTTTTGAAAACAAAATCACTGGAAACACCAAAGCCTTAGATTGGTTCCAAATGAGCTGAGGCCTCAAATCTGGGACTTGGCTTCACAGCTGTGTGTTCCCTATTTGGCTGAAACCAGAGACTTCCTCTCAGGGCTGCTTCCTGGTGGGGTCTTAGAAACATTTAAAGCACAAAGCCAGGCTGATCTCTCCACTGTAACGACATGTTAGTGGACCACAGTGTTGGTGTCACTAACTTGGCGCGATCTGAAGTTAATTATAATGGGGTTTTTAGTAGTTCAATGGATGAACTACAAAAATAAAAATAAAAAAGGGAAATAGTTTAAAGTTTGAATAAAGGAGAGGAATAAAGGTTCCTTTAATACATCACATTACAATGCCTTTCTAACTTCCATATTTCCCTGTTCACACTCACTGGCCTAGATTTCTTTCACATTGGTTTCTTGGAGCTCAAACCAGGAAAACATCTGGATTATATTTTTCAGACTAATAAGCTACGAAATAAATAGACTGAAACTACATAAAACTGATTAGGGAGAAAAGAGATTTGGACCTAAATCTGGGTCAGGAATGTATGTGCCTATAAGAACATTTTGAAAGAATTAGTAGCCTTTGATAAGCATTTTTCAGTCGAAGATTAGCTAATCAAAAGTAACCTACTATGATGATAAAACTCTGTGTACACAAGAAATGTTCTATGATGTTTTCTCCTTGTGATGATTTAGAAAAAGAGAATTTAAATCCCATCCATTATGCTTTTCACACATCGATGAATACACACACACACAGGAACTAGTGAGAATATGTGCAAATACAGCTTCCAAGTCATGGGGGTTTTGAGGGATGGCGTCTGATTCTGCGTAGAAAATTTGTTTCTTTGATTTCACTTTGGTTCTTTGACAGATATAAACAAAGATTTAACCAAAATAAGTGATGATTTTCATCCTCAGATTTAGTACATATTTGTTTGAAAGTATGCGTAAGAACAAAAATATGAGAAACTAGGACAAAAAGCAAATTCAATTTAGAAAGCATAGACTGTAAGAAGCTGCTAGACATCTCCCTGCCTTCCAAGTGAACTAGTGACAGTATTGAGCCTATTTTGTTCTTGGGGAAGTCATGACTCCCCAACACGCCCGGATCCCTGATGCCACTGGTGCTGATGCTCTAGTGCTCTCCCTTCAAAAGAGAACTTGCCATTCATCTGCCAAAGCACAGGCAGCTGGCTCTCCCAGCTGTATCCTCTTCTGGATCTGTCTCAGCTATGTTCTTCGCAGTAAGTCCCGACCCAGGATGGAGTGAGGCTGGGTGCAAGGGTCTGGCCCATTCTGCCTGGCGCACAGCTCCTCTAAGCAATGAACCGTCAGCCCTGCACCGTGGCCTAGGCCACCCACCCAGTCCTGCTTCCCATCCCTTTTGTCTTTCAGAAATGCTTTCCCTGTAACCTTGTTCTGCTCCTAATCCATCTCAGCATCTGCTTTCTGGAGAATTCAGTAGATACAGCCTATTTATTTTCAGCTTCCATTTAGAAAAAACATCCCATTGGTCGCACCCCTCGGCCCAGGCAGGGGCGAGATTCATGGGCACGACCACTGAGGTAGACCACCCAGGTAACGCGTGGCCCTTCTTATTTTCTAAGACTGGTGTCCCCGGAGGGTGACGTACGGGGGTCGCCATAGAGTTGGAGCAGATGCTGGAGGGCCAGATGCAGGTGGCAGAAAATCCCCACTCCGAGTACAGCCTCACCGATACGTGGAGGGAATAGTGGAAAATGAGAAGATTAATGCAGAAAAGTCATCAAAACAGAAGGTGGATCTCCAGTCTTTGCCTACCTGGATCAGAGGGTTGTGCCTATCCTATTTCAGGGCCTTGCTGCGCTTGCAAAGGAAAGACCACCAAATCCCATTGAATTTCTAGCATCTTTTAAAAAAAAGGCACAGTTTGAAGATCGAAACTGACTTATTGGGAAGAACAGAAAAATTTGGTTGCTATTGTAGATTTATATGATTAAGAGACAGCTTTAATTGCCACGATTATCCCCCTTTTTTTAGAAGTGTAAGATCCTTCAGGACAACAGAATTTATTTCCAGAGTTACAGAAGAGAACATATTTCCCTTATTCTGGTTTAATTACCATACTTATTTAATGAGCGTATTCTGTGAAATTTTTCCCAGATTGTCTTTAACTTTGTTTTTAAAATGTCCTTCAAAATAAACTGTCAAAATGTTTAAAAAAAAGAAAAGAAAAACCTCTTGTCACACCTCTATATTAAAAGCCCGAGACTTCTGATACAAATAGAATTTCCCAAAACACATACCAAAATGAATTAATGAAGAGATGCTGTTCCACCTCTTTGCATTTTCTTTTAATAAATCATTTATTTTTCCCTCACTCTGGAACTTTTTTCTCAGGGATTCATCATTTAAAACTGGTTTTAATGTTCACAAGCCAGGGAGTCTCAAAGGTAAGAACGAACTCTTCATTGTGTCTGCTCACCAGCAGACACAATGGGATATGTTACTGGATTTTTTTTTTTTTTGAGTTGGAGTCTCACTCTGTCACTCAGACTGGAGTGCAGTGGCCGCTCCCGGCCACTGCAGCCTTGACCTGCTGGGCTCCGGTGATCCTTCCACCTCAGCCTTCCAAGTAGCTGGAATTACAGGCGCACGCTACCACACCCGGCTAATTTTTGATTTATTGTAGAGATGAAGTCTCGTCAAGTTGCCCAGGCAGGTCTCAAACCCGCGGCTCAGGCAATCCACTCACCTTGGCCTTCCAAAGTGCTGGGATTACGGGCTGAGTCACCAAGCCCGGCCTGTTACTGGATTTTTAAGAAAAGCCTTTTATTTCCACTAGTGATTCTTTCCTTTATTAATATTGTAGAGTCTGCCACCTTACAGAAGAAAGTAAAAAGATTCATCTTGCACAGTTGGTTTCATGTGACACTGACAATTCCATAAATGGAACTGGGTTTTAGAACTGCTGGGTGAGTATTCTAGTGGTTATGGCCATTGCTACAAATTCCTATAAGAACTTTCACTAAAAGGAGAGCGAAAAAATGTTTCTACATTTAAAGCAACTGATCATGGATATAAGAGCTCATCTAACATTGGCTTAGTGAATTCCATGACTTAGAGCAACAAACAAACTAAACTGTTTAATCCCCAAAACAGTAGTGGGACATTTAGACTTTTCCAACCTAAAGATAAGCAGCAGTTTTTGATGGTGAATTGATGTGTTGTTTCACTGTTGGTTTTTATTTCTGTGGTTTAATTTAAACAACTCTGGATCATGGACCACACATTTTATTACAGGTACCAACAAATACTCGGTAGGACAAAGTGATAGTACGAAATAAGCAACAACAACAAAGAACTAGATACCTAGACAGTTAGAACTGGGTCTAGCTAGCTTAAAACTCTAACCAAGAGAAGAAAAATGTCTAGTACCTTGACTTTGGCAGTACATCCCGAAAGTCGAAAAATTCCTTCAGATTCCAGACCCGATTCCTCAACTTTCTCAAAAAACTAGAAAACAATGATATATTACAAAATAAGTACCTCCATATGATTATAAACATCTGAAATAATAATGATGATGACATGAATTGATAACCAAGCATGTACAAGGGCCAACAATTAGGTTCACAAACTCATCCTGGAAAAAACATATATATCTCATTACTGAATATCACTATGGTCACCATCAAAGTATACCCCTTAGGAAGCTATGCACTGATGCCAGTGCCTAGGCCATCTGTCAAAGCAATTTTGGAACTCTTTTCCTGGAATGGCCATCAGAGCTGTCGTGGCACTACCCTTCATGTCCTGAATGCCATAAAATGTCTTTCTTTCAGTATTTCCTTTATCTTTGGGTAAAGAAAAAGTATATGGGGGTCAGATCAGGTGAGGAGGGGGAGTGTTGCAAAATCTGTATCATGCAGCCAAGTTAAGTGCATGGTGGTAAGTTCACGAACTTAATTGTCACACCTCACAAATAACAATGACAGCTCTGATGGCCGTTCCAGAAAAAGAGTTCCAAAACTGCTTTGACGGGTAGACTGGGCACTGGCGTTGGTGCATAGCTTCCCAAAGGGGGTCCTTCGAAGGTGACTGTAGTGATATTCAGCAATGAGGTAGATAACACTTTTTCTTTTCTTTTTTTTTCTGTTTTGAGTTGGAGTCTCACTCTGTTGCCCAGGCTGGAATGCAGGGGCATACTCACGGCCACCCCAGCGTCTACCTGCTGGGCACCGGTGATCCTTCCATCCCAGCCTTCCAAGTAGCTGCAACTACAGGCGCACGCTACGACGCCAGCTAATTTTTTATTTATTGTAGAGACGAGGTCTCACCAAGTTGCCCAGGCTGATCTCGAACCCATGGGCTCAGGCAATCCACTTGCCTCGGCCTCCTAAAGTGCTGGGATTATAGGCTGAGCCACCGAGTCCGGCCTGGTAACACTTATTCTAGGATGGTTCACGAACCTAATTGTCAGACCTCATATATGTGGCAACCACTCTATGAGGTCAACATTATCTTCTAATTTATAAATGAGGAAATGGAGATTTAGAGAAGTTCTATAACTTTCCCAAGATCAACCTCATAAGTAGTGCCACTCTCTCAAGCTTGTGTTCTTTTTATTTCTTTGTTTGTTTTAGCCAGGGTCTCTTTCTGTCACCCAAGTTGGAGTGCACAATCACAGCTTACTGTAGCCTTAAATTCCTGGGCTCAGGTGATCCTCCTGCCTCAGTTTCCCAAGTATCTGGAACTACAGGTACATGCCATCAAGCCCAGCTAATTTTTTTTTGTATTTTTGGTAGAGATGGGGGTCTTGTTTTGTTGCCCTGGCTGCTCTTGAACTCCTGGCCTCAAGTGATCCTCCCTCCTTCAGCCTCCCAAAGTGCTGGGATTACAGGTATGAGCCACTATGCCCAGCCTCAAGCTTGTATTCTTAACCACTATAATATGCTGCCATTTAACCTTTTTAAGATCTAATTACTATATCTCTTTCTGCAAATTGATCAGTAAGAAATGATTCTAAATCTACTATCATTAGTTGCAACCACCTTGGCTAAGAAACTATATGAATTACAGATATCTAACCCCCAAGAAGTTGGAAATTGTAAAGGTTAATAGCTCCCAGGAGTTCTCATGGTGGGGATGGGTGTTAAAATAATAATAAAAAACACTACCACTTACTGTGAGCTTATTGTGAGACAGAGTTTATTCTCAGGACTTTGCCCATATTAACTCATAATCTTCACAATAATTCTGTGAGGTAGGTACTATTATCCCCATTCTACTGCTGAGGAGACATACAGTTCAATTCACTGTTACATAATAGAGCTGCTCACAACGCATCTTTGGAAAGGAAAAGTAACTTGCCCAAGTTCACACAGAATGAGGAGAGTCAAGAATCTGTTTTCCTTTCAAGAAATGATGCGTAGAACTAAGGGAGTTCTTTTAGATCTCAGAGAAATGGATGCTTAGGAAGAAGAGACATGTCATTAAGAGGTGACTATCTCAGAGGAACGGAAGAGTACTACCTCAAGTTGTCTTAAACAGTGAACACTGAGTGATAACGGTAATAACAGCTAACACTTATTAAGTTGCTAATATGATATAAACCCAGATTCAGTTTAGCTAGCATTTACTCAGTACTTTCTGTTTGCTTCCATTTGCTAAGTTCTGTGCTAGGTTTTTGCATCTATTTCATAATAATAACAACTCATGTGTTAAATCTTCTGTTTTTTATTTGTATGCATTTTCTTCAAACTCTGTCCTTTACATAAAGGACAAAGGGAATTTTGGTTTTAACTCAAAGGAGGAAAGACAAGTCTTGAAAGCCCCACGAACTTTGGACGTGGATATGTGCTGCTTTTCTTCTTTCAGTATCTCCTGCTGGCTGTGTGTTCTTGGGTAAGTTATCTCACCTTCCTATCCTTCAGTTACCTCATCAATAAAAGGGAGATGATACCACCAGCCTACTTGGGTCGCTCCGAGCTCATTAGGCGTGATAAGATATGGATGGCACCAGCGCAGCTTGGCCGGGGAAGGTTTCCCACCCACAGCTCCTGTGCACACAGGGGTTCCCAGCACTCTCTGGCTATCTGGTTGCCATCCTCCCTGTTCCCATCGCCTGCCAATCAGTCACCTGATTTGAGGAGTAGCTCAATTTGAGGCATTGGCAGTAAAATATAGGAAGATGGGAGACGCAGAATTGTCAGTGTGAGTAAATAAATACATGTTTCCTCAGTCAATATTTTTGTCTATCACTTAAAAACACATTTTAAAATTCAGCAAGATTTGTGATAAAGGCTTAGAATTTTAATTGTGCCACTGGATGTCACTGTTGAATGCATGCATACTTAGGTAAACTAGTGTAAATTGTTGGCTACAAAAACATACGACGTGAAAGCAAACAAGGCCAAGACTGGTGGCTCATGACTGTAATCTCAGCACTTTGGAAGGCTGAGGCAGGATAACTGCTTGAGCCCAGGAATTCGAGACCAGCCTAGGCAATATAGTGAGACCTCATCTCTACCAAAAAAGAAACTTAAAAAAACTAGCAGGAAGTGGTGGTGCAGTCCCAGCTACTTGGGAGGCTGAAGCAGAAGGATCGCCTGGGCCCATGAGGTTGAAGCTGCAGTGAGTCATGATCATGCTACTGCACTCCAGCCTGGGTAACAGAGTGAGACTTTGACTCAAAAGAAAAGAAAAAAAAAGGGCAAATCAGCTATTTAGCATTGATAGGCACATTTGGTAGTTCAAAGAATATTATTTTCAAAACCCCCTTCCACCAAAATTTTTCTCGTTGTCTAAATATGTCCTATCTGCCCAGTTACACCTAAAAAAATCCACCAGAACAAGCTGATTTTTAGACTTTATTAAATTTTGTTTGGAAAATTCATAAAATGATTACAAATACACACTTAAGAATCCTGTCTATATCTCAGCAATTACTTGTATTGTATGATCCATATGTGTATTGCTAATAATTAATGGCCCTCTTTATTTAGACAGAATAATCAAATGCAGACACAAACACACACATTTGCACAAATAATATTTAAAAAATATATAGCTGGAGGAAGTCATTGGTCAGAACATCTGTGTCTATCAACTGACATGTAAGGGTCAAACAGTGTAACAGGCTCCAAAAGTATATATCAAGCGTCTGTGGGCTGTTATGAGGGTGCATGGAATAAAGCTGAAAATCACCAAGGGCCTGAGTCTGAATAGGGTTTCAGTGTCTTTAAATTTAAAAGAAAATTCATTCATGGATTTATGACACACCAAATCACAAGCATGAAGCTCTGTGAACTTTCCCATTCATTTGTATCCTACTCACTTTTTGTAAGACCAGGGGAACTTTCACTCCAGGGTCTTTCTTTCGGTCATTGTCCAGGAGGGCTGTAAGTGGAACTCCAAAAATCCCATTGTCTTCATTGTAAAATAGTCAAGGGGGAAGAAAGAAAAGAATCAGAAAAGCACTGTCTTACTCCATGGTGTCAAAGTGTTAAAACCAGAAGCGATCAGTCTTCTTAATTACCTCGTCCTTTTACTTTCTCTGTTTTGTTTCTTTTTAGCTGAATTCCAAAGGCATCAAAAAAAGCAGTCAGTTCAATCAGAGAGAGATGGCGAATTTTCTTCATGTCTTCAGCAGACAGATCTCCTGCTTCAGTTAAGCCAAATCTGGTTTTCTGAACAATAAATTTCTAGAATACACAATGAAGACATTTATTATTTACGGCAAAGGAAAATTCTTATGCCTTCCCCAAAATGTCACCTGGACATTCTAAATATAGCAAAACATGCTATTTGCAAAAAAATCTCTAAGTAGATTTTGCCATATCATAGGGATATTATGAATATGTTGTTCAGAACACTTGCAGATCACTACTATGCTAATTAGAAGCAAAATAGTGGTCTGAAGTATACGGTAACATGGCCATCACAACTGTGGACACTGCCTTCTTATAAGGAGCATCTTGTATTGTCACACAACACACATGCCAGGCAATGCAGGGAATATATACATCACGGTCCTTAATTGGATTATACGTGATACACACATAAAAGGCAACACACCTGGGTGCATGCCAGGAGAGCTTTAGACCTATCTTTGGATAGTCAGTCCATAGACCAGGGTTCATCTATTCCATCCTGCACACTTTGAAAGACTCTTAGTAATCTCTCAGTTTAAACTGGTTACACATGCCTTCTGAGACTGCAGCTATTCTGCCTTAAGAAGCAAAGCTAGATGATTCCAAATTCTTAAAAAGCAATAAGCAGAGGAAGTGCAAATAATTCTATTACCATTTTGAAGACAATACTGCTGTTTTAGCCTCCTTTTCCGTACTAAGAAACAAAAGACACTAAAATAGTAACAACAATAAATCCTTCAACAATCTAGAAATATGCATATTGTGAAGAATTTAAGCAGCAAAACCTCTAAAAATCAGATTACTCTTACAGAATATCCTCAGGTACATTTGCTCTCAGAAACCTGACATTGGAAAAAATCCTAATGAAGAAAAATCCCTTAGTTATTTAAATTACAAAGTTTTAAGAACACATTCTCAGCTGGGCATGATGGCTCAGGCCTGTAATACCAGCACTTTGGGAGGCTGAGGCGAGAGGATTGCCTGAGTCCATGGGTTTGAGACCAGCCTGGGAAACTTGGCGAGATCTCGTCTCTACAATAAATCAAAAAATTAGTGGGGTGTGGTAGTACACGCTTGTAGTTCCAGTTACTTGGAAGGCTGAGGCGGAAGAGGCCACAGTGGCCATGAGTGTGCCACTGCACTCCAGCCTGGGTGACAGAGTGAGGCTACAGCCCAAAACAATAATTAGTAGATAGATAGATAGATAGATAGATAGATAGATAGATAGATAGATAGATAGATAGATAAAGATAGCTAGATAGATAAAGATAAATAAAATAAAATAAAGTTTGGCACACTGAGGTTTAAATTCTGTTTTTGCTCCTACTAGCTGTGGGGCTTTGGACATGTTACTCAGCCTCTTTGGGCCTCGGTTTGCTGAGCTATAAAACAGGAGTAATCACTAGGGTCCACCTTTTAACTGGAACACCTAGTGCAGTGTCATGCCTGCAGAAGGTACTCAGTGAGTCTTTCCTGTCCTCTGCTTCGTCTTTGTCATGGAGTGGTTGTCTGGGAATAGTTCAGGCTGCCTGGTGCAAAGATTCTGTTTTTAGGTGACTCGTTCCTTTACCCCTGATCAGAACAGAATATTTGGGATTCTACATCAGAAACTCCTCACACACGCATTGATTGACTAGCAAATAGATCAACGTAACATGGTTCTGTATGAGACTTTCAGGATATAATGTCCTGGATATATACAATGAGACTTTCAGAATAACAATGCCCATAGCTCCATGTGCCCATCCCAAAATAATATAAATTCTTGAACTGGCTTTGATGAGTTTTTAGTGTCCTATGAACTCATGCTTCTAGTTGTTATGAGTATCTTGCGACTGCACTCCCTTCTGACGTGGCTGATAGAAGCATGAATGTGTAAAGGCAGGGTCTACACTGACTTAGAAGTGAAGTAAGGATACAAAGTGGAAAAAAGCTCACAAGCCAGATGGAAATCCTACTGCATCTGTAAAACTGTATTCAAGGACACACTCTCACAATTTTTCCTCAACCCACAGCTGCACAATAAATGGTGCCCCAAATAATACTACACATGGTGGCATGCAATACTGATGCCTGGCCTCTCCAGTTTCTTTGTGCAAACATAGAGATATTAAAAAAATAAATCTCAGTTTTGTCCCATGAAGAAGTCACAGGAAGTTACTGGAATAATCATGAATGGTTTTACTTACAGTTAAAGCATAGTCTTCCTTCTTAATCTCTGACTTCTTAAGTTTATGTCTTTTTGGAGCTTCTGTTACCATTTCTGAATAAGACACTTCAAAAGACAACTCTTCAGCCTCTGGCGGAATGTTCTTTTCCAGATAATCATCATCTAAAAAAACAAAGAATATACAATATTTACTATGCCATTTAGTCAATCAATACTATTTACTATGAAAGAAACACAAAACACAAGTTAATCCCCAAGTATGTTAGAATGTTTATATCCAAGGAAAAGCAGTATGCTAACCCAAACGTATTTGGTTAAACAATAATGTAGCATGATCAGACATCCACATGAACGCATTTCTATCATCATTATCCAAACAAACTTTTCATTTAATCTGATTTTTAAAAAATATTAGATTTTTATGTTTCATGAAAATTGCTAAGGATTATTAAAAGTTCAAAAATGGGGTATTTGTATATATTCTTATGATACTATAATTAAGCTAATCCCAATGTTACTGTTAGGGGAACCAGAGGCTTAAAGCAGAAGAAGAAAGGGTGGAGTCCTGCTAGAATTCCTATTTTTACTTCTCTTGTTTTTCTTCCTCAAACTGTGGAATACTTGCCTTTTAAAATCTGTTCAAATTCAATTTAGATTTCACCACTAGGTTTGTGCAGGAGAATTAATCTGAATTTCTGTAATCTGAGATTGGTTACCTGACTGTGTATGCTATTAAGAAAAAGCTGAAGGGGTTATAAGTAATGCCCTTCAAAATGCTTCCCTCAAGCTAACTTGAAAATTAAGGCATAGATTCCTTGAGCAAAACCAAGTTGAATTCATAAATCATATGAGCAATTCTAAACTGATTTCTGACTAAGATTTCGGCATGTCACCTTGTTTCATTGCCTGACAGAAACTGTTCATATGTGAAGAAAGAATTATTTGATCACAAAAAGAACTCATTCTCTTTTGCCCTCTTCTACAGACACTGACTAGAAGACTACCCAACAGAACAAAAGGAACACGAGGCAGAATTAGTAGCAAGCCTAATTAATTTTACATTAAAGTTAGGTGGAGAAATTTATAAGTCAGCAGATTTAAGAATTCTGAATAGTAATACTAATTGAAAACACAATAAATGGATGCAGCATGGCTTAGACAATGGCAAAGGGAGAGCAATAATTTTCACTTGTCATGCACACGCTTGCATTCAAAACAGAGCAAAATAAACGACAGAATACTATGAATGTCCTAAGGCTCTACGAGAGGATTCTTTGGAGAGCAGCAATTAAATAGGCCCATGCTCCAAACCACAGGACCACTCCATATAGATGTCTGTCTTTTAGTGGAGTGATGTGAACTAAATTACAGTATGGCAACAAATAGAACAGTGTGGGATACTAATTTCTGGCAAGGCCCTTCTTTTTGAATTTTTTTCCTATCAGCTTTATTGAGATATACTTCACATGCTATACAATTCACCCATTCAGAGTGTACAAGCCAATGGATTTTAGTATATTCACAGGGTGGTGCAGCTATCACTACAGCTGATCTTAGAACATTTTTATTACCCCAGTTTCTTTGATTTTTGAAGACAGTGCCAAAAGTACAGGCTCTAAGAGTGTATATATTGTGGGAAACTTTGAGGAACCACAAAATATAGCCTGAGGGGGTCTATTTTCTATAAGGAGAATTTGAGAATCCATACTGGTCCACCCAGGGAGCCCACCTCTCCAGTGGAGGAGGCCCAGATAAAGGCCACCTCTACCATCTTTTCTGGTGCTGTATCCACTTGAGTAGTAATTAGGGATCCTTGGAAGTGTCCTGCTTCCCGGACCACTTGCAACCATCGAGGAGATCCAGATTACTCGTGCAAAAGGCTTCGAGTCAAAGACACTACCCGAGTGAGTAGTTTCTAGATGGTGTGGTGTTAGTGAAGGAGAACAAGATTCTGCTTCCAAATTGGCTTGATTTTGTGTGGGGTGACAGAATGGGCTGTTTGGAGGTAGGTGGGTAAAGTGAGGATCAAAGTTACAGAATTAAAATGAGGAGAAAAGCACATATATTTTGCTTTTTGAAATTCACTGCTAACTGTATTGAGTGCCAGAACAAAAGAGAGAGGATGCAGCTGAAGTTCAATAAGAGGCCTGTCACTCACCACTCAAGGTGTTCTGAACTGACTGTCCAGGGTCTGGAGATCCATTGGAATGAACTGGAATGTCTGCAATACTCTCCAGTATAGACTGCCAAGCAAGGGAAGATGAACAAGACATTATACCATGAATACAGTCTGTCCCACATTTCAGTCTGACTTTTGTTTGTGATATACAAGAGTTCTTTTCACAAAAAAAGCACTTCTTGATTTCTTAAAGGGCCTACCTCTCATTTCATTTGTTTCTACATTCAGTTCAAACAGGTTTCTCATATAGGTTTCTCAAAAGGAAACAAGGTCAAGGTCTAGTTCCCTATAAGCATGCCTTCTTGGCTCTTAAATATTTGCTACTTATACATTTGCTAAGATGTAGAAACTATGATGCTTAATATCACACAATTTGATAATTATAATATCATTTGTTAATTAATCTTCATGCATTTTTGTCTTAACTATATCAATCATTTTATTACTATAACATTAACATATTAATTCCCTCACTGCAAAATATAGAATGATGATAACTTTTTTAATTCAGTTTCCCCTCCTAATTAATTTAGTACTTACTTCATTGAGATCCTGCCAATGCACTGAACTCTCCTGCAATATTATTAGAAGTTGAGAGTATCTATCTTTGTAGAGTTCTGCACATCGGGTTATGCTCAAGTCATGGGTATCAGTAAAAATTTACACAGAAACCCTACCCAAAAATTTACATGCAAGTTAGATACATTTTAATGTGAGTATCTGTGGGTGAAAACCTGCTATTCCATCAAGACTCTTTTATATGTTATTCACACATAAAATTTGTTCATTTCCCCTCAGAGCCTGATGTTGCTTCTTTCATTCTCATATGTACTTAGCAGTAACTGAACACCTGCTTCATAAAAGATCCTTTATCATGTGCAACAAATTGCACAACGACATCTCAAATTCTGAGCTTTATATTCTCCTTTATTTCTATTTTATTTAAAAGGAAATAATACATTTCTAACAATACAAACAGCATGTGACTACGTGGCCAATTATTAAAACACAGATGCTCAATTACTGTAATTGGTGGAAGAATGAAAAAACAAAACAAAACAAAAGGTCTAGGGCCATGTAGTTCATTGTCAGTCATATTTTAGGTAGCTCTAAAACCTAACACTACAAAATAAAGATTACTTACACACTAGAAACCTTAAAAAGACGTGGGCAACTTATCAGTGGTTTCCTTACATTTTCCAACAAAGAAATGATTTGTCAGACTTTGAAATAACTCATCCATGGGAAAGAAGACGCTTCTGAAAATTGATAAGACTTTTTATTTATTTAGGGCTTGAAGCTGATAGTTTGGAATGCTTAAACCTCCCATCATTTTCTAAATTTGCTCAGTTGGTTTAACCCCTACCCAGCCTATTGTGTTAAATGACTGCCTGCTCTTTGCAATGTAAATAACTGTGGGACTAGTTCTTGGGGGAAGTAGAAGTTGGAGTCATAATCCCTGCTCTTGAGTTACTTATAGTGAGGAGATAACATTTATGGAGCATTATTAAAAGACAATAAATCCACTCTTAAGAGCTAATTTCTGCAATACGAATCGTGCGTTATTGGAGAGTTACAGAGAGGGAAATGCTGCCCAGTTTTTCATTGATGAGCTGGTTGAACTTTAGTTGGAACTCAGGGAATGATGAAAAGAACTTACAAAGATAGAGGAGACAGAAGCATTCAGACCAGAGATGGAAACAGAGATTTCAGGTATGGACACATCTGAACATTTCAGCACAAGGGATCATTAAGAGACTGGGGTGCCAGGAGCTGAGTCGTGGCATTAGAAAAAGAAAAGGAATAAATTAATCAGGAGAGTCATCTCAAATTATCGAAGATTTTGAAAGCCAGATAGAGGAGCTGAGATTTAGAATCCTAAAGGTTAGAAACAAAACAAAGGAGCACTCTTTTGTTAAAGCAAGGGACTGACGGTGAAAATGAAGCAGAAAGAGCAGCCTGCCAACAAACGGTCTATGAGTTTTGACACAGGTGGACTGACAGGTTGACTGAAAAGGCTAGATGCTTGACATATAGTTTTAAAACATTCATTACCCATTAAGGACCATATTATTAGCATTGCTCTTATTTGTACTAGTGATTTTAATGTATTCAAATATAAAGGCCACTCCCATTCAAAACAACCTTCCCTTGAGAACTGATCCTACCATTTCCCTAATGTGCTCAATTATACACATTTGCTTCTCACCAGGGCTTCCATCACTAAGAAAAGGCAGTATTTTCCCTTTGCTGAAACTTGCTCTACTGCCCAAGTGAGACCAAGCCAGGACCTTAGAGTAGACTATGAGGGGGTTATTATTTTAAATTCTAAATTGTAGATGGTACTATCTATTACAGTTGTATCTCAAAACTAGACTTCGACTAGCATTATTTGTCTTCTATATTCAACGAACACCATACCAGACATTTTCAATTCTCTGTTGATTACTCTTAGGAGAAATTCATTGATTCAAAAAACGTTTCTAACCTTCCTGACAGGCTGTTTGGTTTCTGCTAATGGTCGGAGTCTATGTGTTATACGACTCTATATATGAAAGCCACCTGTGCTTGAGTAAACAGAAATAGTGAGGCTGTCTTAATTTTCTGCACCTAAGTTCAGAATTGACAAATACACTGTGCCAAACTTCCCAGAGACCAACTTAAATGAGTCGCATTCACTGACAAATATACAATGTATTTTGAAATAAAAAATTTAACAACAATTACAAAATCTATTCAAACATGAATTCAAGAGTGTTCCAATGACATCTTGGATTAAAATATAAATCATATCTGAAATTATAATCTAGATATCAAAGACAATGAGATACCAAATATCTGGCCAGGTATGGTGGCTCATGCCTATAATCTCAGTACTTTGAGAAGCAAAGGCAGGAGGACTGCTTGAGCCCAGGAGTTTGGACCAGTCTGGACAACACAGCAAGACTTTGTCTCTACAAAAAACCAAAAACATTAATTGGGCATGGTGGTGTGCACCTGTGGTCCCAGCTATTTGGGAGGCTGAGCCCAGGAGGTTGAGGTTGTGGTGAGCAGTTATCATGCCACTGCACTCCAGTCTTGGCAAAGGAGCAAGAACCCAACGAGAGAGAGAGAGAGAGAGAGAGAGAGAGAGAAGGCTTAAGACTCAAAATGTAGTTACTAAAGGATTAAGTCAGTATTTTCGGACTACTCTAACAACTAACCATTTTGCTTAACATTTCTAAACAAAGATACTCTGAATAACAAACAAAGTAAGTCAACTTGGAGATTGGTGCCAGGGAGATTTTTTTAGACCCAATACCATTGAAACTTTTATTTATTTCATTGCTGACATTCAAATTGCTTTCAGAAAAACAAAATGAAAACAAAAATAAAATGAGTGATTAACTTATCCCAGACAGCTCTATCTACATGTGCCATACAAGACCATTTCCTTGCTCTTACACTGTCAAACTTTCAAGAATTCTATTTGTAGACAATCTGCTCAATAAGGATTTGTTGAATGGATGACTAAATGAACCAATGATGTGGCGACGTTAGCAGCAAAGAATAAAGAAACAGAAAAACATGACTGTCTCATAGAAATAAAATTGTGGCCATGGAACTGCCATGCAAAAACCTAGAAAGCCAGGCAAGCCACCATCCTCTTCCTTGGCAAGCCCATCATGCGGCCATCCTGCTTCAGGTGTGTGCCTGGAACCACACGCAATCCTTTGCTTACAGGCTTGTACACAATGCTGGGGTGTTAAAGCCTGCTGGAGATCAGACCAGTCAGGAGCTTACACATTCCCTGAAAGGTGTTGGAGAACCACTGCAGGTTGTAGGCAGGACTGCATTTTAGACCAATGCCTTGCAGCTGTGGGAAGGATGGGCTTGAGGGCAATAGAGTCTGGGGATCACTAAGGTGACGGCTTCAACAGCGCGGGAAGATGACGATGAGTTTCTGCACTAAATAAATGGTTGTAAGAAAGGAGGGGAGTAACAAGATTCTACCATTCACATGACAAGATCCACTGGTCTCAAAAGGACAGGCAGAGTGGAGGCTGACATGCAGGGATGACTCTTGGGCTATGGATGCCACCACCTGAGATGGAAATAAAGGGTTCTGGGCAAGTCCTTAGAGCAGCAGTCTCCAGCCACAGGGGTACAGGTAAATCCATATTACAGCAGTTACTAGAGTTTGTGGACAATTTACTTTGTTTTTATTAATATATGGGGGGGATTTGAGGGGTGATATCTAAAGTAGAGACATTCTCACTCATTCGCATTCCGATGCCTGGTTTTCAATGGGAAAGTAAGAGCTGGATGACAGTCAGGGCGTCGGACACTGGGAATTCCTGACCCACCTATGCCATCACCTATCAGCTCAACGATCAAAGTCACTCACATTATTTTATCATGCTTATATGATCACTGTGCAATAAAACAAAACAGCCTCCTAACCAAAAAACACAACAGAAAAGCACATTTACATGGGACAATCACATTATCTTTCTAAACAATGGGAATACCCAGAAGCCTGTCATGCATATGGGTGTCAGCTGTTCTTCAAAATGGACAGTGGTTGAGAAACCACTGCCACCCTCATCTGAGAGACCACTGTGCTAACTGCTGCCTTCCATCCTTGCCATTGAACAACTGCCACCATCTAACAGGGTCTCTCCTGTTTTCTGGGGTGGGGTGTCCATCCTGATACCAAGTGTACATTCTCAGTGGGGGTGAAAGGTGGGAGAATGACAGAGTACAAGTTCTGTTACTCAAGGCCAAGTGAATGGATCTGTCTAGAGAAAAAGGTCTGCATGGGCAAGTCCTGTGAACTAAGGTGGGAAATGCAGGCAACAAGAGGAGAACCTTGAACATCAGGATGAAGGTGTCTAATGCATCCTGCAGGTAAAAGGGACTGCCAGGTTAAGATGGCAGTTAAGCTGGATCATCAAACCTCTGGGATTTTTCTGTGTGAATCCAGCCAAGAGAATTGAAGTGAACAAATTCCTCCACATTGGATACATGTAAGGAACATCCTTTGCCTTCTGGCTGCAGTGGTATTAATTCATGGAGTCCTCTTTCAAACTGAGATCTACTCATTCTGGAGTTCTGAGCCTCCTTCCTAAGGTTACAAGGTTGTTGGATCTAAAAGCAGCTGAAGGTTCTTTGCAAATCTTAGTTCAAGCTTTTAAAAAAATCTGTCTTGGAGAGATTGCTTCCTCTTACCTTCCTACATCAGTTTCTGTGACTTGCAATTGTGCCTTGACAGGCAATTGTGTCGACAAGCGACGACTTACCACAGAGCCACTCCTGGGAACTGCAAAACTCCCTTCTCTGTCCTGGGACGCATCAGACAGGGTAGTACTGTTGAGAGAAGCATCATCTGGCTAAATGGAGAAATAAAAGTACCATTCTTACTTAGGCAAATGCTTTCTATGTGTTTATGTGTATGTTGTGCATGTCGAGATACTTGTGGCAGCATACGCAGCACGGACAACTCCACCAGGCATTTGTGGCAGTGCCAGGCCCTATGAACAACACCAGCCTCTGTGGCAGACACTGCTTTGGCCTGCCACAAACTCTAATTGCCTTAATAGTATCTTGGTTTTGTTCCAGGGAGTTAGGCGTTAAATTTAAAAACTTGATTTCCAGGCTCATTTGCAGCTAAGAGGGATCATATGACAATTTGGTTAACAAAGTATATGTGTAATTTTGCCAAGAAAAATAATAGAGTCAGTTGATACAAGCTCGTGACAGGACCCCAGATGGCAGACTAGAGCTGCCAGGCAACCTGTACAAATAAGGACAATGTGCACTAGGAAGGAAGGCAGGGAAAGAAGAGCAAACCCAGTTGTGTCCACACATGGCTGCTCTGTGAGACTGGGACCACCAACCCTAGGGGTCACAATGTGAAGCAAAACAAGTCTTACTTTTTAACTGCACGTAGCCAAACACAAGCTTAACCAGTCTAATCGCATCTTTTTTTTAAAAGCAGATTCTATGACTGTCTTTTGAAGTGAATAGAATTCAGTAGCAATAGTACCCAGTTGCTTTTTCATTTATAAAGTTGGAACTAAGAGATTTTTGCTACAGTGTACAATGGTGCTACTGAAATTAAGAGATGAACATTCTTCTTTACCAAATGAACCTTATTGCAAAATGTAACACATTTGATACTTATGAAAATACAATATTTTGTCTTTCAAAAACTGTCATTCTTCATTATGCTTGACTATATTTTTTTCAGTTTTCTAGTTACGATATCCATTGCTTGATAAAATGAACAAAAACTTTTTTTAAAAAGGAACAACAACAAAAACCCCATAAGAACTAATACAATAAGCTTAAGTCAAGATGGTGAACGACCATCATCTACCTCCCCTCCCACCCCAATTCACCACAAATGGCAGAAAAATGTTTTTTAAAGAAACATTTTTTTTTTTTTTGAGTTGGAGTCTCACTCTGTTCGCCCAGACTGGAGTGCAGTGGCCGCTGCCAGCCACCGCAGCCTCCACCTGCCGGGCTCCGGCGATCCTTCCACCTCAGCCTTCCGAGTAGCTGGAATTACAGGCATGCGCTACCACGCCCGGCTAATTTTTTTTTTGATTTATTGTAGAGGTGTGGTCTTGCTGCCCAGGCGGGTCTCGAACCCGCGGGCTCAGGCAATCCACTCACCTCAGCCTCCCAAAGGCGCGGGATTACAGGCTGGGCCACCGAGCCCGGCTAAGAAACATATTTTTAACAGCAATGGAAACCAGCAAAGAATTCTATAGTAGAACAACTGAGAAATCTGTAGGTAGAAAGCAAATAGGATTGGTTTATAAGATAAAAATCTCTTCTTAAAAGCAGCATAAAAGAAAATGTCTAGGAAGAGAAGCAAAGACCAAACAAATAAGAAAGAATGAGCAAAGATAAGAAAGGGACACAAATAATTAAGAAATGTTTACCAAAAACAAGAGCCAATTAGATCTCTCCTCCTTTAAATATGTAGACAATCTCTAAATATAACCCAGGAAATACACAAACATGCAAACACACACACACACACACACACACACACACACACACACACACACACACGATGCAACCTAATTTATTTATTTAGAGTTAGAGTCTCACTCTGTGCCCAGGTTGGAGTGCAGTGGCACACTCACGGCCACCACAGTCTTGACCTGTTGAGCTCAGGGGATTCTTCCATCTCAGCCCTCCGGGTAGCTGGAACCACAGGTATGTGCCATCATGCCTGACTAATTTTTTGATTTATTGTAGAGACCAGGTCTTGCCAAATTGCCCAGGCTGGTCTCAGACTCCTGGGCTTAGGCAACTCTCTCACCTCTGCCTCCCCAAATGCTGGGATTACAGGCATGAGCCACCCGCCGGACAAAAAGTACAATCTAAATAAAACCCCTTGGGGGTGGATGGGTTTCTAGTGTGAGCACAGGAGTTTAAAGGAGAAGGAACTCTGGAGGCCACGACAAAAGACATGGGGATGAGGGGAAGAACAAAAAATGAGACCCACTTTGCCTAGAAGTAATAAATTAGAGTTTTCCATCTTCCCCATTGGTTTTGCAATTGGGGAGAGTATGTACCAATTAACTTACCCCCTTTACCCACCTTAAGGTTAAGCATACTCTACTCACAGGAACACACAATCAACCCTTTTGGTCTTTCAGGAAAACAGATCTACTCAACTGCAGAGGAACCATACCATTTCCTATGCAAATCAATTGAAAAACCTTAGATAAAGTCCAGCTCTATGCCTCTGCAGAAAACTTTAGGGCCCAGACAGCTGTAGTTCAACCTCAAGTGCTGACAGCTTCTGCCTCGTAGAACACCTTTCACACTGTGTTTCCTTGGGTAGAGTCTTTGGGTGGATCCTATCGCCCTCCTGCCGATTCTGACAGGCGGGGGGCTGGGAAGGGATTGGAGAGCTAGACGAAAGAAAGACACCTGGGGTTCACAGTCTTGGTCAGAAGCTCTGCCTCCCCTGGAAGCACAGCCTCAAACCAGAAGACACTAGCAGCCGCCCAGCGGGAGGTGTGCAGTCCCCTGACCAGGTGGTACTCACATTCAGGGCAGACACTTCATTGCTTGCATCACTTATCGCTACATGTTCCAAATGCTAATGTGTGCTCCACATGAGATGCTTACATTTGGAAAATAACTGGAAAAAAACCCTAAATATTTATATCTATGTTGATACTGAAAATACTGAAAAAATATTTACATGGTAGTCTGTTACTTTCTGTGCGAGCTCACCCACGAACACCAAGCTTTAGTTGACAACATCCTCCATTAGGTTATGCAATAACAAACTTTTTTTGTTGTTGTTTCTGCCTGTAGATTTTTTTAAAGAGAGAATTTAGTTGTTTTGGATTTATCTATTAAATTACTCTGAGTTTGAGAGCTATGAGTTATAGGGGGTGTGGCTGTATTTGCCAACGATCTGAATTATGTGGCATCTTTACCTTAAGGGAAATGAGAATATATATTCTTTACAGCAGTGGTCCCCAGTCTTTTTGGCATCAGGGACTGGTTTCACGGAAGATAGTTTTTCCACAGACTGGGGTGGAGGTAGGGAATCATTAGGCATTAGATTCTCATATAGAGGCTCAACCTAGCTCCCTCAAATGTGCAGTTCACAATCGGGTGTGTGCTCCTATGAGAATCTAATGCCATGCAGATCTGACAGAAGATGGAATTCTGTTCATCCTTGCTCACCTGCAGTTGTGTGGCCCAGGTTCCTAACAGGCCATAGACAGGTAGTGGTCCATAGACCGGGAGTTGGAGATCCCTGATTTACACTACATATATACTACATAAATGTTCATAGCAGTACATTCATAAAGCCCCAAACTGGAAATAATCCAAATGTCCATCATCAGATGAATATCAATAATGGTATATTTATTTACACAATGGAATAGTATTAGTAATAAAAGGACCAAACTTCTAACACACGCAATACAAAATCATTCTGAATGAAGCAAGCCATACATAAAAGAACATATTATATTTATAATTAGACTTATATGAAAGGGGAAAATAAACTAAAATGTTACAAATCACATCTGGGTTTGCCTTTGTGGGGTTGGGGTGGGGTCACTGACTAAAAAAGGGCCTGAGAGAAATTGTTGGGTGATGGAAATGTTCTATATTTTGATTAACTGTGGTTACATGGGTGATAACATTTGTTAGAACTAATTGAACCTAGGTGTGGTGGCAAGTGTCTGTAGTCCTAGTCCTAGCTACTTGTAAGGCTGAGGCAGGAGGATCACTTGAGCCCAGGAGTTCAATGCTCCATGCAGTGAGCTACAATTGTGAAACTGCATTCTAGCCTGGGCAACAGAGCAAGACCCCATCTCTTAAACTAGACAAAACAAAAACAAACAAAAAATTACCTAATTGAATTATACACCTAAAATATAAACATGTATAGTCTCTAGTTATAAAGAAAACACATAAAATGATTTGATTCCTTAAAAATAATTTAATTTTTTTTTTAAGTTGGAATCTCATTGTCGTCCAACCTGGAGTGCAGTGGCATGCTCACGGCCACTGCAGCCTCGACCAGCTGGGCTCAGACTATCCTTCTGCATCAGCCTCCCAAGCAGCTGGAACTACAGGTGTGCGCCCCTGTAGTTGGCTAATTTTTTTTTTTATTGTAGAGATGAGGTCTCACCCAGTTGCCCAGGCTTGTCTCGAACCCCTGGGCTCAGGCAATCCTCTTGCCTCTGCCTCCCAAAGTGCTGGGATGACAGGCATGAGCCACTGTGCCCAGCAAAATAATTATTTTCTGAGAGACTTCAGTGGATGTTGCTGCCTTTAATCAAGGATATACTGCTATAATAATTTGTATATTAGAGAGGAAAAAGGTACTGCCGGAAATAAAAATCTTTGCTGGAATTTACAAAAAGAGTAGTAAGACAAGCTAAGTAAAAATACAACAATGCCCAAGAATAAATTTCTAATCTGGAACAAATGTTGAAGAAATCTAGAGGACAAAGCAAACAGACTAACATGAGAGAAAATTTAGGAAATATTTAAATTCAATTCAAGCAAAGCTTCTAATATTCGCTCTAGAAGGATGGGACATTAATGGAGAGAAAAAAAACTGTCCAGAAACTGAAGAAAGGAAACAGTTCTCAGACAGAAAAGATTGAGTACTGATCAGAATGAAGAAAAGGTAGATCCTTGAGAAAGTTCAGAACTGCAGCAATAAATTCAAAATTCATAAAATTAAAAAATTACAAAGAGGGCAAACAAAAAACCCAGAGAAGCTTATTTATAAAGGAATGAGTTTCAAGCAACATTAATAAGAAAAAAAATAAAACTATAACATCATACTAAGGGTTTAACATTCTGTCAATGCAAAATAAGAGAAACTCTATTGTACATTTTCCAGGAAAGCTAAGGTTTTCTGTTAAAAATAGACAGTCTGGCTGGGCTCGGTGGCTCAGCCTGTAATCCCAGCACTTTGGGAGGCCAAGGTGAGTGGCTTGCCTGAGCCTGCAGGTTCGAGACCCGCCTGGGCAACTTGGTGAGACCTCATCTCTACAATAAATCAAAAAATCAGCCGGCCATGGTAGCGCATGCCTGTAGTTCCAGCTACTTGGAAGGCTGAGGCGGAAGGATCGCCAGACCCCGGCAGGTCGAGGCTGAGGTGGCCGGGAGCGACCACTGCACTCCAGTCTGGGCGACAGAGTGAGACTCCAACTCAAAAAAAAATAGACAGTCCATTGGCACATGGTTCTAATGGAAACACACCAGACAAGACCAATCTGGCTTAGCGCTTTTGTTGTTGTTTTAGAGACGGGGTCTCTGTCGCCCAGGCTGGAATGCAGTGGTACAATCGGCTCACTGCAGCCTCGAACTCCTGGACTTAACTGAACCTCCCACCTCAGCTTTCTGAGTAGCTGGAAAAACAGTCAGGCACCACCATGCCTGGGTTGATTTGGTTTAACTTTTACGTATCAAAGTTGTGAATGGTTTTTCAGTTGCCCAGGTGAAGGTCATGTAACCCAAGCATGCCCTGATGAACCAAGCGTGTGGCCATGGGCAGAACCTAAGTGCTCAGAACCAGGAACAGGGACTGAATTAAGAAGAGGACACTGCATGCCAGGACTCAGGATCCAATTTGATGGAGTCTCGGCAGCACCCCATTGCAAGATCCAATCAGATCATATTTCATTACCCTTTTCCTATAAAACCTGCCCCAATCTCAGAGTGGGGAGAAAGATTTGAGTGTTTCCTCCCCATTCTAGTTGCAATAAAACTTTCCTGCTACAAAATCCAGATATTTTGGTGTCTGGCTTCAGTTGCACAAGGGCAAACTGACCCAGTTTGGTTCAGTAACACGAACAGCGTTATCAACACGGTACCAAAGTTCTCTAAGCATCATAAAAAGGAAAATGTTGGAAGTTTATACTAAAGTTGCCACTGTGTTGTTTTGCAATTGTACCAGCCTTCGTCTACCCACCACTAGTTTCTTATTTTGTGACAAAAACAAATTGCAACTTGTTTACAAGGTTCCTTAGATTTTCTTTTATATGAAACCAACACAGATGTAACTTGTGGTTTTTAGCAGATGGTATGATTGTATTTTGTAGCAAATTGTGAATAGCAAGTATAACTATTTGATTTTCATTTAAGACACTGGAAATAAACTATAGTGACTATTTTGCATTTTCAATAAACTAACCATTCAACTGAATATTTCATTTATGGCAACTGCACATAAGGAAAATGCTTCTTTTATCTGTATAAGAAATGATTTCTAGAGTAGATTTCTGATTATAATAGATTGGATTATAAACCTTTTGTAAATGCTTGGGTTAGTTACAATTGTGATTTTTGAGTCAAGGGTCAATCACATGAATCCATGAATAGAATAGTCTTTCATTGCAAGTAGCTTACTGCAAAATAAATACACCATTAATGAAATCATAAAGCATTATTTGGACCATTTTTTCACAGGTTTTTGGGAGATAGCAGACAAGCAACTAATTGTACATAAGGTGTATAAAACATACAATTTGATGAGTTTTGACAAATATATAGACCTATGATACTATCACCACAGTGAAGATAATGAACGAAATCAGGACTCCCATAAATGTTCTCATGCCTCTTTGGACTCTCTTCTTACCTTTCCTTCTCACTCTTCTGCAGGTCTCCAGGCAATCACTGACCAGTTTTTCCCTACTATAGATGAGTTTACATTTCCTATCATTATATATAAATTGAGTATTTTTTTCTGGCTTCTCTCAGAGCATAATTATTTTGAGACCCATCCATACTGTGTGTATCAAGTTTGTTGCTCATTATTACTGAAGAGTATTCCACTGTGTAGATGTACCACTTTGTTTATCCTTTTATCTATAGATGGACATCTGGGTTGTTTTCAGCTTCCGACTATTATAAAGAAAGCTGTAATAAACATTGTGTGGGCATATATTACCTATGTCTTTGTGTGAGCATATATTACCTATGAGTGGAATGGCTAGGTCTTAGAGGAAACATATCCTTAACATTTTAAGAAATTGCCAGCTAGGCATGGTGGCTCATGCCTGTAATCACAGCACTTTGGGAGGCCAAGGCAAGAGGATGGCCTGAGCCCAGCGGTTTGAGACCAGCCTGGGCAACATGGTGAGACCTCGTCTCTACAATAAATCAAAAAATTAGCTGGATGTGGTGGCAGCACCCATAGTTCCAGCTACTTGGAAGTCTGAGGTGGAAGGATTGCCTGAGCCAAGCAGGTTGAGGCTGCAGTGGCCACTCCAACTGACAGAGTGGCCACTGCAGAGTGCAACTCCAATTCAAAAAAAAGAAAGAAAGAAATTGCCAAATGGGTGAAACATTTTGTATTCTCATCAACAATGTATGAAAGTTCCAGTTACTCCACATTGTTGGCACTTCTTGGTATAGACAAATCTTTTGAATCTTGGCAATTCAACAGGATATCCAGAGATACGTCATTGTGGCTTTATTCATGCTTCCATAATCATTAATAATACTGAGCACCTTTTCATGAGCTTACCTATTAAACTGGGCTCATTTACTGCTGAATATTTTTCTTACAAATTGATTAATGGTAGATATGTTGGCAGCTGTTATCACCTTAATTATGTTGCATTTTTTCCAAGTTTTGCACAACTGTCTTAAAGAAATAGCTTCTTCTTTCATGCCTACCTCCAGTTCACCTGCTGTAACTTACCATGAGACCACCTGTTTTGGGAACTTCTGGTAGCTCTTTTTCTTCCTGGGTGCCATCCAACTGAGAAGAATGGTTTTCACAAGTATCACCTGGCTGATGAAAGAAATGGAAGTCATTTTTATCTAGGCATATCTTTCCAAATGTGATTGCATATACAAGTATGCATTACACTAGAATTTGTGTATATTTGTACAGTTGTGTGGAGACATACAGCCTGTGTGTTGATAACAGCACTTACCAATTCATCCATAATTATACTGATCCACATAAATGCTGTGCACTATAATAGGATTGGTCTCAGAGGCAAACTTTGCTAGCTACCTGGCACAATCTGCTTTTCTTTTCTTCCTTAACTTATGCATATTGCTCCAAGATGCTGTGTAGCTAACTAAAAAGACTTAGTGTGAGCATACGATGGTTATGTCCAATGAAATAGAATGGAATTCTACTTAGTGGAGTGTCCAGGAAGATGAATGACTTCTTGTTAAAGTGGATGAAATCAGCTACCAATGCTTCCTCCAGGAACATGGACATGGTACCAGTGATCCCCAGACATCTTATACATATTAACTATTAGCCCATACACTAACAAGAGCAGAGTGGAACGATGAAAAAGCTGATAGAGCCATGCTAGGGCAGCCATACAAGCCTTGGTTTTCCTCCTTAAGCTTCTTCTTTTTATAAGAAGAGTAAAACTCTAATTGCCCGAGTTATGTGACTTACTGATAAAGCCATGCTATTTTAAAGCCAGGCTTTATGACTGTACTTTGCAATGACTTATAATTCAATAGCCAAGAGAAAAGCAGCATCATGAAAAAGAAGTATAGTGATAACCATTTTGGGACAAACACATAATTGAGGAAAGAGAAGAATGTTTGTAATTATTTAATAACTTCAGAGATTTGAGAGGCTATTGCAGCCATAAGTCAGGAACTAACTATAACAATAAAGGAGAATCAGTGAAAGAAGTGGCATTCTTATGAATTCACAGTATAATTGCTGAATTCAAAATTCAATAGGGGCAAAATTATAACTATACATGGCAAAATTAGCACAATAAAATGACTAAAAATTAAGGATCTACAAAACGAAGTAGACGAAATCTACTGGCATACAGACTAAACAGAAAAAAGACTGGAAAATGTAAGAGACAATGGAAGATAAGTGAGTTTAATCCAAGCAGTGAAAGAAAGAATAGAGAAAATGGAGAGAAAGAAATAATCACAGAAATGATGGGAAGAAAATGTCCAAAATTGTAAGGAAAGGAACAGTTTCAGAAAACAAAAAGCTGAGGGCTGGTCATGATGGAAAAAAATATTTCATATCCTGTTGATATTCCAGTTCTCCAAAAATAAAGATAAACCAAAAAACTTTCCAGAAATATAAAAATGAAAAAAGGATATAAATAAAGGGATATGTTTTAGAAGGTATCAGACTTCTCAACAATAATACTGAATGAAAAAGCAGATGGGCCAATATCTACAAATTTCTGTAGAAAACTGATTTAGGGCCTCTGGCTTAAGACTCATCAATTTGGGATTTAAGTTTTTTGTATATGAAAATTTAGTATCCAGAGACATTTCTTGCCAGATTTGCTCAGAGAGTAAAAGGTACAGTCAGAGATGTTACATTTTGTAACATATGTGGTTATACCAGTTGGTGTTGTTATGATTCTTAGTCATTTTAGTAGGCTATCCCTCATCATTGTCCTGAGAGATAGGACAGTACTCGCTTCCTCATTTTATAAACTGGTAAGCAGCTCAGAGATGTGGCTGGGGTAACTTAAAATGTTTTCTACTGTGTCAGTGAAAGGTTTATTCATGTGTTTGGTATCATGCTTGCCCCCAGTTTATCTTTAAAAGGTGGTAAGGCCTTCAAGGATTTGAAATGAAAGAAACAGTAAAAGCCAAGTGGGAGAAGAACATTTTGACAGAAGACTGGAAAGGGAAAGGACAAGTAGAGCCATGCGGTAATTCTGCTTCCATCTGCCCATTTGAGGATCCTTCTGGTACTTTATTCATTCTCTCAGATGGAGCTCAAGACAGAACCATTTCACTTTACACCAAAGCTATAGTCAGTGGGTTGGCAGAGCATAGTTGGACGTGGGTGAGTGGTAGCTGATGAGAGAGAAACGCAGGGTGAGCTGATGTAAAATCATTTCATAAACACTGAATTCAAAGGCCAACTTTTATCATACATGGTAACTGTGAGTTACTAAACCTTATCTTTGGACCATTGGCATTGCTTTTGTTTGCACATCAAATTCATTTTTAGGCTGGGTGTGGTAGATCATGCCTGTAAATCCCCGCACTTTGGGAGGCCAAGGCAGGACTGCTTGAGCCCAGGAGGTCAAGCCTAGCCTAAGTAACATAGTGAGACCCTGTCTCTACAAAAAAAAAAAGAAAGAAAAATAAAAAAAATAGCTGGTGTAGAGGCACACACCCGGGAGGCTGAGGTGGGAGGACTGTCCAAGGTTGAGGCTGCGGTAAGCTGTGATTGTGCCACTACCCTCCAGTCTGTACAAAAGAGTGAGACCCCATCTCAAAAAATATGTATATTCATTTCTAAGTTAATGCGTAAAAGGCCTGTGTCTGGGGGGATTTTTTCTGGATTGTCTAGAGTAAGTACTAAGCGAGTGTTTGGTAAATAACTTCAGTTGTTTCATTTTGATTTTCCTGAAATCAAAGTTGACTCTGATCATTACTTTTTAAGAGTCAAAGAGGAAAATAAAGGCAAACAAAATTAATTTTACTTCCCTACACCCAGAAATATATTATATTGGGAGATCTGAAGAAGAGAGTCACCAATGCAGGCCTGACACACTCTCCCTAGAAAGGCTTATTTGCAAGGTTGTCTCTTGGCTGGTGTCTGGGAACTTGCATTTTAGGAGGTTCCTGTCATGCCCTAAATATTAAGATTGGGTCACTGTTCCCCAACTGTTCGAGCAAAAATATGTCTTATGCGGAACACCAACTTTCCTTCTGGGAGTCTGAAATTTTGTCACACATCAGATAGAGGGCGCCTATGTGATCAGCCTCCAGTAAAAATCTGGGGCTCCGAGGTTTAAAAGAACTTCCTTTGGAGACAGCAGTTTGTTGCTGAAGGAGTTGTATGTGACTCCACCAAAGGAGGACTCTTAGTACCTTGTACCTAGAATCCCTGGACTCTGTTCTATGAATCTTTTCCCCTTTGCTGATTTTGTTTTATATCCCTGTGCTGTAATAAATCATAGCCACGAGTATGACTTTATGTTGGGTCCTTTAAGTCTTACCAAATCACTGAACCTGGGGATGGTCTTGGAGACCCCTGGACACAGAAGCAAACCAGAATATATATTTTTGATATTTAAATTAATTCAGTTTATAAATATTTTAAAATTATTTTAAAATTCAGTTTATAAATATGTGAAGACTAGCACTTGTCAAATATATATATACTTATATAATGATCTACATTAGCTTCTGCTTCAGATGATCAGATCTAAAAAAGGTAAGATATATATTTTCCAGACTTTATAGGCTTCTGCTTGCCTGATGCAAAGTCTGTAGTTCAATTTAAAAATCTACTCACACAGTATCCTTACATAGCATACACTTCTAAAACAGAAGTTTCTCTACAATGTCATATTGAGAGAGGAGAAAATCTACAAAAAATCACCGTTTTGTTTTCTCTAGTTTGGAAGAAGGTAGAAGATACAACATGAGGATAAAACGAGGAAAGAAATAAAGTCTGCCCAGACTAATGAGGGTCTCCGGCTAGGGGGAGGAGTGTAGGTGTGGTGTAAGATCTAAAATAAGGCTCAGTAATTATATGATGCCTTGACATCTGCATAATAGTAAGTTCTCTTCCCAACTTTGCTCCTGCTGATGTTGTCCAGCCAAACAACCCTCCTTATCCAGGGGACAGTCCTTAGTTATCCCTGCACAGTGGGATTCAGTTCTCTACCAGCCCATGGAATTATTCAAACAAGCGAATCACATTCTTCTGGGGAAACCAGGGGGCATCCACCCTGTTGATACTACAGGCCCTGGTGGTTAACTCTGTTCCCAAGAGCATCCTACATATGACCCTGTGGGGGGCAGCAGAGAGGCACAAACGTCTCAGGTCAAGTGTCCAGGTTGGAAGTAAAATACTTCCTAAGTCTCCCTATTCGGAGGGAACAATCTAAAACCTGAGGGCACCTGAGGCTGATGCAACAGAAAACACAAAGACCTCTGAAAGAAGGAGTGAATACTCTTAGAAGAAATACAATAAAATCAGAAAACAAGACTATGATGAAATCTGCAAAACAGGATTGCTTACAGCACCAGCTGACTACATGCACTTCCAGATCTCAGCCTGTCCTCAGGCAGCAGAAGAGCAGCCTGGACACAAAGTGGCCACATCCAAACCATCCAGCAGAGTCTTGAAAGGAACCAAAAGCTGGCCTGCATTAAGACCATTCTAAGATCCAGATAGAGTGCCTCCCATAAAACAGATATAAGATAAAAATAAACTATATGGAAACTAAACATCATTTATCATCACCACCTTCGTCAGATCATGGACAGTACAGAAGTCATTCTTGGAACAGTCAAGAATTCTTCTTCCTCTAACAGGAAAGAAAAAAAGGAAAGCTAAAGAGAGGAAAACATACTGAAGCATAACTAAGGAAAGCCTCCCATTTACTGGTCTGCCACCATGAATCCAAGTGGAGGCTGATGTCAGCAAACCCCCGTCCTTCTATGACTTCTGTTCCTAGTGTACCATTTCAAAAGGAGGACCCAGGCTTTGTGCCAGATGGTACTGATCATGGCATGGGATTCACCTCATACAAATAAAGCCTTCACCAGAGACACAGCTTCATTGACAGATTAGCATTCTTTGAAACTACTAAAATGGACAAGGTGGGTCGTTACAAAATGTGTTGACTTCCTGTGTTAGTGTGCTTTTCCCACTTATTGCCACACATTTCAGATAATATGATATGATGCTGCTCCCCACAAAATATTTACATGTAGAAAATAATTGATGGCTGGGTGGGCGCAGTGGCTCACGCCTATAATCCCAGTACTTTGGGAAGTTGAGGTGAGAGGATTGCCTGAGCTCACGGGTTCGAGATCAGCCTGGGCAACTTGGCAAGACCTTGTCTTTACAATATATCAAAAAAACTAGCCCGGCGTGGTGATATGTGCCTGTAGTTCCAGCTACTTGGAAGGTTGAGACGGAAGGATTACCTGAGCCCAGCAGATCGAGGCTGTGGTGGCCATGAGTGAGCCACTGCACTCCAGCCTGGGTGACAGAGTGAGACTTCGACTCCAAAATAAATAAATAAAATAACTGAAATGCCAAAATGCTTTTTATGGTGAGAATTAAATTAATACTAGAAGATACTTGGAGGCTAGCTTACAATTTTCCAATATGAGCTCAGTCCAGAGAACAAAAGTTGAGCTGACAACCTCCCCCACATTTTGGCCTTGCAGCTGTGACTGTAGCTGTTATTTTTGGTATTGTAGGTACAGGTAAGGCATGTAATTATTTGTGGATTTCTATTTAATTACTTATTCCTGAGTTTAAGTCTCCTTTTTCTTCACTGTTCCAAGGTTACGTGGGCATTTTTTCCCTACGCTTTCCGGACTGCCTTTAAGTAATTATTTTTTCTAACCTCCTTATATTCAGTTTCCCTTGCTTTGTCTTACCACTTGACCATTTCTTTAGGGAATTACTGATATCCACTCTTCATTCAGGGTCATTTCCAAAAGAGAGCTGGGATACAAAACCCATTTGGCTATTGAAAAAAATGAAAGCACATTTTTTTCAGGAATAGCCTCCCAAATTTAATTGTGCAATTAATCACTTGTTATTCACGGCATGTGTACATTCATACAGATTTTGGCTGCCTACTCACTGACCAATGCACTGAGCGAAATATCAACCCATACTGAGAGCATACTAAATACCAGGCACATTAATAGACACTGTTCTCTGTGGAAGACACTGGCAACTGCATACCCCCAATTCAATCTGCTATCTTCTTTAACAGAATTCTGACTTTTTTTCAGGAAGTTATCTGCCCAACTAAAGAAAAATCAGTATCTCAGACTCCCTTGCAGCTAAGGATGGTGTAAATCTGGGCAATAAGATGCAACTGAAATTCTACTGAGTAGGATTTCTAGGAAAATAAGGGTAGAGGGACAGAGTCCATTAGATAAGTTCCAGAAACTGCTAGGAAAATGGATATGGTCCCTGGAGTGGCCTAGACAACTTGTAAGCAAAAGATGAAGGCTGTATATGCAAGAGAAAAAGGAAGCTGGATGCACACTAAGGAAAAGGATTTCCTACTTCAGTTTCTTGAGAGAAGAACGAATCCATATTTGTATATAACTCATGAATTTTGGGGTTTACTGTTACATGAGGTCAAATGTATACAAGAGATATATTATCATGGTTTTAAAAGCATTCTGAAAGTCTATATTTATATGGTCAATTATAAATCAGTTCTACCTTTAGCTAATTGCTTATCAGTTATGAAGCTGGAGATAAATTGGGCTATTTTGCCCAATTAAATATGTTACTGAAAGAAATATTTAATTCATATATTTTGAATATTGGAAAAATGAATTTGGGTACTGGAATTCTATTCATGATGAACAGGACTATAGACTGTGTGTATCCAGAGATTAATTTCACATTTTTAAAATTTAATGTACAATAGCTTTAATAAAACAAGGGCTAAATATTCTATTCCTTCATTGTAAGAATTCCATTACAAATTAAGTTCATTGGCTGTTTAATGAAATTCTTCACACTGCTTTATATTTTCTAAGCTTCTAGTAAAGATTATGGTATTGCTTTCATAATAAGGGCACAAATCACACTTGTTTTTTGAAAGGAATAGACGATACTGAAGAATAGACACCAAAAAATTGGATCAAGATAGCAAAATGCACATACCACTTTCTCTTTCCCTGAAATTTACTCTAAGAGACAAAAGAGATATCTTTTTAAAGGTGTAGTTCTGAAAACCACTAAACATTTCCATTAGCAGAATAGAAGTTGCTAGAAGCTTCTGGTAGATAAAAAGCTGGCAACAATGGTTTGATAAGGGTACAGGAAGAGCTAAGCCTGCAAAAAGACACAAGAGAAAAATGGGTAGAAGGTAAACGCTGATCCAGAAAAAGCCCATTTCCAGAATGAAAATAAAAAGAGCAGGGAGACACCCTGGAAGGCAATGACCAATGTAACTGCAAAATATTTTTCTAAGCAAAAAGGCTAAGCAGACCAGTCCCTCCCTCGAATACTGAAGAGCCGGAAGCAGCTGACTCTTGGTGACAGTGACCAACATGGTGGTGGTGGTGGCAGTGCCAGTGAAGGTGTGGTGGTCATGGACAGAAGGAAGGTTGAATTGTACTTCACTTGTAGCCTTCTAAAAGGATATGGAAAGGAGTAGAAAAAGAAATGCTCAGTTTGCCTAAAAAAAAATAAGCTACAGTTCTTCAGCATCCTAGTTACTTTGGCATTGATGCCATATTTACATGTTCTCAAGTGAATAAGGACACTCAATATTCTTCACCACTCACACAGGCCCACACTCCTAGTCAAGGAGACTTCTTGAAGAAAACAGGTCTACACAACTGCCATTATCTATACTAATCAATTAATCTAGTCTTTCACTAATAAATATAAATCAATGCCCAAATATCTAAGTCAAGTAAACTATAAAAATGGGAGAGGATAACAGTGATGATAAAAATAAACACACAACTCTGAAGGAAACAGATACTTCAAGGAAAAGAAAAATGTTGGAACTTAAGGTTTAATTTAGTTAGTACCTTCAGAGTGCTAAGAGACTACTGCAGCCAAGAAACAAGAGCAGATTGCTACAATGAAAGAGAAATCAGGGAAAAGAAGGGACTTCAACAAATCAGCAAGATGACTATTAGGTTTTAAAAATTAATGAAAGGTATAAGGATTAAGACAACTATGGACAAATTCCTAATAAATGAACTTGAAGAGATATTCAAGTCAGAACAGAACAAACATATACACACATATTCATGCGCATGCATACACACACACACACACACACACACACACACACACACACACACGGAAAGTATAAGAGAATATTTAAGAAACACACAAGTCCAATCCAAACAATGCAACGATCATCAAACAGGAGTCTCACAGGGGAAAAGACTGAGAAAATGAAAAGAATAAATATTTGTTTTACATATTAGAAAAAAATATGCAAAACCTGAAGAATGAACTAGTTCTCACATTTATTTTCGCAAAATAAAACTAGTGAAATTTCAGGATTCCAACAACAAAAATATAACTCAAAAAGCCGCCATATCTATTAGATAAAGGATGGAGACCAATGGAGACATTATATTTCCCACAGCAGTAGCACATGAGAAAAGAAAATGAACAAAGAGCTTCCAAATTCTGAATGAAAGTGATTTAGAGCATGGAATTCTCTGTATAAAAAATTAAGAACAGACCGGGCTCTGTGGTTCAGCCTGTAATCCCAGCACTTTGGGAGGCCGAGGCGAGAGGATTTTCTGAGCCCGGGGGTTCGAGACCCGCCAGGACAACTTGGCGAGACCTCGTCTCTACAATAAATAAAAAAAACTAGCCGGGTGTGGTAGCACGCGCCTGTAGTTCCGGCTACTTGGAAGGCTGAGGCAGAAGGATCGCTGGAGCCCAGCAGGTCGAGGCTGCGGTGGCCGGGAGTGTGCCACTCTACTCCAGTCTGGGTGACAGAGTGAGACTCCAACTCAAAAAAAACATTAAGAACAGGTATAATCCACACATCTATTTTATAAATTATTGAATTTATATTCTCATCAGATAAGTATACTGGGTCAAATTCATATGTTTAAGATTAGTGCAAAATATCCTTATGAAATTTGTTAAGTCTTCACTAAGAAAGTGAAATGAAAAATTTTAGGTAATTATTTGACGAATGTAGGTAAACAATGCCAAAAAAAGAAAGAATAGAAAGAGACAGAGAGGGGGACAAAGAGACAAGAAGAGAAAGGCAGAGAAGAAAGATAAAGAGACAAGAAGAAACACAGACAAAGTGAGAGACAGACCAGGATGGAGACAGAGCAGGAGGAAGAAAGAACTGGTGTTTATATCATCAAATTCAAAAAGAAACTGAGAAAGTTCAGGCACATTCCCAAGAAGCTTCACGTCTCTTTACCTGTAGAATTAGATGCCAATTTTTTTAGGGAAAAAAAAAATCTGTGTTGATGTTTATTAGACCTTATATTTAGTAAATATATAACATTTTTTTAAAAGGGCTAGGTTTATGAGGAGGGACCCAAAAAACCTCCGGAATTTATCAAAAATTGTGTATTTATTCTTACATTTTAAACTTCAGTCACCTTCAAAGTACTCTCTTGTTTGATGCAATACAGTTATCAAGATGCTTTTTCCACTGTTTAAGACAGGTTTTTAACTCATCAATTTTGATACCTTTTAGTGTTTCTGCTGTTTTTTGCTTCACCTCTTCCACATCAGCAAAACTTTTCCTCTTGAAGACTTTTCTCGTTGAGAAAACAAAAAAAAAGTTGCTTTTGGGTGAATAGGAAGGGTTGGGCATGGGAGGTCATGAAGTTTTTGATCAAAAATCACTAAACACTCAGCATGATGTAGGCAGGTGCATTGTCATGGTGGATGAACCAGTCAACTGTTTGCCACAAAAAAATTAACTGAAGCTGCACGCAGCCTCTCACAACACTAGCTGGTTGCAATAGGTTCCTAGAATACTTACCTGGGGGAAACCTGTACTTAACATAAGGGGTCTACTGTCCAAAAGATGATTCTGGTTGTTTGGGGGACTCCCTTGTATATGGTTTTTTACATGAAAACAAGAAACAACCTAAATTTTTAAAGTATTGTATACAATGTCAGGATTTTACTTACTTTCATTTTACTGACTGCCCCATCTTTCCAGGATAGCACAAGACCCCTTTCACTCCCTGGAGTACATGGTTTGCCACTCTCAATTCACTCTCTAACTGGGGCTTCAACAGCAAGACTGAAGAAGAAAGGAGGGCTGACGGAAGGAAAAACCCTGGACCTCACCCACCACAAATGCACCCACCAAAGCCCTCTCTCTGCCTTTCCTGGAGTTAGACAATGGGCAGTTTATTGCACCTGCATTTCTCAGAAAAGCAAAAGACTCTACTTTATGTTTAAAACATAAAATTTAATTTGGGAGATTCGGGGGAAGTCTATAGACCCTTTTCTATTTCACAATTTGCTAAGGAAAAGAAAAACCTAAGTCGGAGGTATCCGGAAATAGAAGCGAAAAAAAAAATATGCTGGCGAAGTTTTTAGGACCCCTTTTGAGATGATCCGGAAGATAACTGAAAAACAACCCAGGGAATTTAAACCAGCAAAACTTTTCTCTGATGGGCATCTTTCCCAGGACATCTGTAACTGATGTCCTTGTCTCATGTTGTGGGAGTCACCTTTCCTCAGGTACAGCTGTAGAAAATCCCACCATCCAGAAAGACACGGGTTTCAACTAGGTTGAAAAGTTCCACAGCACAGACCTCAGAATGCATTTACCACAGGTATATCGTGTAGGGCAGAAGACTCCAGAACTGTGCTGTTAAATGCATATGCTGCAATGTCACATGTGACTGTTTCGACTTAAATCAATTAAGATTAACAAAATAATTAACTCAGTTTCTTACTCACACGAGCCATATTTCAAGTGCTGGTAGCCACATGAAACTGGGGCTACCACAATGGACAATATGGAAGCAGACCATTTCCATCATAGTAGAAAGTTTTGAAGGACAGTGTTACTCCAGGACACCACTGGTATAAATGCAAAGGTTAACTGGGCCTATATGAGCTTCCCTGGCCATTATCCAATGTGATTAATTCATCCAAGATCAGACATGACTTACAGACAACCTAAAGTAGCTTAAATTGGAGATTGTCTTCAACCCTGATTTCCTCCTAACAGTCTTGAAGTTTTAATGTATGTCATTATTGATATTATAATTAATCAGATAGGAAACCTGTATCAGAGTGATTAACTTACTTGCCCCAGGCAACTTGTCACTGCAGCTGAATAGCAAATTTCCTTTTTTCTGTATACTAATTACTCAGAAAGTTCCAAGAATCCTATCTGCATAGAACCTAACCTAAGACCTCACGCAGAAAATGTATTCGTAAGTACTTGTTGCATCAATGATGCAATTATTGTAATACCACGGTGCAATGAAAAGGAGTAAACATCAGGCGGAGCTAGTAATAAAACAAATGAAGACCTCGGGGAGCAAGATTAATAGCCTCAGAAGTAAAACTATGGCCATGGAATTGCTAAGGATAAGCTGGACCTTCAGCCAGCCATTTCTCACAAGTCACGTGATGCTTCCCTTGAGGTTTTCTGAATCATTCTCTTGCCCACTTAATTCATGCTGGTATCTTTCTTTTCTCTCAATCTCTCTTTTTTTTTACCATTTAAATTTATCTGAACATAAAGGCCACCATACCTACTCTCTCATAACCACCCCCATTTAAACCAAACCACCTGGACTTGCTTACAATACTGAAGTCCACTTCCTGGGACTCCTTTGCCTGACCACACAGTTTCCATTCAGTGCTTAAATTTAAGTGAAGCCTCTGTGTATCCTACCCACAAAGACTAGTTCCACATCCAAAGTAGTTACACTCCAACTTTAACAAAGAAGGAAATAAACTTAGTACTATGAGAGACTGCAGTGTAGATGATAAGGAATGATTGCTAAAGTTCAAATCTGTAAAAATGTGCACTGTCTATTTGTTTTATTTTTCTCAAAAAGCTAGAATGGAACCAGCCACCCAGCCTTTTCTGACATTTCTTTTTCCACCCCAGTCCCCACCTTCCCAATCAAACCAAATTCCTTTTGAGCCGTGTTTATTACTTACAGGAGATCCACTGACTCCAAAGATGTCTCTGACATCCCTGACAGGCTGCTTATTCTTTTTCCTCATGGTTTGAGTATACGTATTATATCTCTTTTTCACTGCAGCTGCTTGAGTTCGAGTCAATGTAGAGAGCAAGGCCTTGCCATCTTCCTCTTTGTCACCAGAGATCAGAGCTGATAAACCCACATCTTGCAACCACTCTGCTTCAAGTTCTCCTTCTGTAAAAGAACATCACCAAGGGAGAGTAAGGACATTTTCCATGTGATTGAATGATTTGTGTATCTGTAGATCTGTGCATATCAGATAAGAAATACCAGTAAGCAATATAAGATGTATTTTTTTCTACAGTTATTTTAGGAAAAGAACTATAAGAATGAAAGAATGAAAAGTCTGGGATTTTTTGTTTGTTTTTTGAGTCAGGGTCTCACTGTGTTGCCCAGGTTGGAGTGCAGTGGCACAATCATGGCCCACCGCAGCCCCAACCTCCTAGGCTCAGGCAATCTTCCCATCTCAACCTCCTGAGTAGCAGGGACTACAGGCATGTACCACCATGCCCGGTTAATTTTTAAATACCCAGCCTCAAGCAATTCTCCTGCCTTGGCCTCCCAAAGTGCTAGGATTATAGTTGTGAGCCACTGCACCCAGGACATGTTGCTTTTAAAATGAGTCAAATTTTAAAATATTTTCTGGTAGAACAAGGTAACTGGCAGACTTGGTAAGGTCATTTTCCTTGCCGGAGAGTTAAATATAAGCCATATCTGGCCTATTGATTTCAACAAATAATACCATATAAATATTTAAACCAAAACCATAATTTTAAAATAGTCTAATGGAACACAAAAAGATTTTTTAATTACTCAAATGCATTTTCGAATCCCAGTGCTGCCATTTACTAGCTGAATAATTTTAAGTTTTAAGAGATCTCTAGGCCTTAGTTTCTTGTCAGCAAAATCAGTGCAGTGAATCCCTAGAATTTTATGTTGCCTTGACATCTATTTTGGATTCTGGCTTAATTTTTTCATACCAGAAGTAAGGTTTAGTCACTCAACACAATTTCTAGTTTTCTACCGCCTCCCAATTCCTTAATGTGGCCGATTCAGGTACCTGCCATACTCAATCACCTCCTGGTGACCACCTCCCTGTGGGACAGCTGTATACAACTGCATGACTCCTCCCATTGACTCACATACCCTACATGAACTACGCAGATGTGCCACAGTGACCACCTCAGTCACAGTGTGACTCCATAGAATTTGTACCTGCTTGCTCTAAACATGCCAACTGGAACTCCCCACAGGAATAAAGGCTTTGGCCCGCAGAGTTCTGTCTCTCCCTCCCTCCCTCCCTCTCTCAGAGTTCTGTCCCTCCCTCCCTCAGGGTTCTGTCCCTCCCTCCCTCCCTCCTTCCCTCCTTCCCTCCTCTCTCTCTCTCTCCTGTCTCTTCTGTTGCCTCCTCTGTGTCTCACCTGGCCAACACACCCGAAGCTAACTTTTTTCTTGGCACTTAGAAATCAGATCATCCACCGGATAAAGAAGTATCCTGTGAAAGGCACAATTTAAACATCCATGACCAAATACTTATAACTCCTCTTGGGCAGGGTTAGAGTTTATAGCCACTCTCTCTTGAGAAAGATCTCAAGACCAAACCAGAGAAAAAATACAACAATGAGGGTAATAATAACAAGAGTATTAGGTGGCTATGAGGATTTTTAAAATCAATGTACTTATGATAGCAATTCATTCTCCTACTTTTCTTTTTATTCTAAACATTAGATAATCATTTCTTTTTTTTGGAAGGCTATTCAAAAACCTAAAATTCATCAATGAGAGTCAATTGCTATTGTAAACTAGATATAAAGAAACATAAGGAATTCAGAATAACAATGTCCTGTATCAGAAAATCCACTACACATACATTTCTGGGAACAATGCTAAACAGGCATTACCCAAATGAGAGCTGTTTAAAGAGCAGCTTAGAGTAATTTGTAAATAGCATGTCAAAGCGTCAGTGCAGGAGTACCAGACTCTGCTTACATTATTGCATCACTGGTGTATAAACAAAGTCTCTAATGTGCTTTATGGGTTCAAACTCTTAGCTAGGCAAATATTTTATTTGCTGTCTTGTTTTTATTGTTCATTTGCTTTTAAGTTGTCCCTTTAACAGAAATGAAAGGTGAATTTATGATTGGCAGCCTTAATCTAAACTAATACACCTTTTAAGTTAGTGAGTTATGACGTGGAAGTCTTCCTTTACTTATGTCTTAGATGGGATTTTTATTTCTGAAGACAAAGTTTACAAATATGGCTTAATATCAAAGTTTTAAAAATTGATTTCCTCCCTCCACCTCTGTAAAGAATAATGAAAGAAGCCGGGCTCGGTGGCTCAGCCTGTAATCCCGCGCCCTGGGAGGCTGAGGTGAGTGAATTGCTTGAGCCCGTGGGTTTGAGACCCGCCTGGGCAACTTGGCAAGACCTCATCTCTACAATAAATCAAAATGAGCTGGGCGTGGTAGCGCGTGCCTGTAGTTCTAGCTACTCGGAAGGCTGAGGCGGAAGGATCGCCGGAGCCCAGCAGGTCAAGGCTGTGGTGGCCGGGAGCGGCCACTGCACTCCAGTCTGGGTGACAGAGTGAGACTCCAACTCAAAAAAAAAAAAAGAAAAGAATAATGCAAGAGTAATTGGTGGCTAGAGTAGTCATAAACCAGGTATGAGTATGGTCGAAGTCCTTGGACTCTGACTGCAGAAAATGTAAGAAAATGTTTTCCACAGGCAAGAGATGTGCATGGCAGACATCAGTGTTACTCCTAGTTGGCTGAATTAGGTACAGTGCAATCCTATGCTCATCACACCAGTTGTCAAATGTATAGCTTCAACAGAGAGCACTCCTAAGAATTTCAGTTTCATATACCTAACCACCTAGTCAATGTCTACTTGGCTCTATCAATCATATGTCTTATTCACCGTGTTCAAACCTGAACTCATATTCTTTGATCCCAACTCGAGGTTTCTTTCAGGATTCCACATTTCAATAAGAGAAACTCACTATCCACATAACTAGGCAAGTGAAAAACTCAGGTAACATTCTTGAGATCTTCTTCGCTTTCACACAACTCCAATGCCTTACCAAGGCCTTTTGATATGATGTTCTTATTATTTCTCAAAATTGTCCACCTTCTTTTATCTCTTCAGCCATGATCCTGGTCACAGCTACCATCCTCTCTCCCTGCACTGCAAAAGACTCCCAACAGTTCTGCCTACAGTCAATCTTGACCCCCTTTCAATCCATTTTTCACTGTAACTAAATCAGTCTTTTCGACGTCAAATAAAAATATTGTATTTTATTCTTAGGATTAAGAATAAACCCCTTGGCTGGGCTCAGTGTTTCAGCCTGTAATCCCAGCACTTTGGGAAGCCGAGGAGAGTGGATTGCCTGAGCCCGTGGGTTTGAGACCCACCTGGACAACTTGGTGAGACCTTGTCTCTACAATAAATAAAAAATTAGCCAGGTATGATAATGCACGCCTGTAGTTCTGGCTACTTGGAAGGCTGAGGTGGAAGGATTGCCAGAGCACAGCATCCTGACGCTGCAGTGGCCGGGGATATGCCACTGCACTCCAGTCTGGGTGATAGAGTGAGACACCAACTCAAAAAAAAAAAAAAAAGGATGGATTGCCTGAGCCCGCGGGTTCGAGACCCACCTGGGCAGAGAGAACTCATCTCTACAATAAATCAGAAAATCAGCCGGGCGTGGTAGCGCATGCCTGTAATTCCGGCTACTCGGAAGGCTGAGGCGGAAGGATCGCCGGAGCCCAGCAGGCCGAGGCTGCGGTGGCCAGGAGCGGCCACTGCACTCCAGTCTGGGCGACAGAGTGAGACTCCAACTCAAAAAAAAAAAAAAGAAAAAAAAGAAAAAAAAGAATATAACCCTTAAGATGATCGACAAGATATGAAACTACTTACTTTTCTAGACACACTCATACCATGCTCTCCTCAACCCCTGTTCTCTGGCAAAACTGGCCTACTTTGGATTCCCCCAAAACTCCACATTCCTTATGTCACAAGGCCTGTGGACAAGTCAGTCTTTCTATTGGACTCCGTAATTAAAGACCACCAATCTCTTATATCTCAGTTTATATATCCCTTCCTCAATGAAGTAATTTTTTCCCCCTGAGCCCATCAGACAAGGTCATGTCCTACTGCTGTCAATCCTAATACTGCTGTTTCTTTTTTCTTCAAATAATTTTCTCCCCCAAATTATAGCTATTTATATTTTTTCATTAGTTACTTTTTTCTTCCTCTAGATTACTAACTCTATTAGAGAAGGCAACATTTCTGCTTTTGCGTATAGCTCAAACACCACCACTTTCAGAGTGCTCAATTAGAGACTGTGTATTCCTTAACCTGCTCTAAAGAGAGTTCATTATAGCTCTAGCAGTTAACTTGACTCATACTCCCAACTGTTTTCCCTACTCTACGCAGCATCTGTAACTTTGGTCAGTTATTTTAGCCTTCAGCTGTTGTTTTTCATTGGGATGCTTGGAGTCTGCTTACATATTCCCTAGCCCATTACCAGATCAAATGTGGGACAAGTTGAGCATCAAAATAAATGAAAGTAAAAGACATACCCATGAAATAAACCAAGAGTCCATTCTGACATAAATATTTTGATGTATACTGGGATATTTACATAGTTTAAAAGTACCTCCCAAGAAAATAAGTAATAATTACAAACATGAAAAGATTAACTGCACATTGGAGAAACTTTGCATATACCACCTTAAGTAAGGTGGACATAACCAGTTAGTGGGAGAAATCAACATTGTGAGCCACCCAATAGGATGCAATGAGAGGACAGCACCACAGCCTGCCAAAGAGGTATAACCTGAATCTAAATCATCAGGCAACAGCAGACAAACCCCAATGGAGGAACATTCTACAAAATAACCTATAATCTTCAGAAGTGTCAAGGTCATAAAAATCAAAGAAAGATTAAGAAACTTCCAGGCCGTAAAAAAAAAACAAAAAACCAAAAAAACTAAGGGAAACATGGCAATTAAACTCAACAAGTGATTCTAAATTACAGGCTTTTGTGATAAAAAATAATACAGAAGCAAATAGCTAGAACTCGAATGTAGTCTTACGATTGAATGATAGTAATGTGTGAGAAATTATTTCTAGATAATTTCTTGATTTTAAATATGTACCTTGTGACTGGTGACTGTACAGGGACTCTCTCTCTCTCTGTACACACACACACACACACACACACACACACACACACACACACACACACACACACCCCACCTAAAGTACCTGTGAATGAGTGATGGGGCATCAGGTTGGCAAGTTAGTCTCAAATAGTCTCTGAAAAAAAGTTCTTTGAATTGTATTTGTGACTTTTCTATATGTTCGAAATTATTCCAAAAGATATATAAGAAGTACACAGACAAATTAAAGCAAAAGTTACAACAGTGAATTGACATATGCACAACATATGTAGGTGCTATACGTATGACAACAGTATAAAGCACTGGACAGGAAGAAGAATGGAATTATACTGCTGCAAGATTCTTTTTGAGTTGGAATCTCACTCTGTTGCCCAGGCTGGAGTGCAGTGGCACACTCATGGCCACCGCAGCCTTGACCTGCTGGAGTTCCTTTCACCTCAGCCTTCCAAGTAACTGGAACCACAGGCATGTGCCACCACACCCAGGTAATTTTTTGATTTATCATAAAGACAAGGTCTCATCCAGTTGCCCAGGCTGCTCTCGAACCTCTGGACTTAGGCAATCCTCTCACCTCGGCCTCCCAAAGTACTGGGATTATAGGCATGAGCTACCATACCTGGCCTGCAAGATTCTTATACTTTATTTGAAGAAGTATAATAATTTAGACATAGACTATGATAAGTTACAGAAGAATATTAAAATGCCTGAACAGCAACTAAAAAACTCAAAGCAATACAGCTAAAATGCAAACATAGAAATTACAAAGAAATGTGAAGAGACAGATAAGAAGAGAGTAAAAGGATGGAAAAACATATACCTTGCAAGGAGTAACCCTAAGAAAGCCCGTGTGACTGTATCATACTAGATAAGGGTGACTTCAAGACAAGGAATGTTATCAGAAGTATTGAGGAAGGTCATTTATAATGATAAAAGGGGCCAATTCAACAAGGAGAAATAACAATCCTAAAGGTATATGCACCTAATAACAGAGTTTCAAACAACAAGAAACAAAAACTGACAAAAGGACAAAATAAACCCACAGTTGGAGATTTTAATAACTTTCCTCAGTAATTGATAGAATAATTAGACAAAAATTAGTAAGAGGACCATAGATACGATCAAATGAACCACGATCTTAATCTGACAACCATTTGTAGAACACTACACTAAAAACAGTTAAACATATTCTTTTTAAAGTGCACATGGAAACTTTACCAAGGCAGACCATATTCTGGGCCATAAAATAAGTCTAAATAAATTTCAAAGATTGAAACTTACAAACTATGTTATACCTTACCATAACACAGTTTACTCAGAAACCAAAACAAAATGTCCAGAAAAATCCCTAAATATTTGTAAATTAAGTAACAAATAAGAAAAATCAAAAAACATTTAAAATTGAATGATAATGAAGAAATAACACACCAAAATTTGTGGGATGGAATGAAAGTCATGCTTATAAAGAACTGTTCATATTCATATTTAAAAATTTAAAATTAGTCTTTAAAAAAACTCAAACAGCCGGGCTCAGTGGCTCAGCCTGTAATCCCGCGCCTTTGGGAGGCTGAGGTGAGTGGATTGCCTGAGCCCGCGGGTTCGAGACCCGCCTGGGCAGCGAGACCTCATCTCTACAATAAATCAAAAAATCAGCCGGGCATGGTAGTGCATGCCTGTAATTCCGGCTACTTGGAAGGCTGAGGCGGAAGGATCGCCGGAGCCCAGCAGGTTGAGGCTGCGGTGGCCGGAAGCGGCCACTGCACTCCAGTCTGGGTGACAGAGTGAGACTCCAACTCAAAAAAAAAAAAAAAAACTCAAACAAATTAAACACAAAAACATGGAACAAAGAAGAGAAAAATTTTATTTTATTTTTTTCAAAGACCCAACATGCTAGAAAAGCATGTAACAAAATTCAACAATATATATAATCACATTACTGCCAGAAAACTAGGAATAGAAAGCTATCTGGTGAAAAGCATACAAAAAGTTTACAATTACCATCATATTTAATGGTGGCTATTGAGCCCTTTCCCTGTAAAACTGGAAACACAGCAAGGACATGTGCTATCACACTTCTATTCAACTTGTACTGGAGGCCCCAGCCAGCACAATAAGGCATGATCAAGAAATAAAGGTCTACACATCAGAAAGGCAAAGAAAAACGGTCTCTATTCACAGATGACTTCCTTGTTTATGTAGAAGATCCAAAGAATTCTAGTAGATGACTAGTAGAAAATCAATTTAGGAAGGTAATGGTAAAGATACAAAAATCAATTTTATTTCTAAATGCCGGCAACAAATAACTGGAAACACACACACACAGAGAAACCTAATTAAGAGACCCATTAAGAATACAAATAGCTGGGCTCGGTGTCTCAGCCTGTAATCCCGCGCCTTTGGGAGGCTGAGGTGAGTGGATTGCCTGAGCCCGTGGGTTCGGGATCCGCCTGGGCAACTTAGCGAGCCCTCATCTCTACAATAAATAAAAAATGAGCCGAGCGTGGTAGCGTGCGCCTGTAGTTCCAGCTACTTGGAAGGCTGAGGCGGAAGGATCGCCGGAGCCCAGCAGGTTGAGGCTGCGGTGCGGCCACTGCACTCCAGTCTGGGTGACAGAGTGAGACTCCAACTCAAAAAAAAAAAAAAGGAATACAAATAGGTCACAGACAGTGAGAAAACATTTGCAATACATATATCTGGCAAAGGACTTATATCCAGAATATATACAAAATTCATACAAGTCAGTAATTAAAAGACAGTTAAAAAAAAAAGAAAAAACAAGCCGGGCTCGGTGGCTCAGCCTGTAATCCCGCTGATTACAGGGGGATTTGGGAGGCTGAGGTGAGTGGATTGCCTGAGCCCGCGGGTTCGAGACCCGCCTGGGCAACTTGGCGAGACCTCATCTCTACAATAAATCAAAAAATTAGCCAGGCGTGGTAGCGCATGCCTGTAATTCCGGCTACTTGGAAGGCTGAGGCGGAAGGACCACCGAGCCCAGCAGGTCAAGGCTACGGTGGCCGGGAGCGGCCACTGCACTCCAGTCTGGGCGACCGAGTGAGACTCCAACTCAAAAAAAAAAAACAAACAAAAAAACAGAAGTTTTCGCAAAGCAAGAGGTATGAAAGGACAATGAGTCCAGGAAAATACTCAACATCATTAATCATCAGTGAAATGTGGTTACAACCACAATGAGATGATACCCCACACATTTGTTAGAATCATGCATATCAAGAACACAGATAACCTCAAAGGCTGCTAGCATATGGAAATGGAACTGTCTGTCATATATTGCTGGAAGGGGTGTAAAAGGGTACAACCACTTTGGAAAAATACTGGCAGTTTCTTATGTAGTTAAACATATTCTATGAAAAATATATCTATCCAAGAGAAAAACTTATCTGTACAAAGACTTCCACAAGATTGCTCATAGCAGCATTATTCAGCATAGCCAAAATTGTAAACAAACCACAAGCCATTAAACAAATCTGTGGCACTCTATGAATACATAATGGAATATTGCCACTAAGGGCTGAATTATGTTCCCCACAAAGATGTGTGAAATCTTAAACTCTGGTATCTGCAAATATAACCTTATATGGAAACATGGTTTTTGCAGATGTAATTAAGATGGAGATTGGGATGAGGTCATACTGGGTAAGGGTGGGCCCTTAATCCAATATAACTGGTGTCTTTGTAAGAAGAAAAGAGACACAGACAAAAACAGGGAGGGCACTATGTGACTCTAAAGGTAGCACAATGTGGTGTCAACAGACAAGGAACACCAAGGATTGCCAGCAACACCAGAAGTTAAGAAAAGGCATGGAACAAATTCGCCTGAGAACTTTCCAGGAAAGCATGGCCCTGTGGACACCTTGATTTCGGACTTTAAGCCCTTAGAACTACAAGAGAATAAATCTCTATTGTTTTAAGCCACCAGTTTGTGGTCCTTTGTTACAGCAGCCCTAGTGAACTCATCAAACTACCCAGTCATAAAAAGGAATTCTCTGTTGATACATTAGATGAATTTCAAAAACATGCTCAGTGAAAGAAGCTGAATCAAGACTATTTTGTAATGCAAACACACTGGAACAATGGTTGTCATTGGAAGGGAAGAGGCAGACTGGGAAAAAAATATAAGGAGATTTTCTAGCTTGGTTGAAATGTTATCTATCTTGATAAGTGTCAGGTCCTATGGGTGAGTGCATTTGTCAAAGCTCATTGATTATACACTTAAGATATGTGCAAACACAACAGGAAAAAAATATCTGTGAATCAATATCTAGCGAATAGGTCTGCTTTTTGTAGCAGTTTAGGAGAGCAAACTGAAAATAACTTCTGTGTATTCTAGGCTTGAGCAAATGAGTAAATGTATGGTAGAGTGTAGGAGTCAGGTTTCTCATTACTGGAGAAGGGAGTCACACATTTAGAAAAAGGGAACAGTAGCAAAGTCTGTGGTGTTGAATCAAAATTGGAGGTTGGCCAGGCATGGTGGCTCATGCCTGTAGTCCCAGCACTTTGGGAGGCAGAGGTGAGAGTACCAACCTGGGCAACTCGGCGAGACCTTGTTTCTACGATAAATTAAAAAAATTCACCAGGTGTAGGGGCATATGCCTGTAGTCTAGCTACTTGGAGGGTTGAGGAAGAAGGATTGCGTGAGCCCTGGTCAAGGCTGCAGTAGCTGGGATCATGGCACTGCACTCCAGCCTGGGCAACAAAGTGAGACTCTGACTCAAAAACAAAAAAATAAAAAGGAGGTTATCAGTGTGAATTTGTGATTATATAGCTATCTGGCTAAAAAATAAGAAAAAAAGGGATGAGGATAAGAGGTATTTTCCCTTATGTGTCTTCCTGTTTTCTGGATCTTAAAAGGAAAAATTAAGGAAGCAAGTGATGGGAGTAAGAATATACTTCACTGATGGAGGGCAGTTCCCTTGAATGAATTCTCAAATGTGTGATGGGGCTTATTATTTCTAGCAAGGTGGGACATATACTAATTGTGGTACATCTAAAAGATTATTTATTAGTCCTGAAAAAGACAGACTTGTAGAAAAAAGAATGACAATGAGAAGGTTTTCTAAAGTTTCAGTTTACCTTGGTCGTTGTCTTGAGGTTAATCACTGGCTAATAAAAACATTCTTAGCTGTATACTTACCAAATACCTTTAGTCTCTCTTGGATGTCTTAAATATTTACTCGTTGACATCGAGGGCCTGGAAGAGATGACCTACCCTTTCAATCCCGGTGAGCAGTTTTGAGAACTAAGGACAATTATACTGCTCTTTGGTTTTTGTTTTTTTCTCTCAGTCTTCAACCATATTCTGTTGAGTTTTACTGAAAGTCAGAATATTCAACACGCCTTTTATTTGGTGGAATATAAAAACAATCTAAAACAGTCATGGCAGTAAACGCTTTTTTCTTTTCTTTCTTTTTTTTTGAGTCAGTCTCACTCTGTTTCCCAGACTAGAGTACAGTGGCACACTCACAGCCCCCGCAGCCTCGACCTGCCGGGCTCAGGCGATCCTTCCACCTCAGCCTTCCAAGTAGCTGGAACTACAGGCACATACCACCACAGCCAGCTAATTTTTTATTTATTGTAGAGATGAGTCTCGCCAAGTTGCCCAGGCTGGGCTCAGGCAATCCTCTTGCCTCCACCTCCCCAAGTGTTGGGATTACAGGCATGAGCCACTGTGCCTGGCCAGTAAATGCTTTAAAGTAAAATTTTTTCTCCAAAATTATACTGCCAAAATTTTTCTCTCTCTTCAGCAATTAATAGGCAAATGTACAAATGCAAAGGCCATCAAAATTAGAACACTCAGCCTGTTTGTTAATAACGAATCAAATCAACAGATGGGTACAGCATCCCCAAGAAGTGATGCATAAGAGATCAATTTGGATTTTTTTGGGACCAACCCTCCTTCAGGTCATGCCACCTTGGATAAAAGCTGCCCTGAACCAGTACAGTAGATCCCAATTAGTGGGAGTATGTATTTGTTGTGCAGAATTCCACAGACTCATTGGTTAAACTAGTGCTGGGATGATTCCTGCCTGCCCACAGAAAAAGAGTCAGTCAGCACACAGGAGAACAAGTTCAGCGCTTACCATCCACAGGGATGGCCTCGGCTGGCGGCTGTTCCTCTTGTCCTCCCATGGTGCTCTCTTTAATGCTTTCTATTTCCCGCCAGAAATCCTCCATGGAGGCGCTGTCTACGGAGGCTTGTGAGTTGGAGCGGCTGAATGAGGCGGGATGGAGGGATTCATTGGAGAGCATCCTGTTGATTCTTCGGCAGCGTGGGATGGATTTTCTGGGGACAAAAAAGACATCTGTGAATGACAGTTGGCTATATTTTATATTATAAGGGTATATTACACTAAATGGAAAAGTGGATTAGTATGGTAGTGTTTGAGGGAACATTCTCCATTCAGTGACATGGCCCTTTTGAAAAATTCTATATACTTCATAATGATTCTGGTCATATAAAATTAACATGAAAATGCTTTTTATAATTTTCACACACTCATAAAATACAATTACTTATTAGTTAAAATAAGGAACTTATCCTGAATTGTACCCCACATCTTTAAAATTAAAAAACCAAAAAAACAAGGGCCAGGTGCAGTGGCTCATGTCTACAGGAGGCTGCACAGGAGGCTGAGATGGAAGGGTAACTTGAAGTTTAGAGTTTGAGGCTGTAGTGAGCTATGAGTGTCCTGCTGCTTGAGCCTGAGCAACAGAGCAAGACCCTAGCTCCACAAGAAGAAAAGGAAAAAATTAGCCAAGTGTAACGTCTCATGCTTGTAGACCCAACTACTTGGAAGGCTGAGGCAGGAGGATTGCTTGAACCCAGGAGTTCAAGGCCGCAGTGAGTTATGTCTGCACAACTGGACTCCAGCCTGACCACAGAGAAAGATGCTGGCTTACAAAAAAAAAAAGTATAGTAAAACTTTGCTTCTGTGAAGAGCGTAGTGGCTCATGCCTGTAATCCCAGCACTTAGGGAGGCCAAAGAGGGAGGACTGCTTGAGCCCAGGAGTTTGAGACCAGCCTCAAACATAGTAAGACCTCATCTACAAAAAAGAAGAAAATTAGCTGGGTGTGTTGATGTGTGCCTATAGTCTCAGCTACTCGGGAGGCTGCAGCCAGGAGAACTGCTTGAGCCCAGGAGTCTGAGTGGGCAGTGATCTTGCCACTGCCCTCCAACCTAGGTGATAGAGTGAGAGCCTGACTAAAAATACATTTTTGCTTCTGTAAAGTATCTGAGATAATGACAGAGAAGGGTGTAAAAAGTTGGCTACTCATACTCATTAGGGTGGTTACTATTTAAAAAAAAGAAAATAACAAATTTTGGGCCAGGTGCAGTGGCTCACACTTGTAATCCCAGCACTTTAGGGGGCCAAGGTGGGAGGATTGCCTGAGCCCAGGAGTTCGTGACCAGCCTGAGCAACATAACAAAACCTCATCTCTGCAAAAAATTTTTAAAAATTAGCTGGGTGTGCTGGCATATGCCTGTGGTCCCAAAGTAGAAGGATTGCTTGCACCCAGGAGGTTGGGACTGCTGTGAGCCGTGATTGTGGCTCATGCCACTGCTCTCCAGCCAGGGCAACTCTGGCTCAAAACAAAACAAGTTTTGGTGGAGATGTGGAGAAACTGGAACCCTTATGCACTGTTTTTAAAAAAAAATTTCTATTTTAAAAATGTGGGGTACAATTCAGAGTTAGGTATACAAATGTTTATTATGCAGGTATAGTACTTTTTTCTTTTCTAATTTTTTGATGTACTATTGGTGGGGAAGTAAAATGGTATAGCCTCTATCGGAACAGTAAGGTGATTCCTCTAAAAATTAAACATAGAATTACCATAAGATCCAGCAATTTCACTTATGGGTATACATCCACAAGAATTAAAAGCAGAGGCTCAAAGAAATATTTATATACCCACATTCACAGTAGCATTATTCATAATAGCCAAAAGGTGGAAGCAGCCAAACTGTACATCAATGAACAAATGGATAAGCAAAATATGATATATACAGGCAAAATATTATTCAGTCTTAAAAATGAAGGAAATTCTGACATATGCTACAACATGGATGGAACTTGAGGACACTGTGCTAAGTGAAATAAGCTACTCACAAAAAGACAAGTACTATACGATTCCATTTATATGAGGTGCTGAAAGCGGTTAAATTCACAGAGACAGAAAGTAGAATGGTGGTGCCAGAGGCTGGAGGAGAGGAAATTGGGGGAGATCATTGTACATGGCTCCATGATACATGACAGACATATATTACACTTCCTAGGAGTAGAATGTTTGATTAATTGGAATACTTTGTATTACTTTGTAGTAAATACTTTATAGTAAAATCTGTTTTTGCTCTTACTGACTTTTTTTTTCTTTTTTAATTTTCAGATTTGGTGTGAGTTTGTAACTTCTTTCTTTTTTTTTTTTTTTTGAGTTGGAGTCTCACTCTGTCGCCCAGACTGGAGTGCAGTGGCTGCTCCCGGCCACCGCAGCCTCTACCTGCTGGGCTCCGGCGATCCTTCCGCCTCAGCCTTCCAAGTAGCTGGAACTACAGGCACGTGCTACCACGCCCGGCTGATTTTTTGATTTATTGTAGAGATGAGGTCTTGCCAAGTTGCCCAGGCGGGTCTCTAACCCACGGGCGCAGGCAATCCACTCACCTCAGCCTCCCAAAGGCGCGGGATTACGGGCTGAGCCACCGAGCCCGGCTGCAACTTCTTTCAAAGAACCTCCTCCAACCTTGCCTTCTTCTTGGATTCAGGTGAAACTGAACAAGAAGACTGAGACTATCTCTTAAACAATGTGTGGTCTGAGCTGTTTCATTCAAAACAAGAAATCCCAGGTGGAAAGAGGTAACGCGAGCAATGGACAGGAATGCTCACTGTGGGCTTTATGATTCAGTTAAGACAATGAATCTTCGATATACAGAGCAGCAGTGGACTGTTATTAGATTTAGCTACAGCCTATGGCACATGTAAAGAATGCTTACATGCATGAGAGTACAGAAGAAGAGGGGGGATGATATTTTCATAAGACAAAAAATTTTTGTTTGCTTATCTTCTCTATACCTCCAGGAATCTCTCTAGATTTCTAAATGACCCTAAGTAACAAATTCTGAAATTTATCCAGGTGTAGTAGCTCAAACCTGTAATCCTTGCACTTTAGGAGGCCAAGGCAGGAGGATTGCTGGAGCCCAGCAATTCAAGACGAACCTAAGCAACATAGTGAGAACATGTCTCTACAAAAAAAATAAAATAAACAAATCAGTCGGGTGTGGAGACACATGACTGTAGTCCCCTAGGCCCAGTTACTTGGGAGGCTGAAGCGGAACAATCGCCTGAGCCCAGGAGGTTGAGGCTGCAGTGAGTCATAATTGTGCCACTGTACTACTGCCTGGACAACAGTGTGAGACCACAGCTCAAAAAGTCTGGAATTTTATCACTGATCTTTTCATGGCACTTGACTGTAAATAGTTCTAGTTTTGACATTAACTGACAGCAAGATACACAATTTATTTTTTATTTTTATTTCTTGAGTCAGGGTCTCACTCTGTCACCCAGGCTGGGGTGCAGTGGCTCACCACAGCCTTGACCTTGTAGGCTCAGGGGATCCTTCAGACCCAACATTCCAAGTAACTGGGACTACAGGCACAAGCCACCATGCCCAGCTAATTTTTCTGATTTTTTATAGAGATGAAGTCTCACTATGCTGCCCAGGCTGGTCTTGAAATCTTGGGCTCAAGCAATCCTCCTGCCTCGGCCTTCCAAAGTGCTGGGATTACAGGCATGAGCCACAGTGCCCGGCCTCAATTTATTTTTTAAAATCAAAACATTTCAGGAAAACATGAAATATTCGCTTTTGCTTTTTACATGTTGTGTGGTTAAAAAAGATTTTTAAGCAGCTTCGCTTAATAACTGAGTGATAAGAGTTTTTCGCTAAATTCTTTACAGCTCAACAAGACAGACACATTCTGGTGGTTGAAATATCTATGAAATCAACAAGACATCAAGCCAATTATTGCTCCCTTCATTATTTTTAGGCTTGTAAGACTTTTCTCCTTTTGTAATAAGACATACTGAAAACCACTAACAAATTCATAGAGTTACTAGTACAAAAGCATCTACTGCTTAAAAGACTGAAATGAATTGCCACTGCTCACACAGACGACTGCCCCCCATGTACCATATTCAGAAAAAGCATATGGATACCCAAAACTTTTTCTAGTTCTGGATTTCTTAGGTTGATTTCTTTTAAAAGTAAATATGCTTGACTTGTAAGAAAACCAAGTCATGTGTAAGTAGAAACATTTAATAAACAATTGTATAAAGCAACAGCGGAGATCTTCTCCATCTGTATTATATCAATATTGTTCTATAAACTGCTTCGTTTTCCTCACTCAAAAACATGTCAGTGACATTTTTTTCCACGCTAGCACCATGACATTGCCTCAACGGCTGCACAGAGTGGTATGATGTGTCTTAGAAGTTAAGCAAACATACAGATATATCCAAGTGCTAAAAATGTTTGAAGAAGTGAAAAATAATAAGGGGATCATAGAAGACAAGAGGAAGATATATTTAGGACTAGTGATCACAATATCAATTAAGATACAGTTTCTTAGTCACACAAAGGGTATACTAATAGGATCTCAGAGCAAAGACCTTCATAAAACTGCTTGGGGGCAGAGGGAACAGATGTGAAAGGCTGGTCGTGGGCTTCTGAATAACATGCTGGTTTCATGCGAGATAATCCACCCTGAGAATCCTTTAATTGCAATGATCCACTATTTTATTTTTTGGCAAAAAAGTCAGACAGCATTTTTGGGGATAAGCGCACTTGGAAGAGCTCTCACATTTTTAGTTAAAGATCCAAATATTTCCCCTTCACCCCAGGGCCTCTGGAGTTTGGACCATGAACTTTACTCTTGAAACTACGCCATTTTGACCCTTAGGCCATCTGACAGTCTGAAGAGCCTTAATCCGCAGCTTCATACCTCACCATATTAGGAGAAAATAGAGTTAGGCTTCATCAGTGGTTTGTGTTTTCTTTATTCCAAAACAATACCAGGAAAATGTTACATGAAAAACAGAATGCAACTGTGTTACACATCAAGTTTCATTGGGAAAACACTACTAGGTTTAAAATTAAATTTTATGTGCGATATTTACCATAAATTCAAATTGGCATTAAAAAAAGGAAAGATTTTTATTATTCTATTTTCTTCTTCCACTGTCCTTTTAGCTATAACTTGTACTATATTTTAGTGGATCCCAGAGATCTGTAACTATTTTGCAATCTCACAACAATGTAAATACCATACAAAGTGTAATTCTCCTCCACCCTTTATATTACTATTGTCATACATGTTGCTTCCTTACGTGTTTATGTCCCCTAAAATTTATGACCGTTGTTGCTTTAAGAGAGTCAATAATCTCTTTAAAAATGAAACAGTTGCAGCCGGGCCTGGTGGCTCAGCCTGTAATCCCAGCAGTCTGGGAGGTCAAGGTGAGTGGATTGCCTGAGTCTGTGGTTTCAAGACCAGCCCGGGCAACTTGGCAGGACTTCGTCTCTACAATAAATCAAAAATTAGCAGGGCACAATAGCACGTGCCTGTAGTTCTGGCTACTTGGAAGACGGAGGCAGAAGGATTGCCAGAGCCTGGTAGGTTGACGTTGGGGTAGCTGTGAATGTGCTACTACACTCCAGCCTGGGTGATGCAGTGAGACTCCAAATCAAAAAAAAGAAAAAAAGAAAAAGAAATACTCACTCTATGGACTTTTATTATGGAGAGTTTTATATGTAACATTTACTGTTATACGCATGACATCATTTGATCCTTACACGGGCCTCATGAAGTAGTCCAAGCTGATATTATGTCTTATCATACAATAAGGGAGCTATTGAGGGTAAGGTGGGAACACGTGGCTTTCCATTGCAATAACAAGTAAATGTGGACCCTTTTTTATGACCTCAAGATACATTTTGTCCTCAAGCAACTTCTCTGGTCTCACCTTAAATCACTCTCCCTGGCATTAGCACTAGGCATGCTCATCTTTTCTCAGTTTCTCTAAAAAAGCCACGTCCTTTCTTCTTTTAGGAAATTCACTCTTCCTGTTCTTTTCTGCCTGGAACATTCTCCCCCAGCTATTTCTGCAGTAAGATGTTTCTCATCATTTGGCTCCCAACCCAATTGCCACCTCCTCGGGGAACCCTTTCCTGTCCACCCTGACGTAGCATTCCCAGTTATTCACTATCTTGGCTCTCTGTACTTCCTTCTTCTCATTCATCAATAACATGCACTTCATTGATTTATTTGCTGTCTTATTTACACAGCGTCTGGCAAATAAATATAACATATAAACATAGAAATAGTTGCTGAATGAGGGACTAGTGACAGTGGAGCCAGGACAAGAATCTAACCCTTCTCAATCCTGTCCAAAAGTTCTCCCTACAGTAATCTTTCCTAACTTCCAAAGCATCCTCAAGTATTGGTGTAACATTTATAGTTATACATATTTTTATTCCAGAGAAGAATATAATATGGTAATTTAGAGAAAAACTCTGGAGCCAGCTGGCACAGGTTTGAATGCAGGCTCTGCTGTTTCCTAGCTCTTGCGCAAACTATTGAGTCTCTGTGCCTCCATTTCAAAACTTACAAAATGGGGATATTAATCACTCACACTTCATGGGGTTGTCATGAGGATTAAGTGAGTTAAATACACAAAAAAATGCCTGGCACATAGTAAGCTTGTGTGTCAGTGACTGCTGTAATTTAACTAACGTGATAACATGTGCAGAGCTAGATTTAGGATCAGGTTGCCATGGGTGCTAAAATATCACAGGGACACTAATATATCCTTGGAAATATAATGAGATAAATAACACAGTTAGCAGTATTTTTTCTAACCGCTCTCTGACCCAATCCCATTCCTAACCCTTGTTGTCGCAACTCCCTTAGCCCAGAAGTGGCCACCTGGCATAATTCTGGCCAAAGCCACATAAGTAAAAGTCCTCTCCGGGGTTTCAATGAAATCTTGCTTTCTGGATGTACGTGCTACCCCTTTCCCTCCCTCCTTCTCTCTTCTTGGGATGTAGACAAGATAACTGGTGCTGCAACAGCCATCTTGCAACTATGAGAGAAAAGCCAAGAAACTGTCATGATCAGCCTTGACATTACTGAGTTTCAGGAATGGCATCACATGCCGCCTATCTCTAGACTACCAAGAAACTGAGAAAAATAAACACCTGTTTTTAAAAAAAGTATAGTTATAGTCTTTGTTGTTTTTTTATTGTTATATGCTGCCAAAATCAAATATAAATTGGAAGGAATACTTTAATAAGTCATTTGGGGTGGGGTGAGATGAGACACCCTCTCCACCCCACTAATGGGAATATTCAAGCAACAATTTATAGTCAATAACCTGCCTCCCAGGAAGGTGGGGTCATGACTCTCAATTATAAGGGCAGCCAAATTATGAGCCTAACCCCAAGTCTTGGCCTGGTTAAATGTCATCAGAGTTCGCCTTGCCTCTCCTAAAGAGGAAGACCGAATTCTCCCTTATGTGTCATGGCTGGTGAATGATGCTGGTCGCAGCACCGTACGGACACCTAGAGGAATTATCCTGACGGCAGTGAACCCTGGCAGCAGGGCCGTCTTGCAAGAGAAGCCACTCGCTCTCTGGGATAGACCCTGGCACAGTCCCAGTACCACAGCTGTCTGCCCTCTTAGCTTCCTCGGGAGGCCATTCAGATAAAGCAGAAGGATAAATCCCTTGTTTTTTATGTTCTGGGTTCTCAGTAATCTTCGGATTCCAACATGCTTATAAACAAGTTCAACTTGTATGTCTTGCAAAAAGCACTTGAAAGGCAATGACGATAAAAAGCAGCTATGGTTTCAGAGTAACAGGAACAAGAACACAGAGGAGGTTTCTGCTTTCTTTCTCAGGCTCCCTGACTTTTTCTATCATTCTGCCATCCCAGTTTTCTCGGTCTGTACCTTCCTGGCCTGCCTCATCCTCTTAGGAGAAAAAGGAGAAAGCCAATGCAGCTATTTGTCAAAAGGTAAACAGGTCTGCCCAAACCCCTCTGTTGGCAGGCAAGGATACAGAAAAATGTGTTTGTAGATTAGGGGGAGGCTTGAAACAGCAAACAAATTCTTAGTTACACAGCAGGGGATATTTGAGGGTGGAATTCTTTCTTTAAACCAATGAGATTCACATCGGCAATTAAATTCTTAGGCTTTTAAGGATCACCTCTGAGTACAAGCACTATACTGGGAGCAGGAATAGCGGCGGAAGAATGAACAACCTCAAACCACTGTACACCAAACTCCAGTGATTTACAAAAGAAGATGCTCAAATAGGACAACAAACTCTTTTGCAAGAGAGAGTGACAGAATCTTTAGGGGATAGGGCAGCATGTTTTTGTGGACTTACAGCTATGAAAGTAAAGCAACTCAACATGCTTAACTTTGAAAATAGCCTATGTTATGTTCTATTTACTGCTCTACCAAGTATTTAAAAAACCACTAATCAAAATCGACATTTGTATATTTACCACATAAATGAAATGCAGGTCAACTTTGTTGTACCTTGCAGATATAGCATTTTTTTTTAAATGAAGGTTTGTGGCAACCCTATACCAAACAAGTTACCAGCACTGATACAGAGATCCACTAATGTCTCTCCATATTACCACAACCCCTAGAGAAGGACAAGGCGAGGATTCAAGCACTACAGCACATTTCTGAGCACATTACTGAGAGTCCCCTTGTCTCCTATGCACTCCCAGTAAGTGGCTTCAGGGGATCCTTGACCTCCCTGCAGACTATGCCCAATGATGTAAATCCCTATTTACTCCCTTTCTTTGAACTGTCTAGTATCAGTGTAATCATAAGTCTTGTAATTTGCATAACTTTTGCAGTGCATGATGTCTTAGGCCTTGTAAATTTCCTTTACACGAAACATCGCCATCTAAATGCAAAATGCAGCTGTAACTTAAGTTCTATGCAATGCTCTGCTTATCAACTGGCTGTTGTATAGGTACCAACTCTAGACTATAAAAGCAGACCGAAAGGCCTGATGGGTGAGCGAACCATTTTAGAAAGACCTTGAGTCTGGCTCTACTCCCTGGATTCGAACTCAGAAATGAACTTTTTTCTACCAGTTCCCTGCCACTTTGATTTACTGGTATCAAAGGGAGCAGCTGAGCATTACTCAGACCATAACAGCACCATTTTTCCAAACAACACGTGCTCACTTTGTGTTTCTGTGTCACATTTTGGTAATTCTTGCAATATTTCAAACTTTTTCACTATTATTATATCTGTTATGGTGACTTGTCATTAGTGATCTTTGATTTCAGCATTGTAATTGTTTTGGGGCACAACAAACTGAGCCCATATTTCAATATAGGGCAAATTTAATCCGTGTGTGTATGTGTGTGTGTGTGTGTTCTGAATGCTCCCCCAAGATGCTTCCCATCTCTCTCTCTCTCCTTGGACCTTCCTATTTCCTGAGACACAACAATATTGTAATTAGGCAAATCAATAATCCTACAAAGGTCCATAAATGTTCAAGTGAAAGGAAGTAGCATAACTCTCACTTTCAATCAAAAGCAAAAAATGATCAAGTTTAGTAAAGAAGGTGTGTCAAAAACTGAGAAACTGAAAACTAGATGTCTTGGGCAACCCCTTCGGGTCCCCTCTCACTGTGGGAGATTTTCTGTCCTCGCAATAAATTCTGCTTTCTAAAAAAAAAAAGAAAGGAAAAGAAAACTAGATTTCTTGAACCAAATAGTCAAGTTGTGAAAGCAAAGGAAAAGTTCTTGAAGGGACTTAAAAGTGCTACTCCAGTAAACAAACAAATGTTAAGTAAGTGAAACAGCCTTATTGCTGATATGGATAAAGGTTGGGTGGTCTGGATAGAAGATCAAACCAGCCACAACATTCTCTTAAGCCAAAGTCTAACCCAGATCAAGGCTCTAACTCTCTTAACTTCTAAGAGCCGGGCACTGTGGCTCAAGTCTATAATCCCAGCACTTTGGGAAGAGGAGGCAAGAGGATTGCCTGAGCCCACGGATTCGAGACCAGCCTGGGCAACATGGCGAGACCTCGTCTCTACAATAAATCAAAAAATTAGCTGGGTGTGATAGCATACGCTGTAGTTCCAGCTACTTGGAAGGCTGAGGCGGAAGGATCTCCTGAGTCCAGCAAGTCGAGGCTGCAGTGGTCGTTGAGTGTGCCATTGCACTCCAGTCTTGGCCAGAGTGAGAATCCAACTCAAATCAATCAATCAATCAATTCTATGAAGGCTGAGAGAGGCGAGGAAGGTGCTAAAGAAAAGTTTGATGCTAGCAATAGCTGGTTCATAAGGTTTAATTTAAGAAGCCATCTCCATAAAATAAAACTGCAAAGCAAAGCAAGTGCTGACGGAGAAGCTACAGCAAGTTATCCAGAAGATCTAGCTAAGAACCCTGATGAAGGTGGCTGCACTAAATAACCGATTTTCAGTGTAGACAAAACAGCTTTCTATTAGGAAAATATTGCCATCCAGAACGTTCATAGATAAAGAGGAGAAGTCAATACTTGGACTCAAAGCATCAAAGGACAGGCTGACTCTCTTGCTAGAGGCCCGTGAATGCAGTTGGTGACTTTAAGTGGAAGGTAATAATCATGCACCATTCCGAAAATCCTACACCCCTTAAGAATTATGCTAAGTCTACTCTGTTGGTGCTCTATAATTGGAACAACAAAACCTGGAAAACAGCACATCTGTTTATAACATGATTTACTAAAATTTTTAAGTGTAATACTTATTCTTGAGATCTACTGCCAGGGAAAAAAAAGATTTCTTTCAAAACATTACTGCTTATTGACAGTGTACATGTTAACCCAAGACTCTGTTGGAGATGTACAAGGAAATTAATGTTGTTTTCATGTCTGCTAACATATCCATTCTGCAGTCCCTATGAATCAAGGAGTAATTTTGACTTTCAAGTCTTATTATTATTATTTTTTTAAATTGGAGTCTCACTCTATTGCCAAGGCTGGAGTGCAGTGGCATGCTCACGGCCACCGCAGGCTTGACCAGCTGGGCTGAGGCAATCCTTCTGCCTCAGTCTTCCAAGTAGCTGGAACTACAGGTGTGTGCTACCATACTCAGCTTATTTTTTTATTTATTGTAGAGACGAGGTGTCACCAAGTTGTCCAGGAGGGTCTCAAATCCCTGGGCTCAGGCAATCCTCTCGCCTTGGCCTCTCAAAGTGCTGGGATTACAGACTTGAGCCACTGTGCCTGGCTCTTATTATTTAAGAAAAATATTTTGTAAGGCTGCAAAGTCAATTGAAAACCTTCTGGAAAGGATTCACCATTCTAGATGCCATTAAGAACATTTGTAATTTATGGGAGGAGATCAAAATATCAAACATTAGCAGGAGTTTAGAACAACTAGATTCCGGTCCTCATGGATGACTTCAAGGGGTTCAAGACTTTGGTAGATGAAGTCACTGAAGATATGCTAGAAATAGCAACAGGAGTGGAACCTGAAGATGTGGCTGAATTGCTGTAATTTCATGATAAAACTCTAACGGATGAAAAATTACTTCTTATGGATGAGCAAAAGCTTTTTCTTGGGATGGAACCTACTGGTGAAGCTGCTAAGAACATTGTGAAAATGACAACAAAGAATTTAGAATATTACCTCAACTTAGTTGATAGAGGGTTTAAGAAGAGTGACTTCAATTTTTAAAGAAGTTCTAGTGTGGGTTAAATGCTATCAAACTGCTTTGTAGACTGTAGAGAAATCTTTCATGAAAGGAAGACTCAATCACTGTGGTAAACTTCATTGTTTCTCATTTTAAGAAACTACCACAGCCACTCCAACCTCCAAGACCCAGCACCCTGATCAGTCAGCAGCCATCAATATTGAGGCAAGACGCTTCATCTACAGAGTACGTCGACTTCCTGATATTCAGATGATTATTAGCATTCTTTGGCTGAAAATTATTTTTTAATTAAGGCAAGTACCTTAATTTTTTTAGACAATGCTACTGCACACTTAACAGACTACAGGATAGTGTAAACATAACTTTCATACACACTGGGAAACCAACATTTTGTGATTTGCTGTATTTAGACATTCGCTTTATTGCAACATTTGCCTTATTGTGGGTGGTCTGAAACTGAACCCACAATATCTCTGAGGTATGTCTGTATATAGATTATAACTGCATATGTAAACATATTCAAGAGAAAATTGAAGTATAATGTTTCTTAAATTTCCCCTACTTTGGCTGGGGAGGGAAAATTGGAGAATGACTGCTAATAGGCAGAGGGTTGATTATGTTCTGGAATTAAACAGCACTCAGATCACAACTTTGTGAATATACCAAAAACCAATAAATTGTACACTTTAAAAGGGTAGATTTTATGTTATATGAATTGTATCTCAAAAAAATGAGAAAACAATTAAAATAATTAAAAGTGCTTTGAGATTTCAAATAACTTTAAGAAAAGGCAAAGAAGAATCAGGATTTTCAAAAAAGGGTCATAGGTTTAGAAAGACTGAGACACTTCTGTGGAGGGTGACTGGCTGCTTTCAGCAAAGGCTAGCCGTCACAGATAGGAGATGGTCCTGCACTCTGTTCGGCTAAGAATGATCCAAACAAATGACAGGATAAAATGTCTGCTTTGCAGGCAAAGTAATCAGCAAATGTGAATGTTTTATGTCCTGTCTGTGTTAAAACGAATACGCAATTTATGAACCTGAAGTACATATTGATTTTGGTGAAGCTCTCAGTCCCCCAAATGACTTAACACATTATCCTCAAAGATTAATTAAGATTATGAGTAGTGAGCTAGTTTTGCACCACCTAATCATTGCTCAGAGGCTCATATTTTATATCCAGTTAGGAGATACTAAGAAAATAATCTATAAAATAGAAAGCGAGCAGAAAAGAAGTTTTCTCTAAGTTCTTCAATAAAATTCTAACCTTTGCTCATTCAGCAATGTTACTCTAAGAGTCTTGGCAAGCTATGCTTTGCACTTCTGAAATTATACTTCATCAAATAATCTGGATACTTAAAAAAAATTGTCTTTATTTAAGTTACATGTTTTCACTACTGTTTAGTACCAAATTGTAGTATACAGGGGATGCCAAAAAATGTACACATTTTAAGAGATGTTGTCTATGTATTACTTTTAGAAGTTGAATTAAATCGGTAGCAATATGTAGTATGATGTTTGCTCAGCCATGCTTCTGCCATTTTCTTTGACTGTCCTACCTGTTGCATGTTGATGCTAGCAGGCATTTGATTAACGCCATCTCCTGAACAAACATCATACTTAAAATGTGTATACATTTTTTGGCAACCCCTGTATGTTTTTCTTTTGTGGTTTTGAAAGGCCTGTTGCTACTGGCACTACCACGTATGATTTTCCAAGTATTTAAAAAGATGAGCCCCCCATTCCGGCATCTTCTAAGTGTTTGCCTTGATTATCAAGCTGCCTCTTCGATGCTGTGATGTATTTGCTGGAATGCAGCCATTCAGCCTGCTTCTTCCACATCTCTGGTCTTCAGGTATTGCCGTTATTACCCTGTCATTAATGCTCAGCCATGCCATGTGACAATTCTGCTCTGTTGTATCCTTGTATTGTTTTTCAATTTCTTCTGTCTGTTGCTTCTCTTTAGCTTCAAAAATTCCATCATAGTAGGACAGAATCACAAAAAAGGTCAAGAGGATTATCAGGCAGTCTCTCTGCCTGCCACGGACATTCTCATGTGGATGGGCTTTACAGAGTTCCACAGTTTATCTTGTTAAGACAATCTCTGAGTGGGGCCTGCCTTCTTCCTCAAGGACACTCACATCAGCTCAGCTTCAAACTACTCAGTATGAAGTCCAAAATGAAATATGAGTACAACTTGTTAAATTCTGGCCATCTGAATGAATATGACCAGGGATATTGGGTCATATTCCATATGGGGTGAGTTGGCCATTTGAATGAATATATATTGACCTTCCTTGATTTATCTTCCTTCACAATATGATTTTTTCCACACTCAGACTTACTCCATGGTGGCTTTAATTCTACAGGGTCCCCTTGAGCAACAGCCATCTTGCATTCCATTGGTTTTCACTGGCCAACTTTGAGATGGCTTCTTCCTAACTTTATATAAACAGATTTTGTGAAATTGGAAAGCCCTAACCATGATTTCCAATAAAAAAAGAAGATCCTAGGATTGGAGAACTGAGAGAGAATTTCAGAAATACCCAAATAAACCAACACATTTTATAGATAAGAAAAATGAAACTCAGAGAGTTTAAGTAATTTGTCCAGGATCACACAGCTAATTACTGAAAACTGGAACTACAAGCTTGGGCCTCCTCCATGCTCTTTCACCAGTCTCCTGATCTATGTATAGCTTATATTCTTTATTCGTTCATCAAAAAACTTAAAATTTCACACTTCTGCCGGGCTCGGTGGCTCAGCCTGTAATCCCACGCTTTGGGAGGCTGAGGTGAGTGGATTCCTGAGCCCGCAGGTTCGAGACCCCCCTGGGCAACTTGGCGAGACCTCATCTCCACAATAAATAAAAAAAAATTAGCCGAGCGTGATAGCGTGCACCTGTAGTTCCGGCTACTTGGAAGGCTGAGGCGGAAGGATCGCCAGAGCCCAGCAGGTCGAGGCTGCAGTGGCCAGGAGCGGCCAATGCACTCCAGTCTGGGCGACAGAGTGAGACTCCAACTCAAAAAAAAAACAATTTCACACTTCTATATTAGAGCTTATCCTTTTTTTCCCTTAATATACTTTTCAAAACATAAATTATCAAATTAATTTTTTACCATGAAATATGTTGGGAATTATGTACATAGTAAACTCTCTATTAAAGTACAAAAAGATCTCATATGCAAAAGTGTCACAAAATATAAAGATATTTAAATATATATATATATAAAAAACATTCTTTAAAACTTTGAAAGTGAACTAATAAAACTAGCAAGGATGGCAGACCGAATACACTGGCTATGTGAGTTGTATATAAAATACAGAGTTACTATACAATAGAAAACAATGACTATATATCTGACCTAAAAGGAATATATTAGCACTATTCACTATTAAATAGTAATCACATTTTAAATTTACCCACTGGTTGACACATTAGAATGTATGAGACTTTCCTTAAGTAGTATTAATCATTCATGTCTTCTGTTTTACAAGCCAATCAAGTAAGCAGAAGCTAAAACTTCCATTCTATTCAACTTGTGATATGTGGAGGCATTCCCAAAATATCATAGCCAGGTTAAAACATAATAACTTCTAAATTCACATTTTTATTATTGACATCATTAGAAAAACAATCATCATCCAACTGAAAGCATCTGACATAAAACCATAAGAGTCAGCAGTCAGAATACCCCACGCTCTCTAAAAATGTCATAGAAACAACTGTCAGAATTAGGGTCCTCAAAATCCTTCTCACAGGATGACAAAGGCGGGCAAAGGCCAGTAACCTTACCCATGGTAAATGTGAACTTTAGAAAAACAAGAGCTGTAAGTCCTGTCACAAGAGAATCAAGTAAATAGCTTTATACTGACTGATACTTCACACGTGGGGCCGCATGTTGTCAATATATCTGAAGTTCTTCTACATTCAAGGTGAGTAGTTTTAACAGCTCAGTATCTAATCCCTGACAGCAGACAGAAAACTATAAATCCCTGATCAATAGTTTATGCCATGGGTATGGTGAGTAATGTATTTTCTGTCATCTTAGTCAGGTGAAGCCTTTTTTTTCTAAGAAGAACTCAGGAAGTTTTTCATCCTCTAAGGCAGTGGTCTCCAACCTTTTTGGCATTGGGGACCGGTTTCACGGAAGATAATTTTTCACAGGGTGAGGTGGGGGTGGTTTCGGGATGCTTCACGCGTATAACATGTATTGTGCACTTTATTTCTATTATTATTACATTGGGATATATACTGAAATAATTACACAACTCACCATTTTTAAAAAAGAGGCACCGACAGAAATGGTAAATAAAATAATGGGCGGGTTGCCACTGATCTGACCCTGTGTGGCAGGTTTCTTAACAGGGGCTTGGGGAGTCTTGCTCTAAGGTTTTCTGTTCACTCATTTTCCAGTAATGTTACTGTCTTTCTTTACCACTGGCCCAAATTCATTATGATAGTCAGTAGTTCCTTGAATGGACTCCGGAACTACTCTATGACATTTTTAGAGAGCCTGGGGTATTCTGACTGCTGACTCTTATGGTTTTATGTCAGATGCTTTCAGTTGGATGGTGACTGTTTTTCTAATGAGCAAATCTGTTGAGCTTTCATTGTTTTAAAAAAAAAACATAAATGATTCATCAAAGGAGTTAGGTCTTGCATCTCACTGTATTTACTTCCACCAATTAAAAAAAAAAGGTGTCACTTAATATTTTGGTTTTGATGAATGGGCAAGTTATGCTCAAAGAGGCTATTCATTTTTGCTTTCATATTCCATCCTAAAGCTCCTTCTTAAAACAAAAATTATCCATACTCTTCTTAACAGAATATCTATGCTTCATTAGAGTTGTAAAATGAAATTCTGCCAGGGCTACTGCTAGCCCGCAGTATAACTCCTCTGTATGAATTCAATAAAGACTATCCTCTCTGGGAAAATGTGGAATAATTATTGAACAAGGCTGAATGTCAGGTCCTCCTTACCCAGTTGGCATAATGATACTGACCCTGAATTCCACTAGATGACTGATAGCTTCCTATTTATTTCCATTATAGAATTCTTCTAGGAAAATGTCTGTCTCCAGTAAAACTTTTAGAATCACACATTTAAGAAAAAATTAGTCTTCTTAAATGTTTGGTAAATGTGGCTTGCTATTAATTCACTGATAAAAATTAATATTATGGGAAAGGTTATGAATATTAATTATGACTATTTGAGTAAACCTTCGAGAAATACACTCTTTCACCAAAGAATTTTTGATTTTACTGTCCTAAGCAGAAAAAAGAAAAAGAAATACCATGTATTTCTCAAAAGAAGATACAAAAATAAATACAATATAATGGAAAAAAATAGGTCTGCAGTGTTAAAAACTCCAGGAGGGAGGTAAGTGAAAGGTTTCAAAGCCCTCCCACATATCTCCACACTTCTGAACCCAGTGAACATGACTAGTTAAGGTCTGTTGTGTTCCGAAATATACTGAGATGTACTTAATGGACACATCGTAGATGACATACAGCAAATCATTAAAAAAAGTTTATTGAATGAACTGAATAGACTCTAAAAAGGAAGGATGGCCGGGCTCGGTGGCTCAGCCTGTAATCCCAGCACTTTGGGAGGCTGAGGTGAGTGGACTGCTTGAACCCGTGGGTTTGAGACCAGCCCAGGCAACTTGGTGAGACCTCGTCTCTACAATAAATCAAAAATTAGTTGGGCGTGGTAGTGTATGCCTGTCGTTCCGGCTACTTGGAAGGCTGAGGCATAAGGACCGCTAGAGCCCAGCAAATCGACGCTGAGGTGGCTTTGAGTGTGCCACTGTACTCCAGCCTGGGTGACAGAGTGAGACTCCAACTCAAGAAGAAAAAAAAAAAGAAAAAAAGGGAAGGATGGCTAGATCCATTTCCAATTTGGGAAAGTAAATGTGTGATCATCAGCAAATTCAATGCTGGCTTATTGACAATTCTTGTCCTTTATCTCCAGCCTCTCTAATCTACCTAAATTAGATATTAATAATGTTTGGATCAATAACATTTCTAAATGCTTTATTCATTTAGTCCATGAACATTTATTATATTAGCATGTCAATAAGTTGTGCAGAAACTTGGCAAAAGGTGACCCTAGTTGCATGAGCAAGAAGATTCAGGATCCAGGAATAGCCTTCAAATGGCCAGATACTGTGGACAATTTTACAGTCCAATAGGGCCAGAATTGTATACTATATTTGACTCAGCTGATGGGCCCTTCTTCTTGAAACTACTCCAGTGGCTCCTAATATTTACTTTGCTAAATATTCCTTAAAGAACTTTATGACATGAAGATTTGGGGGCTCTAATCCCTGAAATTTCAATTCAGAAGATTTGGGGAGAGGCTCAAATATGTGTATTTTTACAAGTACCCTATCCCTATGCCCATCCTATGTATTTTTTTTTTTTTTTTTTGAGTCAGAGTCGCACTCTGTCGCCCAAGCTGGAGTGCAGTGGCACACTCACGGCCACCGCAGCCTCGACCTGCTGGTCTCAGATGATCCTTCTGCTTCAACCTTCCAAGTAGCTAGAACCACAAGCATGCGCCACCACACCCGGCTAATTTTTTAATTTATTGTGGAGATGAGATCTTGCCAAGTTGCCCAGGCTGGTCTCAAACTCCTGGACTCAAGTAATCCTCTAGCCTCTGTCTCCCAAAGTACTGGGATTATAGGCATAAGTCACCGTGCCCAGTCACCCTATGTAATTCTAACACCACCTATTTGTGAGTCAGACTTTGAGAAATACAAATCTTCTTCCTAGCATGAGACCACTCTTGCCTGACTGCCATTAAACCTCCGTGAACAGTGCTCCTGTCTACTTTCTGAATTACTCACCAATCTTTACATATTGGTGCTTCTCAGGGTTCCACCTGTAGCATACAGCTCATCATACCCTCTGTAGACACCCGCTCCCAAAAGATCTTCCTATCTCAGAGTTTGGCATTGACCTATATGCTGATACATTCCCAGTCCTTAACCCCATCCTTGACTACTTCTTCACACTCACATCCAACAGCTCCCTGGACATCTCTTTCTGGATGTTACAATGAGACTTCAAATTAATGGCATGTAGTTCCTCACCCATAATTCTGCAGATTGATGAATGGGTGCCTTTGTTCACGCTTTTCCTGTATGTGGAAACTTCCCTCCCACTTCCATCTGACTTAAGATTCATTTTAGGTGGCCTCTCTTGAGGGAAAGAAATCCTCAACTCCATCCTGTATTCCTCCAAACATCGGCTGATGAAATTTGAATATACTTCTGTCAAGGCACTTACTAGTATCTCATGAAAAATAAATAATGTGTATGTGAATGCTTTAGAGTGTATACAAAGATACAGGCCAAAAGACTTCTACTTAGCTCCCACCTTCTCAATAATCAGCTGAAACTTTGCCTTTGTGGCAGAAAGGATGAAATTAGATTTCTGCAAAATATCTACACTAATTTAGAAGTGAAAGTGAATTAGGGAACATATGCAAAGAGAATAGCAATTTATTTCTGAAGAAATTTACTGATGATGATTAGTTTAACAGATGTATATTGAGCACCTATGAATACTAGGTACAAGATTCAAGATGCCTGCAAGATACGGTGTCTCATGCCTATAATCCCAGCTCTTCAGGAGAGACCAAGGCAGGAAGATTGCTTGAGCCATTGCTTGAGTTCCAGTCCAGTCTGGGCAACATAGCAAGACCTCCTCTCTATAAGTAAAGTTAAAAAAGTAGGTAGGCATAGTGGCACACACCTCAGGATGGGGGCTGAGGCGGGAGGATCACTTGGAGGTCGAGGCTGCAGTGAGCCATAATTGTAGCAATGTACTCCAACCCGGGCAACAGAGTGAGGCCCTGTCCACTTCCCTCTCCCCCTCAAAAACTCAAGATGCCAGACACTGTTCTAGGTACCACAAATATAGCAGTGAACAAAAAGCCTAGCCCTCAGTGAACTTTCATTCTCTTTTCATTGAGAGCCCTTATTGTATAGACACATATGTTAAAAATATACACATGTATACAGTATGTTAAAAAATACTCATGTAGGCAGATGTGTGTTTTAAAAGTATACAGTCAAGTAAATTTATTTTTCCAACCAAGATAGAACAATGGGAATCAGAACTACCCTCCCACTGTAGACAACTAGAAAGTTGGATAAACAAAGGAAGTAACCATTTTAAAACGTCAAAACAGACAGCATAGGACTATGATGCCAGAAAGAAAGGAAGCAAAAGAAGCGAGCCTTCCAATCAATGTGGCTTTCTACTTGGAGGCAATTTCCAAAATAGAGTACAGGGAAGGAATCCCTGTACATTGAAGAGGGGAAGGTACAGAGATCAAAGCTCAGGAAAGCTGGGTCAGCTAGAATCTGCTGGACAGAGCACCACAAAAGTGGGATTAGCAGAGAGAAAACACCTCCAGGAGTTGGCATGGGTGTCCCCTTGACTCCAGCTGAATACCTTATCAGAGCTTCAGCCAAAAATTAACCTCTGGGCAAAGAACCAGGGAGCTATAATCCCAAAACTTCCCAGAACTCATATAGGACTAAAAATTTGTATGTATACTTGAGTATGTATTAAGAATAGACCAGGCGGACTTGTGCTTTCAACCACGACAGAGTAACAGACTTCACATCAGCTGTAGTAAAGAGATATGGTCAAATACACAGTATATATAGTAGAAATGATATGGGTCTCATGCCTTACTAGTGAGGTTAAATTTGTCCTATCTATAGACAGAGAATGCTTTAGAATGTACCCTCTCCCCTTAAAAAAACGTTCACAAGTAACTTAACCATCTGCCAAAATAAAGCTATGCACTCTTTAAAGAAATGTAACAAAACCCAGCACTTAACCATCTGAAATTCACAATTCCAGAATCCAATAAAAATTAATTACTTGATATATGATGATAGAAGAAAATGTGAACCATAACCAAAGGAAAAATCAGTCAATAGAAAACATAAAAAATACAATATATGAAATAAAACATTCACTATGTAGAATTAACAACAGATACTGAAGAAAAAAGATCAGCAAACTTGAAGCTATATCAATGAAAACAATATAAACAGAAGCACACAGAGAAAAAAGAGTGAAAAACAAATAAACAGAGCCCCTGTGATCAACAGGAGGATGTCAGGCAGCCTCATAAATGTGTCAACTTCCAGCCAAGACGGAGTCACAGGCACCAGATTTACTTACCACTTGAAATAAACACACACACACACACACACACACACACACACACACTATATATATATATATATATATATATATATATATATATATATATGAAATGATTCTCAAGTCACTGTATGTCAGGAAACCAAAAACAGCGATCCAGGAAGCAAACAAGAGAAGCCTTACAATAGCCCCAGTTAATTGCTTAGAGAGAGCTTCCAGGCCATGCTGCAGAAACAGGGAACCCAACTCAGCCTGCTGCTCTGAGTTTAGGAAACGAAGTCAAGAAGGCCCTGGCATTCACTTAAGAGGGGACTGGTGAGGACAGGTCTCCAAAGAGAGAGAACTCTGGAGATCCTCAGAGGATGCCCCTCGAGTCTTCAGCTGAGTGCTGACCAGCAAATTCACATATGGAAACTACCCTAGGCCAGGGAAAAACCACTGGAAGGATTAGATAACAGGATCCAAAGTAATTCCGGAGAGCCAGGAATAGCTTATGTTCTACCAGCCAGAGTAGAAAAGCTCACGATGTACAGGACACTGGATAGAGTATTCAGACTAAATGCTGCTCTAGTCCTACCTAACAAATCTTAAAAACAAGGCACAAAAAGATCAAACAGTTTTCAAGGGCCAGAACAAAGCTCTCAAGTAGTTTATAGAAATATAAAAATATCCAGCCCCTAACGAAATAATTTCACACTGTGAATTCCAGTTAATTACCAGTCATGCAAGAAGAAGAAAATGACCCCAAATAAGGAAAAAACTCAATTGATACAAATAGACCTACATAAATAGTAATGATTGCTAATAAAATAAGTAGACAGGAACATTAACTCAGTTATCAAAACTTTATTCTGCATGTTTATGAAGCTACAGGAAATACTTAGATCTTAAGAAAACACATGGAAGGTTTTTTTAAACACCCGGAATGTTGAAGTTTGATGAAAACTCAAAAGTCACGGATCCAAGAAACTCGATAAGCTCAAAGCATAAAAAACATGAAGAAATTATGCCACAGCACATCATAATCAAATTATTTAAACAAGTGATAAAATTTTAAAAAATCTTAAAATCAGTCAGAGGAAAACACAAACACATAACTACAGAGTAATAAAGAAAAGAATGTGTAGTCAGGTGCGGTGGCTCAAGCCTATAATCCCAGCACTTTTGGAGGCAGAGGCAAAATAATTGCTTGAACCCAGGTTTGAGATTATCCTAGGCAACATAGTGAGACCTTATCTCTATAAAAACAAAACCAAAAACTAGCCAGGTGTGGTGGTGTGCACCTGTAGGTCCAGCTACTCAGGAGGCAGAGGCAGAGGATGGCTTGAGTCCAAGAGGTCAAGGTTGTGGTGAGCTGGTATTATGTCACAGCACTCTTGCCTGGGCTCCAGAGAGAGAACCTACCTCAAAAAAAAAAAAAAGGAAAAAAGAAAAGGAAAAGGATGGCAGCAGATATTTTTGTTAGAAAGGCTGCAATCCAATAGCAAAACAATATCTTGTAAATACTTTTTAAAACCCTATCAGCCTAGAATTACAAGCCAAATAAAAATAGTTTTTTCCCTTTAAAGATGATAAAAGATCACTTAGAAATCATAACAGATTCATCAGCAGAACTTACCCAGAAGAAATGTTTAAGGAAATCCTTCAAGCAGAAGGAAAAGAATACCAGATGGAAATGCAGAGCTATAAAAAGGAATGAAGAGCATAAGAAATGATAACTACAAGGTCAAATATAAAATGTTTTTCTTATTACTTAAATCTCTTAAAGGCTAATTGTTAAAAACAAAAATATATAAATGTATATTTCTATAACAGAAAGGCCTGAAAGGGAGATACAGGAGTACATTCTTTTAAGGTTTTTATCAAACATGTCAAATATAAAATATGTATTTATTATATGTGTGTATATATTTATTTATTTCAATCTTTTTCTGTTTCAGTTTTTTCTGCTTCTATTGCTTTTGCCTTCAAGTCCACTAATCTTTTTCTTCTACATCTACTTTGCCATTTATCCACTCAGTTTATTTTTAACCTCAGATATTGTACTTTAAGATAGGCTATAATAAGTTAAAGTTTACACATATAGCTATATATATTATATATATATACATAATATATATAGCTTAAAAGTTATATATATATAGCTATGTATAATATATAGTGTAAGGAAATCACTAAAATAATATATAGTGTAAGGAAATCACCAAAATAACACAACAAAGAGTTATTAAGCAAAAAAATAATCAATTTTTTAAAAGACCCCGAAGAAGAGAATGAATTAAAGAAAAAATAAAAAACAAAACAAAAAATTAGCCAGATGTGGTGGCACACATCTGTAGTCCTAGCTATTCAGGAGGTTGAGGTGGGAGGTTTGCTTGAACCCAGGAGTTTGAGGCTGCAGTGAGCTATGATCCCCACTGCACTCCATCCTGGATGACAGAACAAGACCTTGTCTGCTACAGATAAAATAAAATAAAAGGCAGAGGCTGTCAGATTGGATTAAAAAGTAAAGACACAACAACATGCTGCTGATAAACTGCCCACTTTAAATATAAAGACACAAACAGGTTAAAGTTAAAAAAAAATTTAATACCATGTTTTAAAAACTCAAATCAAAGTTGTAGTGGTTATATTAATAACAGAGAAACTTTATTACAGAGCAGAAATATTACTATAGATTAAAAAGATCATTTTATTATAATCAGTAAGATCTATCAAGAAGAAATAACTATCTTCAACTTTTATACATCCAGTAACAGAATTTCAGAACATATACAAAAAAAAACTAATGGTACCACAAAGAAAAACAGACAAAACCACAATCATAGTAAAAGATTTCAAAATTCCTCTTTCAGCTGGGTGTGGTGACATGTGCCTGTAGTCCCAGCTACTAGAGAGGTTAAGGCTTGAGGACAACATGAGATAGAGTTCGGGCCAGCCTGGGCAACATAGCAAGACCCCATCTCAAATAAATGAATCAATATGTTTGCTTAAAAACACTCTTTTAATAATAAAATCACCAAGTGTATAAAAGACAACTTACTTAACTGACATTTATAGAATAGCAGCCATTAATAGCAGAATGCAGATTCTTTTCAAGTGCACATAGAACATTTACCAATAAAAATTCTGTTTGATCCATGCAAAAAGCATCAACAAATTTCAAAGGATTCAAGTCATAGAAATATGTTCTTTGACTACAACTGAATTAAATTAGAAATCGATAACAGAGAGATAACTGGAAAATATTGAAACATTTTGAAACTAAGTAACAAACTTCTAATTATCCAATAATACCAAAGAGAAATCCAAATGAAATCAGAAAGTATTAAAAATGCAGCATAATAAAACTTGTGGGTTAAAGTTAAAGCAAGAGTTGGAGGGAAATGTAAAACATTAAACACAGTGTCTAGTCAATGACTTCAACTTACATCTTAAAGAAAATAGAAAAATAGCAAATTAAACCAAAAGCAGAAAAAATAGGCAATAACAAATATCACAGGACCAAAAACAATTAAGCAGAAGAGAGAAAAATAGAGTAAATAAATGAAAGCAAATGCTTGTTTTTAGAAAATATCAATAAAATTAATAACCCTCTATCTACATGGGTCAGAAATGTAAGACTATAAATCAGTAATATCGGGAACGAGAGGTAATATCACTACAGATTTTACAGTTATTAAAAGAAAAATATTGGAACTTTAAGTCAATAAATTCAACAACTTAAATGTAAAGGTTAAATTCCTTATATAAGACACAGTCAGCTAGGTGTGGGGGCTCACACTTATAATCCCAGCACTTTGGGGGCTGAGGCGAGAGGATTGCCTGAGCCCACGGGTTTAAGACCAGCCTGGGCAACTTAGCAAGACCTTGTCTCTATAATAAATCAAAATATTAGCCAGGCGTGGTGGTGCATGCCTGTGGTTCCACCTACTTGGAAGACTGAGGCGGAAGGATCGCCTGAGCCCAGCAAGTCGAGGCTGGGGTTGCCCTGAGCATGCCACTGCATTCTAGTCTGGGCAACAGAGTGAGACTCTGATTCAAAAAAAAAAAAAAAAAGATACAACCTACCAAAGCTCACTCAAGAAGAAATAGATAATCTGAATAGCCTTTCATCTATTCAAGAAATTGAATTTGTAATTAAAATTTTCCCACAAAGAAAACTCCAAGTCCAGATGGAATTCAACAAACATTTAATAACAAACATTAAACATCTCAATAGAATTCAACAAACATTTCAGAAAGAAATAATACAAATTATTCACAAACTCTTCTAGAAAATTTAAGAGGAAGCACTTACTAACTCATTCTACTGCCAGCATTACCCAAGTATCAAAACAAGACAGACATTACACACAAAGGAAACCATCAACCAATGCCCCCATGTACACAGATGCAAATATTAATGACAAAATTTCAGCAAATCCAATCTAACAATATATAAAATGGTTAATACATCATGACCAATTGGTGTTCATCTCAGGACTACAAGGATAATTGAACATTTGAAAAATAATCAATGTGATTCATCATATTAACAAACTGAAAAAATGAAAACCATATGATCATTGCAAAGTACTGGAGAAAAAAAAGTACTGGACAAAATCTAGCATCTATTTCTGTAAAAACCAAAACCAAACAAAACAAAAAACTCTTAGCAAATTATAAGGATACCGATACTACCTCAACCTATAAAGGGCACCTAGGAAAAACAACTAATATTATATTTAAAGATAAAAGACTGAATATTTATTTCAAAAATAAAATCTAGATGGTTACTCTTACCACTTCTATTCAACACTGTACTGAAAGTTCTAACCAATGCAATCAGGAAAAAAAAAAAAGATACAAAGCCATCCAGATCGGAAAGAAAGAAGTAAACTATCTTTATATGAGATATCATGATAATCTATTTAGAAAATCTTATAGAATACAAAAAAATACTGAAACTAATAAGTGAGTTTAACAAGGTTGTAAGATACAAGATCAATATACAAAAAGGAGTTATTTCCATATATTAACAGTGAGAAATCAGAAAGCAACATTTTAAAACTACTACTTATGATAGCATAAAAAATGTCAACTACTACAAAAATGAGAATAAATCTAACACAATATGTGCAAGATCTATACTCTGAAAACTACAAACACTGCTGAGAGAAATAAAAGAACACCTACATTAATGGAGAGATACAACTTATTCATGGATTGGAAGATTCAATATTGTAAAATGTCATGTAAATTAGTATAGCCACTATGGAAAACTATATGGAAGTTCCCCAAAAACCTTAAACTAGAATACCATATGAGTCACCGATTCCACTACTGTATATATATCCAACAGAAAGGAAATCAATATATCAGAGATATCTACACTTCCACGTTTATTGTAGTACGAATCACAACAGCCAAAACAAGGAATCAATAAAGTGCCCATCAATGGATGAATGGATAAAGAAAATGTGATATATATACACAAAGGAATATTATTCATTCATTAAAAAGAATGAAATCCTATCATTTGCAGCAATATGATAGAAATAGAGGTCATTTTGTTATATTAAATGAGCGAGGCAGAGAAAACAAATACCATACGTTGTCACTCACAAGTGAGAGCTAAAAATGTGAATCTCATGAAGATAAGAGTAGACTGGTGGTTACCAGAAGTTGGGATGGGTAAGGAGGGAAGGGGATGAAGAGAGAATAATTAATGGGCTTAAATATACAATGAGATAGAAGACACAGAACCTAGTGTTTGATAGCAGAGTGACTATAGATTACAATAATCTATTATTGCTTTCTTCCTGTAACTTTATAGTGAGTCTTGTTTTTGTTTTGTTGTTTTTTTTTTGAGTTGGAGTCTCACTCTGTCACCCAGACTGAAGTGCAGTGGTCACTCCTGGCCACAGCACCCTCGATCTGCTGGGCTGCGGCGATTCTTTTGCCTCAGCCTTCCAGTAGCTGGAACTACAGGTGCGCGCTACCACGCCCGGCTAATTTTTTGATTTATTGTGGAGATGAAGTCTCGCCAAGTTGCCCAGGCGGGTCTCAAACCCGCGGGCTCAGGCAATCCACTCATCTCAGCCTCCCAAAGCGTGGGATTACAAGCTGAGCCACCGAGCCGGTTTATAGTGAGTCTTAAGTGCAAGTAATGCAAGTGTCTTGACTTGTTTTTCACAGTTGTTTTGTTTATTCCAGGTTATTTGTATTTCCATTTGAACTTTAAAAAGCTTGTCAATTTCTATGAGCAAACCCTGCTGCTATTTTGATTGAGATTGCATTGAATCCATGGATGAATTTGAGATTATAGATTACAATAATCTACAGTATATTTCAAAATAGCTAGAAGGTAATAATGGGAATGTTTCTAGCATAAAGAAAAGACAGATATTTAAGGTCACAGATATCCCAATTACACTGATTTGATCTTTACAAATTATGTACATGTATTAATGTATCACAAGTATCCTGAAAACATGCACATCTATTATGTATCAATTTTAAGATGTCATATAAAAAAAATGACAATTCTCAAGTTGCTCTATAAATTCAATGCAATCTCAATCAAAATAGCAGCAGGCTTTTCTCAGAGAAATTGACAAGCTTTTTAAAGTTCATATGGAAATGCAAAGAACCTGGAATAAACAAAACAATTGTGAAAAACAAGTCAAGACATTCACATTACTTGCATTCAAGGCGCGCTATAAAGTTAAAGAAAGCAGTGTGATATTGCCATCAGATTCATAGATTAACAGAACAGAGCCCAAAAATATACTCACATGTAGGTTGTCAACTAGATTTCAACAAAGATGCAAAGGCACTTCACTGTGGAAAAGATAATCTTTTCATTAAATATTGCTGGAACAATTGGAGAAGCATATGCAAAAAAATTTTCAAAGACTTTCATCTATATCTCATTCCCTAGACCCTACATGAAAATTAACCAAAATGGATCACAGATCTAAATATAAAATCTAAGACCTTTTAAAACTTCTAGAAGAAAACCTAGGAGAAAATCAAAATACTGTGGCCTTGGGTTAGGCAAAGATTTCAAAGATAGAACACAAAAATAGAACAAAAACGCATGATCCATAAAACAAAGTATTTAAAATGAACCTAATTCTTCTGCTCCTCAAAACATACTGAAAAGAGAATGAAAAAAAAAAAACACCTATTACAAGAAAACATTTGCAAATCATATTATCTGATAAAGTACTTGTTTCCAGAATAACACTTTCTCCAAGATAGTGCCCCTGATTCTACCAGTTGAAAATAATGTGCTAACACATCCCACTTGTCACCGTGTAGACTCCTGACTTGGAGACACGACTAATCTCAAACTACTTGAAATTAAAAATGACATTAGATTTATCCTGACATTCCTCAGTCTGTCAAAGGGCCTGGCATGATGCCAACTTCATTATGAGTAAATATTAAATGCTTAAATATGGGTGAATTATAGGTATATATGGAAATGCTTTTTTTTTTTTTGAGTTGGAGTCTCACTCTGTCACCCAGACTGGATGCAAGTGCAGTGGCTGCTCTTGGCCACCGCAGCCTTGATCTGCTGGGCTCCAGCAATCCTTCCGCCTCAGCCTTCCAAGTAGCTGGAACTACAGGCGCGCACTAAGACGCCCGGCTGATTTTTTGATTTATTGTACAGATGAGGTCTTGCCAAGTTGCCCAGGCAGGTCTCGAACCCGTAGGTTCAGGCAATCCACTCACCTCAGCCTCCCAAAGTGCTGGGATTACCGAGGCTGAGCCACCGAGCCCGGGAAATGCTTTCTAAAGTGAATGCTGTATTGAAGAAACATTTTAGAAAATTATTTCAAAGGCTTAATAATTTATCATGTTGCTAGGCTCGGTGGCTCAGCCTGTAATCCTGTGCTTTGGGAGGCTGAGGTGAGCGGAATGCCTGAGCCCACAAGTTTGAGACCCGCCTGGGCAACTTGGCGAGACCTCATCTCTACAATAAATCAAAAAAAAAAAAAAAAAAAAAAATTAACCGGTGTGGCAGTGTGCGCCTGTAGTTCACACTACTTGGAAGGCTGAGGCGGAAGGATCGCCAGAGCCCAGCAGGTCGAGGCTGCGGTGGCCGGGAGCGGCCACTGCACTCCAGTATGGGGGACGGAGTGAGACTCCAACTCAAAACAAAAAAAAAACAAAAAATAATTTATCATGTTTCCTTTTTATGTGTTCTAAAATACTGCATTTTTATTAAACAAAACACTTATCTTTTCCCCTTTCAAATGTAATGCCTTTCCTTTAAATTTAAGATTTCACTTTTTTTCCAAAAAAAACTTGTTTTTAAAAACATTATCTTAAGTCAATCACTGTTCTCTAGTTTCCCTTCTCATAGGCCTCCAAATTGTAGAAATCTGTTCAAGGCAGTGCCAGCTCTTAAAAGATAACAAAGCTATGCTATTATGGAAGAGAAAAGGAAACAGAAGACAGGAGAGAGGAAGGGGGGAGAAATATCCATAAACTTTCATGGAAATCCAGTCCTTAAGTTGTATGTATCGACCAAGAGACAACTGCTGTGGCAAATCTAGCCTTCAACAACAAAAGCAGATGCCTGGGCTCCAGGGCCCTCCAGAAGCTAGCAGCCATGTTTTCTTTTCCAGTTTTCAACTGACAGAGAGCAAACTCCAAAAAGCATTAAAATGACCTAGATTTTTCCCAATCCTGATGTCTTACTTCAGATGGGAAATTACTGATGCAAAGGAGAAAAAAGACTCTCTTCCACAAAGCAGGACAGATTTCTAAAGTGAATTTACCTCACCATAGATCTTTTTTTTTTTTTTGAATCAGAGTCTCACTCTGTCACCCAGGCTGTAGTGGCATGTTCATGGCCACCGCCACCTCGACCCACTAGGCTCGGGTGATCTTTCTGCCTCAGCATTCCAAGTAGATGAAACCGCAGGCGTGCACCACCATGCCCTGCTAATTTTTTATTTATTGTAGAGATGAGGTCTAGCCAAGATGCCCAGGCTGGTCTTGAACCTGCGGGCTCAGGCAATCCTCTCGCCTCTGCCTCCCAAAGAGCTAGGATTACAGGCGTGAGTCACTGCGCCCAGCTAGATAGTTAATCTTATGTAACACCTGGATATCAACAAACAGGCAGGAACAATTAGGCCTCCAAAAAATATTTACTTTCAGTGAATATTTATTGGTCATATAAATATTAATGTCCCCATCTGGTGAGCTCTAAAGTCTGCCTAGATTAACCTTATTTCATTACCATCCCCAGTTTATAGGGCCCTTCACCCACCAGACAGCTGGCTAATGTTTGCTTCTTATTTTCCATTTGTTATTTGTTAATTTAAGAATTATTTTAAACCTTTAAATCTTTTTTTTTAAGTGGAGTCTCACTCCTTTGCCCAGTCTGGAATGCAGTGGCATACTCACGGCCACCCTAGTGTCAACCTGCTAGGTTCCAGCGATCCTTCCGCCTCAGCCTTCCAAGTAGCCGGAACCACAGGCTCACAACACCACGGCTGCCTAATTTTTTAATTTATTGTAGAGATGAGGTCTCGCCAAGTTGCCCGGGCTGGTCTCGAACTCGCGGGCTCAGGCGATCCACTTGCCTCGGTCTACCAAAGTGCTGGGATTACAGGCTGAGCCACCAAGCCTGGCCTTTAAATCATTTTTTAATGAAATAACCGAAAAGAGAGAGAGAACATAAAAAAGAAAGAAAAACAAGCAGGACATTTTGGACTGAAGGGAACCTTGCTCCTTTAATTTACCAAAGTCCCAGTGGGACTTTGCCAAATAGGTTAGCTTGCCAATCTCATTATTTATAAGATCTATAGGATGTTGTAATAATGTGGTTTGGGAAAGTAACAACAAAGCTCAACTTAACAGAATTCAGAGGAAAAAAAAAAGATTAACTTCAAAACGACTTCAGTGAATTGGTTACCACAGAATTTCTTCACCTGCATGACAACCTACCTTTTCTGAAGAAAATAACATATCAAATAGAAAATATTGTAATCAACAAAAACGGTTATTAATAAAGAATGAGGAAGATCTGAGCATCTTTGAGGGCAGGGACCAGAAAGCTTTTAGGAAAGGAAAGATTGTGGGGAGGCAGGAGGAGACCTAGCAAGGTTATCAGGGGGGCAGGTAGGTGTGGATTCGAGCTCCCCAGAGGAAGAGCCATTTTTCTCAGGAATAACGAGAGGGAAAAAGAAGATTTGCAATGTTGAAATTCAAGCTGGGGGAGCTCATGCAGTCTCAATATTCTCAAAAAAAAAAGTGATGTATGTATATATATTTTCATATATACATAAATGCTACCATTTATAACTTTTCAGTGAGCATTTACCAGGACAGCAATTATACTGGTAGTCTACTGCTAAAGACTGTCACTTTTGGTAGATATCTGGGTCTTATTAAGAGTTATTAAATATTTGAAGTATCACCCTTGTATGTTGCTACACATTTTATTAAGCACATTCATTCACCCATTGGCCTTGGTCAGGTTGTCCCCAAACACAGGAGACGCCTAAGTCTTTAGATGTGACGTTCTGGCTTTGTCCCATGCTGAAGCTTGAGTTTAGACTCCGATATTACATATAAAATATAAAGGTCTACCTGTTAAGTGGCTAGGTGTTTAAAAACTTTCCTTGAGATGAACCAGCATGTTCCTAGATACCACAGGCACTTAGAGAAGAAGCTCAGCCTCTAAATATATGGTTACCCTTTCTAAGAATGGGAACCTGGCCATTCCCATGAGGGGCTATGTCTACTTAACTCAATAAGAATATGGATCTTGATCTAGGGTAGAGGTCAGTGGGCTGTAACTTGTAGACAAATCCAGTCTGCTGCTGGCTTTCTGAAAAGGCAGTTTTAGTGACATACAACCTCTGCCATTTGTTTATGCAAAGTCCACGGTTACATGAGTTGCATGAGTGATAGAGTTGAGTTGAGTAGTTACAGCAGAGATCATATCTCCTGCAAAGCAGAAAATAATTACATCTGGCCGCCTTTTACAGGAAAAGTTTGCCTACCGCTGGTCTAGAGTAAAAGAAGGTCTGCAGGGTCCAGTCTGCAGTTGTGTGCCTGCCTGAGACCTCCAGAGAGAGGCTCTCTCTTCCTCAGTCTAGGAGAACAGTCTGTTCCCTGACGGATGGTGGCTGTTTGAACACCACCTTCCCCATTTCCCCATCATCAGCACAGGCCAGGTCCTCCTGGAGACTTGACTCTTCTTTCTGGCAAGGACAGCTCCCATTTTCTTCCTTGCTGGATCTCAGGAAGAATAGGAGGATCAGTGAAACGTGTTGTTTTTTTCATACTCTGATTCTGAATCTTTTTCTTTTTTTTTTTTTGAGTTGGAGTCTCACTCTGCCGCCCAGACTGGAGTGCAGTGGCCGCTCCCGGCCACCACAGCCTCGACCTGCTGGGCTCTGGCGATCCTTCCGCCTCAGCCTTCCAAGTAGCCGGAATTACAGGCACGCGCTACCATGCCCAGCTGATTTTTTGTAGAGATGAGGTCTCGCTGCCCAGGCGGGTCTCGAACCCGCGGGCTCAGGCAATCCACTCACCTCAGCCTCCCAAAGGCGCGCGATTACAGGCTGAGGCACCGAGCCCGGCTTGATTCTGAATCTTTGTGTAAAAGTCCACTGACCTAGAAAGAAGAATTTCTAAGACCAACACCCCTGGAGTTAGAAACTTAGTCTTTAATAAAACAAATACCCAGGGAAATACTCTAATGACAATCTGTGAAAAAATTTCAGTGCTTCGGTTGATTTCTCCAGAAAGGCTGTTTAAACTTTCTTCATTCATCTAAGGAAAACTGCAATTGAAAAATTAAATTGATCATGTGATTTTATAGTCCAGAGGCTCAAATTCTGTTAGACAAACAAAAGGCAAGATTTTGAATAAAGGCTTTGAACCCTCAAAGTGAATCTAAAATAATTTATAAAAAAAACTGAAAACCACTGGGAGTTTTAAAAGTCATAAGTTAAAGGAGACAATACACTCTAAAACAAAATTACTGGAGCCTATTTCTGTACTGCCAGGGACAGAGCAGTAACACTCACCAATACCTCTAGTGAAGGCTCAGGTCCCCCTGGTGGGAATGGTTAGTTCCAGGACTCCTCTGCAATTCACAGGACTCTCTCCTCATTTTCCTATTGCAGGGTGGAAGTCCGTGAGCCAACTTTTAAAAATGACCATTTCTCTAGTGTTCTTTGAAGTCAGGCAAAAACAGAAATCAAAGCCACTACAATTCACTTATTACATTATGAAGGAAAACAAGAATGAACTAGAACAAAACTTGGTAGTCTGTCATAAAACTTAATTTGTGAGAGCATCAGAAAAGGCTGGGAAAGGACTATTTACCATGTTTGGTGAAATATGCTATAGAAAACATAGAGCAAACTTGGCAGCTATTTTAAGTACAATCAACTGTTTGTGTTTGTATTTTGCATCACCTTAAGTACTGAATTGCACACCATACACATTCTCTTAAAGAGAAAGATTGTTTATTTGTAACTGGAAAAGCAGCTTAATAGTGTTTGTTATCTAATATTTTTTTCATGAAACAAAACGGAGGTATATACAAGAGCATCCATGACCTGAGTACTTAACAGTTCAAAGAATTACTAGAAGAGTAACATTCCTCATTTGTCCTTATTTCGAGCATAAGAAGACCCTTACCTACTCCACACACCAAGGCCTTCTGTATTCAACAATCATGGACCTTTTACTTGTACAGCACTTTACGTTTAACATTTATCATGCCTCATGAGTATTTTATTTATGAGGAAATAGAACCTCTGGATGTCAAGTGACTTGCCCAAGTTATCCTTACAGTAAAATGATCTTTTGGGAAAAAATGCCCAAAATGATCAGTACAACAAATGCCACACAAGTCAACTAGATGAATAAAGGTGTTTCTTTCAAGGTCCTCATTACATTTTGCTGAATGTTTAAAACACAGTCTGAACCAGGTAAATGGGAATCTCAGGCTAGAAGCAGTTTTAAGAAATGGATTTTATTCCTAAGTGGGCTGGAAACAGGCTAGATGAGAGTCATTGCTCCGGGGAGCAGCAGCATTCGTGTGTCTAAAGAGTCGACCCAAGAGCCCACAATTCAGAGAGGAAGGAAGGGATTGGAGAAATTTATGTAGACACAGTGGAGAAACTATCACTGACTGAGAAGGGAGAACTACAGAGTTCCACAGAGGTCATGATTACCACACCATCATGTTATTTCCCCCACTTCTTACTTAGCCAGAACTCTGAAGTGTGAGAATTAAGGAGGGGCACTTGACACTGAACCCTTGCTTTTCCCTTGGACTGTGTCACTCCATGGGGAGTGTTCTGGAATGCTGTGGGAGAGCTTGCTGATTATTGCGATGACTAGCATTTTATTGGCAGGGTCAGGAATGCTAGGAGCCCTACAATGCAGCAGACAGTCCTGCCCAAGAAAGAAGTAACACAAGACTTCCAAATCCCTGCTGGACATTCACCACAAGTGCTAAGTCTGTTTATAAATGTCTGAACCTAGAAGCTTGATTTTTAGCTTTAAACAAGAAAATATAAAGTTAAAAATCTATTGAAAAAAATGTAACTGATAAAGAATAAAGTACATGTATTTTAAATGTACAATGTGTGAGTTTTGACATTTGTATGCACACCTGAAACCATGACAGTTAAGAAGTATAAATTTCTGTCACTCCTAAAAGGCTCTTCTCACCCTTTTGTCATTCCATCCCTCCTTCTAGCTCCATCTTCAGGTAACCATCATTTGTGTCTAAAACTACAAATTAATTCACACTTTATATCATTCTAAATAAACAAAATCATACAATAAGAACTCACAGAGTATTTTTTATACACAGAATTCCAGCAAAACAAACTGAGGGAAATCTGTACTTTGCTTTGTTCCAATATTCACCATTTGGAAATTCAAGTCATTTGGGACACAGAAATACAGCTTGTGTGGACCCCTCGGTCTTACCTTCCTCATAAATGGTAATTCCACATATCAGAGTAACCATCTGACTCCTTCAATGTATTGAGTCATGTTTAGGCATGTCTCGATGTTTATATACTGAAATGCTCATCATATAATATACATTTTCATTTTTTTCTTTAACATTACAGTTGAGCCATTATATTGATTTTTAAAATTCTGTGGATAGGTAGATTATATTATCTATCAATTTCATTACTAGATGGCAAAAGGGTTGAGTAACAGGTCTATAGTACATTCATTCTTCCTTTTCTGGAAAACGTCTACCCCAGGCTTCCATGCCAACACTACTCCTGGTTCTCCTGATCACTCTTAGTCTATTTCATGGCTCTTCTTGTCTCCAATCCTGAGAAGCAGCAGTGCTTCTCCGAGTTTCATTCCCCACACTTCTATTCTAACAATCTGTGTCTCCCACTTAACCTCTATGACTTTTATTAACAATTATTTGCCAATGCGCTCTCAACTTTAAGAGGGTAGATTTTCCATCTCTTTTGTTGATTCTGTGGCGCACTTTCACTTGTCTACCCTGAACTACTTGGATTTTCTGACAGCGCGGAAAAGGTAGCAAGTCCAGAATTCATCTTTTCCGCAAAATCTGTTCTTCCTGTACTCTTCTGTTTTTCTTGGTTAGTGATGACAGTACTTACCAAGTCTGCCAAATAGGAAACTGGCATCGTTTTTAAGTAATTTATCATTTTTTATTACCCCAAAGCAAGTGTTCACCAAATCCAACTAGACTATCCTTGAATATTTCTAAACTCTAAAGCATAAGTTTTGTGTTTTTATGGAAAACCAATATGGCAACAGCACAATCTTAATGTTGTTTGACTTAACTCATTAAGTCTACTTAAGGAATGTAGTCTATGAAAATAATAATTTTAAACAGCTTTAAGCACAAAAATGTTAAAGGTTATTTATGAAAATCTGGAAATAACCAATTAAGGGAACAATTTGATATTTCTGTTTTGCAGTAACACAAAAGTGATTGTGAAACCATTCAGTGATGCTAATGGAGAGTCTTTTATAATAAGAAATGCTTTTCTTAGTGTTAAATTAAAAATCAGGATCTAAAAATGTTCCTAAATATATAAAACATGCAGGGAATAATGACTGGAATGAATTGTTGGGGGGGTTATCTCTCATGAAGGATTATAGATTTGTATTTTCCTAATATTTTTTGTTTTCCTTCAGATTTTCCACAGCAATCATGCTTTCCCTACAAATAATTACTGTGAGTCCTTTTCAAACTTGTTAACAGTGCTTATACCATAATTCAGTCACTTGTTGCAACCGCCTCCTAGTGTGCTCTCCTTGCTGCCTGTATCATGTCCCTTCAGTTCATCCTCCATGCCGCCCTGAGATTAGTCTTTTCAAAGGGAGATCTGTCCATGGAGTTTGCCTTCTTCTGGCTCCCTACCATGCAGAGGCTGAGGTGGAAACTCTAACCATGTCATGAAAAGGTCGCTCTCTCAAGTCTGTTTCTTTAACTTCATCCCCTGCAATTCCTCACCAACAAACCTTCCCACCTTTGCTTGAACAAGCCATGAACCGTGGCATTTTTATAAGGTTGTTTTCTTCGATATTGTATTACCAGGTCAAATAACATGTCTGTCCTTTAAGATTCAATTCAAATGTCATCACTTCTGTGAAGCCTTTGTAACAACAGAGTTGGGAGGCACTTACACTGTCACGGACACTATGTTTCCTATTTATCTCTTGGTATAAGAGGGGATTACTCTCCTGGGTAAATACTGAGTCTTGGTCATCTTTGTACAGCTAGCCCCTAATATCAAATTTGGCATGCTCAAAGTGTCTGATAAATGATCAGATCAATGTACGTAGCCAAAGCTGTAGGAAGAAAATCAGCAAGCACCTTGAATACGCAGATACCCTAAGACCAGGAGAAACTGAAACCAAGCTGTATTTTCTGATTAGACAAAAGGCATAACGAACCAGAATATGTTGAAAAAACCAGAACTACTCAAATTAACTAAGGAGGAAATGACAATTGGACTAATCAGTGATTGATATCTGTTGGACTGTTAGAAAAGATGGAATTAAACTTTGACATTAAGAAAGCTCTTGTGCCTATGTATTTAAAAATACAGAAGTCTGAGAGTTGTATCTGACACTTTTAATTATTAAGAATTACGGCCAGGCTCAGCCTGTAATCCCAGCACTCTGGGAGGCCTAGGCGAGTGGATTGTCTGAGTTCACAAGTTCAAGACCAGCCCTGGCAACTTGGTGAGACCTCGTCTCTACAATAAATGAAAAATTAGCCGGGCATGGTAGTGTACATATATAGTTCCAGCTACTTGAAAGGCTGAGGCAAAAGTATCACCGGAGCCCAGCAGGTTGACGCTGTGGTGGCCATGCCTTGAATGTGCCACTGCACTCTAGTTTGGACGATGCAGCAAGACTCCAACTCAGCTGGGCTCGGTGGCTCAGGCTGTAATCCCGCACTTTGGGAGGCTGAGGTGAGTGGACTGCCTGAGCCCGCGGGTTTGAGACCCGCCTGGGCAACTTGGCGAGACCGCATCTCTACAATAAATAAAAAAATCAGCCGGGCATGGTAGCGCGTGCCTGTAATTCCGGCTACTCAGAAGGCTGAGGAAGAAGGATCGCCAGAGCCCAGTGGGTCGAGGCTGCAGTGGCCAGGAGCGGCCATTGCACTCCAGTCTGGGCGACAGAGTGAGACTCCAACTCAAAAAAAAAAAAAAAAAAGAATGATAACACTGATTAAAACTGTGTTTTTGAGCAGTAAAACAAAACACACTTAGAAAAACCTATAGGAAGCCAAACCACCAGATTAATATCCACGGTACCATCACTTTGACTGCACATCACAATTTTTTAAAGTCTTAATGCCTGAACCACATCCTAGGTAAACTGAATCAAAATTTCAAGGCGTGAGATCCAAGTATCAGTATTTTTTTTTTAAAGTTCTCCTCCAGTTGTAGACTAAAAAAAAGTGAGTACCTTAATGGTCATTTTCACTGATAACCTCCAACTAAAAAGTAAAAGCAAATGATATACTCTTAGTATAAAGGAAAAGTAAATGATAATGTAGCTTAAAGAACTTCCTTCACTCAAGAGATGCTGATTTTTATTTCAGCTGATTTTTTTCCTATTCTCAAAATACATTTACAATACAAATTTTAACTCTGAATAGATGATCATATGAGGGAATTCTGATATTCTTAAGTCAAAGAAAAGTCAAAAAACTTTGACAATAAGGAACTGAGCTCTGAAGGGAAAACTTGCTATTTTAGATTTGTTTTCCCGTAGCAAATAGCTTTTATAGCTATGCCTATTAATATATTTATAGCCATAGCTTTGAATGGGAGTTCTTGCTGTGGGGAGGATTTGCTTTGATCCTTTTAATCAAATTTTAAATGGTACACTCTTAAGTCATTTCTTCAGAGATTCACCTATCAATACCAAGGACACTGGAATAAAGGTTTCAAAGAACAAAGTTGTCAATGCATCCCAAGAAGGCATCACGAGGAGCGTGTGGTAGGAAGGTCACAGCAGGACAATGATGTGACTCCATGGTGGGAGATGAGAGGGGTAAAATAAAACGGGTTCCCACTCTCCCTTTCTCAGGGCTGCTTTTCTTCTTTGGGTGCTCCCATTTCTATCCTCGTTGGCCCTAACATATCTTGACCTGGGGATATACTTATTCCTTTAGACTCTAGCATATTTAGGAAGGTTCTCTTACATTTTTTCTTTAAGCATATATGACAGGATACATTTTCAAAACATTCTTTACTAAGGACTAAAGAAAGAAGAGGATAAAATGAAATGTGAAAAAAAAGTGTCCTATATAAGCTTATGACCCAATAGTGGCTAATGTCTAGTTGCAGTTTAGCTAGTATAAATTAGCAATGATAGAAATCATTACCTTGGTCATTAGATGCCAATATACTGTTTTGTTCAATTGACTTTTCTTCCTATATTTAAAGATTAAAAACCTCTCTTCCAATTGCTCCTCCCATAAAACTTCTTATTTCAAACATGTATCTTCTAAAGGAGTGTTTTTCCAAAAATGCTTAATCTCAACCCAATCAAGAATTACAATTTATATCTCTACCCAATACACACGTGTCATATATGTAATAAATAAAATTTTCATGAAACAGTTTCATTATGTGTTGCTATGTACTCTGACCTATTTCTTCTTCTATTCCATTTTTTCCCAAATGTAGATAGTAACCAACTAAATTAATTTCATAAGTTACGACTGGATAGAGAAAGTCAATGGAAAACTAAGTAAAGTCTGAAAATTTCCATTTCAGTCAAATGCTCACATCTACGTGGAAGTTCATTTATACATCACAGGCACAGTAATATCCTTTCTCAGACTCTTAGTTCCACCTACTTCTTTAGAATTCTCAGAACCTGCTGGTTGGTTCTGTCATTTTTCATACAATAAGGATTACAACATACTGGGTGTGAGAATAACAGGGCCATCACAATTAGGGCATCAACTCCTGTAAGTGCGCACAAAAATTAATCCAAGTCCCATGTGCTTACAAACAGGAAACAGAGAAGAGGAAGAGTTGTGCTGATCTAATGCAGGGGTCCCAACCCTGGACCGTGGTCCCATCCATGACCTATTAGGAACCAGGCTGCACAGCAGGAGGTGAGCGGCAGGATGAGTAGAATGGGATTGTCATAGGAGCACGAACCCTATTGTGAATTGCACATGTGAGGGATCTAAGTTGCACGCTCCTTAGGAAAATGTAATGCCTGATGAGGCCATCCTCTGCTCCCCCACTCCCGCTCTGTTCCTGGAAAAACTGTCTTCCATGAAACCGATCCCTGATGCCAAAAAGGCTGGGGATTGCTGGTCTAAGGCATCACTGGGCCAATGAAGAGAATTAGAGATAGAAAGTTCAAGAACCCAGAATGATGGAGATCTTTATCACTGAGTTCTAGTGCCAGGGAGAGGTGGGGAAACAGTTAAGTTTTGAGTGATACTCCTGGTCCTCTTGAATGAATGAATGGTTAAATCAATATTCAAAGTCCTAAACCAATACATCTTTTTAAGAAGTTATAATGCTATGAAACAGTGCTCCATTTTTGCTTAGGTAATCTGGAATCTGTGTTATTTCACTTATGTGAATTATGCAGGGACTGGAATGGGAGTGTTGCTTTCAGGTGATAAAAGAAGAGGGCCTAATTAGGAACTCAAGGGAGAACCCTTCTGAAAGAGACTTAGATTCTTTAACAAGTACTGAAATTAATTCCAAAGACAGCTTATTAAGGCAATCATTTGGATTTTTCTCCATGAATTTTCTTTTGGAAAAAAAATAAAATAAACTCCTTAATTTCTTTAGGCTTTGGCTGCCTGTAGGCATTTGAGCAGCTGTCTCTGCTTCTCAAACAACTCTGCCTCTATGGATTGCTAGATGTTCCTTGGAGAGATGCTGCTATTTGTCAAATGTGATATTAGAATGAAGTTTGAGGATGGGAATTACAATCAGATATCTTTACTAAAGATTTTCTAACGTGACTAAAATGAGAAAGCATGCAGCTTTTTAAAGGATCTGACAGAGGGACTTCCTCACCTTCATCAAGCAAAGTAACTTTAGATAACTTTGGCCTTGGCTTCCACATTATTTGCTCCCCAACTCCACGATGTACCTCCTACTTTGTTGAAATTGACTACAATCATGTCTTCATCCCTTCACTAAATTGAGTTAAGCTCAGGAATGTGTTGCCTTATTCTTCTTTGTATCCTAACACCAACCAGCCTGGCGTTTAGAATGGATACAGTAACACTTTGTGGGATAAACAAGAGGTAAAAGGGTCATGGAGGGATGTGAGCTTTGCTCCTTGGTGGAGGTGGAGAAAGGGGTTAGAGAAACGGCAGGAGAAACAAGAGTTGTGGCCTTTCCCCAGAAATGAAAGAGAATACATTCAGAATGGAAAGCTTAAACTCAAGTAGATTCCTAGCTACTGACTCCCTGAGAAGGGAGCTTACCTCTAGAGCAGTGCTTCTCAATCTTCAGGTGTTTACCAATCACCTGGGAATCTTGTTCAAGTGCAGGCTCTGCAAGTCTGGGGCAGAAGCAAAGATTCTGCATTGCTAACAAAGCTCCCAGGGTTACAGATACTGCTGGGCTATAGCCCAGACAGCTCCAGAAGTCAGGTAGCCCAGGGAGATGTACTCCAAATATTTTTAACTGCAGGATTCGATTGGGAGGAAGTAGAAGGCAGACTCAAAAAGGTAACTGGCAAAGCTTGAACAAGTGGCTGTTTGGCTATTTTCAAAATGTGAACAGCATGATGGGAAGCCAATAGGAAAAAATAAAGGACCTTACGGCTAGCAACTTGGGGAGATGAGGCAAACACCAGCCCTAATGGTTACCAGAACCAAAGAACTTTGGAGCTAGAACAGGAGCAGTGGGGCAAGATCTTGGTGTCTTGGGTAGAGGAACACAGGTACTTCCTAAGGAGGGAAGCAGGAGGAATAATACCCAGTCTTACTCTTTTCCCACTCTGAGCTCCTTCTGTGCCTCCTATTGGCCAAACCCAACTGGGAACCAAAGTGCAAGGGAGGCTTGTGGATGAGCCCCTAAAGCCTCCCAGAGCACAGAGCAGAAGAGTAAAGAGTGACCTTTTGACTAAGTTAGCAATTCATTATGTCCTGTGGTTAAAAGTAAATATCCTTAAAACAGAAAGAGTCTAGACTTCCCTAAGGGGACTACATGAAAAAAAAGACTGTTCATTTCCATATACAATTTTTAGGAGGAAAATTACCCCAAGGGGCTTGGTAAGTAGAGGCAGCTTTAAAGATAAAAGAAAAATAAGCCGCATGCCTGAAGCAAAGGCATGCAGGACGTGCTGGAGAGCCATTGAAAGCCCAGCTCAGAAAGGTTAGAACAGAGTGGCCTCCACAGGTTCTCTGGGAGAAACAGGACTGACAGGTTGGGCTGGCTGGGGGCAGACAAAGAAACCACCCTTCACTCACCTTGCCTGAAACCCTCCAACTTCTTTTCAGAATTTAGATGCAATATTCCTGGTGAGTCTCCAAGATTTAAGAAAGAAAGTTGACCCCCAGAAAACAAGCAACAGTAAGCACCATGACCGAACAGCCAGTTTCGAAAATGATCTAACCAGAAGATTGTTATAGAAATATACATATATGCACACATTAAATATACATATAAAATAAGATATATGATTAATTCCTTGATATGTGTATTTATATATGTACACTTCGAGGGATTCTTCATTAATGCTCTAATCAAGATTCTTGGGAAAAAAAAAACAAAGAGAGCAACATCCTCATATCTGGGTTTTCAACTTGTTAAAAAAGTGAACACTCTTACACCTGTTCACCCCCAAAGTATTATCTCACCACCCCTGAGGGTGCTTTGCTTCTCAGCAACAGTGGCTAAGCACAGCAGCCCTTCCCAAGGTGGGATGGCAGACAAAAATGCTGGAATCTTAAGGAAGTAAAAAACTGATTTCTACTTTGACTGACGAATGAGCTTTGAGTGCTCTTTGCCAGGATGACAGGATAGAATGTCCCCTCTCCACCACTGTACCCCCTTTTCCCTAAGCCCATATTCCAAGAGATACAAGGTGGCCAGTTCACCTCTTGCCCCAGGGAGAATTGTCAGGAGGAATAAATAAAAACAGCAAAGATTCCAAATTCTTGGTTCTAGTTCAAATGAGAGACAAAATAGTTTTGAAAAGAATATAAACTGGCAAAACAAGTTTCATTCACCACCTCACTCCAAACTGGGGAGAGGGGAAAGATTTGGAGAGGAAAAAGATTGCAAACAATTAGAGGCCTTGTGGTCAGTGCCTCCTCATCCCCCAGAATAAAGTCGAGACGTATCTGGTGGGAGCTGGGGTCCTCACAGGGTTTCCCTACAAAGACCCGGGAAGATACTTGCTTCCTGCTTCCCCTTTCTCGTGATTAAGGCAGTAGCTTCAGAGACACATCTCACGTCACAAGGGCAAGAAGCTCAGGCAGAGATGGCAGCTAGGCTGGGGCGTAAAGGGGTCAGGAGTTTCCTGTACTGCCTCAGGGGTGCTGACTTTAGCTAAGAGAAAGAGGAGACAGAAACCCATTCTCCAAGTCTGATGGACACGCCTGGCTGGAGATAATAGTCACCATGGCAGGGACTGCAGAGTGGACGGTTTTTGCCAGAAACCACAGGCAACTGAAGACTCAGCTAAGAACCGGTAGCAAGTGGGAGCCAAGTCCTTGCCCACAGATCCACATTTCCATCCTAGCAGTACTGCCTCCAATTCCATTGGGTCAGGATTCAGAGACAGCAGAGGAAGGCTGAATCAAGAGCATAGGGCCCCTTGACTGCATCGGGGGAGGCAATGGCTTCAAGCAGCAAAAGAAGAGAAAGGAGTGGAATGAAAGGGAAAGATTCTGAATATTCCTGAATTTTAACCAGAAGTCACTTAGAAAGTGCTAAATTTGAGCAAGATGGTTGGCTGTGGCTATAACTAAATTGAGTTTTTCTTTTCTTCTTTTTTTGAGTAGGAGCCTCACTCTGTCGCCCAGGCTGGAGTGCAGTAGCATGCTCACGGCCACCCCAGTGTCGACCTGCTGGGCTCTGGTGATCCTTCCACCTAAGCCTTCGAAGTAGCTGGAACTATAGGCGCACGCTACCACGCCTGACTAATTTTTTATTTATTGTAGAGATGAGGTCTCACCAAGTTGCCTGGGCTGGTCTCGAACCCATGAACTCAGGCAATCCACTCACCTAGGCCTCCCAAAGTGCTGAGATTACAGGCTGAGCCACCAAGCCCAGCCTAGATTGAGTTTTTCTACTATCTTGTCACAACTGGGGGCTCAGAATTAGAATATACATTTTACGATCAGAAATAAAGAAAATTACTTTATGTGACTGTGAAATTCATGGGCATTACAAGATTAGTTAACTCTGGCATTTGAATGTCAGTTCAAATAATCTACTAATAAAAAAAACAAGATAGTTAATTTTTTTCTCAATCTCCATAGCTTAAATGCTAGACAGTCATACCTCAGTATCTGTGGGAGAATGGTTCCAGAACCCCCCTCTAATACCAAAATCCACAGATGCTCAAGTCCCTTCTAGAAAATGGAGTAGGATTTGCATATGACTTACACAATCCTCCCATATACTTTAAATCATCTCTAGATCACTTATAATACTTAACATAATGTAAATGTGATGTAAAGAGCTGTTACACTGTATTTTAATTGGTACTTTAATTTTTTTTTCCCCTGAATATTTTCGACCCAAGGTTGGTTGACTCTGGTGATGCAGAATCCATGGATTCCGAGGGCTGACTGGGATTAAGTATCATACCCGATTAAGGTCAAATTCTATCCAGAAGCAGCAGCCTGGCGGTCTGGCTTCTACATACAACCAGCTGATTCTGGCCAGTCATCTGCCCTTGTCATTGGCTTACCTGAGCTCTGACTGAGAGCCCTGCTTGGAAGCACCTGAACCTCTTGGGCTCTCTTTTCCTTTCCAACATCTTGCTGCAACCTCAGATTTTCCTTGACATTCTCCAAACTATTTCAGTTCATAGGGATCACTCTTAAAGAAGCTAGGGGCTGTTAGGTTCAAGGTTAGTGATGTTTTCAGTTTTCTTTGATTTACTTTTGTAGCAGGATGGCTGAATTTCTGCCAGGAGCTTGTTAGAAAGATGGATGGAGGTCAGAATAATTTTGAAGCAATAAAGAGTTGTCAGAGGCCTGCGCAAGTCTTGACAAATGGATTTTCACCATTACCTAACATATCTTTCTGGATAATGACGAAGATGTTTAAAATGCTAGACAAGAACAGGCAGACATTTCTGCTGTCCAAAGGACTGGCACGCAAGTAAATGTGATCCCCACTCTAGGACCAGGGCAGACAGAGTTCATAAAAAGGCTGTTTAGAGGATGATGGTATACCTATACCCTGCAAGTTATATATTAAAGCTTTGATTATAGAATTGTTTTGTTTAGTTTTTTTGTCTTTAGATCTTATTCTGTTGCCCAGGATGGAGAGCAGTGACACAATTATGGGTCACCATAGCCTCATCCTCCTGAGTAGCTGGGACTACTAGCACATGACACCACGCCTGGCTAATTTTTTAATTTTTTTGTAGAGACGGTCTCAAACTCCCGGATCAAGCAATCCTCTTGTCTCAGCCTCTGAAAGTGCTGGGATTACAGGCGAGAGCCACAGCACCTGACCTGACTGCAGCATTTTGATGAAAATGAAATGGAAGCCTGTACTCATATTCAGCTTGTGAAAACCATGTAGATGCAATGGTAAAGCCTCCTGCAATCTTGTTCCACATAAGAAATGTGATAAACATATGCAATTCCTGAAAATGTCTCTTTTGCCAGGTCTATTATTCATTTTTCTATCATGTAAATTCCACAACCCTTCTAAATAGCAGGGAAAGAGATTCTACGGCTTACTTTGCAGGGCTTCAATATCTATCTTAATACCGCAATTTGGGGTAATTTTCCAGATAACATGATGCAAGATTAGTTTTATATGCAGCACACAGTGCACCCTTCAATAATATCTGCACGCAAACTGAGTCTGATATGTACAATGGTCTACGAAAAGGCCTAGGTTTTTATGTCTGCATGAGTCCATGTCACGAACATTAAAAAAAATGCTTCTACTACAATACTCAGAAAAGCATTCTTTGTGACCTGGTCTGGAGAACAAAAGAAATGAACATACCAGATATCTGCAGATCACTTCAGCTGTTCTGACCCCTGCTTAAGCCACAGAGTTAGCCAGCGCTCTGCTTACAGATGAGAAGTGATGATTCTGTAAGAGGAAGGAAGGGATACCCTGAAAAAGTATAGTCTTCCAAATGTGTTGGAATGAACTGTTGTGATAGTCCAGTATCCCCTAGTCTATTATTCACAGTGCCATCTAGCCAGCAACTACATTATATTCTGGAAAGTCAGATAAAAATATTTCCAGACAGTGCAGCACTCACAAAGGTATTTAAAAGAGAATAAAAGGGAGAAATAGACTCTAGTCAAGATGCATTAATGCTCATTTATTATATGTAACACTCCCTAGTGCCCAATATTGGGTAAAATACTTGTTGAATATTCTCAACAATGCCATGGGAAATCCTATAGGCGCTACTATAATGTCTTTTACAGATAAGGAAACAAAGGCTTACAGAGTTTGCCACTGGCCTGAAGACATATTGCTGGTAAGAGGAAGAGCCTAGATTCTAACTCAGGCAGTTGACATCAGAGCCAGGACTGTCTGCCCCGTTCTTGGGTATTTTCCCTTAGGCTACTTGGAGTAGTGTTGCGTCTCATGCAGTGACCAATGCTAAAAAGCTGCTTATAAATGGACAGCATAACCCATTTATTCTTCTCATTATTGAAAGAGCACCCCAGTATAATTAAGAAATATACATTTTTGGCCGGGCTCGGTGGCTCAGCCTGTAATCCCAGCACTTTGGAAGGCCGAGACAAGAGGATTGCCTGAGCCCGAGGGTTCAAGACCAGCCCGGTCAACTTGGTGAGACCTCGTCTCTACCATAATAATAATTTTTTTAAAAAGAAATATATATTTTTAGGACATAGGAAGCTGCCAGTGAGTTTTCAAAACATTTCACTGGAGCTCATTAAGGAACTGCCAATCATTTTATGTAGATTCCATCACTGTATTAATGTATTTTAAAACTAGAAATGTGAAATGCCAATTTTATGAAAAAACAATCATAGAAAAGGCTGAGACATCTAATCAAACAAGTGATTTATGAATGAGTTACACATATCTCCAGACTATACAAATCCTTAGTCAACTTACAAAGAGCAAATCCTTGCCAAGGTTGGAGTTAATCTTCTGAGAGAGATATTAAAAACCAAGAGCTAATGGCTTAGCCAAGGTCTAAGGGAACCACCCTAAAGGATGGTTGGTAAGCATGCAGATGAAGGCTTGGGAAACACCTCTGTCCAGTCAGAGTATCCAGTGTAACCTCAGACTGGAACAATACTAAGGAGGGTCAGACCTTCAAAACGGATGGCTTTCTTAGGTTTTTACATTCATCCTCTTCATATCTTTCTACTTGCATCATCCCTGGTCCCTCCCCATCAACGTGTTTGTTCCCATGGCTTTACTTACAGGCTGAGGATTCACAAATCTCAGGGCTGATCACACTTGACTTCTGACTTTTTGGGATGTCAAATGCTTTCTGTATGTTCTCCTTTACTTGAAACCCATCTTGTCCAAAACTCACCCCCTTTCTAACTGTAATCACTCCCTTGTCCCAATTTCAGTAATGACATCTTTATATACCTGTTATTTTTTTACAACTCCCTCTTCTTTTCCCTCTATATTGGATAGGTCGACAAATCCAGATGATTTTCCCTGGAACTCATCTCTCAGATCCATCTTTTTCTATTTGGTTGCACATCTATCTAGCTATTGCACCACCTAACTGGACTCCCAATCTGGTCTCCTTCCATTTTAATACCTTTTACATAGCAAGAGTCGTGTTACTGAAACAAAAATTATATATGCCATTTTCTTATTAACAATCATTTGATAAGGATTCCTTAATAGTTGGATGTTCCAAACTTGTTAGCTTGTATAAAAATTTCTTTACAACTGTACTGTTTTAACTTACCTTTACAAACTCATCTGCCTCCCACTGTAATTACATATGCTGAAATTCACCCATAATGACCTAATCATGGAGTCCTTAAGTAGGGAGCTGAATGAAGTCAATGGAGACAAGATATTATAGTGGTTAAGAAAGAGGGTTTTACAGGTAGACTAATGTGAATTGAATCGTTACTGACAGAATAACCTAGGTACCACTCTGAAACCCAATTTCCCCTTGCCTCAAAAATGAGATAATGTAAGGTTGCTATCAGAACTCAATAAGATAATGTATTGGCTATTATAATCCTCATCAGGTGTACTTATATCCACTACTTAATATACAGCAAATTTTCAAAGCAGCAGCACTTTGTATAGATATATCACTGTTAGTTAATTGGTGATGTCCTCAAGGCTTCTATTCTTTAGTTTCTGGACCTTTTTTTTTTTTTGAGTCAAAGTCTCACTCTGCTACCCAGGCTGGAGTGTGCTGGCACTCTCACAGCCACCATAGCCTCAAACTGCTGGGATCAGGTAATCTTTCTGCCTCAGTCTTCCAAGTAGCTGGAACCCCAGGCATGCATCACCACGCCTGGCTAATTTTTTGATTTATTGTAGAGATGAGGTCTTGCCAAGTTGCCCAGGCTGGTCTTGAACCTCTAGACTCAGGCAATCCTCTCACTTTCACCTCTCAAAGTGCTAGGATTACAGGCGTGAGTCACCGGGCCCAGCAGTTTCTAGACTTCTTGAAATGACAGTTTAGAAAGACAAGTGAAGTCAGTTTGTAGCAATTAAACCCTATTTGGGTTCTCATTGTACCTACTTTTCTATACCACTGACTTAGTAATTAACTGAACTGAATTACAGAAATTTCCTTATAATGCTATTATCTTATTTATTTTGTATTATATCACCAAATAAGCTTTTGAGTACAGAATTTCACCTTATCCTTCTTGACATCTCTGTACTATCTAGCTCAGCACAAGATTCTTGGCAGACCTTCAAAAAATACTGAGGTCAGAGTCAGTCAATAAACTAAAGATTGTTAATCCTCATGATAAATATAAAAAGTTTTTTAAATGCATGAGCTTTTGATGCTTCTTGACCATGATTTTTTTAAAATAAGGATTATACTTTACAAAAGGAAAAAAATTATTTTATCATTTGTCACGCTGAACAAAGCAAAATGCAAAATAGCATGAGACCACGGTCACACAAGTTAAAATTAGGCTTTAAGCAATTAAGTATTTTAATTACAATGCTGCTAATCACAGTTCATAACATAGAGGCCACCTTTCTCTAGGCAACCTGCATTGCTTGACACTAGTAGATATACACAATGCTTATAAATATGCTGACTAACATTTGCCTTCCCAGCTGACTGCAAGTGAAAAAGTCTGAGTCTGGCCTCTAGTTGGAGACCATCTAACAATGCTTCTTTGGAAAAATGTGTTCTCATCAAACATCCTGTCTATAAATTAAAATGTGTCCTCTGATAGCTATGTTTTGAGAATTTAAGAAATCAAGTCCAAAAGTTATTCTGAGGTTCTTCAGAAAAATTTACAAAAGTTTTTTGAATGCCTATAGATATAGCTAGCAATTATTAGGGAGTTACTATGTGCCAGCCAAAAATCTAAGCACTTGACACAAACTGAATTGTTTAATTCTCACAGTGACCCCATAAGGTAGGCACTACTGTTCCATTTTACAGATGTATAAACTGAAGTTGAAAGAGAAAAATTCACTTTCCTGTTGTTATATCATTATTATTTAAAAGAAATTTTTATTTTAAAGATGTGGGGTACAATTCAGAGTTAGGTACACAAATGTTCATTATGCGGGTACCTTTGTTGATGAGGTGTGTCCCCCTCTCCTCTGGCAGTTTCCCGCTACTGCCAATCCCTTTCTTATAGTATTATGATAATTGTTCAAGGTCCGCTTATGAGTGAGATCATGAGGTACTGTTCTTTGTTTCTGTGATAGGTCACTTAGTATTAAAGACATAGTCTCTAAGTCCATCAAAGTTGCTGCAAAGTTCATAATTTTGTTCTTTATGGCTGCGTAATATTCCATCGTGTATATGTACCACATTTTAAAAAATCCAATTCTCTTCAATGGGCAGCACGGTTGGTTCCACGTTTTGCTATTGTGAGTAATGGTGCAATAAACACACGTGTGTAAGTATCTTTTTCATAGAGTGATTTGAGTTCCTCTGGGTATAGTCCCAGTAGGGGGATTTCGGGGTCATATGGAAGGTCGATTATTAGATCTCTTAGGAATTGCCAAACTGCTTTCCATGGAGGTTGTACTAGTTTACACTCCCACCAACAGTGTAGAAGTGTTCCCTTTTCTCTGCATCCTCTCCAGCATCTGTTTTTTTTGTGTGTGTGTTTTTTTTTTTTTTTTTTTTGAGTTGGAGTCTCACTCTGTCACCCAGACTGGAGTGCAGTGGCCGCTCCCGGCCACCGCAGCCTCGGCCTGCTGGGCTCCGGCGATCCTTCCGCCTCAGCCTTCCAAGTAGCCAGAATTACAGGCATGCGCCACCACGCCCAGCTGATTTTTTGATTTATTGTAGAGATGAGGTCTCGCTGCCCAGGCGGGTCTCGAACCCGCGGGCTCAGGCAATTCACTCACCTCAGCCTCCCAAAGGCGCGGGATTACAGGCTGAGCCACCGAGCCCGGCTGTGTGTGTTTTTTTTTTTGAGTTAGAGTCTCACTCTGTCCCCTAGACTGGAGTGCAGTGGCCGCTCCCAGCCACCGCAGCCTCGACCTGCTGGGCTCCGGCGATCCTTCCACCTCAGTCTTCCAAGTAGCTGGAACTACAGGCGCACGCTACCATGCCCAGCTAATTTTTTGCTTTATTGTAGAGATGAGGTCTTGCCAAGTTGCCCAGGCGGGTCTCGAACCAGCGGGCTCAGTCAATCCACTCACCTCAGCCTCCCAAAGTGCTGGGATTACAGGCTGAGCCACTGAGCCTGGCTAACATCTGTTCTTTCTTGAGTTATTGATGATGGCCATCCTGATTGGAGTTAGGCGGTATCTCAGTGTGGTTTTAATTTGCATTTCTTTGATGACTAGTGAGGTTGTGCATTTTTTCATGTGTCCGTTGGCTGCCCACATGTTTTCTTTTGAAAAGTGTCTATTCATATCTTTTGCCCACTTTTTTTTGTTTGTTTTGCTTTTTTTTTTCTTGAGTCAGATTCTCACTCCATCACCCAGAATGGAGTGCAGTGGCACGCTCATGACCACCCCAGGGTTGACCCGTTGGGCTCAGGTGATCCCTCCACTTCAACCTTCCAAGTAGACAGAACTACAGGCATACGCTAACTCAGCCAGCTAATTTTTTGATTTATTGTAGAGATAAGGTCTTGCCAAGTTGGCCAGGCTGTTCTCGAATCCATGGGCTCAGGCAATCCTCTCACCTCAGCCTCCCAAATTGCTGGGATTACAGGCTGGAGTCACCATGCCTGGCCCTTTTGCCAATGTTGTAATGGGGCTGTGTTTTTTCTTCTTGGCCCATTTGGGTTCCTAATAGATCCGAGATGTTATCTGATAACACAGTTGGCAAATATTTTTTCCCAGTCTGTGGGCTGTCTCCCTGCCCTCTCAGTGGTTTCGTTGGCTTTGCAGAAGCGTGTCAGTTTGATGAGGTCCCATTTGTCGATCTTATCTTTTATGGCATGGGCACTTGGGGTTTTGATAGGAAATTGGTTGCCAGTTCCAATTTCCATAAAGGTGTTTTCTAAGGTTCTTATAGTTTGAGGCTTTACGTTTAGGTCTTTGATCCATTTAGAGTTGATTTTTGTGTATCGTGATAGGTAAGGGTCTTGTTTCAATCTTCTGCACGTGGTCAGCCAGTTTTCCCAGCACCATGTACTGAATAGGTTATTCCATTATTAAGGAGCAGAGCCAGGATATCCAATAGGCTGTCCATCTCCAGAGTCTCTGCTCTCAAGCACAATACCACAGAGCTCACGTAAAATAGAATACAGAAAGAGCTAGACAATGTTTTAGACCATGCTCTAGGAACTCAAAGGAAGGAGAAGGTACTTCCTAGTTAAGGATCAGGAAAGACCTCAAGGAAAAGATGGGGAAGACTGACTGACAGATGGTACAGATGGGATATCCATTCTAGGCAGAAGCACTAGGGAAGCAAAGATGAGGAGTCTGGGGTGGCTGGTGATGCAGTTGAAGGTATAGTTATATAGGCTTTCCAGAAGCCACAGGAAGACACTTTTGAATTTTAACCACTCGGCTGTGAAAAGCCTCTAATGTTTTCTCAATGATGTATCATGAGTAGAGACAGTCTTTGGGAAGATCAGAATTTTTAAAAACCTTAGGAATTTTTTTTCCTCAAGACATCATTTTGCTTCCTAGACTAATTGACTATTCTCGATAGCAATCAAGAAATCAAAAAATTTTCAATTGGAAGACATAGTAGACTGAAACTAACAAGATGAAATTTAATAGGAAAGAGTATAAAGTTCAGAAACTTCAGTGCATGTTTAGGATGATTGCTTCCTGGCAATCATCATGTGAAAAAGATAAAGAGATTCTAGCTAACTGCAAGGTCAGTACAAGTCAACAGCATTATATGAATGCCAGCAAAACAAACTGGGTCTCAAGTGGCAAAGAAGTTATATATCACACAGAAAGGGGAGATGATTGTCCTAAACCCTTCAGAACTAGAGTTCAGCCCTGGGCACCACATTTAAGGAAGAATGTTAACAAGACTGATGAGACTAAATGGTCAAAAAGAGACTACCAAGAAGTCATGCTACGTGGGAAAAGTGTTGAAAGTGCTGGAGAAATCTAGAAGCATGAGCAGGGAAGCATGGGAAGTATGAGCTCTCTCTTTAAATACCTCAAGAATTGTCTTGGGGAAGAACAATCTGTGTGGCCTTATGATACAAAAATAGAACCAATGGAAGGATAATATAACCAAAGAATTAACTCATACTAAATGCCAACTATTAGCTATGGGGGAGGGAAATGTTACAGAGAATTCAATGGGTACCTACAGGCCAGTCAAGGAAACAATGAATTTGACCTGGCTGAGTATGGGAGTATAAATATTAAAGGAAGGATAGGGACAAAGTCTTTAGGAGTCTGGAGATGTTCAAGTAAGGGATTGTGAGACAGTGCTTTAGGAAGGGTGGGTGTGGAATTTGAGTTGGGCTTTGTCAGATCAGTTTACAAATCCAAAATGGTCATGTAACAGCCAAAAAGCCAAACCTCCAGTAAACAGAATTGTAAGCAGATTACGGAGAATCCACTTAAGGCTTAAGTGCATACAGTAATTCTCTGTAATACATTCTTTCTAAAATTTCTGTAGTTCATAAGGGGTAATGTGACTGCTTTCCTTTCTTTACTTACAATGGTACCCCCTACACACACACAGACACACACACATACATACACACACCAATATTTACATCTTAGTGGGAAAGAGGAATAAGTACCATCTTCTTCTTCAGGAGAGTAGTTGGAAAAGAAAGTAAAAATAGTTTGAGAACAGAGAATATAAAAGTCCCATTAATACTATAAGAATAAAGGACTGGCAACAGAGGGAAGTTGCAAGGGGGGTAGGGGGGTGGGGAGGTGGGATTAGCAGTAGTGGGAATCTGCCTGAGGAAGGGGGGACACACCTCATCAACAAGAGTACCTGCATAATGAATATTTGTATGCCTAAACCTGAATTGTACCCCATATCTTTAAAATAAAAAAGTTAAAAGTTCAAAAAAAAGTCCCATTAGTAAGCAGAAAAGTCTCCCTGGGTTGTTCAAAGTCCTGCAGCTCCTTCTACCATAACCCCAAAGAGTTTTTCTACTACTTCTAGACTGAAAAACACACACAGATAACAACTCTTGTCATTCATTTAGCATTGTGCCCAGGTGCTGGAGTCAAACAAGTTTTGGTTCTCATTCTCGCCCTGACACTAAGCTGTATAAACTTGGACAAGACACTTAACCTTACTGCGCCTCAGTTTCCTTATCTGTACTTCTGCAGAGAAGTTTGTGTGAAAATGTATGAAACTGTATTTGCAAAAGGCCTGCACACTGAAGGATACTGAATATGCAGCAGCACTTATGATATATATCTAGAGGAATGTTTTGCTTATGAATTGGCTACAAAATGAGTGCCTTGCGTTATGAGGCAGAGACCGATTCTCAATGAACGTAGTTAAGCAAGCAGGAACCAAGAGCTCAGCTCTCAGAGACAGCCAACAGTGTACAAGCAAATGTATTTATTTAGCGGTTTCAGAATGTGTTGATTTATAAAATTTGCTCAAATACAAATGTTGATAGAAGGCCAGGATTTCAGAAGAATAAATGTAGGGCAGCTCTGGATGAGTCCTTGATGGAGATCCAAAGGCTACTTCCATTCTCCTGCTTCCTCCCTTCAACTGCCCAACCCAAGCCCCAGTGCTTTCCCAAGTCAAGTGTGAACACCAAGTTTTCTATTTCAAAGGTCCTTTCTCGCTCCAGCATTCTATAATTCCACTTCCACCATTACCACAAAAGCCTTCTGATTTCTAGCCATAGACGCTTTGACCTTTCAGGCAGGTCTGATACTTTGGAAATGGCACTACTTCTTGAAAAGATTTAAGACGGGTTTACCTGATATTGATTTCTGCTTTCTTCTATTTCATAGACTAGAAAGAAGTTTTGAAGAAATTGAAATTTCTTATTGGTAAGGGATATCCATAAACTCATCCAATTTAAAAAGGAACCCTTTATGGGTTTTGTTTTTTTTTTAACGAAGAAGCTGCCAGGGATGGATCCAATAATAAATCCTGTAGTAATTTAACAAAATATACTAGAAGATTCATATTCTCTGAATAATTCAGGGTTGACAAAGCATGAAATGAAAGACAAAGTGTAGTGTGCTATTATTTTCAAAGAATCTTTTGTGGTAAACTCATCTGTGGGCCTCTGTTTTACATATACATAATTACTACAAAACCCTTGCCTTGAATATTCATGAGTTATTATAGATGATCTACCCAAGTGGTAAACTCCTGCCTTCCTTAGGCAGGACTGCCAAGTGGTTACTGTCTCCACATCTCCGTTCCTTCCCAAGTTTATGGAAACATTATTTGGAATCAACAGGTTGTGGAACAGGAAGAAAAAACAAGGCAAAAACATCTTGAGTATCATCTACTTGCCAAAAAAGTTACAGATACTTTAATATTACTTTAGTACACAAATAACCTTCTAGCAGTCTTTATAAGAGAGAAAAAAAAAGGACAGCACCCCAAAGAATGACTTTTGTGAAGTACCCAGTTGAACCCTTGGGAAGTCTTAACGCATGCGATCTGCAGCTGAGCAGGAAATATTCTTTAAATGTCTGGCCCAATTTTACCACATATATTTGTAAGAAAAAGAAAAAAGTTTAAATCTTCACATTCATTTCATCAAACACATCTGACAAGTAAAATCTTCACAGCTAACAAAGACAAGACCTGTTTGCTCTGCTTACTTCCCTAAGTTTGCTTGGAAATGAGCTTTTGTAAACCCATCCTTTATTTATCACCAAAGTCACCCAACAATGAATGTTCATCTAATCAGCAGTCCTCTCAATTCCCCCCCCCTTAAATAATCCACAGGCTTCCATATCACTAAGAAACAATTCCTTTTCTGAAGTACTCCTTCCATCTGTTTAGATAAGTACTAGGTGATTGTTCTCAGGCCATCTCCTGGTTGTGCGTGATCTTACTGGCAAGGAGCACTGTGCCTTCAGAGAGTAGAATGGCTGCTCAGCTGTCTCCCAGCAAGGTGGTGAGTTGCTGCTCCATGACTTTACTGTAATAATACTGTACATCTTGGCTGAACTGTTTTCACCTTCTACTTTTGGAAAAATTCCAGGTAGGGTCTGTGTTTACGTCAGCAAGACTGATTCCAAATGCCACCTCTGGGGTTTGAAACAGTCATTAAAGCACATTCCTGCACTCAGTTCAACTGAAGCCAGTAGGAGGCCTTCCAGTAAATCTTCACTTTGTCATTCCACTTACAGTAGTGAGACATTGATTTTCTCTTAGCTCATCTCATGGGCTATTTTGTTACTGTTTTCCCTAAAATTTCGGCCTGAAGCTTCTCACGGTACTATTATGCCCATTGTCCTCAGAATTCCGTATCTGTAAAAGATTCCCCTTGCTTAAGCAGGGTGTCGTTTTGTTTTCCATCTGATTTTTTTCTTCAATATCATAAAGTCCTTTGTTTATATTTTCAAATCTAAATGTCTTATCTTGTTAAACTCATCTTTGATTAGCACAGCTGCTATTCAACTAATCCCTAGGCTTAGAGTTTAACAAGGCCTTTACAAAATTTATCTGTAAAACACAGACACGTGAACAAAGGAGGTAGGGGAGGAGGAGTGATTATATTCACAACCATAAGGGCTCTCAAAAAGAAACTGTAGTGTGAAACTTAGAAATAATATCTAAATATGCACATTCATTATTACTCAGGAGACTAAAGTTAATGAAAATTTCCCTATTTAATAAGAATCTAGGCACTTGTTAAATTATTATTTTCACAAATGAGCACATCCAGCTAATGTCACATGCTATTAAGCATCACACCGGAAATTTACACCCTAAGATGGATCTTGGTTTTGCTTACACCACCTGAAATCTGAGGTTAAACTAAAACAACAGAGATCCCCTTCCTCCACCCTCCACACACTATACAAACAAGAAATACTACGTGGAAGCAGACTTACAAAGCTCTAAACTCATCTAAAAAGAAGGCTCAATAGAATCAAAGTAGATTTTACTTATTGATTACAAATACACTAGTAAAACAATTTTAAAATAAAAAAAATTATAAACACAGTTTTGTAAACATGAAGAAATTACTACTTAAGCCAAAGGAATCCAAAATGCTCTGACGCAGATGATTCTAATCTAATTTTAAAGGAAATGAACTCAGCTAAACAGCAAAACCATCTAACACTCCTCCTCCCCTCCCAAGCTCAACACAGAGGACAAGGACAAGAACAAATGAAATAAAAGGCAGGCAAGGAGTCAATGAGTAGGCAGCTGTATGGATGACAATGCTCCAAGAATTAAACATGGAAAGAGGTGAATCGATATGATGGAAACCTTTCTGGGAAGAGTATGCATTTGTGTTTCCCAAAGAAGAGCCTCTGCTTGCTATTGATCAGACTAATTAGGTCCTTGGCTGTGAGGATACACTCTCACACAGGTGCTAATTAATCTCTAAGAAGGTGTGTAAAGAAGGGCCAGCAAGAGATCAGAAGAAATGGACAGATGCGGGTCAAACACGTCCCCTGGCAGACCTCTTCTCTGTAGACCAGACACAGAATGAGAACTCTCTCGCCAGTCAGTTGTAGGACCAGGGCAACACACACTTGGGGTGGGCGCCTTCTGTCCCAGGACTGCAAGCAAAAGCAAAGGCTGAGTAGCCTGACCAGAGAAATGCATTAACTCCACTAGAGTGGAATAGCTTGTTTGGGTAATAACCTCTTATCTCAGTTGATGTTTCTGAAATTAGATAATTAACTGGAAAGATTGGATTAGATAAAAGCTGCAGCACAAAAGTAGGAATTGAAGCAAAAGGCTCCTAAACCATTCATTTTTATGCATCTATTAGGAACCCATTTTAAGGAATCTTCTCAAACGAGCAAAAGGACTTATCCACTTTCCTTTTATACTTGAGCTTAAAAACTCACCCAATACCACAGCAAAAAATCTGCTTTGAAAGGCTAAAAAAACTGCAGTTACTAACGCTTAACAAGACATACCTATAAACTATTAATAAAACTGTAAGCCCCTAAAATTTTTTTTTTTTTAAAGCTATGGCAACTATTTGCACTCTTCCTTTCTTTGAAAAATAAAACAAAGAACCAGTCTGCAGAAAGAAGTCTGTAGGACAAGCTCCTGGTTTGGGAAGTGCTAGAAACCTTACCTTTTAGCAGATTAGAAGTCTCAGGGATGAAATTCTTAAAGGCAAAGGCATAAAGCCCCTCTGCCAGGGTGTCTCCGCGAGGCACAGGGGTGGGGAGGCCATCTCCAGCCCACATTCACCACCCCACACCCCGCCGGGTGGCCAGAAACAAAGGGCAGTGAAGCTTCTAGTCTAAGTGGAGAACTGATTCCCACTGCAGGCAGCTATTTAAAGAGGTGGTGCTGCCGGACAAACGCTGCCTCGAGGCTTCCTGTTTGTGTCTCAGCACAAACTTCCATCCATTTCCTAAGGAAGACAGCAAAGTGCAATCAGCCTCGTGAAGGTCGAGGTGGATGAGAACCAGTGTGAGGACAATTTTTAGAAACAGCTTCCCCTTCCTGCTCTTTTCCACTAAACAGATCTGAGGCTTTATGAAAAGTACTTTAAATGTCAAAAGCAAAAACCCCATCTGTCATGATTTGGTAAAAGTTTTTCTATTCCTGAAAGATTTTTAACCTGAAATGTAGAAAGGAGAGAATTCATGGGTGATTAATCCAATATTTACCGAGTGATAATGCAGAGAAAAACCATGTGACTTATGGTCAGAAGACAAGGGTTTCATTCACAAAAGCTTTGCCAATTACCAGCTTTGGGATCTTAGGAAATTCACAGATTGTCTGGGCCTCCGTTTTTTCTTCCAAATAAATCAGACTAATAAAAGGTACTTTATACAGCTATTGTAAGATGACTGAAAAATATCCTACATTTGTCCTTACATAAACGTCAGGTCATGCTAACATTATACTACAGTATCTGACTACCCAGTTGCTGTGACACAATATCAGATATTAGCAGCTGGATAAAAGGAGCCAGTATATCTCCTCTCTTCTCTCCAAAGTTGTATTAAGTATGCATCTGTTTGCTTGTGTGTTGTCTGACTTCCTCATTGGCACCTAGGTCAGGTGGGGCAGAAGCTTCATTTGTTATGCTAATTTAACATTTCCAGTGGCAAGAACAGTTATTGGCATATATTAACTTAGAATAAATATTTGTTAAGTAAACAAATGGATAAATGCATAATTTCACACAAATCAAGCACAACATTCTATACACAGCAAGCCTGAAACAAATATTTAATTAGTGAATGAATACAGATGCTCCTTGACTTACAGGGTCGTTAATTTCCAGATAAGGCCGTCATATATTGAAAAGTATCATTGAAATAAGTCAAATAAGTAGAAAATGCATTTAGTACTAGCCTACCGAACATCACAGCATAGCCTAACCTACCTTAAACTTGTTTAGAACACTTACATTAGACTACAATTGGGAAAATCATCTAACCTAAAGACTACTTTATGATAAAGTGTTAAATATTTCATGAAATTCATTGAATAATGTACTGAAAATGAAAAACAGAATGGTTGTATGGGTACCTGAAGTATGATCTCAACTGAATGCGTGTCACTTTTGCACCATTGTAAAGTTGAAAAACCGTAAGTGGAAACATTGTAAGTCATGGACAGTCTATATACTTTTTTCTATAGATGAACACTCCAGGGAAACGAAATGTAATCAAATTTTAAGACAAGTTAGAGCTCCTGAAGACAACTGCAATAAATATGACTATATGTTGTGTTAGATCACCCTTTTCAAACATTTTAAGATGGCTAACATATAAATGAACTTCATACAGCATGAATAGTAGGTACAATATTAATATGAATTAATTCACAGGAAAAAAAGTTTAGCTTATTTTAAAGTATACATAAAAATTTTTCCTTAGGCTTGTTTCTCTTAAAAATGGAAATGTCACTCTTTAAGTTTTAGCTCGGTAGCAGTGGGACTGACTGATGGGTTTTTATTGTTGTTTTGGGGTTATTTTTACTGACACATAATATTTATAGAATACATGTGCTATTTTATTATATACACAGAATGTGTAATTATCAAGTCAGGGTATTTGAGGTGCCCATCACTGAGTAGGGTTTATAATTTCTGTATGTTGAGAACAACTCAAGCCTTCTCTTCTAGCTACTCTGAAATATATAAGCATTATTGCTAACTATAGTCACCCTCCTTCTTTGTTGAACGACAGAACTTTTACCTTTTATCTAACTGTATGAAGAACTTTACCCAGATAAGGATAAAGATGTGTGTTCCTTCATGGTTCTTATGATCCAACTGCTATGTCTATCAACAATGAATGTGCTGGGTAGCAGTTTGAAGAATCTGAAACAACATACGGGATTTAGTGTTGGACCTTAACATTATTGCTTGAACCCAGTTCAGGTCAATACAGACCACAAATCAATTCCTTGATGACTGTTCATGCATTTATTATGTGTAAGAAAGAAAGTGACCTTAGTGGATATTTGTCTATTTTATAAATGACCAAGAGAGAAAAGATCCTGAATCTCAAAAGATCACGTGACATAATTCTCTCTCACTTCTAAGGAGCTCTCTTGCTTTGCTTGAGAAACAGAACTCCTAGATCTCTCTTCTTTTCCTTTCTACCCTCTTGGCTCCCACTTTATAGATATATCAAGAGCTATCCTACTACAGATTTTCTTGCAAGCATGAATGGAAAATAAAGATTTAAAGTTGCTCACACTGAATGAAGTCATTTTAGTTCTAAAATACAGAGAAGAGTTTCATAATTATTGAACCTGCAAGTTCTATAGATTTTGCCCAGTGAAAAGAATCCCTGAAGAAGAGAGTGTGGTGGGCAAATAAAATCAGAATTGACTGTCTCTAGCAAGTCTCTCTTCTCGTCAGGCTTTTCTGAATTCAAGGTTTCAGACACTGTTGCTCCCCACTTCCCTCCTCCTGCCTCTCCTCCCACATACCTGCCCAAGAGCTGGAAGTAATTTTTAATTGGCATCCAATTAAATATTTTAAAGATTCTAAAGAAGTTTGAAATAGATTTTTATCAGGTTCCAGCAAGCAGGCTTTCTTACCTTACATGTAGCTTCTGACCTAACCAACACCAGTCTACATGGAGCTTGTGAGTTCAACGACAGAAGGTTACCAGATGTGGCTTAAATGGCTTCTTGGACATGTACATTTGACTCTGGAGTAAGAGGGATGAAATGTGGAAACTGCCATTCAATAATTAAGTTTTTTATTTTTCTTCATCTAATGTAGGAAGCACTCTTGGAAGCACCCAGAAGCTCTGACATTCTCTCCTGGGGATGCCAATGCACCCACCAGCTATTTCCTGTGGGATAGCTTTACTGCCCAGATTACTGGCAGACTTAATCAAGACAGCACTGTGTGTGTGGTTAGCAAATAAAAAGATACCTTCAACTTACAGATTGTAGGGTCTTGTGCTACTGCAATCATTATCTGAGCCAATATATGTTATTTTAATAAATATTTATCTAATGCTACAGAAAATACCAAAATCAATCTTGTGAGAGAAGATCATTTATATACATGACTAAAAGGAACAGATGTCATAAAATACATTATCCCAAAGACTGTAATTACTGGGTACGTACACTTCACAACAGAGTAGAAATGAATTTTTCCTTGTTGCTATTGTTGTTTAGCTGATTTCTTTCTTTCTTTCTTTCTTTTTTTGAGTTGGAGTCTCACTGTCACCCAGACTGGAGTGCAGTGGCCGTTCCCGGCCACCACAGCCTCCACCTGCTGGGCTATGGCTGGCGATCCTTCCGCCTCAGCCTTCTAAGTAGCTGGAACTACAGGCGCACGCTACCACGCCCGGCTAATTTTTTTTTTTTTTTTTTTTTGATTTATTGTAGAGATGAGGTCTCGCCTGCCTAGGCGGGTCTCAAACCCGCGGGTTCAGGCAATCCACTCACCTCAGCCTCCCAAAGGCACAGGATTACGGGCTGAGCCACCGAGCCCAGTTAGCTGATTTCTTATTAGCTAACTATGATTTGTTAGGAATAAAATAAGTAAAACAAAGTTACTTTGAAAGCTTAATCTTTTTGATAAGAAATTATTTTGACAGCAATTTAATTCTAAGAGTTTAGTACTATTCCTTTTTCAAAATAAATAACAGAGGTGACATTTCTTTCCCCTCTTTTTCTCCTTCCCAATCTGCTATGGGTGATGACCCTGCCAGATACAGTGAAGACACAAGACCTGTAAGCACAGGGTGCCTACTCTCAGTCAATTCATGAACTGGTAAGACAGGCACAGAAATAACTATCATACAAGGGTAATGTGTAGTAGAGGGGGATGGATCGGTTAATATCAAGAGTGCAGAATGAGAACCGATGACATGGGTTCAAACGCTTTGCCACTTCCAAGTTTTGTGATCTAGGGCAAATTTCTTAATCTTTCTAAGTCTTGCATTCCTCATGAATAAAATACTGATCATACTAGTGCCTACCTCATAGAGTCATGGTGAAATTAAATGAGGTTCTGACTGCAAATCCCTTAACAGAGTGCCTGGCTTTTGGAAGGCCTCAATCAATAGCATTGGTGCAGAAGAAAAAGATTAAAGAAATACTTAAGTACCATGGACATTCAAAGGGGAAAGAAAATTCACATCCATGAATGAAATACCAGACATGGAGTCTTTCAGTCAAAAAACTGCTTTCTCGGAAGAGTTTGGATTTACAGGCTATCCCTGACTTATATCTCTTATGTATGAAAGATGATTTGGGAAAGAGTTCCCAGAAAGAAGAGGCACCCCAGCCACACCTTACCTCCCAGTTGAAAGATCCCCTTCCTTTCTGGATGTCCAACCATGGTCCTATGTCTAATCACAGTTTGTACCAATCCAGGGCACACTAAATGGCTGTGGAGTCTCTTCTCTCCCTCCCAAAAAATGTCTTCTCAGTCAAGACCAAAGAGGGTCTCAAAGGCTACCTTAGTATCCAGAAGAAAACACTCACAATGTTAAAAACACACACACACACACACAAAACATAAACCTGAAACTGTTTCTGGCCATAAAGAATTAACCAGGATTAGAGTAGCCTTCCCACCATAAACAGCTAGAAAACTGTATAAACTATATGAAATATTGTTACAGATACTGCACAAGAGGAAGCATAAGACATGCTCCCTGAGAGAAGGCTAATGATGAGTGAGTTCAATAGTCATCCCAGCTTTTTGCCTGGAAGCTCATCCAGACAGGCAAGGCAGTGAGAGGAAGCCCAAGAAAACTGGGATCTTGCTGAGTTAAGGGGAAATGGAGCAAAGTTCAGGCAGATGGAATTTGGTATAAAAAGTATCTGGCAGAAAGGAGCTATGCAGACAAAGAACTCAAAAAATGGGGTCTCCTTGAGTTTTTGCTAACTATTGAGTCATACGTGTTCAGGGTCAACATCATAGAGCTGGTGAAAACAAATGAGGTTCTATAAATTGAATGATTCCCACAGCTTCCAAAAGGCTTGGAGACATTTGAGTTTTGACTAATCAGAATAGAAAGTCTTTGTTGAGAACCTGGGGCTTTAGCATAAAGCTAAATGGATAATGAAAACGATAACGGATAATGAAAACGGGGTGTACACACACACACACACACACACACACACACACACCCATGGAATACTATTCAGTCATAAAAAAGAATTAGATAATGTCTTTTGCAGCAACTTGGATGGAACTGGAAAAAAATCAAACACCTCATGTTCTCACTTATATAAATGGAATCTGCAAAGGCGTAGACTTATATAAGTGGAATCTGCAAAGGCATAGACAAAAGTCTGAAAAAATCAAACAACTCCTAAGTGAACTGTGGGGTAATATCAAATAGTCTAATATATGGTTACTAGAGTCCTGAGATAGGGATTTGGCTAAAAAACTGATTTAAAGACAAAGTGGCTGAAATGTTTTCCAGATTTGTTGAAAACTAGAGAACGCAGATCCAAGAGACTCAATGAGTTCCAAGAAAGACAACAACAACAAAAAAGCACAGACAGGCATATCATGATGTAATTGCTGAAAAACAGAGTTAAAGAGAAAATAATAACAATATCAGAGCAGAAAAAACAGATATACTATGTACAGAAGAACAAAGATAAGATTGATTGTAAACTTCTTGTTGGAATAACACAAAAGCCAAAAGCAGTAGAACGACATGTTTAAAGAGCTAAAGGGAGAAAAAGACAGGTAACCTAGAATTCCACATCCAGTGAAATTATCCTTCAGAAAGGAAGACTGGATAAATATTTTTTTAGACAAAAGCACAGAGCCAGCCAATCTACACTACGAGAAACGCTGGAACAAGTTTTTCAGGCAGAAAGAAAACAATACCAGATGGAAACTTGGACCTGTGTCAAAGAATAAAAAGTATGGGAAATTGTAAATATGTGGGTACATATAAAATATTTCCTTTTTTTATTTCTTTAAAATAAAATGGACCATTTAAACAAAAATCCTAACAATGTATTGTGAAGTTTATGACACGTGTAATAAATAAAATGTATGACAACAGCAAAAAGGACAGGAAGGAAAAAAATGAAAGCATAAAGTCACAAGGTCCTCACATATATGAAATGATATAACACTATTTGAAGGTAGAATTGATAAGATAAAATGGCATATTGTAAACTCTGGAGCAATCACTAAAAATAATAAAGAGAGCTGTAAGATAAGAGTGGACATAAAATGAAACAAAAACAAAACCAAAACCTCAAGCAACCTAAAAGAATACAGAAAAGAGAGACAACAGGGGAAGAGAACAGATGGAACAAATAGAAAACACACAGCAAGACAGTAGACCAAACCCAAGCATGTATGCTGCCTACACACTTCAACTATAAAGACAGACTCAGTAAAAGTAAAGGATGGACAACATATGCCACCATGCAAATGCTAATCATAAGGAAGCTCGGATGGCCATACTAATTCACACAGGTAGACTCCTGGATCAGTCTGGGTCCTGCATGAAGCAGATGCCAAGCCCAAATCAGAAGCTCCAAATAATTATTGAGGAAACAGTCATGGAAAATTCAAGGTAAGCGGGAGCCCGGCTGGGCAGGGAAAGGCCTTCAGACATGATGAAGATCTGATATCATTTCATATATAATGTGAGAACCTTGTGACCTGTGATCGGAGAAGAAAAAGATTTAGGTAGGAAGAGCCCAAGACTGCAGTGCAGGTCTTGCAAAATCTAAGCCAGGCCAATGGGGAGCCCCCAACTGGCACAGCTCTAGTACCACACTGTGCTCAGTACCACACTGTGTTTACTACCTTCCGGCGCTCAGTTAAAGGCTGGCAGCATCCTGGGGAGAGCAAGAGCCATTGTGGGAAGACTGTGGCAGATGCCAAAGGGTGGCATTTGAGAATGTGGGCTAAGTATATTGCTTTTTGGAAAGAAAGTCTAGCAACACAACTCTGTGGTTGTTATAACTTCAGACGAGGATAGGACCAGGGACAAAGAGGTGCATTTCCTTATGATAAAAGGTTAAACTCATAAAGAAAACCTAACAACCTCAAATGTGTATGCACTAAAGCACAAGGCTTCAAAATATTTCAAGTAAAAGCTGTCAGAACTGAAAGGAGAGACGTACGCTCAATTATAGTTGAAGACTTGAACATTCCTCTCTCAATAATAGATAGAACAAGTAGATAGAAAATCAGGAAAAAATAGAAAACTTAAACAATAGCATCAGCCAAGTTTCTAGGCTACTCCTATCCAAAAGAGCAGACAATACATTCTTTTTTGTCCACAGGGAACACTCTCAAAATAAATCGTAAGCCAGGACATAAAACAAGTCTCAAGAAATTTTAAATAACTTAACTCATGAAAAGTATGTTCTTTTGACCACAGTGGAATTAAATCAGAAACTGATAAAAGAAAATCTCCAAATATTGGAAATTAAACAGCACACTTAAAAAAAAAAAAATCTGGATGCCAGGCACAGTGGCTTAAGCCTGTAATCCCAGCACTTTGGGAGGCTGATGCGAGAGGATTGCCTGAGCCCAGGAGTTCGAGACCAGCCTGGGCAAGTTGGTGAGACCTTGTCTCTACAATGTATCAAAAAAATTAAGCCGGGCTCGGTGGCTCAGCCTGTAATCCCGCGCCTTTGGGAGGCTGAGGTGAGTGGATTGCCTGAGCCCGCGGGTTCGAGACCCGCCTGGGCAGCGAGACCTCATCTCTACAATAAATCAAAAAATCAGCTGGGCTATGGTAGCGCCTGCCTGTAATTCCGGCTACTTGGAAGGCTGAGGCGGAAGGATCGCCGGAGCCCAGCAGGTCGAGGCTGCGGTGGCCGGGAGCGGCCACTGCACTCCAGTCTGGGCGACAGAGTGAGACTCCAACTCAAAAAAAAAAAAAAAAAAAAAAATTAGCCGAGCGTGGTTGCGGGCGCCTGTAGTTCTGGCTACTTGGAAGGCTGAGGTGGAAGGATCACCGGAGTCTAGCAGGCCGATGCTGTGGTGGCCGTGAGCGAGCCACTATACTCCAGCCTGGGTGACAAAGTGAGACTCCGACTTAAAAAAAAAAAATTGGGAAGTCGAAGGAATTCCAAGGGAAATTAGAAAATATTTTCAACTAAATTGTAAGAAAACTAGAACACATCAACATATATGGGATGCAGCTGAAGCAATCCTCAGAGGAAATTTTATAGCAATAAATGTTTATATCAAAATAGAAGAGAGATTTTTTTCAAAAATCAATAATCTAAGCTTTCACATTATGGAAGCTATTTTTCTTTTTCTTTTTCTTTTTTTTTGAGTCAGGGTCTCTCACTCTGTCACCAGGCTAAAGTACAGTGGCATGATATCAGCTCATCACAGCCTCAATCTTCTGAGCTCAGGTGATACTCCTGCCTCAGCCTCCTAAGCAGCTGAGACTACAGGCGTGCCACCATCATGCCCTGCTAATCTTTTAATTTTTTTGTAGAGAAAGGGGTCTCACTTTGTTACCCAGATGGTCTCAAAGGATTCTCTCACCTCTCACCTCAGCCTCCCAAAGCGCTCGGATTACAGACATGAACCACCGGGACCAGCCTTTAGGGAAGCAATTAAAAGAACAATCTAACTCCAAAGTCAATAGAAGCAAATACATAATTAAGACAACAGCAAAAACCAATGTAAATAAGCAGGCGAGCAATAGAAAAAATAAATTTTTAAAGCAAGATTTTGGAAAAGAGAAATACAATTGAAAAATGTATAGGTAGACTATACATTATCTAAAGTATACATGTCTAGCTTTACATTTATCTAGAAAAGAGGAGAGAGAGAAAAAATTAGCATGTCAGAAAAGAAAAAAAGAAGATTATTCTTAAAAATGCTACAGATAGCAAACAGATAATAATGGAATATTATGAAAAATGTTATGCTAAGAAATTCAACAGCTTGTATGAAATGGACAAATTCCTTGAAAGACAAATTACTAGAACTGTCAGAAGAAAAAAATGGAATCAATTCATACTTATCAAAGAAACTGAATTCACAACATAAAACCTTCCCACAAAGAAAACTCCAAGCCCAGATGGCTTCACTGATATACTATCAAACATACAAGAAAGGAACACAACAACAAAATTGCACAGAAAACAGAGGTAAAGGAAACTTTTCTCAATTAATTGTAAGATGCTAGGATTAGACTGATACCAAAACCATACAAAGACATTACAAGAACAAAAACCTGCAGACCAACTTCATTTATGAACACAGACACAGAAATCCTGAACATTAGCAAATCCTGAACATTAGCAAATCAAATCTAGGACTAGCTAATGACATCTTGTGCCCAACTGCTAAAGTCTGTAGCAATAATTACTGCTTGGTTTTTTTTTGAGTTGGAGTCTCACTCTGTCGCCCAGACTGGAATGCAGTGGCCGCTCCCGGCCACCGCAGCCTCAACCTGCTGGGATCTGGCGATCCTTCTGCCTCAGCCTTCCAAGTAGACGGAATTACAGGCATGCGCTACCACGCCCGGCTGATTTTTTGTTTTATTGTAGAGATGAGGTCTCGCTGCCCAGGCGGGTCTCGAACCCGCGGGCTCAGGCAATCCACTCACCTCAGCCTCCCAAAGGTGCAGGATTACAGGCTGAGCCACCGGCTAATAATTACTGTTGAGTCATATTTTTTTTTCTTGTATCATTCAAAATCCTTTATTCAAGATGGAGATTTAAATTTGTAGTGGTCATTTGGTTTAAACTCAATGGTACAGGCCTCCTTGGTTAAGCATATTGTAAAACTAAGGTCAAGCAATACAATGGTTACTACTCACAACTGCCTATAATTTCTAATGTTAGTATTTTTTTTAGCACCTGAGTCAGAGCATAACATGTAGAAAGTCCAATAATTGTTTGCAGACTTGAATTGATTAGTCACAGAGACAGGTTGCAGGATAATCTTACAAGAAGTTATGATTGATTTTAATTATAAGGAAGGCTTTTAATTTTAAGACAGTAAATTTCATTGTTGGGAAGGTCTTTTTTAATATATATATCAATGTTTTTTATTTCATATTGTGGGGTACAGTTAGGGGTTAGGTATACAAATATGCTTCGTTCAGTCACCCTTGTTGATAAGAGGTGTCTCCCCGTCCCCAACAGATATTGACTACCATTAATCCCATCTCCCTTCCCCTCCCACCCCCATAGTTTCCCACCACTGTCAGCCCTTTTCTTATAGTATTACGTTGGATGTTCAAGGTCCACTATATGAGTGAGAACATGTGATACTCAGATCTTTGTTTCTGTGAGAGATCACTCAGTATTATAGACTCTAGTTCCATCCAGGTTGCTGCAAAATTCATGATTTTGTTCTTTTTTATGACTGCATAGTATTCCATCGTGTATATGTACCACATTTTTAAAATCCAGTCCTCTTTTGATGGGCAGCATGGTTGCTTCCAGGTTCTTGCTATTGTGAACAATGCTGCGATAAACATACATGTGTAGGTATCTTTTTTATAGAGTGATTTGAGTTCTTCAGGGTATATTCCCAGTAGGGGGATTGCGGGGTCTTATGGGAGTTCGATATTTAGAGCTTTTAGGAATCGGCACACTGTTTTCCACAGAGGTTGCACTAGTTTGCACTCCCACCAACAGTGTAGCAGTGTTCCCTTTTCACTGCACCCTCTCCAGCAACTGTTGTTTTTTGAGTTATTGATAATTGCCATTCTGACTGGAGTTAGGTGATATCTCAGTGTGGTTTTGATTTGCATCTCCTTGATGATTAGTGAGGTTGAACATTTCTTCATGTGTCTGTTGGCTGCTCGGATGTCTTCCTTTGAAAGTGTCTGCTCATATCTTTTGTCCACTTTACAATGGGGTTGTTTTTTTCTTTTCAGCATGTTTGAGTTCCTTGTAGATCCAAGATGTTAAGCCTTTGTTGGACCTGGAGTTGGCAAATACTTTTTCCCAGTCTGTGGGCTGTCTCCCTGCTCTCTTGATGGTTTCTTTGGCTTTGCAGAAGCTTGTCAGTTTAATAAGGTCCCACTTGTCTATCTTATCTCTTATGGCCTGTGGATTTCAGGTTTTGTTCAGGAATTGGATGCCAGTTCCAATTTCCATAAGGGTATGTCCTGTATTTCTAAGGTTCTTATGGTTTGAGGTTTTACATTTAGGTCTCTGATCCATTTAGAGTTAATTTTTGTATATGGGGATAGGTAGGGTTCTGTTTCATTCTTCTGCATGTGGTCAGCCAGTTTTCCCAGCACCATTTACTGAATAGGTTCTCCTCTCCCCAGTGGTAGGTGGTGGAGGCTTTGTCGAAGATAAGTTGGTTGAGACATTGAAGTTTTGCTTTTGGAATCTCAATTCCACTGGTCTATATGCCTGTTCCTGTACCAATACCAGGCTGTTTTGATGATTGTAGCTTTATAGTAAAGTTTGAAGTCTGGTAATGTGATACCACCTGCTTTGTTTTCTTTGCTGAGGATTGTTCTGGCAATTCTTGGTCATTTGTGTTTCCATATGAATTCCTGTGTTGTTTTTTCTAGGTCTGAGAAGAATGTTACAGGTAATTTGATGGGTATTGCATTAAATCTGTAGATTATAAGGAAGGCTTAAAAATGGAATCTAACAATCTCAAGCTCGTTCACTGAGCTAACATCTACTTCATATCCAAATTGGTCAGAGAACTCCTGAGGATGGGTTACACCAATATGTTACTCCAATAATGTCAGGTCAACTTAGTCCCTGGCTGAGGCCTTCCCTGATTCCAGGGAGGGGTCACCTTCCTCTGAAATCTTTCAGCACTTTGTCTCTTAAGACATACAGTAGTGCCCCCTTGTCCTCAGGAGATACACTCCAAGACTCACATGGATACTCAAAACCTCTGATAGTGCCAAACCCTATACAAACTATATATTTTCTTTTTTTTTTTCTTTTCGAGTCAGAGTCTCATTCAGTCACTCAGGCTGGAGTACACTGGCACAAGGCCACTGCAGCATAGACTTGCTGGGCTCAGGCGATCCTTCCATCTCAGTCTTCCAACTAGCTGAAACTTCAGGTAGGTGCCACCACACCTGGCTAATTTTTTGATTTATTGTGGAGACAAGGTCTCACCAAGTTGGCCAAGCTGGTTTGGAACCCTGGGGCTCAAGCAATCCTCTTGCCTCTGCTTCCCAAAGTGCTGGGATTACAGGCATCGCCTCTGCTTCCCACCACACCCCGCCACAATGTTTTTTTCAGACTGATAATCAAGAAGGCTCCTGAGTGACTCTTGGGTGAGTAGCATAGACCATGTGAATTCCCTGGACAAAGTGATGACTCACATTCAAGGTGGGACCCAATGATACAGAGCAGGAGACCTCCAGATTCATCATGCGACTTAGTGTGCTCTAACATGAAGAATTGTATATTTTGAAATATTCCATTTTATACTTTCAGACCAAGGTTGATCACAGCTAACTGAAACCGTAGAAAGCAAAACAACAGATAAGGGGAAGCTACTGTATAATTTATTTTCTAGTGGTGATTAGAAACAGTTTGAGGACAAAGATCCCAATTTATTTATCATTATCCATATATGCAGTGGAATTAATTGCTATTGTTTTTCATTTTCCCTTAGCACAGTTGTAAACATTGTTATTATAGTGAATCAAATTTACTTTATAATTAATAATATCAGCTTTACTTGTTATTCTTTGCAGTTTAGTGGGTGGTTACATAGTAGACCCTTCCTCAGGTATATTCTGGAGATCTATCTGAATACCCAAATTTGCCAATATATTATGTTTTTATAGGCTGAAGACTGTCTTATAATTGACACTTTTTTCTTTTTCTTTTAAAAAATGTTTTCTTAGCCGGGTTCGGTGGCTCAGCCTGTAATCCCGCGTTTTGGGAGCCTGAGGTGAGTGGATTGCCTGAGCTGGCAGGTTTGAGACCCGCCCGGGCAACTTGGCGAGACCTCATCTCTACAATAAATCAAAAAACTAGCCGGGTGTGATAGTGGGCACCTGTAGTTCCACCTACTTGGAAGGCTGAGGCGGAAGGATCACCGGAGGCCAGCAGGTTGAGGCTGCGGTGGCCGGGAGCGGCCACGGCACTCCAGTCTGGGCGACAGAGTGAGACTCCAACTCAAAAAATAAAAATAAATAAAAAGTAAAAAATGTTTTCTTTTAAATATGTGGGGTACAATTCAGGGTTAGGTATACAAATGTTCATTATGCAGGTAACCTTGATGATGAGGTGCGCCCCCCGCCCCACTGGCAGTTCCCTCTACTGCCAATCCCTTTCTTATAGTATTATGATAATTGTTCAAGTTCCACTTATGAGTGAGAACACATGGTACTCCGTTCTTTGTTTCTGTGACAGATCACTGACTATGATCAACTCTAAATCAATTCAAGTTGCTGCAAAGCCCATATGTTTGTCCTTTATGGCTGCATAATACTTCGTTGTGCATATGACATTTTTTTAATCCAATTGACACTTCTTTATTTTATTTTATTATTTTTTTTTTGAGAAAGCAGGATTTATTAAGAGAACAGAAAAGCTCCCACAGTGGGAGGGGACCCAAAGGGGTCGCCCGACACATTTTTCTTATCTTCAGCACAAATTAACTGCCTTTTCAAGTTTCACTCGATTTTTCTTCTTTGCTTAATGAAAACACTTTCTTTGCTTAACTGAAACAATTAAGCCTTAATTTTGCTTATTTAAAAAATAATTAACAGTAGGCTTGCTTACATCGTGTACACATTACGCCAACACAGAATTTGGGTCTCTAGTTCTTCATGTATCCAAAAGATTTTCTAACAACAACTTCACTGCCTCTTCACCTTTATCCTCAGCACTATTAGTCATAAAAGTTTCTCCATACTCTAAAAAGCACAGAAAAATATAAAGCCATGTTAAAAATTAGTTGGCCAGGAGTTAGAGTCACCCTTAAGCTCGGAGACTCCCCATTCACCATCTGTCAACACGCACGCCTTGGTGTGTGTGTGACAGGGTCCCTGCAAAATGAAAAAATACCACATTCCACAGAATTTTCAACAAACAGCAAAGCCAAAATCAGTTAAATCCACAAGTGCCAATTTAACTTTCTACACAGTAGATATTTTACGAAGAAAAATGGTGAAAGAGATGAATATCATTGAACATGAAGGTTAAAAAGTATTCACTATCCAATTATTTTTATACATCAACAGAATGTCTTTATGAAAATAATAGATCTTCTTGTGATGGCAATAATTCAGAAGGTAGTTTAATAACCTACTTCAAGTTTGTAGGTAATTTCCATATCATAGGGGTCTTTTTTTTTAATCTTGATACTATCTTGATATCGTCTTGACCAATAAAGCCAAGGCCCATATTTCTTTAAACACCAAACAAAACGAGTCTTATATCTATAAAGTATGTTACTTCAGAAATACCGAACTGTTTGATTTCTCTACTTTCTTGCTCCCTCTGTTTCTATTACTAGCAGTAACAGCTGCATAGCTGATAACTAAGACAATTATTCAGTAAGCTTTCTGAGATGTGGGTAGGGATGGCAGGAGGCCAGGGAGAGGATGAAGAGGAAGAAACTGGAGAGAACGTGAACTTACCCCAGGGCCTGGCAGAATGCGCAGCCTACAGCATGCTTCCTTTTGACCTAGGATAGTGCTGACATGCCAGAAGATGCCTGGCCTTATAGCCACGTTAAGGATTTCCTCTTTATCCCTAACAATGAGAAGCCACTGAAGATGGCTTTAATTAGAATTTTAGTGTTGCCTTCTCAATCTGTATTTGTACAAAGTACACTAAGAGAAAGCATGAAAATTTTAATGTAAATAATTCCATGGAGTCTTCCAATACAGAATGACATCTAACACGGTCTCTTTTAATATGAAATAAAAGTAACTTGACTTGTTGCAAAGAGAAGACAGTGACTGCGATTTCCCTTCATGAAACTAATATGTATTGAGTACTGAACTGTATGCCAGACCTGGTTCTAGACACTTGAGACACTTCAGAGACAACAATAAGGGCACCCTCATGAAGATTAATTCTAGTGCCCAACATATAATAAATAATATAGGTGATATATAAAAATACGTTAATCCTCTAGTATTTCAGAAGTTAATAAGTGCTACAAAAATGAGAAAAGGTAAACAGAGTTAAGGATGACCAGGATGGTGGGGAAATGGAGAAAAATAACAAGTTATAGCATTCAATGGAGTAGTTATGGCCTCAATTAGAAAATGAAATTGGTACAAATTTATTTATAAAACCTTAAAAATTTCTGCTGAAATAAAATAATTCTTCTATTGCCATTTCTAGACACACTTCAAATTCAATGTCTGAGACAAAGAGATCAAAGGAAATATTAGTTGCTCCACTCAGTGCTCCTGTATTTTCTGTCCTCTTGTAATGTTCCCTCTATTAATAAAAACATTTTGAATATTGATTGATGATTTTATATTTTATTGTACATCCCACAGGACAATGATTTATCCATGAACAACAACAAAAATTCAGCCTCACAAGCATTATAACTTTAGCTTCTTTTAGCTGAAAAATACTGACAGCATTTTTATTTTTAAAAGCCCTATGTCACAAAGTGTAAAAAGTCCAAAAGTTACCTCATAGTACAGATATAGTGGGGGTGGGGAGGGAATGAAGGGTAAATATATATTACTAAATTATTATTAACTAATGCCCTTAATACAAGTGTCAAGACCTTAACTTACCCATCTCTTTTTTGTAATTAAAAAAAAGTCTGTAAGTGAAACTATACTTCCTTGAAAATATAAGCCATTCCAAAATGATTACTGGAAACAAAAGCAGCAAAATGATTGTTAGGAAGAAACGTGCTCCAACGTGCTCCGAATCCAGGCTAGCAAATAGTTCTTGTTTACAGTAAACTGTGACCAGCCAGCTCTGATCATCAGCTGTGCCAATGATTACTATCTCAACTGCATACTGAGGGTATTAAGTCACAAGATGACTATTACTTTCATGCTATATTTCTACTAAAGCTTGATTTTATTGCCCACTTTCCACAGTTTAGGTTGTAAATAATAGCCTTTGATAACTCTTCTATAGGAAATGAACAATGCAGCTCAGGAGTAAGTATAAGCCTTTATTACATAATCACATATGTATCCAACAAGGAGGAAAAACAAAATCAAGCATGACTCTCCATTTACAAGGAAAACAAATTATCTGCCTTACCTAATGGGTTATGTCTTTAATTCTGATCATTAGTGTTCATTAATAAATGAAACCACTTTTATTTTCCTCAAGTGTTCATGTTTCATATATTAGGAAAACAAAGTGTAGTCTACACTTTCACAGGGAGACATGTACAATCAAGGCATCACACAGGTTTAAAATAATAAAACACTTTATAAGCATTTACTAGGTGCTGATTAGTTTCCTAAGTGTTTTTACAAAGACTACACTTTCAGGGATCATTTCTACCATTTGTTACTACGTGTTTTATATATACTAGGTAATCTCATCCTCATTATCACCCTATGAAATTGTACTAGTAATACGATATTTTACAAATGAGGAAATGGAGCCACAGAGAGGTTAAGTAATTTGCCTAAGAGTGCATAGCTAGCCTTTTGACTCCACACAAGCTGGAGAGTAATGTGGGCCAGGTACTACCTCTGCTTTCAAGTTATAGAATTTACTTCCGGTAATGACATTTTATACAGGTGTTGTTGTTGTTGTTGTTGTTGTTGTTGCTGTCTATAAGGGTAGAATAAGCTGAATCAGGAAAAATATAGCATGAGGAATGAGTAATATAGTTCTGTGAGCTTTTCAGTAGCAGGTCAACTTGTCATGATGAAGTCTTTTCTTAATATAGTAGTACACTCCCAAGGCACATTTGCAAACAGCATAGTAACTGCCTATGGGGAGGTGTGAGACTCAAAGGAAAGCAGGGCAGAGCTATGCCCGAAACAGATGCCTTGCTTCCACTGACCCAGAGGGAAAAAGACAGCAATTCAGCTCTAAAAACAAAACTGTGAACTAGTCCTCGTGTCCTGGAAGAAGAAAAGGATGCTACATCTATTTGCAGAAACTTGCCCTGTAAGCCTATTTCATAAGACAAGAAAAGTCATACTTGCTCAGGTATTCTCCCTGGACAGAGGACCTACAAGAAAAATGTGATCACTGGATGTTGTTTATGTAACTGTGGAAAGAGAAGAAGAAGAAACTAGTGTTTACCGAGTGCCCGGGCTGGGCCTGCCAAGCATGATGCTATGTTATTCCTATTTCATATAACTAAATCTCAACAACATACCTAACAAGGTGTTATTCTTCCCAGCTTCTAAGGATTAAAAAGACTAAGGTTAACAGAGGTTATATAAACTGCCTGAGTAAACATAAGGAGAGTTCAGAGTTCCGCCACAGATGCATCACACTCCACAGTTTATGTCAGCCCCGCCCACTTGACCTTGTTGGGGTCTCAGTTTCACCAGCTATGGATGATAATAGTACCTATTTCATAGTAATGCTGTGAACATGAAATAAATATATGTGAAGACCTCAGGGTGATGCCTGGCATAACGCCCCAATGCACGTCCTTATATCTCAAGGCAAGTATTAGAAGCTCACTGCATCCCTGGCATCTCATATCACCCATGATACAAAATGGATGATCAGTAGTTTTGATGACTAGATAAATGTCTAGACTCCAGAATCATAAATAAATCCTTAAAATGGTGTACAAGACCTGAATTGCTTTCTCCCCCACAACATCTACTACTCCTTACCTTATTCTCTCTGCTCTAGGAACACTCCCTCACCTCCTTCAGATCTAAATTCAAATATCCTTTTTGGGTGAACCCCTCCCTACCACCTCATTTTCAATTGCAACACCCCCTCATCAGGTTCTCTGGTACCGCTTATCCCTTCATTCCTGCTTCATTCTTTCCTACTGCACTTATTATTACAATACATTATGGACTACAGCTTTCACTAATTTATTTTGAAAAGTATTGTCCAAGCCGGGCTCAGTGGCTCAGCCTTCAATCCCACGCCTTTGGGAGGCTGAGGTGAGTGGATTGCCTGAGCCCATGGGTTCCAGACCCGCCTGGGCAACTTGGTGAGACCTCATCTCTACAATAAATAAAAAATTAGCCGGGCATGGTAGCACGCGCCTGTAGTTCCAGCCACTTGGAAGGCTGAGGCGGAAGGATCGCCGGAACCCAGCAGGCAAGGCTGCGGTGGCCGGGAGCAGCCACTGCACTCCAGTCTGGGCAACAGAGTGAAACTCCAACTCTAAAAAAACAAAACAAAACAGAAAAGTATTGTCTACTCTCTAGAATGCAAGCTTCATGAGGGCTGAAATTACTGTCTATTTTGTTTTGTATACTACTGTATTCCTAGTACTGGGGAGAGGGCTTGGCATTTAGTACGTTCAAGAAATATTTCTTGAATGGGGAATGAAAATAAGCCATTAATTTATTAAAGATCATTATTTCAATTCTGTATAAGTCTGTATAAAGCAATATATGGTGATATATGCTAGGAAAATAACAAAAGAACAATGCACAAGCAATATTGGCAATGAGATAACTAGAAAATACAAATGCTCCTTTTCCTTATTTTTTTTTTTCCATTTTAATTTTAGATTCAGGGGGTATATGTGCATGTTTGCTAGTTGGACATAATGTGTAGTGGTGGGGATTGGGTCTCAGGTGGCCCATTCCCCAGACAAGTGAACACTGTACCCAGTAGGTAATTTTTGAACCCTAATCAAATGCTTCTTTTCTAGAATGCTACTAAATTTTGTAAAAAAGTTAAACTGGAATTTCAATTCCTGTATTGCTTCTATGTTCATGAAAAGTAGAAGAAATTATTTATGTTTTATGGGGAATGAAAAGACAGTCTTTCTTTCACAAACACATATGGCAAGCGGATACAGTTAAGCTTTTGCTCTCTCCAAAACTTGAGTTGACTCTTCATTTCACCTAAGTTTAATGTCCTTGTTTTGTTTTTTATTTTGCCTTTGAATCAGCAAAAATATGATATTCTTTGTCTCTGCTTTTTTTAATCCTGAATTCCTAATGGCCAAAATGTTCTGCACACTGACCAGTTCCCACTAAAAGGGAATGTAGTAATCAGTATACAAAAATGCTCTGAGCAGGCATGCTACCCACTCCCACCTACAAGGAAAATGAACATCTCTTGCTTCTTTTTCCCAGATTGTTATTTTGTTACTATGGATGTCAAAGGATTATGACAGGTTCTTTATAAATGCAAAATAGATTTGTATTAATGTATGTCCTTTGTCACATAGGTTGCAGTATGCATCAGAGTACCATATGGCAGTCCATGTACTAACTAATTACATTTGATATTATATAGAATTTTCTCCATTAACACTGCATTTAAAAGTTAATGCCCTGTTTCTATTATTCCACTTGTTTTTAAAATTCCAAATTCAATTACCTTTTAAAACTCTTTCCAGATGTTAATAGCTTCAAGAAATCTTACCTGGTTCCCTCACTACTCAGAGTTAAACATGTATTCTTAGGTACAGTTCACACCTGTGCTTAAGTTATTTATTTACATATGCACCTCCTGATGAGACCGTGAACCAGAGTGCAAGAGATTTATCCCTGTATGCCAGACGTTAGAACAGTCTTGGCATAAAGTGTTAGATTCAACTAATTCAATGTTGAATTGAATTGCTGGAAATAGATTCAAAATAAATGTAGTTAATAAAATGAAGTCACACCAAGTGTAAACTAACAGTGAACTCTACGCTTAGTGTGTAGGTGTAACTTGAATGGTGGTTGTGTCAGTTTTTTGAAAGTCACTTTTGATGATGGCTCCTTTCTTAGAAAAGTTTTATTAAATGTGCCAAAATAACTGTCTGGAATAATAGGTTTTATTTCTAATAGTAGGCACATTTGTTTAAAGGTTTTTCTCTCATGACTCGGTCTCAAAGCCCCTACAAAGCTCTCCAGACTGACTCCACCAGGTAGTAAGGGCTGCTGCCTCCTTTGTGCCCTCAAGTCTTGAACATTTTTCTGTCCAAATCCCATCCCCTTCAGTGAATTTTTCTGCTCTCATGTCTGCCTCTTCCACTAGACTGAAAATCCTTTGAAGGCAGTGACTGTCAATATTATCATCCTCATATCCCAATGTCTGACATACAGTAAGTGCTAAATATTTACCAAAAAATTAAATGAATTAAAAGCTTCTCTGAGGCCGGGCTCAGTGGCTCAACCTGTAATCTCAGCACTTTGGGAGGCCGAGGCGAGTGGATTGTCTGAGCCCGCTGGTTCAAGGCCAGCCCGGGGAACTTGGCGAGACCCTGTCTCTCCAATAAATAAAAAATTAGCCGGGTATGGTAGCTTGTGTCTGTAGTTCTGGCTACTTGGAAGGCTGAGGCGGAAGGATCACCAGAGCCCAGCAGGTCAACATCAGGGTGGCTATGAGTGTGTCACTGCACTCCAGCCTGGGCGACAGAGTGAGACTCGAACTCAAAAAAGAAAAGCTGCTCCGAGGTTAAAATTTTAATTCTGAATTAGCCTGGCACAGCTCTCACTGGGGGTCTGGAATCTGGACATGGGTTTGTGTGCCAGTATTTATAGGTCCTGGATTATAGGAAGTGCCTGTGAAATTCTAGAAAATGTGCCAACTCGCATTATTCTTTTCGAGCATCAAACAATTCAATAATTGAGCTATTTGCCCTTCATTTCACTGAAATAATTCTTAGTCTTTTATGGCCATGAGAACTCCTTCTATAGACAACTTCAAGTGTGCAGAATTAGATTTTACCAGACACATGCTAATTTTTTTTTTTTTTTGAGTCAAGGTCTCATTCCGAAATCCAGGCTAGAGTGCAGTCATGGCTCACTGCAGCCTCAAACTCCTGAGATCAAGGGATCCTTTCGCCTCAGCCTCCCTATTAGCTAGAATGATAGGCACATGCCATAACACCCAGCTAATTTAAAATTTTTTTTTGTAGAGAAGACATCCCACTATGTTGCCCAAGGTGGTCTCCAACTCTTGGGCTCAAGCAATTTCTCTGCCTTGGCCTCCCAAAGTGCTGGGATTATAGACGTGAGCTACCATACCTGGCCCCATCCTAAATTTCTGAAAACAAAAACAAAAACAAACTGTTTCTTTAAAGTTTTGATATAACAAAACAGCCAAGAGAAGACCAACCAGATTGGATGGATAAAGACCGGATATGGCAGATTTCTGGATAATTATTTCTCTGCTTTAATATTCTCTTTCTGTAACCCCAAGTAAAGAGAACCACGAAGACTGTGAGGAGAGGAGAGGGGATGCCCCAACATGCCGTGATTGTCAGTGGCTCTTGGCTCTTGGATCCTCCTTGCTTAAAAAGCCTGGCTGCTGTTGTCCTTCTCCATCCACAGGCCAGGCAGGACCATTCCTGACAGCTCACCTGTCTCAGCACTTGAGCTGAAAGCATCTAGCAAATATATTTGGGCCACACACTGTCCTGGACACAGGTTAATAGGTAGGTGGAAAAAAATCCAGACACAGATTTTGACTCCTACAGCTTCAACACTAGCAGAGAAGAAAATTAAACAAGTGTTTGCAAAGAAGTAGGATGACCATGAGGACACAATACATAAGGCTTGTCTGAAGTCAAACTCTAACACTTGTTTTAGAATATCATACCTTGACAAAAAAGAACTGAGAAAATGAGACATGATCACAGGATTGGCAACCCTGTTTCCCCCCATTTTCTAATGGGTAAGTGTAAGATGATAAAACTATCTACCTCAAAAAGTTACTGTTAAGATTAAATGGGGAGACACTAAACAAAATGTTGCTAACAGGGCCTGGCCCATAGTGAATGGTCAATATATCTTCGGTGTTGTTATGCCACACAGAGGCACCTACCCTAGTCCAGAGAGTGTCCTAGAAAAAAATGACTTCTAAGCTCAGGCTGAAGAATGGAAATGAATTAATCATGAATGTATTCGCTTGTTTGAGCTGCTGTAACAAAACATCATGGATGGCTTACATAGCAAAAAATTTTTTTCTCACAGCTTTGGTAAACAAAGTCCAAGACCAAGGTCTCAGCAGAGTTCATTTCACTGAGGCCTCTCTCGTGGCTTGCAGGTTACCATCTTCTCCCTAAGTTTTCAAGTGGTCTTCCCTTAGTACATGTTTGTGTTACCATCTTCTCCCTAAATTTTCACGTGGTCTTCCCTTGGTACATGTTTGTGTCCTCATCTCTTCTTCTTACAAGGATACCAGTACTGAATACTGGATCAAAGTCACATTCTGAGGTACTGAGGGTTAGAGATTCAACATATGAATTCTTAGTGGGGAGTGTAGTTCATTTCGGAACAATGGGGCAGACAGAAAGAGGCACAGGGAAGAGAACTGTTTCTAACAGAACAAATAATGTGCAAGTTGAAAAAGGATGGTTGTAGCATGTTGCAGAGAAACTGAATGAAATTAAACCCTTTTGCAGCAGAGGCTATAAAAGAAGCAATAGCAAGATTTGCAGCTGGAGAGGGAAGTGGAGGCAAATCGGTTCATGTAAGGCCTTATAGGGTAATATAAAATATTAAGCAGTCAGAGTTACCCTAAGGATATGAAAACCCAGTAGAATTTCAAGCAGGGCATGCGTGTGGCATGGTTGAACTTACATTTGAGAAAAAATCACTCTGCATTATAAGAAACTTTTTGGAGCAGGGAGAGCCCCTGGGAGGCATCTGAAGTCAGACAAGAGAGAAAGACTAACAGCTTGAGTCATGCCATGAAGAAGAAGAAAGAAACTGATATATGCTGGAAAGCTAATCAATGGACTTGGGGACTGGCAAGGGGTAGCAGTGAGAGGAGAATGATTCCCATGTAACCAGCAAATAGGTAGATAATGCTGAGGGAAGATGACAGTCAAAACTGAACCTCTTGAATTTGAGAACCCCATGGAACTGCCAGTAGACCATTGGCTACTGACAGCAGCTACTACGTATCAAATCCTTCCTATATACCACAGAGTACGCCAACTCTTCCTACAGGTGAAGAAACTTACCTAGAGTACCATATGTTCTCACTCATAAGCAGACCTTGAACAATTATAATACCATAAGAAAGGGACAGGCAGTAGTGGGAAACTGTCGGGGGGGGGTGAGATTGGCAGTTAAAGGAAACTGCCAGGGGAGGAGGGGCACATCTCATCAAGGGTACTTGCATAATCAACGTTTGTATACCTAACTGAATTGTACCCACATCTTTATAACAATAAAAATCTTTAAAAAGTGTACCAATTTACTGCAGTTCTCCAAACATGTAGTTTATGTGTATCTGTTTGTTTCAATGTATCTATACATATCATCATACAGCTCCTTACGGATGAGGAAGCTGAGCCTTAATTGGATAATATAACTTAGCCAAAGGCTCACAGCTAGTAAATGACAAAGCCAAAAGGGAAATTGAGGCTTCCTAACCACGAAGCCCACATTGAAAACTACCACTCCCTTGGTGTGGAGCACAGGGTTGGAGATAAATACCTGGAGATCATTAGATCATAAAGAATGCTTAGCCTGGTGGTTTCACTTCTTAACTTCCCTACTGGTCACCAGCCCTGCCTGATTCTGATCCTTAATCCTTATCCATGCCTGTTAGCAGATTGTAGCATGGCTGGTGGTCGACACTCAGGGCCTAGAAGCCCAGATTCATACTGTGGGTAACTGCAGTGGTTATCTCTGCTGTCTATCAATCCTTTTTCCCCATCATCATCGGGTAGACTCCAGGATCTGTGAGATATTGACCAGCACATAAGAAGCTCCTCCAATTTGTAGTGGGGTGAGGATCCAAGACCCAAGTTGGGGTACCAAAATTAAATATTTACTAATGCACATGCCATTTAAAAAAAATGTAATATGCATGCAGAAAAGTGAACAAACCATGAGGATAGCCTGACGAATTTTCACCAACAGAACACACCTATGAAACAACATTTAAATCAAGAAAAGAATAGCAACCCAGAAGCTCTCCCCATGTCCCTCTCACATTCTAACCAACCCTATTCCCAGCAAAGGCACTACCATCCTGCTTTCTGATACCACAGATTAATGTTGCTTATTTCTGTACAGTATATGAATGGAATCATAGAAGATATGCATTCTTTGTGTATGTTTACATGCATTTGAAGGTCTGAAATTTAACTTGAAAAAAATAAAAAGGTTCTTGTAGACAGAGACATAAGCATACTCCATGATCCCATTGCCCCATATTCTAAGGACACTGATAGAAATATACAAGATCTATATACATTTGTATTCTGAATTGTACCCAGGTAAAATCGGTAATGTGAAATGAATCCAGGGAAGTACAAGGCCCATTTCAGTGTTGTGTCCTCTTGAAGAGATTGAGTCACTGACCCAAACTAACTGTAACAAATCCTTTCCTATGAATTAAAGATTAGAATGTAAAGTAATAGTAATGGTGATGGAGGTTTTAAAGGGAAAGTTCCATTGCAATAGCTAAATTGAGAAATGCTTGGGATAATAATACATTTGAAATGAACCCTAATTATTGTTTCATCCAAATAATCCTTTTTTTTAGTGAAAAATCTTTTACATGACTAAGGAACCACAAGTTCCTTTAGAAAATGTTTTGAATGTGCTGCAAAACAATAGAATTGTCAGTAAAAGACACTTTTTTACTAGTTGAAAAAATCTTTTTCTACAACAATTTCATGGAAGCCATGCATAAAAATTTCAATAATTTACTGTATGTTCATTATACACTGTACAATTGTACATTGTACTTGCTGAATTCTCAGTTTGTTTTTTTTGTTTTTTTTGAGTTGGGGTCTCACTCTGTCGCCCAGACTGGAGTGCAGTGGCCGCTCCTGGCCACTGCAGCCTCGACCTGCTGGGCTCCGGGGATCCTTCAGCCTCAGCCTTCCAGGAGCTGGAACTACAGGTATGTGCTACCACGCCCGGCTAATTTTTTGATTTATTGTAGAGATGAGGTCTAGCCAAGTTGCCCAGGCAGGTCTCAAACCCACGGGCTCAGGCAATCCACCCACCTCAGCCTCCCAAAGTGCAGGATTACAGGCTGAGCCACCGAGCCCGGCTTCAGTTTGTTTCTTACATGAATCTAAGAATTTCTTGGTGGAATAGGGAATTATAGTCTTATTTTTAGGATAAGAGGATCTTGACAGTGAGAGTTCTCTTAAGAATTATTACTTGTTCTCTTAAGAATTAAGAGAGTTCTCTTAAGAATTACTCTTGCTTTCAATCACAGCATTAAAATCTTATAAGATTTTACTTGAAAAATGAAAATATGGCAACACCTTTGGGTCCCCTCCCACTGTGGGAGCTTTTCTGTCCTCTTAATAAATCCTGCTTTCTCAAACAAAAAAAAAAAAAGAAAAAGAAAAATGAAAATAATCATATTTATAAATGTACTGCCACCAAACTTTTACAGTTATCCAATGTGAAAAGAAAATTATCTATTTACTGCAGTTCTCCAAACATGTAGTGCATGTGTTTGAATGTATATAGGCAGACATAGTTAGGACATAATTCTATTAGGGAGAAGAATAACTTCATTATTTTAGCACAGTGAATTCTTCCCATGAACTACTGCAAATGTTTTGATCACACATTCTTCTTAAGCCCCTAAAATTCCTGATGACATCTTGATTTTCCTCTCTGAGAAAACAGCTAACAATTAGCATAGCCTTTTTGTTGCACTAAACAAGGTTCTGATTCCAATCTTAATGAATTGCCTTTTGAAAAAGGAATCAACCACCTGTGACCACAATTTTGCCTGCAGGACACTGTGCTTTCAAACACAGTGAGAAGCCGTAACTTGTGGGTGAAATTTAAAGTCAGGTTATTTTTCAGCAGGGGAACTCCACAGCTGGGTGTGAGAGTCTACTCTCACTATACTCTTTAAATTTTTCTTTTAAGATAAAATAGGAATCTGAAAGTGTTGAAATTTTAGCTACTGTTTATTTTGTGGTTTTGCTTTTGTAGTTTCCATATTTATTTCCTATCGCAGATGAGTTGTAGATTTCAGTTTCTTCACTCATTTAAGACTGATGTTTCATAAGCATCTCTAACATTTAAATTTGTTAGGTAGAGGGCTCAAGCTCAAAATATACATATTTATTTATTTATTTATTTAAATTAACCGATTGTGTTTCATGCAGCATAACTCTGGATAAAATTAGTAATATTTTAAAAATAAATTAGAAGCCGGGCTCGGTGGCTCAGCCTGCAATCCTGCACCTTTGGGAGGCTGAGGTGAGTGGATTGCCTGAGCCCGCGGGTTCGAGACCCGCCCGGGCAGCGAGACCTCATCTCCACAATAAATCAAAAAATCAGCAGGGCGTGGTAGCGCGTGCCTGTAATTCCGGTTACTCGGAAGACTGAGGCAGAAGGATCGCCGGAGCCCAGCAGGCGAAGACGCAGTGGCCGGGAGCGGCCACTGCACTCCACTCTGGGCGACCGAGTGAGACTCCAACTCAAAAAAATAAAATAAAAAATAAATTAGAGAATACAGGAATGAAGATGAGTCACTGCAACTTTACATGGTACAGATGAGATTTAAAATGATAAAGGCTACACCAAAACTCAGGCTTTTATTGATCACTAATAGAATGTTCTAAATGAGAAGAATTTCCTTATTCATTTCTAAGATTCACCTTTTTGTTTAAACTTTAATTTTTTTTTTTTTTAGAAAGCAGGAATTATTGAGTGGGCAGAAAAACTCCCATGGTGGGAGGGGACCCAAAGAGATTGCCCTAAACTTTAATTTTTGAAAAGTTCAATTTGTTCCAAGTTTTTCTACCAACTCTTTAACAAAATTTCCTGAAAGTTGAGTAACTACGTCTAAAATGATTTGTGATTAAGAACTAAGCCCCATCTGCCAGCATATCTGAATTTGCCTTCTTTCAATTACCGTTGAAGGTGTCACAGGTGAAATAATGACTCCAAGAAAACACAGTAAGTATCTAAAAGGAAAAGCCCACTCCATAAATTTTAATGAATTTTAAATGAATTTTAACCAATTAAATTTAAATGAATTTTAACCAATTATTTTATTCAAACATATGTTATATTACATTTATATTATATTTATGTTATATGTGAAAAGGGTATAATTTTTAAAGCTCATTAATGAAAACCTATTTAACAAAGCAACAAGTTTCATATTATTTCAGAACAAATCTAAAGCTGGCTCTTAAATAAATCACCAGTTTCTATTTTGCCTTTGATCTTCTCTGACTGAAAAGCACAATCTCATGTAACTGAGATAATAAATGAACTGACGGCAAATAAAGTCACGAATACCATGAAGCCTCATTTTCAGGTCTGTCTACCTACAAATCTCTAACTAGATCAACTAGCTAGGAGGAAAATTGAATAATTTATATTTCCTTTTCTTTCCCTTTTCACTTTCTAGTATAATATTAAAAGACAAGGCAAGCACCACTCTCCAGAGTGGGATCTATGCTCTAAACCAAAGAGGAAAAGAACAATCTAGTTAGACTCCTTGGATTGTAACACCTTTCCCCCCTCCCCATTTCTCATTGATGCTTTAGTTATAGAATGTTTGCCATAGGATCTTCTTATTCTGAATATTCTGAATAATACTGCTAGCAAACCTATAATTCCATGTAGTGACATAGTTTTTAAAAATAGAGTTTTTCAGGCATCAGTTTGTTATTCCCAATCCCTTTCCCAATAAACTTGAAAAATAGCTATTTAATACAACACAAGGAAGGACCTGGCACTTGGAAAAAGACTCTCAAAGTCAAAAATGTATAGCTCAGGCTTAGAAGTGCCAAGGCCTAATACCAGGGAAGTCATCCTCACAGCCTTTGACTTAGCAGGTAATCCAAATGCAAAGCTCGTTAATTTTCTTCTGAGGCAGTACAGTGAGAGCTTGGGCTCTACTCCTGCTTGTGTGGACCAAACTGCTCTGTGCTCAGTACTACATTCTCCTGGACTCCGTAAAACCTGACACTTGTTTTTAAAGAACTTACCAAAGTTGCTGAAAACACTGGATATTTGGTCTGTCCTGTGTCACAGGTCCTTTTAACTTTGCAATGAGGGAAAGAAGCACATGGGGAGAGAAAGCACAAAATTTTGGAAAGATATATAAACCCTTGCCATTTCTTAATTCTTAACTCAATAGGACAGGTAAGACAGAACACTGACCACAGTTTAAATGCTCCTTTTACCAAATCTGCATGAATTTTCTCTCCCTAGGAAGTAACATCATGATGATTGTGAAATCTAAGCTTTGTATTAATTATATATTCCCATAATTCCTCATTCAAATACTCCTCTCAATAGGTAATGCTAGCCAAGCTTCGATTCTCAGTTCTCTCTGCCTCTGACCTATCTTTCTAGAGGTATTTTGCTTCTGTAGGTTTTACATCATTTGTTTCCCTTCCTTCTTTCAACACTGCCCTACCCCCTCATCTTCCCACTCTCTAAGAAATATGTAATAGGATTTTCTCCTATTCCCCAAACTCCACCATGTTAAAGATGGCTTATTCCACTAATCAGTTTCCATGTTTCCAAAAAAAACCCCTGCTACTTGCTATTGGTGATAACTATTAAACAGGTCATATTCTCTGCAAAGAGTTAGAAAGGATATTCCCGTTTTTTTCTTAATACTTTTTATTGTCGACGCTCAAGTACCAAAATGTTTCAATTTAAAGTAATCTTTCAGTTTAGAGTAAGCCATCATAATCCATATTTTTTTCCTTTTTTTAATCTTAAAATTTTATTTTAAAGATGTGGTGTACAATTCAAGATTAGACATGCAAGTGGACATCGTACAGGTAAAGTTTGGGCTTCCCTTTGGTCCCCACTATGCCTGATTTGAGATCAGGTACCCTTATTGATGTTGTGTCTCCTTCCCCCGCCCCACCCCAGCAGTATCCCGCGCCACTGTCAATCCCTTTCTTAGAGTATTATGGCAAATGTTCAGGGTCCGCTTTTGAGTGAGAACTATGTGGTATTCTGTTCTTTGTTTCTGTGATAGATCACTGAGTATGATAGACTCTAAATCCATCTAAGTTTCTGCGAAATCCATGTCTGTCTTTCTTTATGGCTGCATAATACTCCATTGTGTATGGATTCATAATTTTTATATTAAGAAATCATCCTCCACATTAATTAGGTTTGGAATATCCGCTTTCTATATGGTATCTTATTCTCATATAAGCTCAAGTAGAAAGGATATTTACTAATACTGTGAGTATTTCTGTGAGACTTATTTTTATTACTCAATTTAAATTTGTAACACCTTAAGATGATAGAGGTAGAACAGGAAGAGAGGGAAAGTGAGGAGGACAAAAAATGTGAATTAAGGAACTGTGCAAAAAAAGAATAGTGCTTCCTGAAGATGTAAGAATAGTTAATTCTCCCATAGATCTTATTACGATGGGGGGCCCCCCCACAAAAAAATTTATTTATCAAAAAATGGGTATTTACTCTTACATTTCTAAACTTCAGTCACCTTCAGCCATCTTCAAAGTACTCTCCATTTGATGATCTTACTTATCAGGATGCTTTTTCCACTGCTCAAAACAGTTTCTGAACTCGTCAAATCTGCCATTTTTTAATTTGATCTCTTCCACACTGCCAAAAGGTTCCCTTTGAGGACTTTTTTCATTCGGGGAAACAAAAAAAGTCACTTGGGGCAAAATCGGGTGAATAGGGAAGGTGGAACACAAAGGTCATGCATGACATTCTTGGTCAAAAATTGCTGAACATTCAGCGCTGTGTGGGCAGGTACACTGTCATGTGGAATGCCACAACTTGGGACATTTCTTCCGCAATTTGTGACACAATCTTTTCAAAACTTCCAGATAAAAACTTTGGTTGAATAGCTGGGCTTGGTGGCTCAGCCTATAATCCCAGTACTTTGGGAGGCCGAGGTGAGTGGATTGCCTGAGCCTGCGGGTTCGAGACCAGTCCAGGCAACTTGGCAAGACCTTGTCTCTACAATAAAGAAAACATTAGCCAGCCATGGTAGCTCGCATCTGTAGTTCCAGGTACTTGGAAGGCTGAGGCGGAAGGATTGCTAGAGCCCAGCAGGTCGATGCTGGCGTGGCCATGAGCGTGCCACTGCACTCCAGCCTGGGCAACCAAGTGAGACTTCAACACACACACACACACACACACACATACACACACACAACTTTGGTTGAATGTTCGATCTGGAAGAACCAATTCCAAATGTACTACAAGGGGCCTGCCTTCCAAAAGATAATTCCTAGTTTTGGGGGGGCCCTCCCCTCATATGTGGCAGTCATTATTCTAAAGTCTTTACTTAGATTGATGCTTTTAGTCCTCACAATAAATCAATGAGATTAACACTATTATCATCCCCAGGGAGGAAAATGAGTCACTGAGGGGCAAAATAACTTGCCCAAAGCCCCAGTTGGTAGAAGAGCCAGAATCCCAGTATAGGTAGACTGGCTCTGGAACTGTTACCCTTCCCCCATTGACTCGCTTCTTTCAAAGCTAATGGAGTTGTCTGTTTCCATTTTGGTGAGGTTGAAAGTAAAATTAAGTGACATAACCAAAATGTCCTGATTCTTTTGTGATTCTGTATGTACCATAAAAGTTGAGACACAGTCATTTAATTGATCTTTTTGGTCTTTACTGACATACAAAGAAATTGCTCAAATGACGTTTAGGAATAATATTCATTTTAGAAAACACGGAAGATGACATTTTATGGTTTTGGGGTTCAGGCTTATTAGGATGACCATATGTCTGGTTTGCTCAGAAAATCCTAGGTTATGCCTGCTATCCAGGCATAGGCTGCTAAGAGCGCCTCCTTTCACGCTCAAGGGTGTCCCACTTTGACCATTAAAATATATAGTTGTCTTATTTGAATAGTGGCTGGTTTCCAAAAAGTGACCACCGATTCCTTAAAAATATAAATGTCATTAGGGTCCCTATTAGAGGCTAGAAGGCATTGGAGGAGGAGAGGCAGTGATGTGGCAAAGTGACAAGAGGGAAATGAAGTGTTTGAAGGTAGGAAGAGGCAGAAAAAAGAGAAAGGGGGTCGGCACCATGGAACTCACAATGACAAGAACAACCAGTGCAAGTGGCACAAGTCAAATCTCATAAGCTTGAGACCCAGTCTCTTTTTTCATATTATTTTTTAGATCTTGATGTACAGCAATTCCAGAAACCATTGGTCTGTGACCCCAAACAACCAAAGATTGTTCACTGTCCAGCATGTTATATTATCTTCATGTATATTTTCCTTGTTGTGTGGTCCCATCTCCAATCTTTCTACTTAGCAAGAAGCTTTTACTTTGTTTTCTACCTATAAAATTCAGTAGGATTACCAATGAACTCGAATACTTCTTAAAAGCAAAAATCAAAATAAAACACTCTCCTTCCCCACTCTAAAAAATAGTAATAAAAAAACTTTCTGTGCACTCAAGGCTACATAAATTTACCTCCATAAATGTTAGTTTAGTCACATATGCTCATTACAGGGATGTTCTATTGACCTTTTCTTCTCAAACATCTTACAGGATTTGGTACAAAAGCACATGAATTTTAAATGACCTTTTATTCATCTTCTTAGAATCAATACAAGAGCTGACAGGTGCTGCATGTGATTTTAATAACTCTGATTCTTTCATTTCCTCATCCTAACATCAGTTGTTCTTGTCATTGTGAGTTCAAAGGTGCCTTCCCCCTTTCTCTTTTTTCTGCCTCTTCCTACCTTCAAACACTGCATTTCCCTCTAGTCACTTTGCCACATCACTACCTCTCTTCCTCCAATGCCCTCTAGCCTATAATAGCAACCCTAGTGACATTTATATTTTCAAGGAATCAGTGGTCACTTTTTGGAAACCAGCCACTATCCAATTTCACTATCTCACTATGTTTCCCATGCTGCCTCCAACTCACCTACTAAGAGGCCTAGACTTTTTCTGTATCTAACCTTAACATTTTTCTGAAAAATAGCTTCCTTTTGGTCCCCTGACTTCTTTACCCTTGGATCAAATTTATTTATTCAATCAGACATTTAGTCTACTTGGGAAACTCAGTGGCAAATGAAGCTTCTCAGCTCTTGGGCTTCATTTCACCATATTACTTATGAAGATCCTTGGGAGACTGACCAGGGGAAGGCAGAGAGGAAATTCCTGTCCCACCTCTGCAGAAGATCAGTTTACACATGCCCTGAAGCATCAGATTTCCTTACTTTGCCCTTATCTCAGGCCAGTGTTACAGATGTTGGAGGGCACAGGAGATCCCTAGTTCTAGAAAGTTGCTCCATGCCAGGGGCTAAAAGTACGAGGGAAACTACTGTCCCCTCAATCCTGCTTATGATTTGAAAATTTTGACAATGTTCTCCCTAACTTAGCCAGCATGGATTCTTAAGATCTTAGGATTTCAACTTATCCTGGTGATGAATACAAAACTGTACTCATCTTTAATTTCCCTGCTCCTACCATGACTAGAAACACTAAATGGCCCTAGTTATCTAAAGATAGCTTAATCTCACTATGATAATGACATGTCATTAATGGATTCTCCATAAAACTTGTTTGGATATGTGGTACCTTTATGGGAGAAACTGCAAAAAATAACTGAAGACCACATTTAATGGAAGTAAGTGCATTTCATTAAAGATTTAAGAACTTAATTACAGTTTTAGAAAAGAAATAAATTATCAGCCAGGCTCGGTGGCTCAGCCTGTAATCCTGCGCCTTTGGGAGGCTGAGGTGAGTGGATTGCCTGAGCCTGTGGGTTCGAGACCCGCCTGGGCAGCGAGACCTCATCTCTACAATAAATCAAAAAATCAACCGGGCGTTGTAGCGCACGCCTGTAGTTCCGGCTACTGGAAGGCTGAGGCGGAAGGATCGCCGGAGCCCAGCAGGTCGAGGCTGCGGTGGCCGGGAGCAGCCGCTGCACTCCAGTCTGGGCGACCGAGTGAGACTCCAACTCAAAAAAAAAAAAAAAAAGAAAGAAATTATCAATCTATTCTATAATAATGTTTTAAATAGTTATTTCTTCCTACTTACTTGCTACCTTGTTCCTTCATGAAAATGGTATTATTTGAGATAAGCAGATATCAAGAACAAAGATGAAATCACTGCAAACAGAAAAACAATTGTATAATACATTTTAGAGCTATTGCTGTATCACTTAAGATGAAAAAATTTGCTAACGTATTTACTAACTAGAATTTGACAAAATCCAAGTTACAAAAAGTGAGCATAGCTCTGTGTATCAGCTTTACAATTAGATTCATAAGAATTTTAGCGGCCGGCATGGTAGCTCAAGCCTGTAATCCCAGCACTTTGGGAGACCGAGGAGAGAGGACTGCTTGAGCCCAGGGGTTCGAGACCAGCCTGGGCAACTTGGTGAGACCTCATCTCTACAATACATAAAAAAATTAGCCAGGCATGGTAGCGTGTGCCTGTAGTTCCAGCTATTTGGAAGGCTGAGGCGGAAGGATCGCCAGAGCCCAGCAGGTCATCACTAGAGTGGCCATGAGCATGCCACTGCACACCAACCTGGGCAGTGGAGTGAGACTCCAACTCAAAAAAAAAAAAAAAAGAATTTTAGCAATCTCTTATGTCTTTTATGGGCTGAAGCCACATTTACTAAGACAAAAATTGGTATTCAGGGTAAAGTGTTTGAAGATGAAACTCTACTAAAAAATCAGAACATGTAGTAGCCATGCCTCCAGGAAGACCATCAGAACTTAACCCTTAATAAAGACAGCAACAAAAATAAGACACCTCAACCAATTTAATCTCATTTCTCCAAATATTATATTTTCATTTAATTTAGAAAATACCCACTTCATTATGAATAATTTTTTAAAGTCAACCTCAAATCTCATACTATGTGAGGTTGTATATGTTATGTTTCAAACTGTGGTCTGTATTTATAGAATAAGCTGAAACTTTACTGTATGATATAGCTAGAGTAAATCATAAGATTGCATTAACCCAACAAATCACATTTACAGATAAGGGACAGAGAAGAAAAAAATAGAGGTGATATCAATCTGGTCTCATGAAAATGCACTATCTGTTCTTATTGTTACCTGTCTATGCTCTAGCTCTGCATTAGCTAAAATAGAAATATTAAAAAAAATTTTAAGTCCAAATTTGAAGGACTTTATTTTTAGAAAAGAGTGGTGGCGTTCATCTTACGCTAATTGTCTTACTTCTTTTACAATTGCAGTATTGTCCTGAAAATAAGCAGAAATATTTAATAGTCTCTTTCAAGGACTCTTCTCTTAAAAAAAAACCCTGCAAAATAAATTCACTGGTACCATTTCAAACTGGGACCCTAGATATTACAAACCCTTTATTTCTCTGTCCCCTCCCAACTACATGTATCCTAGACTCAGAATCACTTGACTATGGAACACTTATTTAAGACACAAAGGTTACTGATTATGAGTCGATTGTTATCTCATCAAAACTCCCTACATATAGTATTTGTAGTAACAGCAGAAGGGGGAAAAAAGTATCATCAATCAGTGGGTTAAAAACAAAAGCAAATAGAATGATTATGAACATATAAACTGAACAAATAAACTCATCCCTTGGTGCAATGATGCTGACTTAATTTTTTAGGAGCCTAACTTCTGCATTCCTGAGTCATGATCAGAGATGGTGAGAAATGCTGAGAGGAACAAGAGGCCTCATTGTTACCTGTCTATGCTCTTGAGCTGAGAGGAGGAAAAGCTTGCTGTATCATCACACAGTAATTCCAGGCTAAGAACTGACCTCCGGCCTGATGAGACATTTGAAGAGCCCAATTCACAGCAGTCCTGCTTAGACATGGCCCTTTTTGTACAGAGGCTGACATGAATTTAGCAGCTGGTGGTTTGCTGGGCCTGGAATCTTGCTTATACTGCATGGAGACTGTTAACTAAAGACACAGATGGCCACCAAATGTAGACAGAAAAATATTGTGAAAGATCACGGAAGGAGAATCAAGAAAAAGCTCAAAAGGAAATTTTAAAGTGAAGCACTAGGATTGGACACGGTGGCTCATGCCTGTAATCTCAGCACTTTGGGAGGCCAAGACGAGAAAATTGCTTGTGCCCAGGCGTTCGAGACCAGACTAGGCAACATAGTGAGACCTCGGCTCTAACAATAATAACAATATTAAAAATATAATTAAATTAAAAAGAATAAATAAAGTGAAACACTATATCTTTATTGACTTGTGATGTTAGTGATGTAATCAGAATAGGCAGGAAGGTCTGTTTTGCTTCATTGATTGGACTTGGGTTTGAGGTCCCCAAAATTTATGAGAACAGTCACAGTCTGGTGAAACAGTTCCAGAAATCACGGTTATTCTCAGTAGGGGAAAGAATACCATTTAGCCCTACTCATATCTTTCCTGTAAGAGTGGTAATGAAGATTAATAAAAAACATAGCTGAGTAGAAATCTTATTAGTCTACCAAGGATGAATGAACATAGACCAATCTGTAAAGAGAGCTAAAATTAAATTCTTAATATAATTTAATATCAAGTAAATGCATATAATAAAGAAGGACTACCCTGAAAAATAATCTATTTAGTGGTTAAAATAAAATTAAATGGGTTTGTTCTACAAATGTAGTTCTCCTTACTAATTAAACATTATTTTATGAAGTTGAATTTCTCAGATGCCTGAATTTTTTTTTTGAAGTTTTGTGAGCAAGTCTTCAAAAATGAAAGATGTTTTGCTATTTCTTTTAACAGAAAGACTGGCTTCTTGTCTTAGCAACTGCCAATTATGTTTATAACTCTAGGAAATTTTAGGGACAGAAAATCAAACTAAAATCAGAAAGGAAAATTATACAGCTAATGTTATGGCTTCCACAGTTACAAAGAGACAGCACTATTGTATTTTTGAGATCTATGACACTTCAAGGGGAAGTCACTGTTGTTGCTGTGGCTGCTAGTTCCCTCGATGCGTGGATACCCCAGGAGAGAACCAGTATGTGTGTGTCTACCAGTGGGATGATACTTTCTTCTTGTTGACTCCGTTGGCACAGATCATTGTGCCTTTTTATGCTCCAGGCCCAAATCTCAATTTCTGTGTATATTCCTCATGGATTTTCCAGTCTTTAAAATTACATTTTCTGAGCCACTCTGAATCATCCCATCACTGAACCCTAAATTAGATGCTGCAGTTAAAAAGAGACAAATTATCTCCAAGAAGAAGGATTGCCTCACAGTAAGGTCATGGAATACAAAAGCATTTCCTTTCCCTTTCACCTCCTGGGGACTTTTTTTTTTCTTTACAAGAGATAAAATCTGATGAAGTGAAAACATAAACAGCCGGCCATGTGGAGCGTGACCTATTTTAGCATTTCTCTGTGTTTCTTTAGTGTATCATTTTCTATTTCTCGTTGTGGAAAAAAAAAAAGTGTCTTCTATGACAAAATTTAATCAGAGTCAATTATTTTGCTTCCCAATTTGGGAAAAGTAAGTTTATACGCTGCCTCCCTCTCCATTCCATAAACAATTATAGGGCATGTTGCTAACCCAGTATTGAGCTCATAAAGATAAACCCTGATTCCTGTTCTCAGAAAGGCTACAATTCAGTGTGGGGGAAGGGGACAGCTACAGAGAAGTAATATCATAATTACCCTTCGGAATAATCAACGTAGGGCTGTAATTGGCCAGGTATTCACTGGAAGCATAAAGGTGATAAACTGGAGCCAGACTGGGAAGAGATTAAGGAAAGGTGTGAGGGAAGACTTCCTAGACAATGGAAGTGCTATGGTTTAAACATGTACCCCAAATTTCATGTGTTGGAAACGTAATCCCCAATTTTATATGCTGACAGTGTTTGGAGATGAGGCCACTGGAGGTAATTAGAATTAGATAAGCTCATCAGGGTAAGGCACCCATGATGGGACTGGTGGCTTCATAAGAAGAGAGAGAAAGAGACCTAAGCTAGCATAGCCCCACCCTCTCATCATATGACGCTCTCTGACACCTTATAACACAGCACAAAGGCCCTCACCATATGTGGCTTCATGCTCTTGGACTTCTTATCCTCTAAAATCATGAGGCAAAAAACCCTTATTTTCTTTATAAACTGTCTAGTCTGTGGTATTGTGCAATGGCAACAGAAAATAAACACTAAGATAGTAACCTATAACCCCGTCCTCAGTGACAATTGGACTTAACCAGGTGAAGATGGGGAGGAGGCATTTCAGGAAAAGGAAGTAGGTATGTAGGAAGGGGACAGAGTGTGATGGGTAGGAAGCATGAGCTCTGTCATGGTATGTATATTTTACTACAACTTTGTATTTATTTATTTTTTTGAGTTGGAGTCTCACTCCATCACCCAGGTTGGAGTGCAGTGGCATGCTCACAGCCACCCCAGTGTCAACCTGCTGGGCTCGGGCAATCTTTCCAACTCAGCCTTCCAAGTAGCTGGAACTACAGACATGCGCTACCATGCCTGGCTAATTTTTGAATTATTGTAGAGACAAAGTCTTGCCAATTTGCCCTGGCTGGTCTTGAACATGCGGGCCCAGGCAATTCACTCGTCTGGGCCTGCGACCCAGGGCTGGGATTACAGGCTAAGCCACCAAGTCTGGCCTTTACCATAACTCTAAATAACAGCAGCAGCATGGTTTTGTGCTGAGATTGCCATACTTCACTTAGACCAATGACCCTCTGTATCTCAGTTTCTAAATCTGTAAAAGAAGAAGCAAAATAGCCCTTAACTCATGTGAGTAAAACCCTCAAGGCTTTAACAGAGGCAAAGCACTTGGAATAGCGCTTGTTTGACGGGAAGCACTCAGTAAATGTTAGTGATTATTACCAAGCACAGAGACCCAGAGATGAGGAAGGACAGGCAACTGGAAGGGCATGGGAGAGTTGAAGTGGCCTTCTCCAAAAGACAAAGTGCAATGGACAGAAGGAAGGAATCCAGAAAAAGACATCTGGGTTACAGGTCATCAAACATGCCCTCTACGCTTCTTATACTTTAACTACTACTTGAGAAAAATCTGTCAGTGAACTTCAATTATGCTTTAATTTTTAATTTTGAAAATGAAAATACTTACTTTCAAACGAAAGTGGTAAAACACTCCTTTTCAGAGGGCAGACCAATGATGTTATTACTCTAAGTGTGCCATCTACACAAAGTCCAGAGAAGGAGGACAGTCTTAAATCTAGGGATGTTAAACATTCCCACAAAAACCTCTTTCTGGTTACACAGGATTCATTTGATAGTCTGTGGATAGAGTAATGTTCTAGCTCTGACATTACAAGTTATATGGGAGGGAATGACAAGAAAACGAGATGAGAAATCTGGATGATAGTTTTTTCCCACTAAAAAAGGTATAGGAATGCTAGCACATTGGAGACTTCAGATGCTTAACGGCTTAGTTCCTCCATTTGAAAAATAAGGCTAGATGTTTTCTAAGGATCCTCAGGCTCAAATGTCCTATAAACTGACTGCTGAGCAGTTTATATGAAATCAAAGGAGAAAATGAAATCTCAGATCAGCAAAAATATGTTTCCAGTCCAGCAATTTGTCAGACAACACTGCCAAGGAATGTCTGTAGGAGAGACTTCTATCTGGCCTTTACATTTCTAACTTTCCTATAAAGATCAGCAGCTAATTTGCTACTCATGACTTTAGCTAACCTTTCTTGAATGTCTGTTTTCAGTGTGCTACACCCTACTGAATGGATAATGTGCAAACAGATCAGACCACTTGTCTGCACTCATTGACTTTTAGCTCAAACAATTTTGTCTCTTGTTGTTATGATTATACTGTACTGGTCAGAGATGTGCTACAAGTGTTATCCACCATCTCAGAAATGCTTCATTTGCATAAACACACATGTTTTCCCTCTATCTTGGCACACAAGACTAAGGACTCATGGTCCCACATGCACATTCCATACCTACATAGGGATCCAAGGAAAGCACTAGAAATATTGAGCAAATTCTCATTTAGGAAATGGGCCACGGACTGTAGGTATGAAGGATTAATATCCCTCATCTTCATAGTAGGCAACCATTTGTATAATTTGGGATAAACAGATATGAACAACTTAAAGGCTTACGTTTCCTCTATACCTTCCTTGAAAAATGACTGGAACTTAATACCTTACTGGGCCCTGATCTTGTTAAATGTTGACTGCCAACATTTTTCCCTTCTGAGAACAGAAGCATCCTATCCATATGGTATTATCATGTATGCCTAGGACTCTCCCAGCCTTGCTCTGTCAGCTTTCTCAGGTTGGCCAAAAACGACCAAGCCACAGAAGTCGCCCATCATGGCAACGTTGCCCGGAAGTTTCCTGATTCAGGGAGACAACACAGACTGCAGTCCCTGACACAGCAGTCACTCAAGCAGGACCCTATTTTAGCCATGTGCTATTTTTATATTGAATTTGTCCTATACGTATTCAAAGCTAATCTCTAGGTACTAGAGAAACACTCTTAATTCTGTGAGAGCTCTCTTCAGGTACATAATATAGTCATGGTAGCTATAAATGTAAAGATATCCTAGATGTAAAATAGTTTCCCCAAATAGGTACTGAGGCAGTAAATGGTTTATTTAATTGACTATTACTTGTTGAATTTGAGGTCCAACTGTGTTTGGGAATGTGGAAAATTCTTTTCTAGGGATGGCATCATTCCAGGAAGGCAGAAAACCTCTAACTGAATCTCTCTCCCCACCAAAACAAATAGTGGTGCATTACATAACACCAGTGGCTGCAGACTTGACTCAGCTGACCAAGGTTGAGATGGCCTCCAAAATCTGCTCTGCTATTAGTGATAGTCTTGCCTTCAAGGAATTACCAAAATGCCTAGGGCAGGCAAGTGTTTCATCAGTGTTGAGGTAAAGCCTGCCCCTCTGCCTGCCCTGTGTCCCTCTGGTGCACACTGGGAAAACTCTTATCCACAATGCTCAGCTGGGTTATCCACTCACGAGCCAACACAGAGAAAGCTCGAGTCACTGGGTAAGAGCTATGTATGTCTCTACTAAATGTGAAGTCTGCATACTGGGGCCTTCACTGAACCTCAGGATTTCAGCATATGTTCAAACTAGTTATGATAGTAGCTATTAAGTCAGCTACTCCCAATGTGTAAACTAGTTTCTATCAGTTATTTGGGGTGGTTTTGTCTTGTTTTGGATGGGGCATAAACTCTTTAAGAATTCTAAAATATTTCGGTTTTTGCTTGAATCTGATGCTTTCAAAATGTATGCTTTACTTCAACAGACTCTATAATATGTGGAGAGTTGAAGACACCCTCCCAAAATGAGGCACTTTTATTATTTTGCTGTAATTGCTGGGTCTGTTAAGCCAACTCCATCCCGCTAATTATGTCTACAGAATCTAATGCCTGCTACTTTCCTCACCAATCCCTCAAAACATTCAACCTGAATTACTGGCCCCTTCTTATACTTCCACCGTCCTCCATCCCCATCTACACATCAATATGTACACATCACAATATATCCACATGCCCAACTTAAATGTCATGTCATCCATGAGGCAAACCCTGTCTTCTCTTTAGATGCTACAATACTAAATAAGACATGGTTCCCCATTCCCTCAGGCTCCAGAATAAGTTCCTCAAGCACAAAACACCATCTTATTTAATTTTGATCTTTCACATGCCTTCAAGAGAAGACACTCAATGAATGTTTGCTAAAAAAAAATTTAAAACAAGCCGGGCTCAGTGGCTCAGCCTGTAATCCCGCACCTTTGGGAGGCTGAGGTGAGTGAATTGCCTGAGCCCGCGGGTTCGAGACCCACCTGGGCAACTTGGCGAGACCTCATCTCTAAAATAAATTTTAAAAATCAGCCGGGCGTGGTAGCGCATGCCTGTAATTCCGGCCACTCGGAAGGCTGAGGCGGAAGGATCGCCGGAGCCTAGCAGGTCGAGGCTGCGGTGGCCGGGAGTGGCCACTGCACTCCAGTCTGGGCAACAGAGTGAGACTTCAACTCAAAAAAAAAAAAAAAGGACAAAACTTAAAACAGAATAAATGAATGAATGAGCTGTATATCAGAGAATCTAGAGGACTCTATTTCCTCAGTTTAAAAAATTATTTTTTTATTTATTCCTCTCATTTATTTAATTTTAAAACAATGATTTGGAATGTTCAATATACTATGTTTTTTTTTCATGAGTTAATCTGCTTGATAAATGTATAACTCTCATCCTTTCTTAACTGACCCTTGGTTAAGTTTTCAGAATGCTATCTCTGAATTTCTATATCTGTTTCTTCTCTTTCCTTTCTCTCCACCTCCTCCTTCTTTTTCTTTCTCTTCTCTCTCTCCCTCCCTCTCTCTTATTTCTTTAAAATATGTGAGATAGCCGGGCTCGGTGGCTCAGCCTGTAATCCCGTGCCTTTGGGAGGCTGAGGTGAGTGGATTGCCTGAGCCCATGGGTTCGAGACCCGCCTGGGCAGCGAGACCTCATCTCTACAATAAATCAAAAAATCAGCCGGGCCTGGTAGCACGTGCCTGTAATTCTGGCTACTCGGAAGGCTGAGGCAGAAGAATCACCGGAGCCCAGCAGGTCGAGGCTGAGGTGGCCGGGAGTGGCCACTGCACTGCAGTCTGGGTGAGAGAGTGAGACTCCAACTCGGAATAAATAAATAAATAAAATAAAATAAAATACGTGAGCTAAGACAGTTTCTACAAGTAGCAATATGATAATATGTTTGAGGTAATATGACTCATATCCATAACAAATTGAATAGGGCAAAGAATACTGTTAAAGGTCTTGAAGACTGAATCATCTGGACTTTTCCACTGACCTTGAAAAGTCACTACACTACTCTGAGATTCAGTGTCCTCACTTAAAAATGAGAGGTTGTAACAGGTACAATCTTAGGTTCCTTTCATCTTTCTTTATTATGGAAAAGTAATTCTCTATATTATGCTATAACACACTTCCTATACAAGTCTCATGAGTAGACAGAGCATAAAGCTATCTAAATCAGATGTTGGATCCTAAGGTCCACAGAGCAAATCCAGTCATCTACCTGTTTCTGTAAATAAAGTTTTATTAGAATACGATCAAATCCATTGGTTCATGTAATGTCTACAGCTTATTTCTCAGTAACAACTACAGAGTTGCAGCAGAGACATTACAACTGCAAAGCCCAAAATATTGACTCTTTGCAAAAAAACTTTGCCATCTCCTGGCTTAAATAATGTGCACTAAGGTATGTGACTTCCTATCTAAAGAATCCTCCTCTGTTCCCCGAATGAAACCTGGAGTTTCATCATTGGAGGTTTACAAAATGGATAAATGCCTTAGGAAGGTAAAAAACCTTAAATGTTAATCAGTTCCTTGTTAGGAATCAAATTATCCCTATCTGAGGCACCACAGGGAAAACAGAAGGGCTCCAGGAAGCCAAAGCAAGTAGAGAGACACAAAAGTACACTTGCTTACATCCCAGTCTTGCCTGAGCGTCTACTATGGAGAGATGAGTCTCCAGATCCCGCTTCCTGGGAGTAGAATCATGCGTTCCGTTCTCTTTTTCTTTTCTTTTTTTTTTTTTTGAGTTGGGTCTCACTCCATCACCCAGGCTGGAGGGCAGACTTGAGCCACCATGCCCAGCCTTGAGGTCCATTTTCTAACACGATGATGGGTTTCACTATAAACCTGTTTTGCTGTCTAGTCCCTTTTACACCCAACAGCCAATACCTGCAAGACAGTTCTATAATGGTCGGTATGATAATAAAATAAAACCACCAATGGTCTGCACACATTATCACTACATTCAGGATCTGATGAAATGATGTGTCTAAATCTCAGAAACCATTATGATAAGTGAAGGAGCTAGACATAAATACACTCAGAACGGCTATTATTACAAAGTCTAAACACGATGTTGGTGAGGTGGTAGAGAAAAGGAAGTGCTCCTACACTATTGGTGGGAACATCAGCTAATTCAAGCCCTGTGGAAAGCAGTTTGAAGATATTTCAAATAACTAAAAGCAGAATTACCACTGGACCCAGCAATCTCATTACTGGGTATAGACCCACAGGAACATTCTACCAAAAAGACACCTGCACTTGTATGTTTATTGCAGCACTATTCGCAATAACAAAAACGTGGAACCAACCTAGATGCCCATCAACAGTGGACTCAATAAGGAAAATGCAGCACACACACACACACACACACACACACACACACACACACACACACACACACTATGGAGTATTACGCAGTCATAACAAAGAACGAAATCATGGGCTTTTCGGCAACACAGAAGCAGCTGGAGGCCACTATTTTAAGCAAATTAATGCAGAAGCAGAAAACCAAATACTGTATGTTCTCACTTATAAGTGGAAGCTAAATACTGGGTACACATGGACACAAAGATAAGAACAACAGACACTGGGGACCACTAAAGGGGGAAGGGAGGGAGGTGGGCAAGGGGTCAAAGACTACCTATTGGGTACCATGTTCACCATTTGGGTGAGAGGTTCAATAGAAGCCCAAACCTCAATAACACGTGATATACTCACATAACAAATATACACATGTATCCTCTGAATTTAAAATTTTTAAAATAAAGAACAAAAAAAGGATGTCTTTTAAAATATACTTTAAAAACCCTCTGAGTGGCAACGCACTTCCACAAACTCCAAGGAGAACTGGTAGTAATCTTTCTTTAACTCCCATAATAATAACTTTTTTAGCAACTGGATAAGAGGAGCGTCATGTTTGTTTTATATATAACATAATCGAAATCAGCTTCACTTGGGCCTCTCATAAGCAATGACTTATGTTGTTTTAGCTGGTGTTGACTCATTGCCTCACAAAGGATGACACAGCTTTAAACACGCAGAGCATGGCCCGCCTTTCCCAATTACATGCTTCCAGCAAACGGACGATGTGGGAGTCTTGTAGTGTGGCGCTTTCTGCAACTAAGCACAATCCAGACTTTACAAAAACAGTTGCCAAGTCGGCTTTGTAATCACAGAGCTTTATAAATGAGGAGGTAGAGGAGTTAAGTTGTGGTATGTTAAAAATCACAGGGCCAAGTATCCTCTGCTTTTCAAAACAGAATCTGCGGAAACTTACAGTCAGCTCTTTTCCCCATTAATTGCTTACTCTATTGAGGTCAGTAGATTTTTTTTTTTAAGATGACAATGAAAAGTCACAGCAAGTATGTTTCCAGACTCTCCAAGTTACGCCACTAAGATAACGTGCATGAGTGGTTGTAACACCGTTTGAAAGGAAGCTAAGGAAATGCCATTCTCATAATCAACCTTTTCTCTAGTTCTGTGCCCAGTCAAGGAGCCAGCTTGCCCCTCCTCCATGTTTCCCTTGCTGTTAGTCTGTCTGCTCCTGTAGTGAACTGGTGTGAATGCTGGAGTTAGGGGGAGCAGGAAACCAAATTCAGAGCCTGGCTCACTAGGTTGGCTACTCACTATGAGGCTTTAGGCAAGACACTTTTCCATTCTTTTTTTTTTTTAGTTGGAGTCTCAATCTGTCGCCCAGACTGGAGTGCAGTGACATGCTCCCGGCCACTGCAGCCTCGACCTGCTTGGGCATCAGCGATCTTTCCGCCTCAGCCTTCTAAGTAGCTGGAACTACAGGCATGCGCTACCACGCCCAGCTAATTTTTTTGATTTATTGTAGAGATGAGGTCACCCCAAGTTGCCCGGGTGGGTCTTGAACCCGAAGGTTCAGGCAATCCACTCTCCTCGGCCTCCCAAAGTGCTGGGATTACAGCACTTTTCCATTCTTTGCTTCCCAGTTGTGCCACAGGTTGTTCCTTGATCTTCACCCATAGACTGGTCTTCATGAAGCTCAGTTCCCATTAGCAATACGCTCTGATCTCCTTGGCTGGGTAAGAAGAGTGAAAAGACACTCCTAAAGACATGGCAGTAAGGCCGGGTGTGGTGGCTCAAGCCTGTAATCCCAGCACTTTTGGAGACCGAGGTGAGTGAACTGCCTGAGCCCAGGGGTTCGAGACCAGCCCGGGCAACTTGGTGAGACCTCATCTCTACAATAAATCAAAAATAAGCCGGGTGTGGTAGAGTATGCCTGTAGTTCCAGCTACTTGGAAGGCTGAGGCAGAAGGATTGCCTGAGCCCAGCAGGTCAAGGCTGCGGTGGCCGTGAGTGTGCCAATGCGACTCCAGTCTGGGCAACAGAGTGAGACTCAGACTCAAAAAAAAAAAAACAAAAACAAAAAAAGACATGGCAGTTAGCAAGAAGCCTGGACTTCTGTTTATATATAATGAAAATGCTTGTCCAGTATCTGTAGTCCTAGTGTCCAGAGTTTATCAAAATGAATACCTTGAAAAATAAACACAAAGACCTAAAGCCTAGAGATCATTCTGATTGACCTCTTCAGAAGATTCAAGTCCTAAGACAGGCCCGGGATTTGTCTTCGAAATGAAAATCCCTGAAGTCTGTCTTAGGTCAGCATCATCCATGGCTCCAATGCCATTGATGAATAAGGGCTATATTCAAGCTTATGGGTGACTAGGAAGGTTCAGGGGTCTGGATGTCTACAACTTATCCTAAATTTTTGAACAAGATTTAGAATAGAACTGATCTCTACAAAGTTAAAAATCTAGGATGGGACTTGTCCCTTGAACAGGCTTCAAATCAAGATAAGGTGAAAACTTGACTGAATTTTGAGAAAGAAACAGGAGGACCCCATTTATTCTCATGGAATGTTGCTTCTAAACTTGTGTTAATAATTCTTGTTACATGTTATATAATATATAACAATGTGTTATAAATCATATTGCAAGGAATTAAGTTTAAAAATGTTCTTAACCATAGAAATCTATTTCTAGTTAAAGAAAGCAATCAATAAAACTAAAGTGGAAAATTCTAAGATCTAGCTATTAAGAACACGAACCTAAGGATTACAGGATTAAAAATTGCCCCTCCTTCCTTACACACATACATACACAAAACAAAAAGCCCACAGGAAGATTCCCTGTTACCAACTGCTTGAGTTTTGCTTTTTCAGTCAATTCGAATGACTTCTCTAGAACATTTTGTCTAGTTTTAAATATTGTTACCTGAATAAGACTAAATGAAGGGCAAGAATATAGTTATTTTATTTTATTTTTTTGAGTCAGGGTATCTGTCGCCCAGACTATGTACAGTGGCATGATCGCAGCTCACTGCAGCCTTGAACTCCCAGGTTTAAGCAATCCTCCTTGCTCAGCTTCCCGAGTACCTGCAACTACAGGTGCACTCCACCATACCCAGCTATTGTTTTCTTTTTTCCATTTGTAGAGACTAGGCCTCACTATGCTGCCCAGGCTGGTCTCAAACTCCTGGGCTCAAGCAATCCTCCTGCCTCCCAAGTGCTGGGATTATAGATGTGAGCCACCACCCCCATCCTAGAATATAGCTTTTTTTTTTTATTTATTTATTGTAGAGATGAGGTCTCGCTGCCCAGGCGGGTCTCGAACCCGCGGGCTCAGGCAATCCACTCACCTCAGCCTCCCAAAGGTGCGGGATTACAGGCTGAGCCACCAAGCCCGGCTGAATATAGCTTTTAAATGAAAAAAATATATTCTATGAATAGAACTTCCTTCAAGTGATAAAATTTCCCAAATAAAGTATTTATTTCCATGCCATATATCCATTCATACCATTTCTATGCTTATTCCACTAAAACAATAGAAATGTTTGCAAAATGAAAGACTAAATCAAAACTAAATATTTTTAACTATTACTCTCTCCTTTTTTTTTTTTTTGGTCATCTCTTGTCACTTAAATATGGGTTTAATCCCAACCACTGACATAATAACTTTGGTTACTGTATAAATTTTCAAGTGTGAGCCGGGCTCGGTGGCTTGGCCTGTAATCCCGCGCCTTGGGAGGCTGAGGTGAGTGAATTGCCTGAGCCCGCGGGTTCGAGACCCACCTGGGCAACTTGGTGAGACCTCATCTCTACAATAAATCAAAAAATTAGCATGTGCTTGTAGTTCCAGCTACTTGGAAGGCTGAGGTGGAAGGATCGCCGGAACCCAGCAGGTCAAGGCTGCGGTGGCCGGGAGCAGCCACTGCACTCCAGTCTGGGCGACAGAGGCTCCAACTCAAAAAAAAAAAAAAATTTCAAATATGGTAGTGGAAGTAAAAAGAAAAATGAAAAGGAAAGAAAGAGATCAAATGTCATATTATGAGTTATAATGTCATTTTAGGAAGTTTAAAATTTTTTCTAGAACCTGTCAGAATTATCTACTGATCCTCAAAAACATAAATACACTGACAGACCTTTGTATAAAGGTAAATACAATGGTAGGTATTTATTTGAAGGCAAATGCATTGACCAGTGTTTTCAAAATTTGGACTTTCATAAGCTAACATTTCAAAGATTATTTTGCCTATATATTACAAATGTACAAAAGTAAGTGTTCTGGCTAACCACAAAGTTTAACACAGATATGATATATCTCTTGTACATAGAAGACAATCAGTACCAGCAGTTCCACAACTTACAATTGCTAAAATAGTACTAATAAATCTCAAGTGTTTGACAGTTTAAGAAATACTGTATGCTACTTTTGTCTTTGGTTTCCAGTTTCTCCTTCCTGTCTTTTGTATTGTGTGTTTGTGTGCAGTCATCTATTCATCTGAAGGATCAGTATTGGAATGCACAGATTTAATTAGTTTTTTAAGAGTAACGTGAGACAACAGCTGATTCTCTAAGTGATGCTTAGTATATGTTCTCCAACTCTTGGAATTACGTGGCACTTAATACCTGCCCAAATGGATGGTTTAACTATATTATTCATTTATTGAAGAGTAACATAACGTATTTGCTACTCAAAGAATGTGTCATAAATGCCAAATATTTAAGATGAATATACAGTAAAACAACCTACTATTTTATTTCCCACTTCAGAGAACAAAGCAACTTGAAGCTTTTGGACACACTGTTATTTTGTTTTGATGTAACATCCTCCAGTAATCACAAAGAAATGGATGCATGAAACTTCATGTGCTAAAGAATGATACATTACACAAAACTCAGTAATTCAAGTAACCCACCCCAGTAAGAACCTGGAAGCAAACATTCTAAAAAATTCTCAAAGGGCCAGGTGCAGTGGTTCACACTTGTAATCCCAGCACTTTCAGAGGCCGAGTCAGGAAGATTATTTGAGCCCAGGAGTTGGAGACCAAGCCTAAGCAACATAGCAAGACTTTGACTCTAAAAAAAGAATTAAAAAATTAGCTGGGCATGGCAGCACCTGCCTGTAGTCCCAGCTACTTGAGAGGCTGAGGCAGAAGGATCACCTGAGCCCAGGAGGTAGAGGTTGCCAGATTGTGCCACTGTACTCCAGCCAGGGTGTCAGAGTGAGTGAGACCCCAACTCAAAACAAACAAATGAACGAAACAAAAAACTCTCAAAGAAACCAAAACAAATGCTATCAAATTCTTTAACCAAAAAATGACCCTTTGAACAGCATTTTCTTTACACAGTTCTAATAAGCTGAATGTCTAATCAAAAGTAAATTAAAAGAATGTTAAAAGTAACAATATCAGAAAGAAAAGAAGTACTAATAAACACTTTCAAAGCTGCCTGAAAATAAGGGGAAAATAATAATAAACAATAATTTCAATAATAAAAGAAATGAAACAACATTACCCCAACATAGGCTATTTACTATTAAGGCAAGCAAACTTACACATCTCAATAGATACAGCACATTAAATTCTGCTGTCTTAATAATAGCAGTCGTTTTTAAAAGGTTAATTTTTACACTATTTAAGGATATGCCTGACTTTTTTTTATCCAAAGAGGCTAAAAAAAAAAAAAGGCTATTGCTTAAATAAATAGAATTTATTTCCAAAATTTTCTTCCGAAACAACATTCCATTTACCTCTTTTGCTTTGCTACGTAACATTTTACTTTTATTCTTGGCTAGAACTGATATCTAGAGACCATATGGTTGAGAAAGAGCATGGCAATTACTTCAGAAGTGAAATTGTTTGGTTTGAGGATGAAGTGAGAAGAAATTCTGAATACAAGAAATTAGAATGTTTAGTAAAGATACACTTGCGGATGGTCACATGATATCTCAGGAACATTGGTAAGGGGAAAATGTTTTCCATCAGGTACAAAGAGAGTTGTAAAATAATAGAAGATAATCTCAGCAATACTCTCTAGGCAAAGCTGGATTTAAAAACAACTACACTCTTAAGCACTTAATCAAGCAATTTTGAAATTTTTTCTCTTAAACCTATAATAAAATTTTGCTTCCAAAAAAAATCAGGTATTTTTATTTTTATTTTTTTGTTTTTTCTTTTTTTTTGAGCTGGAGTCTCACTCTGTCGCCCAGACTGGAGTGCAGTGGCTGTTCCTGGCCACCGCAGCCTCGACCTGCTGGGCTCCAGTGATCCTTCTGCCTCAGCCTTCCGAGTAGCCGGAATTACAGGCATGCGCTACGACGCCTGGCTGATTTTTTGTTGTTGTTGTTGTAGAGATGAGGTCTCGCCTGCCCAGGTGGGTCTGGAACCCGCGGGCCCAGGCAATCCACTCACCTCAGCCTCCCAAAGGCACGGGATTACATGCTGAGCCACCGAGCCCAGCTCAGATATTTTTAAATAAGGGAATTTATTTTTACAGTTTTCATGAACTCAGACCAGGTAAAATTAAATCATTTTATTGTACTTTCTGTTAAAACTGAAGAGAACAGTAGATTAAAATGACTGTTGGTACCTATCTCTATTTGGTTGACTTCTTAAAGGTGGTGGAGGTAAAAACAATAAAATCAGCAAGAATACCCAATGGGCATTTTATAGTACAAAGAATACGTCAAATGTAGAAGGATTGAGAGAAATAGAAAATCACCATTAAAATACTACAGTAATAAATTTGTCTGGCAAGATCCACAGATGAATACTAAAATCAGTGGAAGAAAGTTTGAGGGAAAAAAGGATATTTGCATAGTCTTAAAGTATCTCCTAAAGATAATTACTAATTACAAACAAAAAATAGTAACTTTATAGTACAGTACAGAAATCTGATATAGTATAGTACAGAAATTCGACAGATACCACCTAACCAGATGATCAAACATAACACCAACATTTATATCTACATCACGTATCTCCTGATACGCACTAAGAAAGGCCCAATATCACTTCTGCAGAATTATCATAAAAAAGGCATAACCCCAATCTAATCATAAGAATACATCAGACCAACCCAGATTGAGGGACTTCCTAAAAAATTACCAACCAATTCTCAAAGAATGCCAAGGTCATGAAGGACAAAGATAGACTGTCCCAGGTTGGAGGAGACTCAGGAGACAACTAAATTCAGTTGAAATCTTAGATTCAATTCTACAACAGGAAAATTCCAATTCTAGTGGAACATCTGGTAAAATCCGAATATAGTCTATAGTTTAGTTAATAGTATTGTACCAGTGTTAATTTGATTAAATTATTTCTGACAATGGTATTCTGGTTTTCCAAGATTTTAACATTTGGGGAATCTGGGTGAAGATTTATACAAGAACTCTGTGGACTATTTTTGCAAGTTTTCTTTAAATCTAAAATAATCTATTTTGATAAAATAATATCAAAATAAGAAGTTAAGAAAAAGTCATCATCTTTATCCACATGAAGGTGATTCTACAACACCCTAAATTCTCCGAATTTTTATGGCTACATTAGGGATTAATGACCAGGGAGAAGTGAGCAGGTTAAAAATGGATAGAGCAACTGGCCAAATGTTTAGCCAAATGTTTAGCCAAATGATACGATCAAAAGAAATGTACCAGATGTTTTCCAACAGCTCTACATATGGAGGTGCCTACACTCAGCAGGGGACCCACTGTAAAAAGAAACAAGAGACACAGACTCTGGTTTCAACCATAACATAAAGAATAACCTATAAATAGCTATTGTCTGGTAAGATTCCTATTTCCATTACTATCTCCAAATCCGCTAGAAAAAGGACACCAGAATTTGGTTTTCCTGTACGTGTGTTCATAAGCTCATTTAGACCTATTTAAATACTTAATTTAGCAAGCGTTAGCATCTTGAAATGTCTTCTTAATTAATTTCAATCCAGAAAGTTACTAATAAATCCATCATTAAAAGTTACTAAATTTAGTTTTTCCTCAAACGAAAATATATACTTTCTAATATCATTCATTTCCTTTTTATCAAATTATTATTATTATAAAGAAGTTACAATATTAGGAAACACTATCCCCTTTATGAAAGTTTAAACATTGCTGTAGAATTAGAATTCTAGGATAACCTTGGTCAGCTTCTGTATTTGTTTTTGTGGAAAAGTTAGCTGTTTCCCTCCTCTATTTTTGTCCTCTGGCAGGAAGTTTATGGTATAACTAGATAAATATCAGAAATAATCATGGCCATCTTATACTATGTCTTTACCAAAAAAAAATGTGTTGTACATCATTATTTGTATATAACTCAGGAAATTCTTGAAAAACAAAATATCTAGCTTTATCTTCAGCTACCTCTCATTTCATCAGTGAAACTATTTTGTATGTTTGTCAATATTCTTACTCTGGATTCTGTATAGAAGCTTAGCCTCTCTAAAGATCATGATTCTAAAGATAATTTAAATCATTTCCTTTTAATAGAGCTGAATATTTATAGCTTTTTATTCTCTTTCTTCATTTACAATAAAATGTATATATAGAATTCTGTAAAATAAAGAATTACTTCCCTTCCTCTTAACAAATACTTATGATTCATGATGTCTCTTTGCTGCATGAATACATTTTGCAGTGGTTTGAATCCCCATGATCTGGAAATGCACTAGACACCAGGCCTAGGAATCCTCTTTTGAGTATGTAAAGGCACTAAACACGGGTGTTATGTTTTCCTAATTTGCAACAAGCCTAAATTGTTCAGAAATTCAAGCTGAAATGCTTTTTTTGCTATAATACCAAATTCGTTGACTAAAATGGAAAATAGTAAAATTGAAATACTTTTGCTAAAACTTCTGAAAGAATTATGCTCTTGCTTTAAGCTACTGTAAAGAAATACTCCAAACAAATAAATGGAAAATCAATGTTGCGTATCTGCCATGCTACTAAGAAGCCATAGTAAAAGTAGACTTTGTGGCGCCCTTTAAGTTAATTTCTAAGAAAACTTTAAAAGATAAAAATAATGTGAGAAAATGGAATTAATGATGCATATTAACAATCAAGTCTGTCCATCCTTGTGCGCTGTCAGAATCAAGGAATATGATGATAGAAATAAAATAAAACAAATAAGAATTCTTCAAGCAACAAGGAGGGTGGGGAGATGAGTGTGGGGGGAAATCTCAAAGGCTCAAAAGGAAACATATATACAGTATTTTGATTGCCATAACAGAGTTCCCCACACAAATTCAAAGGGCAAAAACAGAAGAACAAAGAAACATTAACTGCTCTTATTTACTGGTACAATGTGTGTGCTCAAATTACTGAAATTCCAGCAGTGTTAGGATGACATGGACAAAGGATAATCTGTATATTAAAGACTTAAAAAATTTTATCTGCATGAATATTGATTTTTTTAAAAATAATTTAAATCTGAGGATGGCTTACTGTCAATCTATATCAACCTAGAATCTTTTAGGTACACATAACTCCCGCTAAAGGTCAATGTGTTTATATGATTTGAGGTGGTTTCATTCATCGTGTTCCATATTTAGATTTAATCAGTGGAGTACATAGTTTTAAGCAATTTATAAAATAAGGTAAGAACGAGCGATCCCTTAAATTCTTCTGAATTGAGAGATGGGAGTTATAAAACTCAGTTTTTAATAATCCCCTTTTTCTTGAAAAACAAGGCCCTCTTGACCCCGTTTTGTTTTCCCATTTCTGACAGATATAAATACCACAAATGTTTGACTCTCCCCTTTACATCAACAACTGTGATTGAAAGTGATAGCAGTAATAACACAGCTAACATATCTGGTGCTTCCTTTGTGTTAGTCAATATTCTAAGCGGCGGAAGTAAATTGTCTCATTGTAGTCATTGCTATAGGTGATGTTGAGGGTCTGGCAATCTGACCCCAAGCCTCAGCAACTAACAAGTACATTTCACTGGCTACTTACTTTAATAAGTAAAATGGGCAGATTCTAAAAGAAACTGCGGTAGAGACTGGCTTTGCTCTTGAATGGCAATAGGAAGGGTGCAGCCAGTAGAAACACCCATGGCCACACAACGGAGCAGTCAATGCTCAGTTTCAGCCAAGGCTGGCAGGCAGCAGGGTGAGCCTAGGCTGCAAGGTCTTTTGTTGTTGTTTTTTTAATGGTTAGCTGGAAATCCAGATTTATATCTGAAGCCCCTTGATTTTAAAATATTGTCACTTATTTAACCTTTTTTCTAAAATCTTGGGGCAGGGACCATACCTCATTTATCTTTGTGTCCTCAATGCCTAACGTGTCGCTGGCACACAGTAGGTACAAATAGGTAGAGGTTGGCTGTTAAAAATTCCACCGTTTTATCTTGGCTATTTTATAATCCTGGTAGGAATCCATTGACTTATTCACAAGTATTTACTGAGCTACTACAATGTACCAGATATTACTCTAGATACTTAGGATACAACAGTGGAAAAAAATGAACAAAATAAATACAAAGAAAAAGAGAGAGATTATACTATATTGCAGTAGGAGAGATAGGCTCCTTTCCCCTACCGCTCCCCACCCCCCCAAAAAAAAACCTCAAAAACATATAAACTCAGGTACAGTGAAGGCCTGGAAAATAAGGAAGAATAGTTTGCTTTGAATTGAACCTGTGATACCAAGAGCTAAAGAATAATAACTAGAAAGCCAGACAGAGCAGTCCATGTTGCCTAGTGCCATATTGGTCATTACGCCACAAATATGTTACAAATGTGTAAGCAATTTAAAGGAAAGGGTATCCTTAAAAGAGAGAGTGCTTTCTTCAGAAGTAGAACAATATGATCTTGCTTCTTGGCTTGAAAGGAAGTATTGATCCTGAGTTAGTGAGTCAAAGGTTAATAACTTGGGCCTGGTTACTTCAGTTATCAGACTCATGATTAATGGTGTCCTCTGGCTCTCTGTAAATGCAGGAACCTCTTTTTGATGCTTTTACTGGGAACCAAGAAATTAAGCTATTCTCTTGTGATTCTGTTGCAGGGGGAAGCATTGAGGAAGAGTGGCCCCAAGGGTCTCACAGACAGTGCCCAGCAGTCGCCAAAAATGCAACTTGGAGCAACATGAACCTAATTGGCAACCTTATGGTAAAATACTAGCTGACATGCAACCCTTTTGCTCTCATGTATTATCATTCCACAAGACCACATGCTGAGCTAATAGAACTTCTCCCCCCCCCCAGTTTGCTTTGGAAAACGGATGTAGTTTCAAATAGCCCAAATGGCACAATCTGGATAGTGCTCCCAGACAGCTGCTGGAGTTATAGACAGGACAGCTATGCCAGAACCATTTAAAAAAGCACAAACTTGGCCTCTGCCTTCCATCAAATCATCTATATGCATAGATATTTAGTTCCTCACAATCTTAGTATTTCTAGCCAATCACTGTGTTCTGAAAAGAAAATACCCTAAAAACACATGCCAGTTTATATCTTCAAGTAGCCTTTAAAATAACATGCACAACTCCTAAAGCTGGAAGAAATGCTGTTTTTCATTGTTTTTATATAAAAATAAGATTTCACTCGACCTGCTCTTTTTGGAAGAAACAATATTTTCTTTGTTAGCCAAGCCCAACACAGATCTCATGCCAATGTAGTTTGCTCTTCTCATGGATACTAGCCAAAAGGATATTCCTTGAAATAAAGTCACGACCTATTGAGAGTCTCACAAATCAACTAAACTAGGAAACAGAAGTATGAGAAAAAGAAATGATTGAAAATAAAAATGATGAGAAAGCACACCACTCAAACTGCTCACTTGTAAAAGAAAGCTCTCTTCAACGGATGTCACATTAAAAAAAAACTTCCCCCTAAATATGTGTCAGAGAGCAAATCATCTCACTTATTGTAGTATTTTTTTCTAGCCACCTAAACATTTTTGTTTTAATCAAAGTCTCTGGCCTTGATCTTGTATCAAATAGATTAACACTGAGAGAGTAATTTAACATAGTAAACATGAACATGTTCATGAAATTTCTGATTTACTAAACCTGAAATGAACATAGTGACATGGTTATAGACGTCTTAGGACCCCCCAAATAACTGCATATACAGTAAAGAGTCGACATATGTGATAATCCAATCATGACACTAATGCATTTGAACAACTGAAAGGTTTTTAACATCTAGAAATAAAACGGCTTGAAAAAGTCTACTGAGATTTAGTTTTTAGACACTCTTTCAACCTACATTTTAGCTAAGGTAGTATGCATTTACTAAAGAAGTTCTCAAGAGTAGTATTCTGAGTATTAGAATGCATTTGAAGTTTCTTCGCATTTTCTGTTTGCTTCATTTTAAATACTTTTAACATTTTTCCATACTTTGTAGGCAATTTTGGCAGAAATGAGGTTTATGTCTCTTTATCATCAAGTTGTATCAAGCATACAATTCCGCTACCAATCTGTGCTAGCCAAAACTTTATCCCTGCCCGGAGACTTCGTGCCTTTCCCACTTCCCATCAAGGACAGTACAAAGAACTCTAGGCTTGCCGCTCCACCAAAACTTGAAACCGCAATCAAGTGACCGCGGTCGCGTGCCCGGGCAGGGAAGGCAGCTGGCACGAGGAGCCCCCAGCCCAGCACCATCCGCGGCCCTCTCGGGAGTGGCTCTCGGTACCTGCTGAGTGGATGGCTGGCGGCGGCCCGGGGTGCACAGCGCGGCTCGGCGCCGGGGGGCTGCGAGCGGGCGTACGAGTGGTAGGCGGTCAGCACCACGCCGCCCGAGTCCTCCACCTCCATCGTCAGCCGCGCATGTCTCCACGCCGGCCCCAGAACAAAGACCGGGACCAGCATGGACCAGCGCGCCGGGAGCCTGTCCCCAGCCGGGCGGCGGGCCGTCCTACGCCCCGCGACTCTGCCCGCGGCTGTCAGGGGCGCGGGGGCAGGCCGGCCACGCCCCCGTGCACGCGGATTAGCATACGCTGGGGACACGCCCACCAGCGCGGGCGGCGGGGGGGGGGCGGCGGGCGGCGTGTGTGCAGGGCTGGGGGGAGGTGTGATCCCTGCTTCTAGGAAACTGGAAACCTGCCGTGATCCTTCGGGGCTCTGGCAAGCTGCTCTAGTAGTTTTTGGTTTTTTTTCCTTTGTTTCTTTTTTTTCCCCTTGTATCCACCCCCCCTCCCCCATCAAACTGGAGGCTTATCCCAAGGCCAGGAACATTTCCTGCCTGGCAGCCAGGAGTGAGACGGACAAACCATGCCTTAGGTTGTGGAGGAGGGAGGCCAGGTCCGATGTGCGTGCTCTGGGGAAGAAAAAGAGAAAATGTGACACTCTTGTCTTTTAAAGCATCCACATCAAAAATTGAAGAACCGGATTACATTGCTGTTTACTTAGTCAAGTTACAATAAACTTGATTTCCTTTAGGGTCAGGTAATTCCCTCTTACAGCAAGCGAACACTTCCCTCCTACACAATGCGCAACAACCAGACTCTTACCTCACTCCTACATCCCGTTTCTCCTCCCAATCCTGATCACATTAACAGATACTGTTTCCCGCTTGTCTGAAAGTTAGACTTTATTATTACGGACTAGATGGATGTTATTTCCGGAGGCCTTTTTGGGGAGGTGGGGGGAGGTTAAAGCCTGGTGGGGAAACAGAGGCACAATTAGAAAATTTGAGACTGAAGTATGTCCTTACCTACACAAGGCTAATAGCACAGATGGGAAAACAATATTCTTATAACTGATTAAAACGGTAACCAGAAATATGCTAGGAAGAGGCCCACGTGATAACCTTTCATACACACACTGTTTATTAGCTGTGTTACACACAACTTTGGGAGCTAGGTAAAGAGGGAATAAAAAAGTGAATCTACCCTTACTGGAACGTGACCTGGATCATGCTGCCTAAGATCTTGAGATCTCCATTTCTGCATCTGTGAAATGGGGAAAATAACCTTTCATTTCATGGGATTAAAAGCAACAAGTTCATGTTAATTTTTCAAGAAATGCTGGTTCTCTCTGCTGCATCTTTCACATTCATCAAGAAGGGAGACATTTATTTTCATTGCACTTTCAGAGGCTGGGAAAGCATAAAAATTTTCCATCCAAAATGCTTTTTAAAAAATGTTTTGTTTATTAAAGGAGTGAGATAATAATGACTAATATTGGCTAACATGCTTACTATGTGTTGGATCCTGTACATTATTAGCTCTTAAAGCAACCCTGTGGGGTAGGTAGTATTGTATAATTATTCCAATTTTTGGATGAAGAAATTTATCAAGCATAAGTGTATGAAAAATGCACACACGGCCAGGGTCTGTGGCTCAAGCCTGTAATCCCAACACTTTGGGAAACCAAGGTGAGGGGATTGCCTGAGTCCAAGGGTTCGAGACCAGCCTGGGCAACTTGGTGAGACCTCATCTCTACAATATATCAAAAAATTAGCCGGGCTTGGTAGTGCACGTGCCTGTAATTCCAGCTACTTGGAAGGCTGAGGTGGAAGGATTGCCTAAACTCAGCAGATAGACGCTGGGGTAGCTGTGAGCATGCCACTGCACATCAGCCTGGGTGACAAAGTGAGACTCTGACTCAAAAAAAAAAAGGCACATACAAGGAATGTTTTATTCTCCAAATATTTCAGATAAAGGAGGCATCTGTTTCCCTATTGTGCATCAAAACCAAGATAATACTTTCTTAAAATGTGAAATAAATATAGGTATAGGTATTGATGCATGCCCACAAAGACTCATCTAAAACCCTGTGGCCAGATATGTTTCAGAAATTGCACATATTTATTATTTTCAAAAGGTAATTTGATGGGTATACCATTTAATATAAAACACTTTCCACCCAGTACAATTTGGGATAGTAGTCAAAGGAATCTTGTATTCAAAGGAATTATTTCTGTAACAAAAAGACTGAATATTGACTCTGAGTGGGATAAATAAAATCTATTAATGGCCTCACCTTTTTTCAGGTCACATTTGCTCAATGATCAGTGATTTATCACCCAATACATCTTGGCACCAAACTTTTTGAAAACTTGTCATTTTTACAGCTTTTTGAATTTTGAAATTACCGTAAGAAATTGTAGTGGTGAAACTTTTTTGGGGCATGAAATTTTCCCTTGGTATTCCTCCCCCCCCCCCCCCCCCGCGAACTACCGACTCACAATTTTAAATACCTGCAGGTTATTCCCTTGTAAATATCTTGACCATAAACATAACTCCAGATGTGCCACACTGCAGTGGCACTCCCTCAGGCTGGCTTCAGTGGCCTTCCTCCTTCACTTGTGCATTCTCATTTTAGAAACCCTGGATTCACTTTTGACTGCTCCCTGCAATCAATTATCAACCATTGTATTCCCACTGCTAATGTCTTTGTCCTCATGTCATCATCTCTTGCCTAGGTGACACAGTCATTCCTTCACAAAGATTACTTTCCATAGCTTCCTCTTAAGCTCCACTCCCTTTACAAAAAACAGGTAGAGCGATTTCTCTAAAACATAGGATTCCCTCTTCTCAAAAGCTCTCAATTGTAGCCCACTTGCTACAAAATAAAGTCCAGGCCGGGTTTGGTGGCTCAGCTTGTAATCCTTGAACTTTGGGAGGCCGAGGCTAGTGAATTGCCTGAGTCCGTGGGTTTGAGCCCTGTCTGGGCAACTAGGCGAGACCTTGTCTCCACAATAAATCAAAAATTAGCTGGGCGTGTAGTGCGTGCCTATAGTTCTGGCTACTAGGAAGGCTGATGCAGAAGGATCGGTGGAGCACAGCAGGTTGGCGCTGGGGTGGCCATGGGCATGCCACTGCACTCCAGCCTGGGCGACTAAGTAAGACTCTGACTCAAAAAACAAAACAAAACAAAATCCAAACTCCTCAGTATGGCCTTTCATTAATCTATTTTCATCACTTAGTACTTCATCACTCCTAAGATTCAGTGGCCTACATACATCAGCCTGTCATAACCTCTTACCTTTCATTTTCTTGTCTGAAAATCCTGAATACCCCTCTGTCTCCATAAAGTCTCTCAGGTGTTCCTAATTCAGAATAACCCCTACTTCTGTCCTGCTGTAGAAACTGCTCTTGTTTTCATCACAAGGAGTAATTTCATCCCACCATGTAATTAAAGCACAGTCAAAACTCTGTACATACATCTGTGCATTCTCCACTCCTGGGCCCATGTCAGACATTGCTAATAGATCATAGCAATTTCTTCCACTGAGCCTAGATGTTGTCAAGAAACCCTTCTCAGAACAGAACCCCAAGCCAGCAAGATAGCTTTGAGTTAAAAACTACTTGCTAACCAAAGATTGTGTTACTATTTTCTTTTTTTTTTTTTTGAGTTAGAGTCTCATTATGTCGCCCAGACTGGAGTGCAGTGGCCGCTTCCAGTCACCGCAGCCTCGACCTGCTGGGCTCTGGTGATCCTTCCGCCTCAGCCTTCTAAGTAGCTGGAACTACAGGCGTGCGCTTCCACGCCCGGCTATTTTTTTTTTTTTTTTTTTTTTTTTTATCTATTGTAGAGATGAGGTCTCACCAAGTTGCCCAGGTGGGTCTCGAACCCGCGGGCTCAGGCAATTCACTCACCTCAGCCTCCCAAAGTGCTGGGATTACAGGCTGAGCCACTGAGTCCAGCTGTGTTACTATTTTCTAACAAATTAGTCTTTTACTAAATTGTAAGCTAGTGGAACAGCTAGTGTCATGCTTTTGTCTCTGTACTAGAGAGGCCATCGTGTTTTAGGGAATATGCGTTCAATACAGAATATTTACTGAAAGAATGAATATATGAATCAATTAGTGAATCAGTAAGTGAGACAGCACTCTTTAGTGCAGTAAGTGCCAGTCTTTCAGGATAGCCAAGGTAGGGGTCAAAGGGAAATTTCTCCTTTGTCCTCTGGAGGTTTACTGAAAAATCAAATTTTAAAAGGCAGATTAATTGGAGAAAAGGCATACAAATTGATTTAACATGTATGCACAGGAGCCTTTGGGATGAAGGTCCAAAGGTACAGGGGAAATTGTCCATTTTTATGTTTAGGTTCAACGAAGCTGGACACCTGTATAGATACATGTTGGATAAAAAGGTATAATCTAATGCTAATAGACAGAGGAGAGACCAGCAAGGCCTGTCTGTCTAGATTCTTCTTGGCCTTTCTGAGTATGCACTTCTTTCTTCTGATTACACGACAAGACCTTCTCTGGAATGGGAGGTAGGGATGTGGGAGAGAGGGGGCTTATGACCTACTGTCAAATGAAGTAGGTCAGATAGTGTTTTGTTTGTTTGTTTTTTGGAGAAAGCAGGATTTATTGAGAGGACAGAAAAGCTCCCAGAGCAGAAGAGGACCAGAATGGGTTGCCCAGATAATTTCTTTATGGTCAATTTTTACACACAAAGGTAGAAGGAAAGTTAGAGTAATATTTTTAGATTTTATGGCTGACTTTAGGGAAAGGGGGTTTTGGTTTCTACAACCCACCTTGAAAAAGAAACTCCAGTTCCCACGACCAGCCTTGAGAGAAAATGAGACTGAGAGAAAGCAGGAGGGAAAAGGGTCTGGAAAAAAGTTTGCTTCTGACACCTTTGTTTTGGGATATTGTTTTCTGAGTTCCAAAACCAAGAAATTATTTATAAATGGCTCACAGGTCTATATGGCACTAAAACTGCAAACCAAAAAACCAAAAATCTTTTACATGCATGTATTGGAATTTTTCAAATATGTCAATATGCTGTTTACTTAATAAAAATACAACTCGTGTAAGTATTCTTAAGTTTTCAGGTTCCAGAAGAATGGTAGAATGCATATATTGAAAATTACAGAATACTCCGTACAGGATATTTCCATTAGCCCTCCAAATTGCCACCTCACTACCCTGGGTGATCCACCTTATGAATACATCTATGAGTCTCCTTGCCTCTAACTTCAGGTAGGGTGCAACCAAAGAGAGGTACCAGCAGACGATCTAGAGGGAGGAGGGAAAGCAAGGCTGGGTATTGACTTCTGAGGCTTCTTTGCTATTTTGCTACAGGTTGAAGTCTTCTATCTAACACTTCTGACTCCAACCCTCTCTTATACTGCTCTCTCAGGATTCAGGTAACTATTGCCTCTCCCTGATCCTTCTGATTTAGAGGTGGTGACAGCTCCTGGTACATCAAGTAGTCATTGTTCCTGCTCTCCTGCATCACCCCTTTTCGGTTCTTTCACTCCAGCCCCGTGTTTACAGATGTCTCTTTAGTAAACTCTTCATTCTCCTGGGCTGAGTGCACCATCACCTTCTGCCAACACCCTAACTAATATGCATTCTGCTGTCCAGAAACCTGGGGTAGTGTCCCTTAAACCATGAGGTACAAACACTATAAATAGCTTCATGCCGGCTCTGGTGTCTTGTCACTGAATGACTTCAAGGTTTACAGTCAAATTAGTTACGAAAAAGCTTCCAGATTTGAGAGATTCTTAATTTCAGAACTGTAGAAACAGGATTGCAGACCCGAGAGAATCAGTTAACATTTCTGGCATTCCAAACAATTCTGGGAACCACTGTGACAGAGGATGACAGCACAAGGCTGTGACAGCTGACCAGGCAGTGGGGCAAGTGAAGGTCCTCGGAAAGATAAATTTGCCCAACAGTGGACAAGGAGTATTCAGCACACAAAAATAGCATTTTCAGTTTATTTGAAGTAAGGTCAAAGATAGAAGGAAAATTCTAGTTTCCTGGGCTGTCCTGCTTTGGACGTCATGCAGCACCCAGCAATAGAATGAGAATCAAGGGACCTGGGTGTCAGCACCAACTCTGTCACTGTCACAACACCTGGAGTAAGAGCTAAACTGCAGACTTGTGTCTTTACATGTAAAAGAAATAAAATAGCCGACATGTATTGAGTGCATACCATGTTTTCGTTCTAGCCATCAGAACATCAACTCATGAGACACTGGCAGCAGCCTTCCCAGGTGAGATAAGCATCACTGTTAGCTGCTCCATTTTATAGTCGAAAAAACTGACTGAAGTAACTTCCCAAGGTTCCCCAGGCAAGGACAGGCAGAGCTGGGGTTCAAACCCAGGGAGTGTGGCTTCTGAATCTAGGTTCTTCAGTATCCTCTCTCTCTTTTATGAAAGATTTGCTGTGATTCAAAATATATTCCTCCTTATAAAATGCAATTAAGTGGGTAGGATTGATTTTATGTTTCTTTGTGGTAGCTTTTCATAAACATATTGGAGGATAAATATCACCAACATGTAATAATGATGATGAAAATAATAATAAATAAGTAAATAAGGAAGGAATTACATGTGTGACTTTTTTTTTTTTTTTTTTGAGTTGGAGTCTCACTCTGACTGGAGTGCAGAGGCACACTCATGGCCACCCCAGCGTCAACCTACAGGGCTCTGGCGATCCTTCCACCTCAACCTTCCATGTAGCCAGAACTACAGGGGCACACTATCCTGACTGGCTAATTTTTTTAAAAATTTATTTATGGTAAAGACGAGGTCTTGCCAAGTTGCCCAGGCTGATCTAGAACCTGCAGGCTCAGGTAATCCACTCGCCTCAGCCTCCCAAAGTGCTGGGATTCCAGGATGAGCCACCAAGCCTGGTCCTACATGTGTTTTTAATGCCCGAATACCAGGGTAGCTCAAAATTACTTGTCTTCTTAGATAATATTTAATTAATATATGTATTTAATTCTTTTCACTAACTGCTCTTAGAATGTTGAAGGCTGATTCAGTATTTCTTTCAGCCTTGTCCACTTGTCAGTGGCTACTCATAAATGAGGCCTTAGAGAGTAGTAAAAATTATGAAGCACAGGTGCACAAAGACTGTACTTTCTAAATAAACAAAGAAGGCAGACTGGCAGACAAGTACGCAAGAAAGGGTTGAGCTTGAGTTTGAAGTATGAGTTTACTACTTACTGTGGCATCTTCATTTCTGTTTCAGTTCTTAATTTGATAATGGGATTAATAACACCTCCTCAAAAAGTTGATGGGAAGATAAAACAAGGCCACATCTTTAAAGCACCCATCATAGTGCTACGCATATTGTAGATGTTGGTTCTCTTCTCTCCCTTTCACTATCCTCTGTCACCTGTCCCCTCAGCCTTTTTGGAAACATGATTTAAGTTCAGCCTTCAAGAATAAACAACTTGAACTTAGAGATTCCAAAGGTGTTTCACAACCTTTCCTGAGAAACCTGTATGAAAGCCCTTGCAAACACTAGCCTCCAAGTGCCACCAGATACAAGGACTAAAGAAGTATGGGGATACGCCAACATATTTAACCTTACCAGGAAAGGCAAGAGAAAACTCAACATGGACAAAAAGAAAAGTGCCTCTTGTGGCCTTGGCTGCTTATCTGCCAAAACTGCTGCTAGCATAATCACTTCAGACCAGAACAGGAAAACAGCTGTAGCTGCATGAGTTTTTGCAGCCACTGACTGGCATTCTCTCAGCAAAAAGGGTTGAAGTAACATAGTCACTGGCCCTATCTTGTGGGAAATGAAGGCACAATTCTTACCTACCAAGGGGAGCATGCTAATTTTTCTTTTAAAACTTCACCTTACATGCTTTCATCACTGCTCTAAAATCCTTTTAGAATGATTGGGTAAAATCAGGGTGAAAGAATACAAAATTGTCTTTATATAAAGAGGAAATATTTAATGAGACAAGTATTTTAAAAGGTAGTATACAAATCCTTCATCATTGGTTCAACTGATAAATCTTTACTGGCTACCCTGAAATATTTTTTAAAACTTATTTTTCAAAATTTATTTTTCAAAATATACTTGAATTATACAAATATACTTTCTGAGTGCTCTCATGATGACACAGAATTTTTAGACTACTCTGATTTTCCTATTGCTTTCTTCGCATCTATTTTTAAAGAGAAATCAGGGCCTATTTTCTTCATTAATTGAGTAATCGTTCTGTGCTCTATGATCAATTTGGTAATTGGGCTAAGCAGGTTACGTCACCATGAGAGCCAGCCAGTCAGGTCAAGGTTTGTGTTATTTATGTGGTGGACATAACTGAGTCACTTAAGTGACTGCTACAAATAAACTGAATTATTATTGATTGGAAATGAGTCGCTACTTGCAGGGTGAAAAAAGGGAACAAACCAGTCACAGGCATGAAGCCTTAATCTAAAAAGACTTATGGAATACTTCCTGCAAGGTCATGTTTTGCAATTACATAAGGGCTTTATTCATTCTTCCATCTATCCACTCATCCTCCCAGGAACTACAACTATAGTAGTACCTACAATGCTAAGCACCAGTGATACAATGATGAGTAAAAATTTGAAAGTACAGATGAACCCAGTCTCTGCAAGGGGGTGGCAGGGTTGATACAGGAAGTCATCAGAGAACACACTTTGCTGAGGAGGTAATATTAGAGACGCTTTTAAGAGATGAATGACAGTTGGCTATCATGTAAGTAGGTGTGGGCAGGTGGGGTGTGAGAAGAAGGACATTCTGGGAGGAGAGATAATAGACTGAAAAAAGGCACAGAGAAAAGAGACAGTGTAGCATACACAAGAAAGTACCCGTTCTTTAGCTTTGCTGGAGAGTAAGGGATAAAGAAGAAAAATGCCAGAGATAAAGTTAGAAAGACATGCAGGGGCCAGGGCCTGGGTGAATTTGAATGCCTTGTGAGGAGTTTAAATGTTATCCTAGATTTCAGATGGAGAATTCACTGGCGGTTTCAAACAAGGTAGTAGCAGAGTCCACCTAGGCTTTTAGATCACCCCCTCGGGGCTCTGTGCCACCTGCTCTGTTCTCCACTCTTAAGACCCACATCTCCTATGCTTCCCAACATCTTTTGGAGAAGAGTGTACACTGGAGCCTGGAAAAGAAGAAAACCTGCTATAAGTGGCCAGAGGCTAAGACGCAAACAGAACCCCAAGGCAAAGTCCAAGATAAAGTAGATGGAATTTAAATAGCCACTGAAAAGAAGTTTAGCTTAAAGAATCACAAAGGTTTCTCAGAGGAGATTTAGGGAAAGGACCCTGGCAAACCCTCTCTCTGTCACTAACTCATTATTACAGATCAACTGTCTGCTTGTTGACCAGTCACCCTGTGCAGTACAGACCACCTGACCCAGCAAGTGATGGGATAAGTGCAGTAGGAGTTAGTAAGGGGAGAACAAGAGGGTGAGAGATTTGGAAGAGAGGCAGTAGACTGGTCTACCAACAAGGGGGAAAGGTGCATTATGAGAGTTCCTGAGTTTTAAACCAAAGAAACATTTCTGGTTAACAAAAACAAAGAATGTTTTAGAAAGATCTGAGGAATAGCACAAGATTGAAGATCAACGCTGAAGAACAACTTGTGGAACAGGAATGAGAACACAATCTTGCCAGAATACAATCTTGCCAGGGTGCCTCTTACAAAATTAATGAATATTTTTTAACTTTTTCATCCATCCTTGCTTCCTTCTCAGGATACAGAGTACCAAAACACTGCATCAGATTGACTGTGCTTAGTGTTAAGAGATGTGGTTTCCAGGGACCCCCCCCATACCTGGAAAGATCACAAACTGTGAGGGGAAGAAAGTCTCTGAATTGACACCTGGGTGCTTTCAGGTAGCAGGAATAAACGCCAACAAATTAAAAGTATTTACTAGAGCAGGATTTAGTAAAGGCCCAGGGAGGCAGGGCTAGCATTGGCCAAGAGGCACACTCAGGACATGAACGGTAAAGAGTTCAAAGATCTGGGAAGAGAAGGGGGGATTTCAGAAAGTGAGAGGAAGAAGTGATGCCTAGAGAAAGAATATACTTGTCCACCTTTCAGTGTTGCCTACATGTGGCCCTGAATGGAGGATGCTATTCCCTCACAAGCTTTATAAATCAAATGGACCTGGGATTTTGTGATAAGAATAGGAAGGCTCAAATCTATATTGGCTAACTCAGGCCTCACATGTGACTCAGACTGCGTGATCCAATAAGTCCTACATGACCTGAGCTGAGTCATCCGAGTCTGGAGAAGTTGAAAGTATGATGTTTAAGTAAGTTTATACAATGAGTGGCTAAAATGGTATGACGGAAGGAAGGCAGGGTTTGGGGCAGGCCAGGCATAGGAGTAGTGCTGTGTGGCTGTGAGCTGTTACTTAACCTCTCAGGAACCTGATTTTTCTCATCTGTAAAATGAGATGACAATACTTATCATACGGAGTTGCTGGCCAGAATTTAAAAAGGATAACTTGTAACAGTGCTATGTACATCATGCTCAATAAACATGGGTTCCTTTTATTACGCTATGCACTTAAGAAATTGTTATTTTACCTTCTAATTTGTTAGCAATATCTGAGGTTCCAGGAGAATTCTACAAACTCTAGTCATCATTAGTCAGTCAGTAAAGATATTTTAATGTACTCCGAAGACTATAAATATTTCTAAAGAGAAGGTCATGACAGTGTTAACAGAAGCCATGCTTTGAAACTAGGTCGGATTAGATAGAAAAAGTGGATGTTTTGTTTGTCAGTTGAAACATTATTCAGTGAGGTACCTAGTTATTACTATCTCTCAGTTTAAAAAAAAAAGTCCTGGGCAGCCTGAATGCCTTGGCCTCACTAGATGTAGGCATAACCCTAGAGAGGAAGTCTCGTCTCACAGTGCTGACGTAACAGATCAGGCATTTACGGTTGGGGCCTGAGCAGGCTACTGGCACGCTTGGTATAGCATCTGGTACATGATAGGCTTAAATAACAACTTAGTGAGGAAAGAACCCTCTTCCATCCAATCCTCCATTTCTTCGTCCATAAATGTAAAATGTAAACGTAACTACAGTTTACATTACCATAAAATGAAACAAGAGGACTGATATCTTACTGAGGCTTTCTCGAAATGTATGATGACTCAAAAGTCATAGGAGTGCCATTAGGCTCAAAACTAGAGAACGCGATGCTGTGAAAATTGTGTCCCTGGAGTTGTGCAGTGCAGCCCAGTTAGAATGGCTTTGAAAATAGGAATATAAGGCTAACTCAGACAGTTGTTGTAATGTTAAAACTTATGTTGCGGGGAGAGGGAAACTCTGATCTCTGTCGCCTGCTATCCAAGACATTGTGTCTGTTCATGATCCCTTTCTTTGGAGATCCACACTAAAAGAATTGTAACCTCTGGATGAATAAGAATGAGGTAATATTGAGAAATACAACAAAGCCAGCATGTGATTACATTTCATAATTTATTTCACCGCATGTGTAGCCACAGAACCCAGAATGGTGCCTGGTGTATGTACTCTCAAGAAATATATAAATGGGCCGGGTTCAGTAGCTCAGCCTGTAATCCCAACACTTTGGAAGGCCAAGGCAAGTGGACTGCCTGAGCATGCAGGTTCGAGACCAGCCTGGGCAACTTGGGACACCTTGTCTCTACAATAAAATTTTTTAAAATAGCCAGACATGGTAGCGCATGTCTGTAGTTCCGGCTCCTTGGAAAGCTGAGGCTGAAGGATGGCCTGAGCCCAGCAGGTCGAAGCTGGGGTGGCGGTGAGCGTGCCACGGCACTCCAGCCTGGGCAACAGAGTGAGACTCCACCCCACCAAAAAAGTATAAACTTATGTTTAATACCTTAATCAAGGGATAAACACATGAATGAGTAGGACAAGGTGGAGAATTGTATATAGTATCCTCCTTGACCCCAATATTGCAGTTTTATGGTTGGAGAAATAATTAGGGTGGTTTTTCTGCTCAATAGCTACAGCCAGATGACTCCATCCAGGAACGCCCCAGCACAGAGCACATTCCTCTCTAACAGGGGGCCTGCAGGAGCAACCCAGCCAAGAAGAGGGAACTGGTTAGTCTATCCTATGTCTGTAGAGTATAATAGATCTGAAATAATGGGGCAGCTACAGAAAAAACAATCATAAAAAAGTAGACTCTAAATGGCTGCAGTTGCCTGAAGTAATTGCTACTAATCAAATTACCTTTAGAATTATATTTCATTTGGATCAGATTTGTGATCCGTAGATAACAGGTATTCATCTAATTTAGGAAATGTGCCCTTTTCTATCATTGGCAGTTGAAATGAATTCAGAACAAAGAGATTCCAAATTCTTTGAAGCACTGTAGTAAGGGATATAATAATTCTTTCTAAAGTATCTCATCATCTTAAGTCTCTTTTTCAGTCACTTTGAGAGAATTTTTTAAAAACATCCAAGCCTCAAGTGACCATTTAATCTTGTATGCGATGGTGACAGAGCCAGACCCAATCAAGTCAGTATGTCCAAACTGTGGTTCATTCTTTCTTTGAATAAAGGAACACAACTATTACTTGTTTTTAGGGAACAAACTATCATGATTCTGAGTATACAGCTTTCATTCCAAATCTTCAAAGCTGTTTGTAAACATAAACTCATTTAGTCCCACGCACCAAGCACCACTCAGAATGAATGAAATGGCATGAAGCAGTGACATAATTACTAAGACTGCAATCACAACGATTTACTGAGAGCCTACTATGATAATATGTTGTATCACTGACTTCTCACATTGGAGTCTCAGAGATGTTAAGTAACTTGCCTAGGTTCACAGTTTTAGTCTAGATGATTAAGAGGTAGAATGACATAGTTGTTAAGCTTCTAGACCCTGGTCCAGACTACCTGGGTTGAATCCTTCCTATGTCTCTTTCTAAGTTTGTGACTTTGGACAAGTAACTTCTCTGAGCTTCCATTTCCCCTATGCAAGGTGGAGAGAATGGTAATAATGGTGCCTACCTCATGAGGTGGTTGTGAGGATTAGGTGAGTCGAGTGTTTAGAACAATATGGTGGCACCTAGTAAATGCCATGTAAGTGCTAGCTATTTCCATTATTTTTGTGGTTGCAAATAATGGGAATGCAACTCATACTAGCCTAAGCAGGAAAAGAAGAAAAAGTGGTAATATTTGCTTCATGCATGCCTTAGGGCAAGAGGTTTCAATGTTGCTATTAGGAACCTCCTCACCATCTCAGCCTTATTTCTCCTTAGCTTTCAGATAGATCAGACAGGCTATGTGATTACAAGTGCCCACTTGTCTCCCCAGGACTGCATTATCTTTACAGAGAAAGAAAAAATTCCTAAAGTGAAGACACAAGAGATCCCAGGGATGTAGCCGAGCTTTGGTCAAATACCCAATCTTTTTTTTTTTCTTTGAGTTGGAGTCTCACTCTGTCACACCCAGACTGAAGTGCAGTGGCCGCTCCCGGCCACCGCAGCCTTGACCTGATGGGCTCCGGCGATCCTCCCGCCTCAGCCTTCCAAGTAGCTGGAACTACAGGCACGCACTACCACGCCTGGCTAATTTTTGATTTATTGTAGAGATGAGGTCTCGCCAAGTTGCCCAGGTGGGTCTCGAACCCGTGGGCTCAGGCAATCCACTCACCTCAGCCTCCCAAAGGCGTGGGATTACAGGCTGAGCCACCGAGCCCGGCTAAATACCCATTCTTGAACCAAGTCAGGTTGGGACTGGGTCATGTGGCAAGCTCTGAGACAGGAGGGCTAGGTTTGCCCAATCCAAACCACATGGCTTGAGGAGTGTTCCTGTGTAAAGATACTCAGGACAATGTCCCCAAAGGAAAGGATCAGGAAGAGACCAAATATATGCACAGTTTCATGGCTAGCAGGTAACAGAGTAGAGATCAGAATTTCTCTCTTCCTCCAACAGAAGTTTTAACACGCCTGTCTTCAAAGCTGCTCTAACCACGCTGTGTTGCACAAGTCCAGGGGCACAGTTTACACGGCATCACATTCTCTAGTTTTGAGGCCCACTGGCACTGCTCTCCTATGATACTTGAGTCCTCTCATTTTTTGAGAAAACCCGGTAAGGTATCAGTCCTGTCGTTTCACTTCATAGTAACTACATTACTGTTATAAACACTTTTTTTTTTTTGAGTTGAAGTCTCACTCTGTCGCCTAGACTGGAGTGCAGTGGCCGCTCCCGGCCACCGCAGCCTCAACCTGCTGGGCTCCGGCGATTCTTCCGCCTCAGCCTTCCAAGTAGCTGGAACTACAGGCGTGTGCTACCACGTCCGGCTAATTTTTGATTTATTGTAGAGATGAAGTCTCGCCAAGTTGTCCAGGTGGGTCTCGAACCTGCAGGCTCAGGCAATCCACTCACCTCAGCCTCCCAAATGTGCGGAATTACAGGCTGAGCCACCTAGCCCGGCTACAATTCACATTTATAGAAGTAAAAACTGTTAGATGTTGTAATAGGTGGAATGCCTAAATGGCTAACCTTTGATGTTCAGATTTGGACTTCTGAGATTGGCTCTTGAAGAACATTCCAGAAACATTAGTCATGAAAACCAGAATTTCAATGACCAGAGCTCAGTACTTGAGAGTTTTCTAAATTCTAAAAACGTCCCATTAAATCAGGCACTGTGGCATGTGCCTGAGTCCCAGCTACTCAGGAGGCTGAGGCAGGAACATCTCCTAAGCCCAGTAGTTTGAGATCAGCCTGGACAATGTAGCAAGATGCCAGCTCAAAAAACAACAAAAAGAAAAAAAACCTTCCCTTTAACATCTAGAACCAAAGTTTTGAAGACTAAAGCGGAAGTTTTTAAACCATGATAAAACAGGCCATAGACAGTAATGTAATAAGAACGGTATCGTTTCCACACAGAGGTAGCTTAGGAGAGATGGCAAAGAGAGACGAGAATAATACTTAAGGGTCTTCATGAGAGGTAGGAGAATTGTCAAATCTGCCCCTTCCTGGATTAAACCTCTGGGATGCAGAGTAATAGGAGCAATAGGTTTCAGGACCCAAGGATAGAGAAGTTTATGTGCCATCCCCACCTGAAACTCTGGGATGAGGCAGGCCTGCAGGTAACCTTAGATGGCCTAAACCTCCTAGGATTTTTCATAGACAGCAAGAAGGGGAACCCGAATTTCCCATGGCCCCCAGCAAGAACTGTCTGACAAACTCTCAGAGGGATCACTATTGTCTGAGATAAAATGACCTTGTGGCAGACGGCCTCAGGGTTGATTGCCCAAGCCAGAAGTCAGAGTAGGTCTCGCCAGGCCACAGGAGATCCCCCTAACAAGCAGTGGGAAGTGCTGTAGTTCTGGGAGAGCATTGCTCATGCCCACAGAGGAGATAAGGAGCTCTACCAGCACTGGGGGCAGTGGGGATAGCCCCGTCTCCACCAACAAAGGCTAAAGAAGGTGAGAAAAATCATGAGGACATCATCCTCCCTACAATATCACCTAATGTGCCCTGTGCCCAGACACAATCTCAGATCAAGGAAAAGAAAAGAACCCACCACAGGGAAGAACCATGATAAGAAGGCAGAACTTTAATTGACTGAGCTTCAATACTAAATTGAGTGATTTCCTAAAAAAGACTACTTTAAATCAGAAGAGACTGATTGTCCATGAAGTGCGAGGAATAGAGCTCAGTTGACTTCAGGGATAGATGAATAAAGGTGTGCTTGTATACATTTGACCTGTACCTATTATTAGAAATGCAAAACCCATTGCATGAAGATGAACAAGATAAAAATTCCTTCCATAAAAAGTTTATAATCTAGGGGTGTGGTATAAGGTGAGGCATGGAAACTAGAAATTTTCTACCTTATAATTTTGCATATGATTGATTTTGACATTTTATGAATAAATATACTCCGTGCTTATAAATTGGGCCTATGGGGCTAAAGTGAATGTAGATAAAGCCTTGGGTCAGAGGCGCTAGTGTTCTACTTCAGACACATGATGCCAATTGAGAAAAACAATTGAGCTGGAGGAAAGCCCAGGTAAGGGCAATCTAAGTAAGTGCAGAATGACGCTTTGTGAAAAGAGATATGAAGATGCTAAATCATCAAAAAATGCAAATTCTCAAAAGATACTGATGAAACTATCAACTTTTAAAAAAATATATTGAAATTGTCATGAGCCATGATTCGGTCCCACTCCAAAAAATTTTAAAGTGAATTGAATGACACAGATGACTCATGATTCACTATGGCAATAAAACCTACATGATTTCAGAAGTGGCAGGATCCTAGATATTTGTATGTATTGCAAGTGCTAGGGAGGTGGGCAAGCTTTGTGTTTATGGTGTTACCAAAGAAATGTCCCAGCAATGGAACACCTGTCTTCAGAACAGACTCCAGTTAAGATGAAATTTACCTCCCACTTTAAAACTAGACACTGAGAAAACCCAGATGCTATGGTAGAAGAATATTTATCCCCAGTGAAATCACAGGTATAGAGACACTGTCCTCATGGAGCACTCATGGAAAAGGCTCAAATAGCTACCAACTGATGGTCACTCCTTGAATGAATGAGGTTTAGGACTCAGAGAGGACTTTGAGAAAATGTATAAGAAATGCCTTGATTTTGTACCTGGGACTTTGAACCAAGACATCTCAGAACAGAGCAGATTTTGAGTTATGGCAGCAATGTGGGGCATGCAGCAGAAAAGGTGGCTGGGGCCAGCAAAACCATTCAATCACAATAAAGCACTGGCATTAATTCCTCAGTGAGGAAGAACCAGACACCTCTGCTTCCTTCATAGCTAATTTTCCATGTACCAAATCACATAGAAATCTTATTACAGAGTATGGGTTTAGTCATTCTACACAAATGCTTTTGAAGCCTCCATAAAAATCCAAGTTAAATATCCCTCTCTGTATGTATACTGACTGGTTATTAAAATCAAGATTCTGGTGAAGGAGCACTTGCAGGATTTTTGATTTGATGAGTATGCTAAATGAGCTATACTTACTTAAGTCTCTAAAGCTCCCGTCCCCTATCATCTTTCCAAGCATACAATCTCATGGTGGTTTTGAATCTCTTATGTATCTAGGCTGGGGATGTGACTTTCTCCACGCACTCCTTTATAAGTCAGCACACAAGTTCGTGTCAGTGGTGTGCTGGAGCTGGTTGGTACTGGCTCTGAAGAGCCAATCATTAAATTTTCAAGAATTTTGTGAGCCAGCTGTTAAACATAGCTATTATTTTTAAATGAATTACATAAATGTACAATTAGATAAATAATATTGAAAGCAAAGGTAAGAAATACCTTACAGGAATAATAGGCATAAAAAAGCCTCAAAGACATTAAAAAAATAGTAAAATGTAAAAAGAATTGGAAAGTATTTCTTACCATGCCTGGATAAGGCCTGATTGTTTTGATGATTGTCCAGACTTTAAAAAATGATGAACAAAGTGTTCATGATGCAGAATAAATCTAAAAGTATGTTGTATCTGTAACCATTACATTGTGCATAGCACACCTAAGTGAGGAAATACGAGGAAGGACTCAAAAAATCCCAGAATTTATTTATAAAAAATTATGCATTTATTCTTACATGTCTAAATTTCAGTCACCTTCAAAGTACTCTCTGTATTGATGCAATACACTTATGGAGATGCTTTTTCCTCTGCTCAAAAAAGTTTTTGAACTTGTCGATTTTTATTTCTTTTAGTGCTTCTTCCATTTTTTTTGTTTGTTTCACCTCTTCCACATTAGAAAAATGATTCCCTTTGAGGGCTTTTTTCATCCAGGGAAACTAAAAAAAGTCACTCGGGGTGAGAGTGGGTGAATAGAGAGGGTGGGACACTGAGGCTATGCCGTTTTGGGTCAAAAACTGCTGAACACTCATTGTGGTGTAGGTGCTCATAAATCACTCATCATGAAATGGGCAAACATGTTGAAAGAATCTCAAAAAAAAAAATTCACCAAAACCAAACACAGCCTCTCACAACAACGCTCTCTCACAACAATGCTGGCTGGTACACACACTCCCGATAGGTTCCTAGAACCTAGCTGGGGAAGCTTGTACACAAGTGGCCCACCCTCCAAAAGATAACACCCGTTATTTTTTTCTCCTTCATAGTCTTCTATTACTCAAAGACAGTTTTCCGATTCAACAAAGAAGTGATTCATGTCAAGAGTGATGTTCTAACATGTCTTCGTTGTTTCACTGCTGTCTTACTTGTTAACATAAACACAAATATCAACCAATATTAATATCAGAAGTACACTCAATCATCAAATGCTACCATAGCTACAAATACAGAGCTTAGCAAAAATCAACAAAAAGCATTTTTTGGGGAATCAATTGGCTGTATGGAGATTATAACAAAGAGAATAATATATTTACTATTCGTAAATTATGTGGCACACATTCTATCTATAAATTGTATAACATAAATGTATATAAACAACACATACATTTGTTCCAGAATGCTATTTGTTAAACATTTAGCAGCATACCACTGCTTCTGCACAGTCATTTAAGGAAAGTGGGAGAGGAATGGACCAATTTATCTGCTTTGCTTTAATTCTTAGAGAGACACTTATCTCTCTTTGTTGAAGAAATATCTACTTTCAGATCTCTGCCTATTGGCCCTTCATTGTTTTTCATAGTGTCAAAGGGAGCTTGAACTAAAGACTGCTATGAGGAAAAAGGAAGCAGTAACCTCTGTATTTTCTTTACAATTAAAAGTGTTTTCTTAAGGACAGTTATGCACACACTGCATTATCTGAACTAATCAAGAGAATCAGTAAGTTGATCCAAAACTTATTAGTGGTGGCTTTGAAATTATCTTCACGCATTTAAAAAAGATTTAAGTTTGTGATGTTTATAAGAAGAATAATAGCTTTTTTTTTTTTTTTTGAGTTGGAGTCTCACCCTGTTGACCAGGCTGGAGTGCAGCGGCACACTCACGGCCATGGCAGCCTCGACCTACTGGGCTCAGGCAGTCCGTCCGCCTTAATCTTCCAAGTAGGCACTACAGGCACGTGCTACCATGCCCGGCTTATTTTTTTGATTTATTGTAGAGACAAGGTCTCACCAAGTTGCCTGGACTGTTCTCGAACCCATGGGCTCAGGCAATCCCCTCACCTCGGCCTTCCAAAGTGCTGGGATCACAGGCTTGAACCACCGGCCCAGCTGCTATTTAAAGGAAATAATATAGCTTAGTGGTTAAGGGAACAGATGGGAGAACCAGAGTACCTGCATTTTAAACCCAAAACCATAACCTACCAGCTCTGTTAGCTATTTAGAAAACCTCTCTACACTTCAGTTTCCTGATCTGTGAAATGAGTATGATAATTGAATCTACTGCATGGAGTTGTTGCGATAATCAGAGTAGTTAATATATGCAAAGCATTTAAAACAGTGTCTGGCACACAATAAGTGCTGCATAAGGCTTGGCATTATCATTACTCCCACCACCACTGCTACCACCACTGCTACAATTGTCACTGCTGCATCTGCACGAGGTATAGATGTTAAAAATAAACTGTAAAAAGAGCCCTGACCTCAGATTCACTCTGGTGCAGAAAAATGAGCTTACCAAAGATCACACAACTCTTAGTGTTAGCACTCAAAGTAGATGTCACATCTCCGGATAATATATTCTCTTGTTAAACTGAGTGGCTTCTAAGCTGTAATTGACCATTTATCTTAGTCAGTCAACTTCCATTAGCTATATGGTTCTTTTATGAAAAAGGATGCTTTCCTCCAACTATATCAGAATGCTTTACAGGTACACTGTCTAATATGACAGTACTAGTCACAAATGTCTATTGAGCATTTGATGTGTGACTAGTGCATATTGAGATATGCTGGAAGTGTAAAATACATGCCAGATTTCAAAGGTTTCATATGAAAATAAAATGCAAAAATGCCTCCTTAATAATTTTATATTGGTTTCAAGCTGAAATGATAATGTTTTAGATGTACTGAGTTAAATAAAATATTAAAATTAATTTCACTAGTTTCTTTTTATTTATTTTTACGTGGTTTCTAGAAAACTTAAAAAACATTATGTGGCTTGTATTATATTTCTGTTGGACAGAGCTGCTCTACACAAGATAAATCTTTATGTAACTTTGAAGGCTGAAAATACTGTTCCCTTTAATAAGTCTATAAGTACTCTTTGTCTCAGTTAAGGGCTCTATCACCCACCTAGTTATCCAAGCTAGAAATCTGAAAGGTGTTGTTGACTCTTTTCTCTTCCTCTCACACCACACAATAGTTGGTTGTTTTTTTGGGGGGGGGTTGGGTTGGAATCTCACTCTGTCTCCAAGCTGGTGGCACACTCTCGGTCACTGCAGCCTCGACCCGCTGGGCTCAGGCGATTCTTCACCCTCAACCTTCCAAGTAGCTGGAACTACGCCTGTGCCACCAGGCCCAGCTAATTTTTATTGATTACATAGACGAGGTCTCGCCATGTTACCCAGGCTAGTTTCGAACCCCTGGATTCAGGCAATCCTCTCACCTCCGCCTCCCAAAGTGCTGAGATCATAGTCGTGAGTCACCGCGCTGGCAGTTGGCTCATTTCAAATCTGTCTTCATCTCTTCCTCCAGCTCAGGCTTCACCATTCCAGATGTAGACATTACAAGAGCCTTCAGATCAGTCTTCCTGGTCACCAGTCTTCGCTCCCAAAAATCCTACCCCTACACTTCTGCAAGAGCAATGTATCTAAAACACAAGTCAGATCCTGCCACTCCATTGGTCCCTATTACCAAGTTCATGAGTATGGCACACCAACTTCTCTTTCTTCTCAACCAAGGTTTGGACACTGATTACTCATCAGCCTCATCTCATCTTCTTTGACATGATGTCTTTTGGAATGACCTAAGAAAATTTTTAAGTATGCATATTTTGTTAGGTACCGGGTTGCAGTGGAAAAAAATAGAGAGGAAGAACTGGGCAGTGGAATGAAATATCACATTATATTTATTAACTCAGTAATTTTTTGAATGACATAAAAACATAGATTCAAAATTTTACTGGATGTCCTGGCCAATGCATTAACACAAGAGTGGCAAACAATTTATATGTATCAGACACATCTTTTTTTTGTGTATGTGTTGGAGTCTCACTCTGTTGCCCAGGTTGAAGTGTAGTGGCATGCTCACAGTCACTCTGGCGTCGACCTGCTGGGCTCTGGCAATCCTTACGCCTCAGCCTTCCAAGTAGCCAGAAATACAGGCACACGCTACTGCACCCGGCTAATTTTTTTGATTTATTGTAGAGACGAGGTCTTGCCAAGTTGCCTGGGCTGGTCTCAAACCTGCGGGATCAAGCAATCCACTCACCTCGGCCTCCCAAAGTGCTGGGATTACAGGCTGAGTCACCGAGCCTGGCCTAGACACATCTTTTCAGTATCCTCAGAATCATGCAGATAAAGTTGCAATGACTAGTAAATGAAATTATGTATGACAAGAGTTTACTATGTGCCTGGGATATAGTACGTATTTAATTCATAATCACTGTAAAAAAAAAAAGGCAATAAACTAAAAGCTTAGTGTTTATTTGAGCAAACAGTGATGCACAAAGCAGACAGTGGCAGACCACAAGCAATTCAGGACTCCAAGGGGAAGGGTCTTAGAGGGTGAACTCAGAAGCAAGGCAAAGAAAAGATTTGAGTGGTTAAAGTGAAATGGTAGCCTTATGTGGATCATTCTCAAGTGAAGTCCCCAGTTTAAGGTTAGTTGGTGGTTTCTGATCAGTTAAGTTGAAATTTCGTTTTATTGTGTACATTGTGTTGGGTTTTAGTTTGCTTAGGTAGAAACCCAGAGCAGAGCATTGGAGCCGCCTCAGGCTAACGGCCTCCCAATTAACCATGTTAACATCACTTTCTAGTCCTTTGCTTACACCTTGCCTCCTCCAAACCTGCCTAGTCTGGGTGACAGACTAGGAGGTGAAATCCAAACTTTCAAAAATAAAGGAATGTTTAAGCATTAGATTACTTTCAAAGCCTTTATCCAGTTTGCAGACCACTGATTATTATGGAGCTTAAATATATGTTATTACATGAGAAAAACCTTATTTGTCGAGAATAATAAGGACCGAAAAAGACAAAAGAGCCCAGAATGCAAAGTAAGCAATAAATGGGAAAAATGAAATCACATTTCACTCCTATTTCTTTCCTGACAAATTAAAACAAATAAGAAGAAAAGGAATCATGTGAATGGCAGTTATTTATCTCTATATTTCAAAAATCGTATTTCATAATTTATGAGGACACATTGGAGAATTTCATTTAGTATTGACATGAAAATATCATCTTATTGAAAAGTAATTTGTTTTCCCGCTAACATTCTCACTAACTATACTGTTCAAAAATATCTAAGCTGTCTCGAGTGAATTCTAGATATTAAAATGTAATTATATGCTAGTTGTCTTAAACATTCATGTAAAAACCAATAATTATGGAAACACCATTGGCTCTTTGAAGAAAATTATCATTTTCACTTTCATAATTCCTAGATTGTTTTCCTTCAGAGATGCAGACTTACAAATTTTTATCTTTTTTTTTTTGAGTTGAAGTCTCACTCCGTCACCTGGAATGGAGTGCAGTTGCACTCTCAGTCACTGAAGCCTCGACCTGTTGAGCTTAGGCAATCCCCCTAAGCTCAACAGGTACTATAGGTACATGCCACTATGCCCGGATATTTTTTTTATTTTTTGTGGAGACAAGGTCTCGCCAAGTTTGGGCTGGTCTTGAGGCCCTGGGGCTCAGGTAATCCTCTTGCCTCTGCCTCCCAAAGTGCTGGGATTACAGGTGTGAGCCACTGTGCCTGGCTCGACTTTTTATCCTTAAGATTATATTTTTGTTTTTACTTTTTTGAGTCAGACTCTCACTCTGTCATCAGGCTGGAGTGCAGTGGCATGCTCACAGACACCCCAGTGTCGACCCACTGGGCTCAAGCGATCCTTCCACCTCAGCCTTCCAAGTAGCCAGAACTACAGGCGCGGGCTACCACCCCCGGCTAATTTTTTGATGTATTGTAGAGATGAAGTCTAACCAAGTTGTCCAGGCTGGTCTCAAACCCCTGGGCTCAGGCAATCCTCTTGCCTTGGCCTCCCAAAGTGCTGGGATTACAGGCATGAGCCACTGTGTCCGGCTCAACATTTTTAAGATAAAATTTTTTAAAAATAATCACCACCTTTGTGATTTAATAAGATTTGTACTCACAACAATGAATTACCAGAAATATATAAACAATAATTATTCATACAGGTACCAAAATAAAGATGCATTTACACAATTGAATTTCTCCCTTCTGAGACAGTCAAAAACAAACATTCTGATAGGTTCTGTTATGAAGCTTCAATATTGGTGGAATCTGCAAGTCTGAAGAATATCTAGAATCCATCTCATCCACATTTAGACCCAACTGCGCCATTTCATTCCATTCATTTAAGGGATTTTTCAATTTAGTTCTCAAATCTAATTTATCAGACTTTAATATAATGCTTGAATAGTCTTTAAGCTTCCTGTAACAATCGAAAGCTTCCTGTAACCATCAAGATGACACCACTGGATAATTACCTTACTAAGAGGCAGATTTCTTAAGTCAAAATTCCCCTTTGGGAGAGTGCTGGCACAGGGTGGGGCTTACTCATAACTGTATTAAGATTACCCAAATTTCTGGAAGATTTAGCTTTTACTGCTCCCACTTGGGCAAGGCAAAAATGAGGTCATTCTTTTCTGATTTCCACAACTCATGCTTTTCAATATAAAAGGACAAAAGGATCCTGACCCCAAATCTGCACATTATTTCTATAAAATTACTTAAGTGGCAACAGCCATACTAGAAGTCTTAGCTCTTGGAGAGCTAAATAAAGGGACAGTCATCTTACTTTGACTTTTTCCTTTATTTCCTAGACTTTCCTGTATTTCCAACACTGCATACCCCTACTTGCTCTCTCACCCCAATCCTTTAATCCAGGGGCTGGCAAACCATGGCACATGGCCAAACCCAGACTGCCACCAGCTTTTGTAAATAAGTTTGACAGGAACATAGCTACGCTCATTTGTTTTCATATTGTCTATGTCTGCTTTCATAGTGTAACAGTAAAATTGAGTAACTGTGACAGAAATCATATGGCCTACAAGTCTAAAATATTACAATATGGACCTTCAAGAAAACATTTCTTTGGATGGGTGGATGGGTGAGATGGCTCATGCCTGTAATCCCAGCACTTTGGGACACTGAGGTGGGAGGATTGTTTGAACCCAGGAGTTTGAGACCAGCCTGGGCAACATAGCGAGACCTCCTCTCTGCAAAAAATCAGCCTGTCATGGTGGTACGCATGTATAGTCCCAGCTACTCAGGAGGCTGAGGCAGAAGGACCATCTGAGCCCAGGAGGTTGAGGTTGCAGTGAGCAGTGATTGTGCCACTGCACTTCAAACTGGACAACAGAGTTAATTCAAATCCTGACTCAAAAAAGTTCACAAAATTTCCTAGTCCCTGGTCTAGGGCTATCTCTGAGTCCTCTTTTTTATCCCTTCCTCCCTGAAACACATATATGATGGATGATCGAGCAAGTGAACTTTTTCAAGAACATGCCACACAAATGGTCCCTTTGCTAAGAACACATTTCTTCCTCATTTTCACTTTGTTGAGTTCCTACTTATCCTACACAATCCAGCTATAGTATCATTTCACCTATATCTGTCATTGACTGTTTCATGAATAACACTTTTATATCATCTTACTGTATAAATGCATTTACCAGATTCTCTTTTTCTACACACACACACACACACACACACACACACACACACACACACACACATTTATCTTTGTGTTCTCAAGTAAATCATTAAATTCATTTGGAGAGAACTGGGTTTTTTTCATCATATTATCTTCCCATACAGATTTATGGTATTAATTTACTTAGTGTTTCTGAAGAGCTACTTTGATTTTTCTTCTAGTAAGAACACTTTGACAACACAAAGATGGTGTCTTATACAACGTTGTTCCCAAATTCCCAACTCAATACAGCCCTGTCATTCTCCAGCTAGGTGAAAACACAGTGCCGGCCTTTAGGATAAGATAAATTCCAAAAGTATTAGAGATGAAAACACATAAGTACTTTTTCAAAGTGGATGAATTCCTTTAAAATTTGGTAGCGGCAAAAATTTTTCTAGCTGGGCCCAGTGGCTCATGTCTGTAATCCCTGCACTTTGGGAGGCAGAATGAGAGGATTACCTGAGTCCAGGGGTTCAAGACCAGCCTGAGCAACATAGTGAAACCTCATCTCTGAAAAAAAAAATTAGGTGGATGTGGTAGTGCCTGCCTATAGTTCCAGCTACTTGGAAGGCTGAGGCAGAAGGATTGCTTGAGCCCAGGAGGTTGGAGCTGCATTAGCCATGAGTGTGCCACTACACTCCAGTCTGGTCAACAGAGTAAGGCTCTGACTCAAAAACAAAACAAGACTTTTCTTTTTTAAAAGAGTTGTGGGGTACAAGTGAGGACTTACTACATAAGTAAGTTGCATGCAGGTGAAGTTTGGGCTTCTAACTGGTCCTCCTCCCCTAGATAGTGGATAAGGTACCCAGTGTGTTGCCACATGCCCTGCTTCCTCCCCTAGCAGTGTCTAGCGTCTGCCAATCCCACCCTGTGCTCATGTGACCAGTGATCAGGGCCTGCTTATGAAAACATACAGTATTCAGTTCTTTGTTTCTGTGATCTAGCAGTAAGTTAAAACTCAGAAGCAATAAGAAAAAATATTGATAAATATGATAAAATAAAAATTTTAAAATAAAAAGTTTACATGGGAAACATATCATGAGCAAAGTAAAAAAAAAAGAAAAAGAAAAACATCTGCAATTTCTATCACATAAAAAGGGATAATATTTTAAATATGAAAAAAGTTTCTAAGCACAGAGAAGAAGCCAACACTCTATTGAAAAATGAGCTGGCCAGGCTTGGTGGCTCAGCCTGAATTCCAGCACTTCGGGAGGCCGAGGAGAGTGGATTGCCTGAGCCCATGGGTTAGAGACCAGCCTGGGCAACTTGGCAAGACCTCGTTTCTACAATAAATAAAAAATTTGCCAGGCGTGGTGGCAAGTGCCTGTAGTTCCAGTTGCTTGGAAGTCTGAGGCGGAAGGATCACTGGAGCCCAGCAGGTTGACAATGGGGTGGCCATGAGTGTGCCACTGCACTCCAGCCTGGGTGACAGAGTAAGATTCCAATTTAAAAAAAAAAAAAAAAGAAAGAAAAATGGGTTAAAGACATTAACAGATAAATCGCAGAAAGAAGTACAAATACTTCATCTAAAAAGATGTACAACTTCACTCATGATGCTAGAGATGAAAATTAAACTACACTCAGATATTTCTCACCTAAGTAGATGAACAAAAATGTAAAAGTCTGAAATAAGGTAAAGAAGCCTTGGGGGAACAGGCATTCTTATACATTGCTCATGGAAATTCATGATAGTACAACCCTTAAGGAGAGTAATTTTACAATTTCTAGCAAAACAACATAAGCATTCATCTTTTAACCTGACAATTCCACATCTAACAATCTAATCAAAGATACACTAGCAAAGATCTGAAGAGACATATGCAAAGGCTATTATTGCAAAAGGGAGGAATAACCCAAATGTTCACCAACAGCAGACTGGTTGAGACCACAGATAACCATGCAGCTATAAAAAGAAAGAAGGAATACCTCTATATGAGTATACTGCTATGGAAAGAACACCACGATATATTAACTGAAAACAGTGAAGTACATAAAAGTTCATATGGTATGTGTGTATAGTCTTCTTTACTTAAGAAAAGTAGAGGAGGTATAAATATATATATTTGCTAATTTTTTTTTTTTTTTAAAAAGGGAGAGTTCTGCTTTAAGTGAAGATGGAGTAACAGGGACCAAATTTAATCTCACACCTAGAAATCTGGACAAACTATATGAGATGACATTTTTCAGATACTGGTCACAGGTAGCACAAGTCTGTTGTCCTTGAGGGAAGGAAAACAAAGTGAATATTGGAGGCAGTTTCAAGATTACAAGAGAGAGGGAGGGAGCCCAAACAGAGCTTGATAAATTTGATGATTTGAAGAAACGAAGAGAGGAGTTTGGGGAAGCAAAAACAGCTAGAATTTGTGGGCCAGAACACTAAAAAGGAGGCAGTTACACAGAAAGAAAAGACCAAAGACTTAAAGGGCTCTCCTCTTGCTCTTGGCGGAGTATTTATCTGCATATATATGAGAAGAATTTACCTAAGGCAGGGAAGAATTGCTGGAAAGAAGCAAGGAAATGATTCTAGGAGCACACAAAGGACTGTGAACAGTTCATATTCATACCAGCTGGAATGGAAAAAATCTTGTAATACATGGGAAATTAGGTAGAAGCCATTGGAGGATATTGTTTTGTTAGAGAGACAATATTAGCCATAAGCTAAAGGTTGTTCTATACTCACTCTAAAAAACAAAAAACAAAACTTAAAATATGAAAGAGATTCAACTGATTCTAAGTAAATTAACTATATACCAGAACAAAACACAAAACTCTTGAAAAGAAAACAACAAAATGCAGCAACAAACAGCATAAAAAACAGCTAAGTGTTTTCACCTGGCTCAATTTCTGGCAAGAAATCATTAATTATAAAACTCAAAAAAGGAGCAGCAAAATATGATCCATATTCAGGAAAAAATAAATTAATGCAAACAGAACAAGAAATAACAGAGATGAAGGAACTAGCAGACTAGTACATCAAAACAATTATTATAAATATACTCCAGATATTCAAGAAGATAGTGGATAACATCACAATACAGAAGTTAGATGATATAAAAAAGACTCAAATAAAATTTCTAAAGATGAGAATTACATTGTTTAAAAGTAACTATATGTGGGATGAGAATAACAACAGACTACATACTGCCAGAAAAAGTTCATGAACTTGACAGTAATAGGGTCCTTCCCAAAGAGAAATTGAGAGAAAAAAAGATTTTAAAATATCATAGCATTGATTAACTCTGGGACAATATCATGTGCAATTGCAGTCCTAGTAGGGAAACCTGGAGGACAGAAAAAAAAATTCCAAATTTATTGAAATTATGAGACTACAGATCTCAGAAGCACAATGAAACTCAAAGCAGAAGAAACACGAAGAAAACTACATTGAGGATCATACTAATCATGTTTCTGAAAGCCAATACTGAAGGGAAAAAAATCTCTGAAGCAGCCAGAAAACAGGGACACTACACAAAAAAAGACACAGATAAGAATGATGGCAGACTTCTCATGAGACATTATGTAAGCAATAAGACAATGGTGAGACATACAGTAGTGGAAAAAAAAAAAAAGACTGTCAGCCCAGATTTCTTTACCAAAATATCCATCAAAATTGAAGGTGAATAAATTCTTTGTAGTAATCCTACTGTTGATGGCAGTGAGTCATACTAGCAGCTAACAATAGCTACTATATTTTATCAAAAGATGAACTCAGGAGCAAACCTGAATAATTCCCCACTTGCCAAAGATGAAACAATATTACATCAATAAGAAAAATAACTGCAGTGCATGGAAACACATCAAATAACTTTAAATCAATGAATTTTATGAAACCAATTATTTATTGTACAAAGTGGAAATTAAAAAAATAATTCATCCTGCCTTTATTTTAAAAATTGTACTTTAGGGTGATATAATAATTGATGAGGCAATCTTTTCTTATAGAAATATTCCAGCTAATAATTGAAGAAGAAATAACAGAATTAAAAATTTCACCTCTTTACAACCTCTAATGAAGTAATAGATCTAAAAAAATGATCATCAGTGGCTACTAACATCCTAAAAAGAAACTAGACATTATGTATTTCCTGGTAAAGGCAAATAATACCATCTATGAAGTATTCTTGTACAAATTAATTTCGACTTAACAAGGTAGCTCATGTCTGTAATCCCAGCACTTTGGGAGGCAGAGCTCAGATGATTGTCTGAGCCCAGGGATTCAAGACAAGCCTGGGCAACTTGGCAAGAACTCGTCTCTACAATAAATCAAAAAAAATAGCTGGGCATTGTGGCGCACACCTGTGGTTCCAGTAACTTGGAAGGTTGAAGCAGAAGAATTGCCTGAGCCCAGTAGGTTGAGGTTGCAGTGGCCATGAGCATGCCACTGGCACTCCAGCCTGGGTGACAGAGTGAGACTTCAACTAAAAAAAAAATTTTAACCAAAGCCAGATAAATATAGATCTAACTCTCAATGCAGTGGACAGAAGAACATGCTCAATAATACAATGGGGATGTAGTTAGCACCTAGACAAAAGACAACTCTTCAGAACAAAGATGAGTTTTCTTTAGCAAGTTAGAAATACAAAAAAAAAAAAAAATGATGAGGAAGCTAAGAATACAGTAGTTCCCCGCTTATCCATGGTTTTACTTTCCAAGGCTTCAGGTTCCCTAGGGTATAGTACAGTAAGATATTTTGACAGAGAGAGAGTGACGATGAGAGAGAGAGAGAGAGAGAGAGAGAGAGAGAGAGAAAGACACTACATTCACACTTTTATTACAGAATATTGTTATAATTGTTGCATTTTATTATTGTGGTTAATCTCTTAGTATGCCTAATTTATAAATTAAACTTTGCCATAGGTATGTATATATAGGAAAAAACATAGTATACATAAGGTATGGTGGTTTCAAGTATCCACTGGAGGGGTCTTGGAATATATTCCCTGAGGATAAGGGGGGACTACTGTGTAAGAAATGACCGTTGATTTGAAGGAATATGATGATGATATTGGGACTGCACTTTATTTATTTTTTATTTTTTGAGTTGGAGTCTCACTCTGTCGCCCAGGCTGGAGAGCCATGGCACACTCATGGCCACCCTAGCATTGACTTGCTGGGTTCCAGCACTCCTTCTGCCTCAGCCTTCCAGTAGCCGGAACTACAGGCATATGCTACAACGCCCAGCTAATTATTTATTTATTGTAGAGACGAGGCCTTGCCAAGTTGCCCGAGCCAGTCTCAAACCTGTGGGTTCAGGTTATCCACTTGCCTGGGCCTCCCAAAGTGCTGGGATTATAGGTTGAGCCACTGAGTTTGGCCTGGGACTGCACTTTAAAAGAGTAGTCTCTGTCTTAGAGATACACAAAGAAATATTTATACATCAAATGATACGGGGTATTTGGGATTTGCATAATAATATGGAGGTAGATGGGTATATAGGTAAATAGTAGAGGAAGCAAAATTAGCTATGAGTTGATAATTGCTGAAAGGTAGATGGAGTTATGAGAGGAGAACCAAACACAATCAGAATTTATTTATTAAAAAATTGTGTACTGACTTCCGGCAAGATGGCGACAGGGCAACCTGGTCTGTGAAACCCTCTGCAAAGGAGTACTGCAGTGGGTCTCTGGCTCTCTCCCCGGGGGCTGCAGACCCCAACATCACAGCCTGCTCTTCACACGGAGCTCGGCCGTTGCCACCACTGGGGCATCGCAGCAGTCTGGACAGCCACTGCAGCGACACAGCAGCCGCCTGGGGGGGGGGCGCCGCCGCCGCGGCCTCCGTGGCAGCCATAGCACATCGTGCCACCCGTGCCTGAAGAGATCCACGACTTCAGTCCTTGAAGCCTCTGCAGGGAAGATCTGCTGGGATCACTGCCACCTCTCCTGTGACCATGACATCCTGCCTGCCGTGGGTCTCCTCCCTGTGTGCCCTCAGGCAGGCTTCCATCTCCAGCTTCTGCCTGTTCCTGTCCGGCCCCACCCCCTCTGGGGCGAGCAGCTGAAATAGCACCACCTGCTGGCGATTCAAGGTAACAACACCGAAACGGGAGAGACAAGCTTGAAAAAGACATAGGCCAGAGTGGTGAATAGAGGGTGATCTGAACTGTCCTTCACAGCAGACCAGGGACAACTGACCCTAAATGCAAACTAATTTACCAGCTTGAAAAGAAAGCTAGAAATCAGAACTGAAAGAACATTGGACTTAAATGAAAAGTCTCAGAGTGTGCTTGATTGATTCTGTTAGTTTAATGACTTAATTCTATTCCTACTGTAGTGTTCCTATTTTTTTTTTCTTCTTTCTTCCTCTTCTTTTCTTCTCTTTTCTTCTCTCTGTAAACCATATCTTTGTATAGAGGAACAGCACACCAATAAGGTGGTTGGTTAGCTTGTATGTTAGTATCATTATATGTTTTATTTTTTTTTGTATGGGAGTTGGTTAGTCTGTAGCTATGGTCTATTGTTTTTATCTGTTTCAGTATAGGTCTCTCTCTCCATTTGTTGGCACACCCATTTGTTTCTCCCCTTACTCCTCCATCTCTCCACCCCCCTCTTCAACCCACTATCTGCTCCATCCTCTTCCCTCTGCTAACCACATTTTATTTCAGGGAGTAAACCTACAACCCAGATTCCAAGGCAGTGGGAAGTGGATTCCAGATTATCCATACACCAGGCAGTGGGAAGTGAGTTCCAGATTATCAGCGAATACCAGGACCTGCAGATAGATTTTGAATCACAGCTCCCCCCTTAAGTAAATCTCAAAACTGCAAAAAGGACCACCCGCAACCTACAGTGCAACTCCAGAATTGAACAAAGTAAGAGGGCATACATAAAGAATAGGAGATTGAACAAACAGAAATAAAACCAATCCCTCTACCCCTGAATAACAGAATTAAAGAAGACGGTGTCGTGGAGGGAAGGAAAAAGTAGGGAGTGGGAAAAAAACTGCACAAATGAAGAAAAACCAAAAGAAGAATATAGGTCTCACACAGACTCCTGGGAGATCAGACACTGAGAAAACAGATTCTGGAACACAAACAATGAAGAGCTCCAAGAATGACTGGTCACATGCAACAAACCCAGACATCAAGACATTAATGGAGAGAATTTAAATAATTGAGGAGAGACAAGAGGAAAATAGGAAGGAGCTGTTGTCAGAAATAACAGCAGTAAAGAATACTGTGATGGAAATGAACAACAGACTAATAAGCATGGAAAGCAGAATCAGCCAAGCAGAAGAAAGAATCTCAGAGCTCAAAGACCAAAACACAGAACTAACCCAAACTGTCAAAAGCATTCAAAAGAAGCTCAAAAAGACAGAACAAAACCTGCAAGAGATGAATGATCACTTCAAGAGACCAAACCTAAGAATAATTGGGCTTCCTGAGGCAGAGAGAGAAACAGAAGGCACACTGGAACAAGCATTTCATGAAATCATTCAAGAAAACTTCCCTCATCTCATCAAGGATGAAAAAATTCAAACACAAGAGATTCAGAGAACCCTGCAAGACAACAAATGAGAAGACCAACTCTCAGATACATAATAATTCACCTAAACAAAGTGCTATAAAAGAAAAAATCCTAAAGGCAGCAAGAGAAAAAGGCCAGACTACCTACCAGGGAAGACCAATTAGAATAGCAACAGATTTATCCACAGAAACCCTTCAGGCTAGGAGAGCCTGGAGCCCTATCTTCAAAGTTCTAAAAGATAAACAATTTCAACCAAGAATAACCTACCCAGCCAAACTAAGGTTCATTAGTGAGGGAGAATTGAAATCTTTTCCAGATATCCAATCGCTAAGAACCTACGCAGCCACTAGACCACCTCTACAAGAAACACTTAAGAAAGTACTGAGCACAGAAGAAAAAGAAAAAAAAACAACAACATTCTACACAAGAGTACAGGCAAAAGATTAAAAACATACATGAGCCATCTCCAAAACCCAAAGAAAGACAACAAACAAAGAGGAACAACTCTGTAAGAACCTTATGACAGGGATCAACTCTTGCATTTCAATTATTAGCCTAAATGTGAATGGATTAAATGCACCACTGAAAAGACATAGAATGGCAAAATGGATAAAATATCATCAGGCAACAATCTATTGCCTTCAACAGACTCACCTCATTAGAAAGGACACTCACAGACTCAAAGTAAGAGGATGGGAAACAAACTTTCAGGCAAATGGAATAAAAAAGAAAGGAGGAGTAGCGATCTTAATTTCAGACAAAATACCCTTCAAGCTATTAAAAATCAAAAAAGATACAGAAGGCCACTACATAATGATAAAAGGCTCAATCCAGCAACAAGAAATATCTATCCTAAACATATATGCACCCAACATAGGTGCGCCAACTTTCATAAAGCAACCTCTAGGAAAACTAAAGAAAGATATTGACTCTAACACTATCATAACTGGGAACTTTAATACCCCACTCACAACCCTAGACAGATTATCAGGACAAAAAATCAGCAAGGAGATCCAGAACCTCAATGTGACTTTGGACCAAATGGACTTAATTGATACCTACAGAACACTCCATCCAAAGACCACAGAATATACATTCTACTCACCACATGGAATGTATTCTAAGATCAGCCATGTAATTGGCCATAAATCAAGCATAAGCAAATTTAAAAGGACCGAAATTCTACCATGCACCTGCTCAGACCACAGTGGAATAAAAATAAACATTGACAACAACAAAGTCCCCCCAAAACCCACAAAGACACAGACACTAAACAGCATGATGTTAAACAACTCCTGGGTCAATGATGAAATCAAAACAGAGATCAAGAGATACCTGGAAACAAATGAAAATGAAGAAACATCTTACCAAAATCTCTGGGATGCCTTGAAAGCTGTGGAAAGAGGGGAATTTATATCCCTACAAACACACATGAAGAAAATGGAAGGAACACAAATTAACAACCTAACAAGCCACCTAAAGAAGCTGGAAAAGCAAGACCATAAAAACCCTAATTTCAGCAGAAGAATCCAGATCACCAGAATAAAAGCCCAAATTCAGGACATAGAAGACAAAAAGATAATACAAAAAAATCAATGAAACAAAAAGCTGGTTCTTCGAAAGGATAAACAAGATCGATGGTCCCCTAGCTAGACTGACCAAGAAAAAAACGAGAAAAAAACCAAATAAGCAAAATCAGACACAAAAGATGAAGTCACATCTGACCCTGAAGAAATACAAAAGATTATTAGATACTACTACGTACACTTGTATGGAAACAAACTGGAAAACCTTAAGGAAATGGAGAACTTTCTGATCTCACACAACCTACCTAGGTTGGAACAAGAAGAAATTGAGACCCTAAATAGACCAATAACAATCAAGGAAATCGACTACATAATAAGAAAACTTCCTACAAAAAAAGTCCTGGTCCAGATGGCTTTCCAGCAAAATTCTACAAGACATTTCAGGAGGAGCTGATACCAATCCTACTGAAGGTATTCCAGGCAATTGAAAAAGATGGAACTCTCCCCAAATCATTTTACGAAGCCAACATCACATTGATACCCAAGCCAGGTAAAGATCCAACAAAGAAAGAGAACTACAGGCCAATATCTTTGATGAACATAGATGCTAAAATTCTCAACAAGATCCTAGCAAACCGAATTCAGCAATACATCTCAAAAATCATCCATCATGACCAAGTAGGCTTCATTCCTGGGATGCAAGGCTGGTTCAACATTCGTAAAACCATAAATGTAATTAAATACATCAACAGACGTCAAAACAAAAACCACATGATTATATCATTAGATGCAGAAAAAGCTTTTGATAAAATCCAGCACCCCTTCTTGATAAAAACCCTTGAACATCTAGGCATACAGGGAACATATACATTACTCAAAATAGTAAAAGCCATCTACGAGAAACCCACAGCCAGCATACTCCTAAATGGACAAAAATTGGAACCATTTCCCCTGAAAACTGGAACAAGACAAGGATGCCCACTCTCATCCCTCCTGTTCAACATAGTATTGTAAGTCCTGGCTCGAGCAATCAGAGAAGAGGAGGCAATCAGGGGTATCCAAATAGGAAAAGAGAAGTCAAGCTATCTCTCTTTGCAGATGATATGATTGTGTACCTTGAAAACCCAAGAGAATCTGTCAAAAACCTCCTTCCACTGATAAAGACCTTTGGCAAAGTCTCAGGATACAAAATAAATGTACAAAAGACAATCGCATTTCTCTACACCAATAATAAACAAACAGAAACCCAAATAAAAAACACAATTCCATTCACAATAGCCACAAAAAAAATGAAATACCTTGGCATCTTCCTAACCAGAGACGTGAAAGACCTTTACAATGAAAATTACAAAACACTGCTCAAAGAAATCAAAGATGACACAAACAAGTGGAAAAATATCCCATGCTCATGGATTGGTAGAATCAACATTGTGAAGATGCCCATCTTACCTAAGGCAATCTACAAATTCAATGCAATACCCATCAAATTACCAGCAACATTCTTCTCAGACATAGAAAAAACAACACAGGAATTCATATGGAAACACAAATGTCCAAGAATAGCCAGAACAATCCTCAGCAAAAAAAAAAACAAAGCAGGTGGTATCACATTACCAGACTTCAAACTTTACTATAAAGCTACAATCATCAAAACAGCTTGGTATTGGTATAGGAGCAGGCATATAGATCAATGGAATAGAATTGAGATTCCAGAAGCAAAACCTCAATTTCTCAACCAACTCATCTTTGACAAGGCCTCCACCACCTACCACTGGGGAGAGGAGAACCTATTCAGTAAATGGTGCTGGGAAAACTGGCTGACCACATGCAGAAGATTGAAACAGGACCCCTATCTATCCCCATGCACAAAGGTTAACTCCAAATGAATCAGAGACCTAAATGTAAAACCTCAAACCATAAGAACCTTAGAAAATGAAGGAAATACCCTCATGGAAATTGGAACTGGCATCCAATTCCTGAACAAAACTCAAAATCCACAGGTCCTAAGAGAGAAGATAGACAATGTGGGACCTTATTAAACTGACAAGCTTCTGCAAGGCCAAAGAAACCATCAAGAGAGCAGGAAGACAGCCTACAGACTGGGAAAAAGTATTTGCCAACACCAGGTCTGACAAAGGCTTTTAACATCCTGGATCTACAAGGAACTCAAATGTGCTGAAAAGAAAAAAACAAACAACCCCATTATAAAATGGGCAAAAGATGTGAACAGACACTTCACAAAAGAGGACATCTGAGCAGCCAACAAACACATGAAGAAATGCTCAACCTCATTAATTATCAGGAAGATGCAAATCAAAACCACACTGAGATACCACCTAACTCCAGTCAGAATAGCAATTATCAACAACTCAAAAAATAACAGCTGCTGGAGAGGGTGTGGAGAAAAGGGAACACTTCTACACTGTTGGTGGGAGTGTAAACTAGTGCAACCTCTGTGGAAAGCAGTGTGGTGATTCCCAAAAGCTCTAAATATCAACCTCCCATATGACCCTGCAATCCCCCTACTGGGAATATACCCTGAAGAACTCAAATCACTCTATAAAAAAGATAACTGCACACGTATGTTTATCGCAGCATTTTTCACAATAGCAAGAACCTGGAAACAACCATGCTGCCCATCAAAAGAGGACTGGATTAAAAAAATGTGGTACATATACACAATGGAATACTACGCAGCCATAAAAAAGAACAAAATCATGAATTTCGCAGCCACCTGGATGGAACTAGAGTCTATAATACTGAGTGACCTCTCACAGAAACAAAGATCCGAGTATCACATGTTCTCACTCATATAATGGACCTTGAACATCCAATGTAATACTATAAGAAAATGACTGATGGTACTGGGAAACTATGAGGGGGGGAGGGAGATGGGATTAACAGTAGCAAATATCTGTCTGGGGATGGGGAAACACCTCTTATCAACAGGGTGCCTGAATGAAACATACTTGTACACCTAACCCTTAACTGTACCCCACAAAACCATAATAAAAAATATTGAAAAAAAAAATTGTGTATTTATTCTTACACGTTTAAACTTCAGTCACCTTCAAAGTACTCTCAGTTCAATGCAATACACCTATAAAGATGCTTTTTCCACTGCCGTTTTGATGACGTTTTAGCACTTTTGCTGTTTTTTGTTCTACCTCTTTCACATCAGGAAAACATTTCCCTTTGAGGACTTTTTTCATTGGGAAAACAAAAAAAGTTGCTTGGGGTGAGATCAGGTAAATAGGGAGGGTGCGGCATGGGGTTCATGCTGTTTTTTATTTAAAAAATTACTGAATATTCAGTGTTGTGTGGGCAGGAACATTGTCATGGTGGAAGAACCAGTCACCTGTGTGCCACAATTCAGGACATTTCTTCCACAAGTTGTGACACAACTTTTAAAAATTTCCAGATAAAAAGTTGGGTTGATCGTTTGATCCAGAGGAACATAATTTGAGTGTACTACAAGGGTATTGCCCTCCAGGAGATAATTCCGGTTTTTTGTTTGCTTTTTTGTTGTTGTTTCCCTTGTATTTATTATGCTATTCCCTCACTTAAAAATATATACATATATATCTTTGAGATTTTTCCTTTCTAAAAAAAGCAAAATGATATTTGCTGTCATAGACTGGTATACTGATGATTAAATGGAAAAGTATAACTGGGAATAATATTTAAATGTTTTTTGGAAGCCATCTTACACTTAGGATTTATAGAATGAATCCTTTCAATGGTGCCATAAATAGCAAATGATACTCTCAGATTCAGATATTTGAAGAGCAAGTTTTAAATTATAGAATCAGAATTATTTATGAAACTAGACAAGCAGAATGGAATTAGAGTTTTAACTTGAAATAGGAATATCAAGAACTCTGAAAGGTACCAAACAACTTTTTATAAAGCCAGTCACTATTCTTGATAGTTCCAAAATAATACTTATTTTCTCACAGTGCTGTAAAGAAGAAAGCACTTATCAGGTTGTAGTACAAGTAAGGCAAAACATCAAAGTGGAGACAAGTCCATATTACTGTGTTCTTACGAGGCTCATCATTGTTAAGAACAAAGGATATTTTCTAGAGTGAATATATCAAATTGAGCTTTGCTGAGGATGGTAACCTGAAATGAATTTATATAGGCAGTTGAAACCTTACCCACAGAATCAGTGCTATTTGATGTAGGGATTGCTAATGCAATCTTCAGACCCTGTGGTTATTATGGCTTCCAGAGCAGCACATTCCCAAACATTCAACCCCATTGATCCATTCCATTCAGCAGAGTAGGGTGATCTTGCTAAAATAATACTAGATTAGAAGCAGCAACTTAACATCAGAACAAGCACAATTTGCTTCCCAAACATGCGGATTGATTTCCTTGTAACTGAACATGTAGTACTGCATTATATTGTCTTCTTTTTTTCAGAGATAGTTGTTTTTCTTGTATCTACCTCCCTACCACATATGCCTACATTCTAACAATAGCACATAACTACAGGGGAAGTCCGATGTGGTGCCTCCATTCACATTAAGTCACAAAAGAGAAAGGAAATGCTCTCATACTACTGCCCCTCATTCAGAGTTTTCCCAGGTAATACTCAGAAACTTCTCAGACAACAAGGGTCTGCATTGCTAAACCCTTGCTTGAGATCTGATAAGATCTGAAATATAAAGGGCTTTTTAGGCTAAATGGGCTTAGTTCTTTTCATAATCTCCAATTGATCAGGCCCCCAAACAAGGTCTAGAGTTTTTTATAATGAAGACCCTAATGATAATTTAGTCATTTGAAACTTAGCCAAAGAAATTTTTACTGCTAATTATGGGAATTTTTTTACTTAACACTTATTTTATACCTACTATGAACTAGGCATTTTTCTCAGTTCTTTATAAATATTAACCAATTTAATTTCATAAACCTGTGAGATAGCTACTATTGCAACAATTTCACTAAAGAAGAAATTGAGGCACAGAGAGATTAAGTAATTTGTGCAAGGTCACAAAGATAGTAAGTGGCAGAGCTGAGATCTGAGCTCAGGTTTGGGCTTAAACTAAGTTCATATACTTAACGACTGTCTTCTGCTGCCTTTCTGTTAAACTCCTCTGACACTTCAACCATGCTACAGAGCAGGCTTCCCTTTCTCTTGATAGTCAAATGCTACATGAGGGAGACCCAAAACAGCCTGGAATTTGTTTATTAAAAACTGTGTATTTATTCTTACATGTTTATTTTATTTATTTATTTTGAGTTGGAGTCTCCCTCTGTCGCCCACACTGGAGTGCAGTGGCATGCTCACGGCCACCCCACTGTCGACCTACTGGGCTCCGACAATCCTGCCTCAGCCTTCCAAGTAGCCGGAATTACAGGTGCACGCTATCACGCCCAGCTAATTTTCGTCATTTATTGTAGAGACGAGGCTTCACCACGTTACCCAGGCTGGTCCTCTGAAAGTGCTGGGATTACAGGCTGAGCCACCGAGCTTGGCCTAACTTTTAACTTTTAGCTTACAAGTTTTTGCCATTATAATAACTAACAGAGGAAAACATCTCCTTTTCTCCCCATTATTTTTTTAAGTAAGTGAACAGTTAGGGACCTGACTATGAACCACTGGAAAAGAGTTGTGATTTAACTCAGTTGACTTATTAACTTTCCTTTGACCCTTGCTCTGAAGACTGTCTTCTCTCATTTGATTTTAAGTATACTTCCAGTACTTCCCTTTAGGAAAAATGTGAAAGTCAGTGAACATACCACAGTAAGAATTCTGTACAGTGTGACAAGACTACATAGTACACATTTAAAGATTGATATGTTAGAGACAAAGTTATATTGTTTTATAATTCATGATTACAGATAGCCTACTTTACAATAAGTTTGGGGGAAATAACCAAATGATGGGACAGTCTCTTGTAATTCTTTGTGGCTGATCCACACTCCTCCTACTACCAATTGCCTTCCCTACCCCTAACCACTAGGGATGACTAAAAACATTTAAAAATTAAAAAAAAATTTTTAAATATGTTCATTTAAATTTCAGGAATTAGTGATAAGGCTATTCTTGTGCTAGATGGACATATCCGGTGGAAAAAAAATGTCTTCAAGCATCTTGTTATTTAGACATTATAAGAACAACGAAAGAAGTGAGCAAAATTTCTTAGGCCATCAAAACAGAAATACTCAAGCAAAGCAGAACTATCTTTACTTTGGAAAATAATAAAAGGAAATTTAAATAATCGTATAAGGAGAGTCTTAGAGCAAGGATGAAAACTTTACGAAGGGAAACATAAAATCAATTCACCTCATCTTAAGATAAAAATCTAATAAAAATGTATTTCAGTTCAGTATTCACACTAGACAAGGGGAAAAGAAGACAGAAGGTAGGAGAAAGAAAAGACCATCATCTCAGGCCTACGCAATGATCATTTCTATGATAACAGCAATCATGTAAGGTACGTTTTTCTGGAACTACTTCAGTTTCAAATAATCTGTATTGCCGTTCACATACATTCCTTTGAATGCAATCACGTTCTGATTTTTTGGTTTGGAAAACTGTTTCTAACCAGCCTACTTCCACCCTGGCCTCAGGTTCACTCCTGCTGTGGTCCCAGTTCCTCTGGCCTTGCCAGTAGCTTGACAAAAGCAGCCCTGTGGTTCCCCTTTCTCCTCCACACCCAACCGGCTGCCAGCCTTAATCTGCCTTGGCATTGTAACCATACCTTTCTTCCCTCTGTGACAGTCAGGATTTCCACGTGGCTCTGAAATGGTCTAAAGGCTGTAAGTATAATCCCATCCCCACCTCAACTGGACGCAATTAGCTTGCTTGGCTGTGTGCCCTGGACTCCCTGACATCCCCAGGCTGTTGCTTTTTTGTCCACAAGTTCCCTTTTCACAAACCCCAACCAAAAATCATTTCTTGGGTACTTACCTTTGGTCATACTAATTTTAGTTCCTCCTTTTCTGAAAGTCTCTCTCCTGGGACAGTTAAGATAGGCAAACACTGATGTGACTGTAAATTCAATTTCCCTTGCATTTACTTAGCAGTCACTGTATACTCCATGCAAGCACTATATTCTGCACCAGCAGGTAGAGGATGGAACTGACAAGATATCCCTTGCTCTCAAACCCTTGAAATGAATGGGTGGGGGGCAGAGATGAAAAATTAACTAAGATATACAGGTAATTCTTTTTTATTTTTTATTGAGTAGGAGTCTCAGTCTGTCACCCAGGTTGGAATGCAGTGGCATGCTCAAAGCCACCCCAGCTTCGACCTGCTGGGCTCCGGCAATCCTTCCGCCTCAGCCTTCCAAGTAGCCAGAACTACAGGCACGTGCTACCACGCCCAGCTAATTTTTGATTTATTGTAGAGAGGAGGTCTCGCCAAGTTACCCGGGCTGGTCTCGAACCTGCGGGCTCAGACAATCCACTCTCCTCAGCCTCCCAAAGTGCTGGGATTACAGCCTGAACCACCGAGACCAGCCTATAGGTAATTCTTTTTTTATTATGATTTTTTTTTTTGAGTTGGAGTCTCACACTGTCGCCCAGACTGGAGCGCAGTGGCCACTCCCAGCCACCGCAGGCTCGACCTGCTAGGCTCCAGCGATCCTTCCACCTCAGCCTTCCAAGTAGCTGGAACTACAGGTGCACGCTACCACACCCAGCTAATTTTTTTTTTTAATTTATTGTAGAGATGAGGTCTCACCAAGTTGCCCAGGTGGGTCTCGAACACTTGGGCTCAGGCAATCTACTCACCTCAGCCTCCCAAAGGCGCGGGATTACAGGCTGAGCCACCGAGCCCGGCTACTCTTAAGTAAGAATAATCTGGCTTCAATGGCAGAATCCATTGTTGGGGGAAAGGACTACCAGGAAAATATGTTTGTCTCTCCTGTTCTAAGCACAAAAGGAGAAGCAAGTACTTCTGACTTGAAGAGCTGGGCAAGTCTTGTAGTGGAAATGGATTTTGGACAAGACCCGGAAGGCCAAGTATAGGATTTCAGTAGTGGACAACAGAAGAAAACACAGGAGAATGCTCTTGATGGCCCTGCCTATGTTGGTGTGCTTGTCTGGCCACTCTTACTCATTTTCCACTGAGGAAATTTTAGTTTGCTAGGACTGCTAGCAAAATACCACAAACTAAGTGGCTTTAACAACAAAAATTTGTTGTCGCATGGATCTGGAGGCTAGAGGGCTGAGATCAAGGGGCCAGCAGAGTCGGTAACTTAGGCAGGCTGTGAGGAAGAAACTGTTTTTGCCTCTGTCACCTAGCTTCCGGTGGTTTGCTGGCAATCTTTGCCATCCTTTGGCTTGTAGACACTTCACCCTAATCTTTACCTTCATGTTTACATGGCCTTCTCCCTGTGGGCTTGTCCTTCTCCAAACTTCCCCCTTTCATGAACACACCAGTCCTACTGAATTAGGCCTGTGCTAATGACCTCATTATCACCTGATTACCTCTGTAGTGACTATCTCTCCAAATAAGGTCACATTCTGAGGTGTTGAGCATTAGGACTTCAAAATAGAAATCTGGTGGGCACAATTCAGCCCACAACAGGAAGATACCAAAAATATAAAAATATTATATTAGTAACAATAAAATATAATACATTTATATTATATTCACTGATTAAATCATGACTAATATAATCATACTAATACTAAGTAATATACATCATAAATGAAATATGTAATATAGATATAATGGTAACAATAATCTTTACTGACCACACATTATGAGCTAAGTTATTTTTCCATCTTATTTCATTTACTCTTCACCACATCCTATGAACAAATTAGGTTATAACTTGCACATGTATTACATGGTTGCAGATAGCAAAGTTGTACTAAGATTTTTGTATCTGCTTACACTGTATTCTAATAACTACACTGAGTATGGCACTGATGTACATATGCATTTACAAATGGATAGCGATAAAGTGATGAAACATTCTTCTATATGGTTTATGAAAATCATTCTGTATTTATTGTATGTATGCAGATAAATTAGAAAGATTTGTTTGAACACAAATTTATAGCCTTTTTGTTAGGTAAAATATTAGTCAAAATCAAATTCTTCACCTCACAAACCCCACAGTACCTTAAAGAACCGCCTCATGTTTCATGCTTTTAGAGTCTCTATTTCTGAATAGAAAGAAGGGCACATTTTATTCCTACAGATTCCAAGTCCACAAATGGACTTGTTTTCTTCCCCTGAGAGGGACAAATTAACAAGGGGAACAGATAATGCATTTTAGTACAAATAGGATCCAAATGAATACATTAGAGGCTGGCTCCTAAACAAGCAAGAAGGTTTCATGCTATCTACTCTTCCTTTAAGTACCCCTAAGAGGACATCACATTTAAAAGGAAGGAAAGCAAGCAATTTTCATCTTTCTATTAATGTACTAGGAGTTGTACTAAGAAGGCATCATAAGGACAACAAAAGTATAGATTTTTACAGTGCTTCAGATTTTTTTTTTTTTTTTTGAATTGGAGTCTCACTCCATCGCCCAGGCTAGAGTGCTGTAGCACACTCATGGCCACCCCAGCATCCACCTGTAGGCCTCCAGCGATCCTTCAGCCTCTACACCCAGTTAATTTTCTATTTATTGTAGAGACGAGGTCTCGCCAAGTTGCCCGGGTTGGTCTTGAACCTGCGGGCTCAGGCAATCCACTTGCCTTGGCCTTCCAAAATGCTAGGACTACAGGCTGAGCCGTCAAACCCAGCCTAGAATTTTCTTTTTTTTTTATTATAAAGATATAGAGTACAATTCAGTGTTAGGTATACACACGTTGATTATGCAGGTACCCTTGTTACTGAGGTATGCCCCTCTCTCCCCTAGCAGTTTCTCTTAACTGCCAATCCCATCTCCCCTCCCCTGACAGTTTGGTCTAGAATTTTCAAAGTGCTCTCACATCTTTATTTCCTTTGACTGTAACAGTCCTGTCTGGTGGGCAAAATAAATATAATGATCCCCATTTTACAGATAAGGAAACTGATGCCACCAGAGGTCTCCCAATGTCACTCAGCTACTATATAATGGGAAACACAAATAATGTATTCTACACCTTCAGAATACTTTTTTGTTGACTTTTGGGAATCCTAGCCTTTGGAAACAGCATGTAGCATCTCAGTGTCAAGACTGAATTGACTTATGAAACTTTTCACCCCAAAACTTGCTGCACTAGATGATGGATTGATTGATTTGTTTCTTTTAAAATTTCATTTTTTAAAGAGCAGTTTTAGGTTCGCAGAAAAAAATGAGAGGAAGGCACAGAGATATTCCATGTACCCCCCATCCCCTACATATGCATGGCCTTCCTCATTATCAGGGTCCCCCACCACAGTGGTATACTTCTTGTAACTGATCAATCTACATGGACATCATTATCCACCAGAGTCCATAGTTTACATTTGGGGTTCATTCCTGGTTTTGTACATTCCATGGGGTTGGACAAATGTATAACTGTAACCACCATTATGTTATCATACAGTATAGTTTTGCTGCCATAAAAATCCTCTGTGCCCTACTGATTCACCCCTCTTTCCCCTTACGTCCTAGCAACCACTGATCTTTTTCACTGTTTCCATAGTTTTGTCATTTCCAGAATGTCATTTAGTTGGAATTCCATGGCATGTAGGCTTTCAGATTGGCTTCTTACTTAGTAATATACATTTCCATGTCTTTGCATGGCTTGAGAGCTATTTTTATCATTGAATACTATTCCATTGTCTGGATGTGCCACAGTATATCCATTTAACCACTGAAAGATATCTTAGTTGCTTCCAAGTTTTGACAATTATGAATAAAGCTGCCATAAACAGGACAACATGTCCAGAGCTATTGTCGTAAAGGATCTCCTAATCCTAGATGACAAACTTCGTCAGGTTGATCTGGATGGGACCAGTGAAACAGAAAGCAACAGAGACCCAAGTGAGGGAGAAGACAAGGGCAGTGGTGACAAAGACCAGGAGAGAGAAGAGGCAATGAGTGTGCATGAGCAAATTCCTTTCACAACAGGAGCTTCTGACAGTTGCAGAACTTGCTGCCAAGGAGGAGGGAATAGAATTAGATCCAAAGATGCTCTAAGACTCTGCACAAGCCCAGGAGCATTTGAGAGTGGCCCAGACAGAGTTGGAGCACACTGCAGAGCCTGCAGGACATCCTAAGATGACTAGCAGAGAAACTAGATCCAGTCAACGATTGAATTCTCGCTGAGAAGATCAACAAGATTAGAGTCAATCTAGAGAAAAATGTACTCTCTGTAGAGAAACTAAACAGAAAAGTATATGCCTCAGAACAAAAGCTTAATGAGTTTTCACTATCATCTTAAGTGTCTTCAAAAACACCTAAACAGCATGTTGACCTACAATCAATTATGTAGCCACAGCCTCCAAAGTCTGTTTAATCCAAATCTTTCTGAAGTGCACATTACCTGTTCTGCTCCTCCTGCTTACAAAGACTCTTGGGCAGATCTTTAAAGCCAAGCTATCTGATACAACTAGAATACCTAGTGTAATCAAGTTCACAACCCCTGCATCTCTCCATGTCTTGCACAGAACACAACCTGCAAGATCATTGTTACCAAGAAAGGGAAAGAGGACAAATAAACTGATGCACAGCTCCAGCACTGCAAGAAACTCACCACAATAACATCCTGGGGAGTCTTTCAAGAGTGCAACTTTTTCTACAATCCTATGCCCCCTCCATCAGGATGTCAGCAAGTTGACCACTACATAGAGGACCCGTGTGATAACGGTGGAGCCATGGACCTAGGAAATCTGATACTCGGGCAAAGGCCCAACAGTGCTACAAAACAAGAGTTCTGACTTTGACTTCAACCTTCAGCCATGAAAGTTGCCTATTTGCACAACCCACCTCACTTGTACTGCTCTTTTGATGACCTGTGGAATTATAGATATGAAGGCAGGTCACTATCTTCTTGACTTAGAGGGCAAGCCACATTTACATCCCACAAGATCAAAGGATAACGGTGAAGAGTATGAGGAGCTATGTAAATTGCTCTCAATACCACTTCATGTTAAAGTTAACTCTTTGCATTCATCTAGTCCACTGGATGATAAACTTGAGTTTTCAGATGGTGTGGTGACCATCAGCTGTAGAACCAAATGCTGTGACAAGAGACACACTCAGTAGCAGTACCTCATGGATATTCTTCAGCCCAAGATGACATATGTGTACTTCAAGTGATGACGTTAACATACAAGCAGATGGTGACTCAACCACTAATGGATCACACCAACACTTACTGAGTCTAAAACTGGGCAGTGATCCGTGACAGGACTCATGAATACAGGCATTATTTTTTATTGGGATTGTGAAGAGGGTGAGGGTCAATTCATCCCATGCACAAACAATACTTTGTATCCTCCCATCTTGTATCATGGCTCAATAATGTTTATGTACCCTTATTCCGTTGTCCTTTATACCACATTACCTCTTGCCCCTTCAGGCCTATACATCTTAATCAAGACAGGTAGTGATTATTACCTGGGCACCACATCATCCTCGTTAATGCCTAGAGCCATCCAGCAACCACACCACATCAAATCAATGCCAATTAAAGTTGCTGACTTTGATATAATTAATGACATCAGGACACATGTACACCTTGTGGATCCTCTTGCTCTTGCTTGTAGTCCCAAATTTAATGTTGATGCCTTTAAGCATGAGGTACGTCAAGCATCTTCAAAAATTGCTGCATTCCATTCTACTGGTGTTAGTTATATTCAGTTTCTTTAACCCACTTATGATGCTAAAGGACATTTAAAATAAGCATGTACAAATTGGTGGGTTTTTTGTTCCTAATTTCAACTCCTGTTAGGTTAGTTGGTTACACATATATTTTCTACAATCACAGAAGGTTCTCTAAGCTTTCTGCAATTCAACCTTATTATATAAGAAAATTTAGACATAAATTTTCAACTCCCTTGGGTAAATACAACAGGGAACACTGGAAACTGGAATTATCTTCCAAAAAACTGGAATTATCTCTTTGGGAGAGCAGGCCTCTTGTAGTACAGGCTTTCCCTGCTAGGTAAGTGTTTTAGGAACCCATCAGTATGAGTGTACCAGCTAGTGTTATGGGAGGCTGTATATGGCTTCAGCGAATTTTGGTGGGGAGATTCTTTTAATAACCATTTTTAAATGAGCGTTTGCCCATTTCATGATGGGTGATTGATGTGTACTCCCTCCCACGCCTCACTGAGTGTTCAACGATTTTTGACCAAAAACGTCATGACTCTCATGTCCCACCCTACCTATTCAACCAATCTCACCCTGAGTGACTTTTGTTTCTCCAGATGAAAAAAAAAGTCCTCAAAGGGAAATGCTTTGCCAACATGGAAGAGGTGAAACAAAAACCGCAGAAGCACTAAAAGACATTAAAATTGACGAGTTCAAAAACTGTTTTGAGCAGTAGAAAAAGTGTTTTGATTGGCGTATTGTAGCAAATGAAGAGTACTTTGAAGGTGACCGAAGTTTAAACATGTAAGAATTTTTTATAAATAAATACCAGGTTTTTTGGGTCCCCCCTTGTACTAAGGATCGGGAATGCTACAGCATATGGTGAGAGTATGTTTACTTTTGTAAGCAACCTCTAAACTGTCTTCCACAGTAACTATACCATGTTGCATCCTCACCAACAATGAATGAGAGTTCCTATTGCTGCACATCCTCATCAGCATTTGATACTATCAATGTTTCAGATGTTGTCCATTCTAATAGGTGTGAAGGGACGTCTCATTATCTTAATTTGCATTTCCCGGGTGAAATAGGTAGAGCATCTTTTCATATGCTTTTTTTTTTTTTTACCATCTGTATATCTTCTTTGGCTAGGTGTCTATTAAGGTTTATGGCCTATTTTTTAACCTGGTTGTTTTGTTATAGTTGAATTTTAATAATTCTTTACATATTTTGGATAACAGTCCTTTATCAGCTATATCTTTCACAAATATTTTCTCCTATTTGTCTTTTCATTCTCTTGACAGTATCTTTCACAGAGTAAAATTTTTAATTTGAATGAAGTTCAGCTTATTAATTCCTTCTTTCATGGATTGCGACTTTGGTGTTGGTATCCAAAAAGTCACTGTGGAACCTATGGTCATCTAGATTTTCTTCTATGTTATCTTCTAGTAGTTTTTTAGCTTTGTGTTTCACATTTAGGTCTGTGATCAATTTTGACTTAATTTTTGTGACAGGAGTAAGGTCTATACCTAGATTGATCTTTTTGAATGTTGATGTCCAGTTGTTCTAGCACCACTCTGAATTGTTTTTCAGACCAAAATGTTTGCTAGCTGTTCATCAAGTTGCTCCTGATAAAGCTTTGTATTATTTCATAAAGCATATGTAAATGATGAACTACAGAAAAGATAAAACAGCACAAGACCTTATCATTCATTCAAGGTGTTAAAAGATAATCTTCATTTATTCAAGAAATTGATGAATGCTGAGCAACTATATGCTAGACACTTGTATCCCTAGGCCACATGCTATGGATATAAGACTGAGCCAAAGTGAAATAATGTCATCTTCATGGAGCTTACTGTATGGTAAGTGTATAGTGTGTTTTTATGGGGGTAGGGGTGGATCCCAAAACTATATAATTATAAAATGTGAAGGATTCTATAAAAGAAAATTGTGACAGGAAGACCTTTTCCAAGCATATAGACTGGGAGAATCAGGAAAGCTTTCTGCCAGAGATATTTTCTTTTATTTATTTATTTATTTATTTATTTTTTGAGTCAAGACTTCACTATATCACCCAAACTAAAGTGCAGTGGTATGATCACAGATCACTGCAGCCTTGACCTCTTGGGCTCAGGCAATTCCGCCATCTTACTCTCCCAAGTAGCTGTAACTACAGGTGCATGCCACCATGCCCAGCTAATTTTATTTTATTTTATTTTTATTTTTTGGTGGAGATGAGGTCTCACTATGTCACTTAGGCTGATCTTGAACTCCTGGGCTCAAGCAATCCTCCTGCCTCAGCCTTCCAAAGTGCTGGGATTACAGATGTGAACCACTGAGCCCAGCCTCTGAGGAAGAGATGTAAGAGCTGAAACTCAAAGTATGCAGATGAGCTAATTAGGTTTAGATGTGTGGTGAGCAAGGCAGTAGTAAAGAAAAGCAATACTAGGTAGAGGGAACAGAGTGAAAAAATACCTTAAGTTAAGATTGAGCATAGCACAGTCTAGAATATAAAATAATTATCTATAACAGCTATCTATATTTCCCCACCTCAATTTTTCTCTAAGCACCTTTCAGTCTAGTTCCCATCTCCATCACTCCACCCAAACTGTTCTTTTTAAGGTCAGTAATGACCACTATGTTGTAAATCTAACTTCTCCAGCATCTCATTCTACCTCTCAATGGCATTCAAACTGCTAACCAACCCCTCTCCCTCTGGAAAGAGCTGATAACAATCTCTTCTCTTGGTTCATTTTCTCAAGCTTCCTTGTTGGCTCTTCTTCTGATTAACTTCTTAATTTTGGAGTCCTATGGTTTGATCCTGGCCCTTTGTACTTCTCTAACTATGACTTTAAGAGATGCCATCCAATCCTATAATCATAACTGCACTTGTATTGAAACACAAATACATTCCTTTCTATTGAGAATGCAGACTCACATATAATTGCCTTCTAGACATCTTCACTTGAATACCAAATGGTATTCAAAGCCCAAGTGGGAAAAAAACGATTCCTATCACTTCAAATTTGGTTATCTTCCAGGCACTTCATCTCAATAAGCACAGTACTTACCCCTCATTCTTCTCTTCCCTTTACTTCCATATAAATATATTAGCAAGTTTCTATCTCCAAAATATGTCCCGTAATCATTCCCTTCACTCCAACTTTACTGCTACCACTCTCATCCAACTAATCTAGCCCAGACAAGTTCATATGTTCCTAAACTAGTCTCCCTGTTGCCAGTCTTTTCCTCTTAAATCCAATTCCATATGGCAAACAGAAGGTTTCTTTTAAAATGCAATTCAGATCACCAAATATCCTTATTAAGATGCTTCAGTGACTATTCCTTTCACTTAGAATAAAATTCAAATTCCTTACCTGGTCTACAAACTTTTCATAGCCTGGTTCAAGCTTACTTCTTCCACACTTTTTTTTTTAACCTGTAATATGTAGAAAAATGCCTCTTTCTCTTAAAAATATCCACTCTGGAAACTGTGGGTATGTTACCTTACATGGTTAAGAAGAATTGAGGTTGCAGATGAAATCAAGGTTGGTAATCAATTGGCCTTAAAATGAGGAGAGTATCCTGGATTCTCTGGCTGGTTCAGTGTAATCAGAAAGGTTCCTAAAAGTGGAATAGGGAAGCAGAAGAGTCAGAGTCAGAAAACAAGTTGTAATGATAGAAGCAAGGTCATCAGAGTTACGTGATGTGAGAAAGACTCAACCCACCTTGCTGGCTTTGTAGATGGAGGTAAAGGGTGATGAGCCAACATGCACAGGCAGGGCCTCTAGAAGTTGGAAAGGGCAAGGGGATATATTCTCCCCTAAAGCCACCAGAAAGAAACACAGCCCTATTGACAACTTGATTTTAGCCCTGCGAGACTCATCTTAGACCTCTGACTTCCAGACTGTAGGAAAGTACATTTGTGTTGTTTTAACCCACAAATTAAGTTTTTAGTAACTTGTTATAGCAACAACCAAAAACTAATACTAGGACCAGCCATATTGGTCTATACTGTGAACCAATTTCTGCCTCAGAGCTTTTATTTTGTTTTTACTGTTACCTGGAATGTTCTGTTCTCATGTATTAACATGGCTTACCTAGTTCATTCTTGTTATTCTAAGCTTGGTTTCACAGAGAGGTCTTCTTTGACTACCCAGTTTAAAGTAGCTTGCCATCACTTTCTTTCACACTACGTTTTATTTTCCTCATAGCACTTTTACCATGTGAAATCATCTTGAACATCTATGGGTATGGTTGTTTGTAGCCTAACATCCTACTCTAGAATATAATTTCCACGAGAATGAGATCCTTGACTTTGTTCACCACTGTATACATCTTCAGTGCTTGGCATAACCTGCATACTCAATACATTAATGTTGGCCACTGAATGAATGAAACCCATTGCAGGTAAAGCACACAGAGATAGGGAGAGGGGCATGCAAAGAGGTTAGAGAAGCAGATAGGGGAAGATCATGTGTTATCTTGTTATCTTATTATCTTAAGAACTTTGAGATTTATCCTAAGATCATTGATAAGCCATGGAAAAACTATAGGCAGGAGAGTAATGTATTCATATTTCTGATTTTTAAAAATTAGTTGGAGACAGGAAGGAGAGGGTGTGGATGGTGTATATGGATGCCAGGAAGTTAGGAAACATGCTGGTGGGTAATCAAGGCAAAAAAAAATGTTGATAAACTTGGACTAGGGTAGTAGTAGTGAAAAAAGCTAATGTATAAGAGAGATAATTTGGAATTCAAATCAACAGGACTAGGTTGCAGATTGAGATATAAAGGGTTCAGATGAGTAGATATCCATAATAACTTCCACATATATAACCCAAACAACTTAGAAGATTATGATGGCAATTTCTAAAATGGGAGAAATTAAGAAGGACAAGTCAGAGAGTGTACTCCTAGGGAAAGACAGGGAGTTCAGTTTTGGCTTTGTTAAATTTGAGTTCGCTTTAAGACATAAAAGAAGAGATATCATGTAAACAGTTAGATTTTCAGCCCAGAACTCAGCTTAGAAGCAGTGGTGTTAAATAATGTGTTTTGAAGATAAAATCATGAAAGTCATGGATTGGATGAATTATCTGGGAAGAGAGCATAAAGAGAGAAGGTGGGGCCAGGCAACAAAGCTCAAGCCTGTCATCCCAGCATTTTGGGAGGCTGAGGTGAGGGGACTGCCTGCACCTACAGGTTCAAGAACAGCCTGGGCAACTTGGTGAGATCTCGTCTCTACAATAAATCAAAAAATTAGCTGGGCGTGGTAGCGCATACCTGTAGTTCTGACTACTTGAAAGGCTGAGGCGGACGGATTTCCTGAGCCCAGCAGAGCAACACTGGGGTGGCTGTGAGCGTGCCATTGCACTCCAGCCTAGGCGACAGAGTAAGACTCCGACTCAAAAAAAAAAAAAAAAAGAGAGAGAGACAGAGAGGAGGATCAGGACACTGCAAGCTCTCCTGCATTGAGGGGTCTTAATCTTCCTCCCTGCAACCTAGCAAGCTGTCCATCATCCTGAAGGAAAGCTGAGATGCCGATTTGTACTTTGAGATTTTGCTCAGCACATGGGTAGAATTTCTTCTCTTTTCTACTATCCTCTGGACATTTAGGTAGAGAAGAAGCCAGAAAAGACTAAAAAATAGTAGTAAAGGAGGTTGAAGAAAAATGGGATAATTAAATTTCATAGAACTATAACATCTCCAAAAAATTAACAGATTAAAAAATGACTTTTGTGGGATAAGTGACTCCTCCCTTATCAGAGCATTATGAAACCAATGACTGAATATTAGCCTTTCATTCCTAAATTCTTATGCTGCAAGAAAGTATAGGGAGTATCATATATTTCATGGAAACATGACTCTTTTTTTTTGAGTTGGAGTCTTACTCCGTCTCCCAGGTTGGAATGCAGTGGCACACTCGTGGCCACTCCAGTGCCGACCTGCTGGACTCTGGCAATCCTTCCGCCTCAGCCTTCCAAGCAGTCAGAACTACAGGCGTATGCTACCATACTCGGCTCATTTTTTATTTATTGTAGAGACGAGGTTTCGCCAAGTTGCTCGGGCTGATCTTGAACCTGTGGGCTCAGACAATCCGCTCGCCTCGGCCTCCCAAAGTGCTGGGATTACAGGCTGAGCCACCAAGCCTAGCCAGAAACATAACTCTTGATGCAACTGCATAAAGTTTTCCTATGACAATATTATCGAAATGATGATTCCTCAGACAACCCTCACCTCTAGGTGTGCGTTACAAGGCAGCAGCCAAATTCCAGCACCCTGACTTGTTTCACTGTGGTGGTCAGCTCGCTCCTTCTAAACCTCCTAATCTAGAGGATCTCAAAGTGGGGGTCCTGAGGTTCCCAAGACCCTCCCAGGCAGTCTGCCAAGCCACAGTTATTTTCATGATAACGCCAAGATGTCATTTATCTTTTTCACTCTCATTCTCTCTGGGGTGTACAGTAAAGTTTTCCAGAGGCTATAACACATGTGATATCACAAAAACCAAACACTGAGATAGGAGAATGCATTAAAGAGATTGGTAAGAATGTAATACAACGCCACTCTTCTGTTGTGTAAAACAGGGTTTTTTTTCTTTTCATAAAAAGGCTACCATGTAAGGGGTTCATCACGGTTTTAAATAAATTGCTATTTTTAGCTTTCTCCATTTTAATTTCTAAGAGTAAATACTGGGAGATAAAACCCATAAGAATAGTTCTTTGAGGTCCTCAGTCATTTTTAAGAGTGTAAAGAAGTCATGAGACCAACGTTTGCAATGCACTGTCCTCAAAAGCTACAAGAAGAGCTCTGAAAACCACACCAACGAAGAGCACATTCCCCTTCCCTAGTATGCAAGGTCATTCCCTCCCTACAGACAGGAAGCCCATGTGTTCTAGGACTTTGGGATTTTTTTCCCCAATTTCCAGATGGAGACTCCCCTGCCTCCGCACCGATGCCAAATCTTGCTGGAAAACCTCAGTCGCCTCGTGCCCGGTCTGCCTCTCCACGCCTCAGGCCGACTTAGACCCTGGGCAGCCAGCCTCCACCAACTCTAAATTTCTGGACACGATTCCCAGTCATTTTGGCGAGAGGGGCCTGGGTATCCGTTCACACTCTTGGAAGGATTGGTACAGACAGTAAAGAAAACAGTGAGCCGGGCTCGGTGGCTCAGCCTGTAATCCCGCGCTTTGGGAGGCTGAGGTGAGTGGATTTGCCTGAGCCCGCGGGTTCGAGACGTCATCTCTACAATAAATCAAAAAATTAGCCGGGTGTGGTAGCGCGCGCCTGTAGTTCCGGCTACTTGGAAGGTTGAGGCTGAAGGATCGCCGGAGCCCAGCAGGTCGAGGCTGCGGTGGCCGGGAGCGGCCACTGCACTCCAATCTGGGCGACAGAGTGAGACTCCAACAAAAAAAAAGAAAACAGTGGAGTGGTACAGCAGGCAGCGGGGTTAGGAGGCCCGGATAGTCAGGTCCAAGCGCTGGTGCTGAGTGACCGCCGGCCTAGGCTCACCTGCAGACCCCGCCCAGGGTTCGTCCGCACTCTCCCGCAGTCGGATCCAGGCCCGCCACCGACGGATCCGCCTGCCCGTTCAGGTCACAGGGATCAGGGTTACCCGAATAGGGCTGTTTTTGTCCATGGCCATCTGTGCAACTGCAGAAGGACTTGTCCACACCGCACGGCCTCTCCCTAGGCTGTCCTTAGACTTGGCTTTCTTGAAATCTTGAAGGCATATGCGGACCCACTGGGTTCAGAAGTTTCGTAGCTCTGGCAGCCTGTTTGCTTCCTCTTCGCATTAGAGCGGGCAGTAAAGTCCGTGGCAAGGATCTTCAAAGCCTCATCGTCCTGGTCATCGTGGTGACGCGCCGACCCACAGCTACGCACCAGGCGTCGAGGACCAGCCCAGCCAGTAGGGAGGGTGATAGGCTTCTGAGTCTGCGCATAGAGGCAACGCAGGTCCCACCTCCCACCGCCCCGCCCAGAATGCCTGCAAGTGCGGCTGCGCAGAGATCTGGGGCGTGGCGTTTTCAGGTGGGGGAGGGGCAACCTCGAATGGGGGCGGGCTCAGGCAGTTGGGTCCTGTGCCGCACTGATAAGGTTTGATCATTAGCTACCAGGAGTATATTTTTGTTTTGTTTCTGCTATAGGAAGGTGAAAGTGTGTTTTAAGAATTAGAAACAAATACTGTAAAGAGCTGAGCGTGACATGTATGTGTAACAATAGTTTGAAAGAGAATAGAGTCAGACTATCCACTATCCTGCCTACGGGACCCAGGAAGGAGACCACGTGTGGAGGAGCGGACTGTCAGTGCTGTACTTAGGTCGGCCTGTGCTGAGCAAGCCCTCGGAATTGCCTTAGGGCAGCAGGTGGCCACTATTTCTCAGCATCTGAGTGAGCTCCGCACCTTCTCCCGTCCTGAGATGCCAAAAAGTAGCCTGTGACTCAGCAGAAAATATTCCTATCTGCACTTAGGGACTTTTCTCAAAGTTTGGACCATCGTGGGTGGAACAGCAGCCCTTTTCACGGCGCTCTGGACACCAGAGTGGCAGTGTGAAACAGAAAACCTCTGAAGTCGGGGCATGGGAGAGAATTAAAGGATTCAGTTCAAGATTTACACATCATCTCCATCCCAAGCCCAAGGTAGAACAGTAGTAGTAAATCTCCCTCCACTGCAGGGAAATGGGTCTGAGTCCAGAGGATCCTGCACCTGAGGATTCGATGGCAAGTCAAGGAAAGACCTGTAGGAACTAGTCAGGGCAGACTGAGCAGTTGGCACTGGGAACTTGAGTTTAAAAGGCAATGAAAACCTTTAATAACTCTCAGAGCGCAAAGTGCTCTGTCTCACAGACTCCAAAACACTCTGCAAAAATCAACCTTTTCATCTCCACACTTGACATTATCTAATAGATATTTTCTATACATCTATGGACTGTCTAATTAAAAAGGAAGTCCTTCTTGCAACTTGACTTTCTAATGTTCAGTCTAGATTGCCTAACTACTGTCATTTTTTAAAATATAAGTTTTCATACCAAAGTAGGATAATCATAGCAAACCCACACTAACTGAATTCAAATGAACGGTTAGCAAATGAACACATTATAGTGCTGAACTTTCTATTGTTACATCTAATAATTTTGTGTAAACAGGGCTATTTGACAGATGTCCCATGACTTATGTTGGGGTTTCATCCAGATAAACCCATTGTAAATTGAAAATCGTGTAAGCCAAAAAGTGCAGACATGACTGCATTGTAAGTGGGAGAACGTATTGAATGTGTGTTGCTTTCGCATCATTGTAAAGTTGAAAAATTGTAAGTTGAGCCATTATAAGTCAAGGATGGCCTGTACATTAAAATATGTTCAATACTGGCTCCCCAGAGTGACATTTAAATTTGTGGATATTCACATTTTCATGTACCCATGATGCCCACTTGTAGAGCTAATCAGTGCTAAGTATCTCACATTAAACAAAATGTTAACCATATCAAACAATAACCTTCCCATTGAAAAAGCAAATCCTAGTAAAAAACTCCAGGATCAGCTAATGAAAAGCATGTGCGTGTGTGTGTGTGTGTTTAAGATCAAGCCACAGTACAATACACCTAGTTTTAATGCACAAGAAATATGCAGAAAATAGCAGAAGAATCTCTGTAGTACATTCCAGATTGTCATAAAAAGCATTTGGCAACTCTTAGAAAAATAGCATCCTGGCAACTTTTCAGTAAGTTTGGAGACTCAAAAGTTACCAGTCTCCATGCCTATCAATAATTGTGTGAAAGCTGGGCTCAGTGGCTCAGCCTGTAATCCCGTGCCTTTGGGAGGCTGAGGAAAGTGGATTGCCTGAGCCCGCGGGTTCGAGACCCGCCTGGGCAGTGAGACCTCATCTCTAAAATAAATAAATAAATAAATCAGCCGGGCGTGGTAGCACATGCCTGTAATTCCGGCTGCTTGGAAGGTTGAGGCGGAAGGATCGCTGGAGCCCAGCAGGTTGAGGCTGAGGTGGCCGGGAGCGACCACTGCACTCCAGTCTGGGCGACAGAGTGAGACTCCAACTCAAAAAAAAAAATTGTGTGAAGTCAGATTGTGTGTTATGGTCAGTCTTGTTCAACTTTTTCTTGCAGTTGTTGTTAAGAAGGCAATAAGGATTTAGAAAGCTGTGTCATAATACATATTTTGACATCTAGGGGACTTTTTTTTACCTTACCAGATTACAAACATTTCAGTCATCATTGAAAATGACACAGCAATTGTGGAATGTGGACAGATGACTGTGTTCTCAAAAGCACAGAAGTTGGAAGAACAGGCAATTTATCATACACTACTTTACAGAGTCAGCATCACACTGGGGACTGACAGTGAGCCCTGAGGAGCCTGAGATTAAATACCAGTTTACACAAGGGAAATATTGTACCAAGTCAGGGGTGCAATCGAGGTTTCTTAGAAAATGAGAACTAGCCGGGCTCGGTGGCTCAGCCTGTAATCCCGCGCCTTTGGGAGGCTGGGGTGAGTGGATTGCCTGAGCCCGCGGGTTCGAGACCCGCCTGGGCAGCGAGACCTCATCTCTACAATAAATCAAAAAAATCAGACGGGCATGGTAGCGCATGCCTGTAATTCCGGCTACTTGGAAGGCTGAGGTGGAAGGATCGCCGGAGCCCAGCAGGTCGAGGCGCCGTGGCCGGAAGCGGCCACTGCACTCCAGTTTGGGCGACCGAGTGAGACTCCAACTCAAAAAAAAAAAAAAAAAGAAAATGAGAACTGTCACTGGGTCCTGCCTCCTAGGTTAAACCTGATCCTGCAATGATCGATGCAGAAGGAGATAACTGAATTGGAAGGGAACGAGAAAGGTGAAAAAGACACACACCAAAAAAGAAAGCAGCATTCTTGTTATTCAGAGATGGACAAATTGACAAAATTGATGGTCACATGGCTTCACGGTAGAGACTCAGAGTAAGTGGCATGATGGCTAAGTATCAGGACTCAAAAGCCAAATTGTCTCGGTTGATACTGATCTGCTCACCTCCCAGCTTTATAAATTAGGCACATTAATTTCAACCTGTTTAATAAGTATGATAATAATAGTATCATGAGGACTAAATAAGGAGAGGCACATAAAGCACTTAGCACAGTGCCTGGTACATAGTCTATGTGCAAAAATTCTTTAGCATGTAGTGGCAAAACAAGGCCATCAGGAGTGAAGTTCTTGGCTTAAGCCATCTAGAAGTATTGAACTATGCTCATTTCAGCCTCATGATGGGCCAGATGTGAAAGGAACATAGTTGACATATAGACTGCTGTTATAATGGAAGGAGAAGTGACATGATCACACAGAGATGAGCATTAGTAACTGGTAGAGGATTCATTGAAACACAGACTCAAACACAAGTCCTAGTGTTTGGTTGTCAGAGGTTATTTGGACTCCAAGGAAAGAAAAGTTAGCTGTCCGTGATTTTCTCAACCTTGCCCACAAACTCGTGACACAGAACATACAGCCTAGGACAGCATCAAGAGACCTGAACTCTCTCAGCTCCATGCCATTTCCATGCTCATTTGATTTTAGGAGTGTCATTTAACCTTTCTTCTTCATTAGCTGATAACTGAAGATAATATAATTTTGACTACTTGCTTAATACATTTTGCTAAGACTATAGAGATAATGATACTAAAGTATTGGGGGGGACAGATTTAGGAGATATGGGATTAGAACTATAATTCTAAGGTGTATTAAGAGGTCAATAAATGGTTATTGAATTAAACTGAATGATTTACTCTGGGAATCAATTTATGCATAAACACAAGTGTGATCCAGAGCTGCAGATTTAGAAGTACATTCCTTGGGCTCCAGTCTGAGTTCTGACACTAACTAGTTTGTGAATTTAAACAAGTGAGTTAGCCCTTCTTCTCTATAGTTTGTTTTCCACCTGAAGAACACATGATACATCCCAACTCACAGTGTTATTGTGAAAGTCAAATCTACGTGTTTGACTTGTGTTTAGTTGATGTTTTAGAGGTAAAACATTCAAATATCAATAATTTGTATCCATAGAATATTAATAAGAATAGTTGCTCTTTTTTTGCTCTTTATTTGGAGCTCATTTTTCTCCCCATGGGAATATTTTATGCTTCCCCCTCTACCAACTTTTTATGTCTTTAAACGTAGTTCCTTATCACAACCAGCCATATAAACTCATTCCTTTCACATCAAATGCAACTCTGCTTTCTTCTGAGAACATCTAGTTTTAAAAAGAGAATGAAGAGCATGACAGTAACTATAATAGGCTAGTGCTATACCACCCTGGCATAAAAAGCAATTCAACCAATTCAGCATGATTGATGATAGAGTCTCTTAATTTAGCTGTGCAGAGAGAGATTGCAACGACTCGGTTGTCTGTCATTGTCTTCAAAGAAGAGCCTTTTTTTTTTTACAAGAGCTATCATGTCCATTATTGTAATTGATAATGTGGTCTACTGCTAAGGTTTAGTGTCCTTATTTTTACAAGGAGAGATGTTCACCCAGACTAGAAAGCAGGCATTTAATAATTTTTTTGCAGCTGCTTATTGAAATAACATGATTTAAACATACTTACATTTATATCATTTGTAGGACATAGTACTCTATAGATATTAATTGCTGAAGGTTTTATTTCAAGGAAAAAAATACTTTATTTCTCCCTTTGTTAGTGAAACTACTTTTACGTAGCTTTCAATCTTACTGCAGAGAGAAAATTTAAAGTTTATTTAAAATCTTTCCAAATCATTTCTTAGAATTATTTCAATTTTTAAAATTCCGAATAAGGAAACACCAGTATTTCCTTCTAAGTTTTTACTTGCATGCAGTTTGAACTGTTTTCTCAAATGTGAAGCATATCAAGATACAGAGGATGAAATGAATTTGAGATGAGTATCAAGAAACTTCTAGGGAGAAGTTGGGCTCATTATTTCTCACTGCAATGTTCTCTCTCAATCCAGACCAATAATTTTCTCTGTATATTTTAGCAAACTTTCATGAATGATGCAAAGCATAGCATGGATTATAGTCTGAAAGAAATTTCGACTGGAAGCTGTGGCTCACACCTGTAGTCCCAGCACTTTGGGAGGCTGAGGCAGGAGGATCCCTTGAGGCTGGAAGCTCGAGATTAGCCTGGTCAACAAAGCGAGACTTTGACTCTACAAAGATTAGGCGAATTAGCTGGGTGTGGTGGTGCACACCTCTAGTCCCTGCTACTTGGGAGGCTGAGGCAGCCCCTTATCCATTTTTAAATCAGTTTTAGATTTCACTGCATTTGCTTTTGAGGGCTTGGCCATGAATTAATTGCCTAGGATGATGTCCCCTGTGTTGTCTTCTAAAATTCTTAGTTTGAAGTTTCACATTTAAGTTCCTGATTGATACGGATTAATTTTTATATATGGTGATAGGTAAGGGTCCGGTTTCATTCTTCTGCATGTAGTTAGCCAGTTGATAACTTCCTCTTATCCATGAAATTGTATGCTTCTAATTTCTTTCTCTTGCCTGATTTCTCTGGCTAGGACTTCCAGTACTATGGTAAAGAGGAGGGGTGAGAGTGAGCATCCTTGTCTTGTTCCAGTTCTTAGGGGAAATGCTTTCAGCATCTGTCCATTAAGCATGCTGTTGGCTGCAGGTTTGTCATGGATGGCTCTTATTGTTTAGAGGAATATATCCTTGATGCCTACGTGTTTGAGGGTTTTTATCATGAAGAGATGTTGTATTTTATCAAATGTTATTTTCTGAATCTAATGAGATAATCATATGGTTCTTGGTTTTACACCTGTTTATGTGATGGATTATGTTTATTAATTTATATATGTTGAATCAGCCTTGCATACTAGTAATGAAGCCCACTTGGTTTGATGGATAATTCTTGAAATGTGCTTTTGGATGTGATGTGCTAAAGAAAAATTGGCCTGAGTTTTCTTTCTGTTGGTTCTTTGTTGTTTTTGGATATCAGGATGATACTGACCTCATAGAATGAACTAGGGAGAATTCCTTCCTTTTTGATTGCCTGGAATACTTTCAAAAGGATTGATATCAGCTCTTCCTTGTATGCCTTATAGAATTCAGCTGAGAAATCATCTGGCCCAGGGCTTTTTTTTTTTTGTTGTTGGGAGGAGGTTTCTTTTTTTTTGAGTTGGAGTCTCACTCAGTTGCCCACACTGGAGTACAGTGGCCACTCCCGGCCACCACAGCCTCGACCTGCTGGGCTCCGGTGATCCTTCCGCCTCAGCCTTCAAAGTAGCTGGAACTACAGGTGCGCACTACCATGCCCAGCTAATTTTTTTGATTTATTGTAGAGATGAGGTCTCACCAAGTTGCCCAGGTGGGTCTCAAACCCGCGGGCTCAGGCAATTCACTCACCTCAGCCTCCCAAAGCGCAGGATTACAGGCTGAGCCACCAAGCCCGGCCAGAGAGGAGGTTTCTTAATACTGACTTGATGACTTGTATTATTATTGGTCTGTTTAGGGTTTCAATTTCTTCCTGTTTCAATCTTAAGAGGTTATCTGACATGAGGAATTTAATTTCCTCTAGACTTTCTAACTTACTCACATACAGATGTTCATACATTTATATCATTTATAGGACATAGTACTCTATAGAGATTAATTACTGAAGGTTTTATTTCAAGGATAAAAAATATTTTCTCTCTTTGTTAGTGAAACCATTTTTGTGTAGCTTTAAATCTTACTGCAGAGAGAAAGTTTAAAGTTTATTTGAAATCTAATTATTTCAAATCATTATTTGAAATATTCCAAAATTCCAAAATTATTCCAAATCATTTCTTAGAATTGTTTGGATTTTTGAAATTCCAAATAAGGAAACACCAGTATTTCCTTTTTAGTTTTTATTTGCATGTGGTTTGAGCTGTTTGTGAAGCATACAAATGTGAAGCATATCAAGATACAGAGGAGGAAATGAATTTGAGATGAGTATCAAGAAACTTCTAGGGAGAAGTTGGGCTCATTATTTCTCACTACATTGTAATCTTTTGTATTTCTTCAGGGCCAATTGTAGCATAGTCTTTTTTGTTTCTAATTGTATTTATTAAAATTTTCTCTATCTTTTTCTTTGCCAATCTGGCAAGGTGTCTGTCAATTTTACTTGTTCTTTCAAAGAGTCAACTTTTTGTCTCAAACTTTTGCTTAATTCTTTTTTTTTGTCTCTATTTCATTTAGTTGTGACTTTATTTTGATGATTTCTACTTTTCTACTAATTCTGGGGTTGCGTTTCTCTTGTCTTTCTAGCTCCCTTACATGTGATGTCAGACTATGTACTTGAGATCTCTCTATTTTCTTGATATGAGTGTGATATATCTCCATCTTAGCACCAATTTTATGATATCCTAGAAGTTTGAGCATGTTGTGTCTTTGTCTAAGAATCTTTTTATTTCTGTGTTAACCCAAAAGCCATTCAGAAGCATATTGCTTAGTTTCTTTTTGCTCGTGTGATTTTGGGGGAGGGTTCCTGATGGTGATGATATTTATTTTCATTTCTCTGTGATCTGAGAAGAATCTTGGTTTGATTTCAACCTTTTGAAATTTGTTCACATTGATTTGCATCTGAGTATGTAGTTGATCTTGGAGTATGTGCCATGTGCTGATGAGAAGAAGGTATATTATGTGGTTGTTGGGTGAAGTGTTCTGTAGATGTCTATTAGATCCAATTGGTTGAGTGTTGTGTTAAATTTCTGGATTTCCTTTTTAGTTTTTTGCCTCAATGATCTGTCTAAGGCCATCATCAGGGTGTTAAAGTCTCCAACTATAATTGTATAGTTGCCTATGTCCTTTCTTAGTTTAATTAGAAATTGTTTTATAAATCTGAGTGCTCCTATTCTGGGTGCATATATATTCAGAATAGATATTTCTTGCTGGTGTAGAGCCTTTTATCATTATGTAGTATCCTTTACTGCCCTTTTGAACTTTTATTAGTTTAAAGTCTGTTTTGGTTGGATGATCTTTCTCCAGCTCTCTTCCTTGAGCCTATGGGTGTCATTTGTAGTGAGATGGGTTTCCTGAAGGCACCATAAGGAGGGATCAAGTTTCTTTATCCAATTTGCCACTCAATGCTTTTTGAGTGAGATGTTCAGTGCAGGCTGGGGGCAGTGGCTCATGTCTATAATCCCAGCACTTTGGGAGGCTCAGGTGAGAGAACTGCCTGAGCCCAGGTGTTCAAGACCAGCCTGGGCAACTTGTCAAGACCTCACTCTAAAAAAAAAAAGATGTTCAGACCATTCACTTTTAAGTTAATTATTGATTTGTGGAGGATTGTTCCCGTCATATTGCTATTAAAAGACTGCTTTGTGGTTGATTTGTCTAGTCTATAAACTCTGCTTATCTATGTTTTTGCAATGGGTAGAATTGTTCTTTTGTTACTATGCTTAGAAGTTTCTTAAGCTGGCCTGGAGGTGGCATATCCCCATTGTGTTGAATGTCTGGAAAGGATTTTAATTCTTCATTAATGAAGCATAGCTTGGCAAGGTAGAAAATTCTTGGTTGGAATTGCTTTTCTTTATGAGTATTAAAGATGGGACCCCAGTCCCTTTTGACTTGTAGAGTTTCTGCTGAGATGTTTGCTACAATTCTGATGGATCTTCCTCAGTAGCTGGTCTGTTTCTTCTCTCTAGCTGCCTTTAGGATTTTTTCTTTCATGCTCCTCCTGGCAAGACAGATTATTAAGTCCCTTGGGGATGGTCTTCTCACAGGAGTTCTCTGAATCAGAGAACTCACAGGAGTTCTTTGAATCTCTTGCATTTGCATTTACATGGTTGCCTCTCTTGAGAGATAATGGAAGTTTTCTTGGATGACATCTTTGAAGGTTTGTTCTGAGGTATTCTGTTTCCCCCTCTCTCTCAGGGATGTCAATCAACTGTAGATTTTGTCTCTTTTCATAATCCTAAAACTCCTGTAGGCTTTTGCTCATGCTCCTAAGTCTTTTCTCCTTGTTTTTGTCAGACTGGGTTAGTTCAGTAATTTTATCCTCAAGTACTGAGATTCTTTCCTCTGGTCGATTCTGCTGTTAAGACTTCTTGTTGTGTTTTAAAATTCCAGTACAGAATTCTTCATTTCAACAAGTTCCATTTGGTTCTTTCTTAGAATGGTCAGGTCAGCTTTCATTTCCCATACTGTTTTTATGACCTAGATGATTTGTGTGTCCACTTTCTTTGATTCTTGTTGAATGTCTTTGCCATCCATAGATGAATGCCATCCATTCAGATGAATTTTATGTCTGTCATCAGTGACAGGTCATTCTAGATTAATTACATTGTTTGGGATCTGGGAAGCCCCTTTGTTGGTGTCAGCTCATTAAGACGTTGGGGATTGCTGATGTCTTTTTCTCTAGTTCTCCTCATTAGTGAAGGTATACTCTTGTTTGTTTGTTTGTTCTGTCATTTAAAAAAAATTAGATAATATTGCTATGATTGGGGTGGCAGTTTGTGTGTGTGTTTATGTGTTTTTGTTTGTTTTACCTGAACTTTCCTCTGGTTTGCCTCTGAGTGAGGCAGTGGTGTCAGGTAGGTTAGTGAAATGGGGAATACCATCTGGCACTGCTTTACTAGTGCCATCTGGCAGGGATAGGGCCAGTCCTTTCCTCTAGCCCAGGTACTAGGGGCCCTGGTTGGAGCTCTGGTGGCCCCATCCCCAGCCTGCATGGCATATTAGCAGGGTTGGCATGCAGCCAGGAGGTGTCCTGTGGCTATACTCTGGCTCAGTTACTCTTCGGGACATGGAGTAGCCTCCTCCTGTCTAGGTGGGAATGCTCCTTTCACCCAGGGTAGAAAGGAAGCAGTCTTTCTGTAGCATTGTTATTTCTCCCTCAGTCTGCAGGTAGTGGGGTCACCACCACCACTGTGTTGCACAGAGGCACCCTGCCTCCTAGTTCCTGCCCTGCTCCATGGGAGGGGCTATCACAATGATATCAGCCCTCTGAGGGCTATCCTTGTTTGCAGTCCTGACCCGGGGTCCCAGTGGGTGCCGGTGCCAGAGAAATGTCCCTGAAGCAGGCATGTTGCCCCTACTAGGTGATGGAGAGGAAGGGAGTGGAGCACCCACATTGCACATACCACCCCCACAAGCTGTTTCCCACTGAGCCCCTCTGTGGAGGGTGTTGGCAGCCACGTCACTGGGGTTGCCAGGGAACTGGGGTTCCTTGGGTTCCACATGGGTCTTGCTGGTACTTTTGTTTCCATTAAGGGCAGCCCTCTGTGCCCTGGTGGTGTGGGAGGGGTGTAGAGGGAGGCTGTCTTTTTCTTGGCTGTCTCTCCCAAGGCTGTCTCTTCCTTGCTGGGATGGCAGAGGCTTGGTGAGGTGTGTTGCTTACACTCACCCTTTCTTTTTTCAAAAGTGCCCTTCCTGATTTCATGACAGGACCATGTCTAGGGGTGACCAGGGTTTGGAAATGTCCATCCTCTGCATCCCCAGGTTATCAGCTGATGGACCTCAGTTTGGATATTCAGACAGACCTGCAAAACCTCCATATAGATTTCTTTGCTGAGAGCTGCAATTGTGTTATGTCTTTAGTTGACCTTCTTTGTCCACCCCCTTATTATTGTTTTAATACAACATAGTCCCTAAATAGAAGCCAACTAATTTAATTGCTATTCAACTAGGAAACAGCAGTTTGTTCCAGTGCTGAACTTACCAACTGATGGTACTATACTGTTATAGCCGGATTGTGAGAAAGGAGATGCTAACACAGAGAGAGGATCAAATTATGAGTCCTTTATTTAGCCAGCGATCAATTGCAGACTAGTGTCCAAAGAACTCTCAACCCTGAACAGAGTAAGTAGAGAATATATAAAGGCAGAAATTGCATAAGCTGTACAGTTTGATTTATATTTCTTGGCAAAACATTTGATTGTAAAGGGGTACAAATAGTTACAGGATTTGCATAACTAGGGAGTTTACAAGCACCAAGGGGAACAAGAATGTGGGTGTGCAGTGTGATAACAGGAAGGTTACATAAGGGGGTCATTTCTAGATTAAGATGGAAAATCTGTTACAAAATGGAGTTACTTATGTCAAGCATGCTATTATAGACTATTATAGGTTTTGCAGATAGATATTTCAATACTTACTTTTTAGTAGAGTTAAATAATGGGGATAGTTCAGTGGTTATTTTGATTTTATGTAAGTTTCATTCTGGGTACTGACACATAGCTATGAGGTCCATATAAACTCATGACTCAAGGACTCGCAAAACAGCCTTGTCTAGAATTTAGATATGAACATGTCTGATGATTCTAGATAATATTAGGAAGATGACAATAGAACCTTTAAAACTGGAGCTCATAGTGGTTGGGAGTTTTTTTATTCGAAAAAATTAACTTAATGGGTCTATACTTATGCTCACTCACTGAGGACATACTTAATATCTTTACTCATCTCTGCATTTATACATACACATACATGTAGGAGTGGATACTGTGATTCCCCTTCCTCCATGATTCTTGCTTGCCTTCAAGACAGAACTGAATGCTCACTCCCCAGCTGCTGAGGTTTCTCGTAGCTGAATTTCTCTGTTGGTATTACCCTTAGGCTGAAGAGAGCCATTTACCAAAGGCTATGTCTTTGCTATGTGAATGTTTGTGTCTCTCCAAAATTCATGTTGAAATATTAAGTTTGTGGCAATGATGTTAGGATGTGGGGCCTTTGGAAGACAATTAGGTCATAAGGGTGAAATTCTTATGAACGGGATTAGTGCCCTTATAAAAGAGGCCCGAGGGAGCTTTTTTTTCCCTTCTGCTATGTATGGACATAGCTACAAAGTACTGTCTATGCATATAGATTCTCACTAGACATTGAATCTGCTGGTGCTTTGGTCTTGGACTTCCCAGTCTCCAGAACTGTGAGAAAGAAACGTCTGTTGTTCAAAAGCTACCCAATTTATGGTATTTTTTATAGCAGCCTGAATGGACTAAGACGATCCTTCCCAGGCAGCTTAAATAAAAGAATTTGTTGATGGAGAGAGACAAAACTTGGCATTCTTACCTCTCTTGGGCCATTCCAGCTGGAGAGCTCTGCATGCGATCCACAGAGGCCTATTTTTGTTGCATCTTGGTTCAACTTCTCCCTCTGCCCATTCCTCCCTTTCCTTACACCACAGTTGTTAATCTCTGGGGGCTCACCACAATATATATCAAGCACACAGATTTCTGTCTTCCTGTATGTTTCCTGAGAAACCTGGTCTGCCACAGTTACTTCCAGAAGAAGTCCAAGAAAACAGGCACCAAAATGGGACTTTGAAGTTGGAGCATGTGCTGATCAGCTGGTGGTGAGGTCCCTATCGCTGTTGGCAGTAACCTTGGCATGTGGTAGCAGTGTTAATTGTTAAACATTCCATGGTGGTGAAATTGGATGGGATATTGATGATGCATTCCTTAATGCATCATCAATTCCAAACAATTAGGTGTTTGAGAAGCTCGAAGAGTACTAAGTATAAGGATTATGGAATTGGATGGCTATTGTTGACCGCAATTAAAGCTAAGTTTGTGGAAAGACAGTGAACAATGACTGTATTAGTTGCCTATTGCTGCTATAACATATCACTACCAACTTGATGGTTTAAAACAATCCAAATATATTACCATCCAGTTAGAAGTCCAAAATGGGTTTCAGTGGGTTAAAATCAAGGTGTCAGCAGGGATGCATTTTTTTTCTGGAAGCTCTGGAATACATTCCATTCTTTGCCTTTGCCAATTTCCAGAGGCCACGGCATTCTTTGGTTTGTGGCCCCAGGCAGCAATCACACCACTCTAACCTCTGTTCCCATTATCCAATATCCTTCTGATTCTAACCCTTCTACCTCCTTGTCATAAGAACCCTTGGGATTACATTGGGCCTACTCAGATAATCCGGGCTAATCTCCCATCTCAAAATCTTCATCATCCCAACAGCTGTAAAACTTTTTCACAGGTTTCAGGGATTAGGATGTGGACGTCTTTGGGAACTATAATTCTGCCTTCCATAGTGAGTGATCACTAATTAACGCTAAGTATGAAAGCCATCTGTTCTCCTTGGCAACATAAAAAGAGACTCTCATTTCCTGCAGTTGGAAGACAGAAAAAAAACTGATTACACCCAGGACCTAATTAGAATACTACCAGAGCTCTAGTGAAGGTTGACTTCTCAGCCCTGACAGACATGCTACCCCTAGGCCAGTTCACAGTTGGAAAGGAGTGTGATTTGTTACAGGGATATCTGAGTTGATGCATTTGATAATTTCAAATCCCCAAATTCTTCTGAGTCCTTGGAACCTGCAGGTCCAAATGTCCAGTCTGTTCTATTTTAGGTCAGTGCTATCCCCTTTATCTGAAGTTGATGCAGAGACCTCTGCCATGCAAAACAGAGCATGTCATCCTCAGTGCTTAACCCCATCTGCCTTCCATGCCACCAGTGACCTAACTAGAGCTAATTACAATATAAACCTCGCTGGGAAGTGTTGTATTTCTTAAGACAGAAAATGAATTCTACCCCAAAGGAGCTGCAGAATATAGCCAACACAGGACATTTGGAGCCAGGAGAATGTGAATGATTCTGAGTCCTTTAGGGTGATTCATGAAAGGCAGTGGAAGTAAAAGTTGGATAAGGAAAGTTTATCCAGAGGTGGTGTTAAACTCTGCTTTATACTGCTAGGGCGGCACTTCAAAGCTTGGAGAAAGCAATGCCCTGCATTAAGTGAATTAGAAATACCAAAATCATTATGGCAGATGTGGAAGAAGGGATCAAAAGACTTGGAGAGGTGGATATTCTGGAGTGAATGTGTTGTGTAAAGGCTGAAAACCCACCAGATGGCTATGCTCCAAGGGAGGGCCCAGAGGACATTCTATACACAAAGTTGATAAGGAATGAGTGTCCAAAGAAATTCAGAGGCAGCCATCTTCTGCAGACTAGGGAATGATAGACATGATGCTACAGAAGTGTGCTCCCTAAGAGCAATGGGGATTACAGCATCTTGAAATAAAAGAGGCTGGGGGCAGTGTTTCGGTGTCACAAGAAAGCCGGTGCCATTATTGTAAGTGATAAAGTCATGACTTGCAGGAGGTATAAAGACAGTTAACCGAACATGCTATTTTTTTGAATATAATAGGTGGTGAAATGACAAAGATTTTCTCAATCTATACAGCCCTTGCCTGGTTTCCAGACCTGAGTCAGTTTTAAACCCATAGTCCATTGACTGAGGAAGAACTTAGATTCCTGGGAAAAAGGACTTTACAATAGCAAGTAGAGTATTGAGTCTCCTGGTAATATCTCCAGAGAGATATGTGGCCATTTAGTCAATTGACTGTACATGATGAAAGAGAATGCCAAACATTTCAAGAATTGTTGGACATAAGGTCTAAGCTGACATTGAGATGGGATGATTCATCATGGTCCTGGACCAAAGTCCAGCTCACAGTAGGTTAGGCCCATAGACTTAATCAGTAATAATTTTCCCAGGCCCAACTTGTTTAAATGGAAAAAACACAGTTGACAAGTGGCGAGAACCTCACAGTGGTTTCTGAGCTAGTGAGCTAAGAGCTATCATAATATATAAGGCAATGTAGAAACCTCTGAAACAATTCACACCCCCATCCACTACCATCATACATACATACGCTAGCCGAAACAGTATCACATCTTGAAAAAAACCAGAGATTAGTGCCACATTTATTTAGGTGCTTATTTATTCCATCCCCCATATTTATTCCATCCCACACCTAAAGGATACCAAAGTGGTAGACTCCTTCTCCATTAAACTCACCACTTTGAGTAGTTTAAATGAATCCTATCAACAATAGGCTAAAGCAACTTTGTAAATAAACTTAATACTTTAGTTTAACCAGTGGTAAATTTTCCCCCTCTAGCTATTGGTTCATTTATATCACAACCACATATTCTCTGCATAAATTATTAATTTTAACTAAGTTCTGGTTGATACATCACTGAATTTAAGACTACAGAGAAATGGAGTTACTTGGTCTCATTAAAGTCAAGTTTGACATGACATCCCCATATCAACTAGAAAGATAGATTTTTCAGACCACTATACTATAATCTATTTTACCATCATACTTCAACAAAAGGAAAATTTTTAATTCTTCAAAGTGGTTATTTCCAATTTCACTTGGATAATAACAATAATTTATATTCTAGGAAAAGTTAGCTAACCAGATGCTATCATAATTATGGAAATGAAAATAATAAGAGTAACTAACTCTTCAAGAAAAAAAGACTCAGAGCAGGGAACTATAGAGATGAAAAAATGACCCATCAGACTTCAATTTTTTAAAATCTTACTTTTTATTTGATCTTTTTGGGGGGAAAAATTCATCTAGAATTTTCTAAAAATTCTCTCATGATTCGGTTTCAATTTTATTACAGTTTGTGTAGGACATAGACCAGGTATTATCAACTATCACTTTGGAGCCAGACAGACCTGGATTTGAATCTCAGTTCTAATTAGTTACTGTCTTCCATTGGGCATGGTACTTACACTTTATGGTTCTCACTGAACTCATCTGAGAAATGGAGCTGACTTATTACACTACTTGCCTCACAGGATTTATATGAGGACTAAATGAGATAATGTTTGTAAATACTTAACACAGTCTCAGCATATAATGTGTTCAGAAAAGGTTAGCTATGTTTGATGAAAATTATTTTGATTATGACAATAACTCTTCACAATGAGGTTAAAAGTTTTTTTCCAAAATATCATTCAACAAAATACAGGGAGTCATTATTTGATTGCAGTTATTAAAAACCAAGTCATCAATTTTTGGTTTGTGGGAAATTATCAGAAAGCAAGATTTCAAATGTAGGATTCAAAGCAGTTGTAAAAAAGAGGAATAGGAATAGTTATAAAAAAGAGGAATAGGAATTCTTTACTAAAGCAAAATTGTTCAGTAGAAACATTAGAGGCTATTTCTCTTATAAATGATTCTAATTGTCCACCTCATAAAATTCAAGGCTCTAGACAAAAATTTTCATGAAATTCTTTTCCATATTTTCACCTTGGGCCCTGTAGTTTTCAATTTTATGTATAAGATTACTGATACCAATAGGAAGTGATATTTGAGAAAAAATTGTTTGGATCCTAAAGAAAGATAATATTTCTGTTCATGGAGAATGAAAGTGTATCTTTTTTTTTTTTTTTTTTGAGTTGGAGTCTTACTCTGCCACCCAGACTGAAGTGCAGTGGCCGCTCCCGGCCACCACAGCCTCGACTTGCTGGGCTCCAGCGATCCTTCTGCCTCAGCCTTCCAAGTAGCTGGAACTACAGGCACGCGCTACCACACCCGGCTAATTTTTGATTTATTGTAGAGATGAGGTCTCACCAAGTTGCCCAGGCAGGTCTCGAACCCGCGGGCTCAGGCAATCCACTCACCTCAGCCTCCCAAGGCAAGGAATTACAGGCTGAGCCACTGAGCCCAGCTGAAAATGTATCTTGAATGGGCAATATCTACCTGCCTGAGGGTTGAGGACTGAATTAGATAACTAACATATATGTAATATATGTAATAAATATATAACTAATATATATACAATATATGTAATACATATATATTATATATTATATATATAGTGACCTATAGCTTACATACAGAACAATGCAAAAACAAGTAGCTGCAGCCCAGACCAAGAGATGTAATTATTACCTGGGAAACTTCACATCAAGAAAGAGAACACTGCCAGCACCCCAGAGCCTCCAGGTGTCCTGTCCCAATCATAACACCCTTTATTTCTTCCTGGATAAAACTATTAGTCTGATTTTCATTCTTTTCAGTGGGTATGGGGTGGGGGGAGGTGACCCTGATCTAAAGAATCTAGTTTGCCATTTCTAGAAATGGTTGGTCTGGGTGACTTTTAGAGATCTCTCTCAATCTCATCATTTGATAATGAGTGCAAAAGAAGAAGTCAATATGTATACACCCCTGAAGAGGTCTCTAATGTAATAAGAGAGAGTTAAACCAAATTGAAGGCCAGGACCACCACCTGGGCATTAGACAAAACTCAGTTGACCTGAAAGAGGAGAGAAAAACTTGAAAAATCATTATATAATATTCATAACTGTCCCCCCAGATAAGACCTAGTAGCTTCCTCTTTCCTTGAAACTGTCATATTAAAACCTCCTTTCCTCCTCTCCTTTGCCTTCTCAGATCTCTCTCTCACTCACTCACTCACTCAGCGATTCTCCAGGGAACTCTAGCAACTTACTGAATTTTATTTCTGAATTTCAAATTCCATTATAAACAAAGACCCCTTTCCTATTGATTTTGTCCCACTTTTCAGGAAGCGCTAAATGATTCTTGGCTTCTCTACATCAGTCTCAGCGTAATCTCTTCCTTTTCCCTTTGGAGCTTTTTAAAACAAATTCACATAATTGTGTCTACTTGCTCCTTGAGCATAAAGCCTTCATTCTTGTCTTTAAAATCACTCAATGATCTTGGAAATGTTTTCTTTAGGTTTTTGTTGACTCTTTATTTTTAAAGAAAGTAAAAACAAGCAATCCAAATATTTAATTTATTTTTATTATCAAGAAGACCCAGAAAAAAAAACAACCTTTTTTTTCTAGGAGGTAAAAGGTCTATCTGACAATAACATTATTGCTTCAAATATAATTCCTTAAAATGTAAGACTGCCCATTCTTAAAAGATGAGGATACACAAAGCCGCCATTATTCAGCTGAACTATGTTAGATAGTTCTCTCTTCCTCTCCAAGATCAACATAATACTAGGCACAAAAGAAAAACTATAGCTGTATAGATGAAAAAGTGTTTTTCAGAGGGAATTTTGAAACATTTGATGTTCTGTTTCTTGTTAGAATATATTCCCTACTCTGGAATGGGCCACACAGGTCCTTGCAGTAAGATTATAGACAATGGCAACCCCTTTGGGTTCCCTCCCATTGTAGAAGCTTTTCTGTCCTCTTTATAAATGCTGCTTTCCAAAAAAAAAAAAAAAAACGATTGTAGACAATGGTCCATATCTGCTATTTCTAATTTCTATGAGAAAAGAAAAAATCGTTGTTTGGTGATGTCCAAGACTTTCCAGTACATAAATGGAATTTCCTGAGTATTTCCTATAAGAAGCTAGATTAACAAAGGCACAAAAATGTTCAAGACAGTATTTCTTTAAAAAATAATGAGCCAGGCTCAGTGGCTCAGCCTGTAATCCCGCATTTTGGGAGGCCGAGGTGAGTGAATTGCCTGAGTCTGAGGGTTCAAGACCCGCCTGGGCAACTTGGCGAAACCTCATCTCTACAATAAATAAAAAATTCAGCCGGGCGTGGTAGCGCGTGCCTGTAATTCCAGCTACTCAGAAGGCTGAGGCAGAAGGATCACCGGAGCCCAGCAGTTTGAGGCTGTGGTGGCTGGGAGCGGCCACTGCACTCTAGTCTGGGCAACAGAGTGAGACTCTGACTCAAAAATAAATCAATAAATAAATATTGGAAGCAATGCTAAAATTCTTTAGTAGACTGGGCACAGCGTCCTGCCCCAGTAATCCCAGTCCTGTGGGAGGCCAAGGTGGGAGGTCCACTTGAGGCTGGAATTTGAGACCAGCCTGGGCAGCATAGCAAGAGCCCACCCCTACAAAAAATAAAAAAATTTGCTGGGCCAGGGTGGCACACACTTATAGTCCCAGCTACTTGGGACACCAAGGCAGGAGGATCGCTTGAACTCAGGAGGTCAAAGTTACCGTGAGCTATGGCGTGCCACTCCGCTCCACTCTAGGGTATAGAGTGAGACTCCAGCTCTAAAAAAAGATAAAAATGTAAAAAAAAAAAATAAAAATATATGAATGATTAAAATATAGCCTAGCCATGTATTCGAATCTCATGTAATTATTTGACAGATAATGTATTCATAGACAAGAAAAGATTTCTATGACATGGTGATATGAATGCAGATTAGGAAATAATACATGTAATTTTATTTGTTTGAAATTATGTACTTCTATATATGCATAAAGAGACGCTTGGAAAGATGTTCCCCCAAATGTTCAGAATGCCTAACTCTGGTTTGTGGAATTAGGAATCATGTTTACTCTCTACATACTGTATTGAACTTCTTCAGGTTTAAAATTAGCAGATTGTCACATGGATTTCATCAGTATTAAAATCCATAGAGGAATACCTTTATTGCTTAAATTTTCTCTTATATTTAAAACTCAGGGAAAAAATAGTAAATTTGCATTTGTTTTAGAAAATAATTATCTAGCTAATTGATTTCATTCTTCATTTTGTTTTGATAGTACCAAATTGGCTACAAAGTAAGGATTGAGGGAAGGAATTGCCTTGAGTATGGACTATGTACAATGTCTCAGAGAAGTTTCTGTACTTCAATCTGCCTGGGAATTTTGCAGCAGACTGTGATTTGGGTGTTTCTACCAAAAGTTTTAAAACTTGCATTAAGTGTAAAAGATAAAATGCTAATGAAACAGCTAATCATTACTTGATATTTCTAGAACTATATTCTTGATATATTATAGGCTTAGCAGAAATAGTATTAAAAATGTAAAAAGCACTTTGACTTCTTGTCCCATTGATTTTTCTATGAAACTATTTTGGAAGACAGCCAAGCATGTGTTCAACAAATGTTTTATACTAGAAATATTTTGCCATATTCACAAACTGATTGAATAACCATGATAATTTAAGTGTTCTTTTGTCCATATGCTGCAATGTTTTTGTTGATTTGTTTGAAATATGTGCTTTGTTTTTAGCTAAAATCAGGTTCATATGTGTTGAAAATAAAGAGTTGTAGATTTCCACAGCCACATTTTAACTCGAGATCTGTAAAAGATTATAGAAATAAGCTAATAACCACTTGGCATCAAGTGAAAAGAAAGCTATATATGGGATATGTTTTCATAGCAAGAGCATTTGATTTTGGTCAAATCCATGTCAAAGAATTAGAATTAATTTTAACCTTGGTATGCCTAGGATATGGACAGCCAGATTATCTTAATTGGAAACATATTTTCACATTCAAAATTGCGTACTCTCAGGAACAAAGTTTCTATTTCAAACACTGTAGCCTCCTATAGCAAACCCCTCATTTATCTGAAAACCTCAACTATCCAGATTGCCCTGAGAATCAGAAACTAAGCCAAAAAACGTTCCTGAGCACCAAAATAGAAGTCACAAATCCTCTGCATGCCAGTCCCTCTCGTAGAAGTATGTAGTAGATTAAGAACCACAAATTCAGGAAGGCCTCTTAAAAGCTGAACTGAAAATAGTACGAGGTAGTGACTGTTTACACTGCGGTAGTCAGAGGAGGAACAGCAAAGCTGCACAGCAGACATCATGGTCAAAGTATTGAAGTCTGAGGCCATTTCACGTAGGACCAGCATTCTCTTTAAGGACGACAGTGCTGATTACAAAGTACAATGATGGATACTGATTATTTGCTCCCCAAATACACATCATCCAGCCATGCTTCTTGGATTGGGTCTCCCATGACTCTCAGTGCTCCTATGAGTTGGCTGTGACTTGCCACTAAGGAAGCATATGGACAGCACCTCTAAAGGGAAGGATCATCCAATTGTCTACCCTTATCAGTCATCTTGGTGTTATCCTCACTAGGGATATCATATGAATTAATAATATGGATGGAAATATCAAGAACCCAATTTCAGTGCACAGTGACTTACACGTGAAATTATGGCTAAAACAAGTGCATATTTGGCCTGGAGCATTTTCATGTTTATATAATGAGACATTTCTAGATTTCCTTGTGGAAAAAAATTCAGTTAACTAGGATGTAACCAGTTTTTAGACATAGGTCAAAATTATACTGTGATTTTCATGTGTATTATCAGGTTCTATGAGAAGAAAAGACATTTGGATACATCTGTTTTCTAATCAACAAAAGCATAGGCAAGTTGAGAACATGAAACAGGGATCCTGTCCGAACTGTGCAAAGAAGACTTTCTTGTTTTGAAGTCATAGAAAGCAGAGGTAAAAACTATGACCATTACTATACTTCAAAGGCCTCACAGACAGCTGGAACATCCCCCTGAACATGAAGTCATGCCCTTCTGACCTTGTTGCATTAGCCACAAATACAAACCATGAGTACATGGGAAGCGATCAAATAAAACTTACAAAAAGTTAGGTGGCATTAGCAGGGGACACTCTTTCCTTGAGGCACTTTTTTAAAGCACATGTCTCTTTTTGTAGAAAAAAAGTGAAATGTAACTTAAAAATGCACTTTGTCAGGCTGAAAATGTATAAAGGAAATGTTTCGCATTTACCTTTTTTCTTCTGCTGCAGGGGAAGGATGGCAACATTTCTCTTCTTATACGAACGGGGAATTTCTAGATAGTGCTCACAAGAGCAGTATTTTCCTCACTTTGCTTCGGTGTGGATTGCAGAGCCCTGGAATAAGTGATCAAGTGCGACGGCCTGTCTTGCTAGGAGGTGAAACACGGGTTTCCCATGCCAGGTTTTGTATTGAGGATCTGGCTGGAATTTACAACAGCCGCGGTAGAAATCGTATTATATTATTAACTTTTTTGGATGACAATACTTCTGAATATTAAGACATTTTTATAGAAGGCAATGCAGTGATGAGTGCAGAGAGTAGCCTCTATCATTCAGGGCAGGCAGGAGTGCTGAGTAAGTCTTACAAACCATAGAATGTGCAAGAGAAAACTTGACCGTGGTGTTTTTCTGAATGTAGCTTTTTTCTCCTTGCCTTCCATTACACTTAAACTGCCTTTTTCTCTCCAGTGGGGCATCAGGAGAGGTTGTTAGACACACTGAGATGACAAAGTGGTTTACAGTAGGCACTTATTCCTGATATGAATACTGTCACTGAGGGCAAGGGAGCAGGGGGAGCAGAGAGAATAGAGACGAGAGAAAAAAGGATTGGCGGGCAGCCCAAAAGAATGAGAACGTTGGTGTTTCTGTGTGTGTTCTGAAATGTAACCATTCAATTCTGAATCTCAATCCACAGTTATCAAAAGTCCTTTTAAAATTCTTGATGCTCGAAATGCTAATTCCAGATTCAGTTAGCATATATTTGTAAATATTATTGGCACTAAATTTGTCAAGTGTATTATTCCTGTTTCAGTAGTCAGGAAAACATTAGTGAAGACTTGCAGTACTTCCCTGAATTAATTTTTTCTAACTTATGTTTCTCAGAAACAATTTGTCTTCCCTGAGCACGTATCCTAACAACTTTAACCCTCGGTTAGCTCACTCTTCCTCTCCCTCCCCGCCCCTCAGATCTCCCTGCTTAGATGCCACTCCTTCTAGGAAGAGTCCCTGAGCTTCCAAGTCTGGATTCAGGTTCCACTGACATGTTCCCTTAGCACTCTGCACTTATCCTATCTGAGCCTTTGACACTATATTGTGATACGCTCTCTGTTGGCCTGCCTTTTCTGATAGACTCTGAGTTCCCTGAGGACAGGAAAGGGATAGTTTTGAGCATGGGCTTTGGAATAATAAAAAACACTTTGTAGTGCATCGTATAAATCAAGTGTAATTCTGAGTATTTTTATATATACCAACACATCTACAGGAAATTGGGGCAAAAGCAGGTTATCTTTCCCAAGGTCACACAGCCGGGAAGTGGCAGATCCAGAATTTGAACCCTGGTTATTGCTTGCAGAGATCATGCCCTTTCTCTCCCGTGATAAGGTGTTGCCTCTTAAATCAGAGAGGCTTGGGCACTAGAGCAAGGTCATCCACTTACTGAGCCAATTGACCTGGGGTAATTACCCTGAGTGAAGCTCAGTTTCCTTATCTAAAAAGGGAGAACAAATAACAGTATCTACTTCAAGGAGTTGAGAGGATTCAATGAGATAATACATCTTGTAGATCATAGATAGTGCACTCAGCATAGTATTTGGCATATGAAAAATGCCCAGAAATGATTTGTCTGCTGACATTTTAGGCTTATCTTATTCTTGTCCTTATTACTCTCTTCCTTTTCCTTCTCCTCATCTTTTCGTTTTCTTTCTCCTCTCCTTACTCTACAGAATTGTGTCTGCAGCTCTAAGCAGAGTAATATATATATATATATATAATATTTACATTTTACATATAATGCGTGTGTATGTATATATGTATATATACATATATATACATATATATACATATATATAAAATCCTAAACCCCCAGAATTATTTTTTTGGAGGGCAGACCCCTTACCGTACAGGTTTCCCCTGCTAAGTAAGTGTTCTAAGAACCCATCGGCATCAATGTACCAGCTAGCATTGTTGTGAGAGGCTGCGTTTGGCTTCAGCGAATTTTTCTGGAGATTTTTTCAACATGTTTGTCCATCTCATGATGGGTGATTGACGAGCACACTTTTCCACACTGTGCTGAGTGTTCAGCAGTTTTTGACCAAAAATGGCATGACCCCCATGCCCCACCATCCCTATTCACCTCCTCTCATCCCCAGTGACTTATTTTTTTGTTTTCCCAGATGAAAAAAGTCCTCAAAGGGAAATGTTTTACAGATGTGGAGGAGGTGAAGAAAAAAACGGCAGAAGCACTAACAGGTATCAACATTGACAAGTTTAAAAAACTATTTTGACCGGTGGAAACAGCATCTTTATAGGTCTATTGCATCAAATGGAGAATGTTTGGAAGGCAACTGGAGTTTAAACTAAATGAATAAATGCACAATTTTTAATGAATAAATTATATGGTTTTGGGGTCCCCCTTGTGTATACATATACATACACACATATGTACACATATATGTATGTGTATATTTGACATCAATAAGCATCTCATGAACAAAGGAATAAAGGAATAGACTAGTGAATGAATAAATGAAAGAGCAGGAAAACTTTCTCTAAAACCAGTTTGCATCATCCTTCCCTATCTCTTCACCACATATCTTTCTCTTCATCAGACTGAGGGTGACATCTGCAAACCTGTCAAGCAGTGGCACCATTTCTCCTTACAGGAGCCCAAATTTATACAAAAATCTTTACCTTTTTGGAGTTCATAGCTCCAAAATGGTGTCAATATTTGAAGCTGCCAGATTTTGCTGGGCTAAACATGATTAGCAGGCATTCCTCACTGAACACACCCAAAGGTTAAACATAAACCAAGAATCCACACCAGATGCAGGTCAGGCATTCCTGCATCAAATACCTTCCTGAAGGAAACATGATAAAATCTCGGGTCATCTTATTCTTGACAAGTACTTCTACATTTTCTTTTCTCATGTTTGTTTTTAGAGGCAATTCATACTAGGAGGGATTTTTCATAAAGGAGGAATTTTCACTGCTTTCTAGTTTTTACTAATCCAAAGAGATTTCATGAAACTTGTCACTTCCTTCTACAACTGATGGGTAAAATTCCTACGTCACTCATACCTGTGCCTGTGCTTCCCTGTGCGGATGGGAAATTGGACCTGGGACAGAGGTGGGCATGGGCAGCGTAAGCCTTGGAAAGAGAGCATGGGGTAATCAGGCTGACTTGGTTGTTTTCAGATGGGGTTTTGCCAGTTCCTCTTTGTTCCTTATTTCTCTTTGCTGCCTTTCTTTTTTAGCATTGTTCCACTGCTTTTTGTTTGTTTTGTGGTTGTTGTTGGTTTTGTTTTGGGAATATGTAGTTCCTGGCTTTCTCTTTTGGCTTCTTAATCCTAAATGACAGCATAAAAGGAATTAAAATTTGAGTGGGGACCACAGGTATCTTAAGAGAGTCCCTCCCCCAAAGGCTGTCATTGTCCAACTGGAACATTCTGAATTACTGGCAGAGACCACGTTCAGCACGAAGCATGTTGTTGCTCTTGTCAACAAGGTTAATGGGCCAGAAAAAAGTGAATTCTCTGTTTCAACTCAATTCTTTGGCAGTTTTCATTGTTCTGTTCCATTTAGAAGAGTTTACTTGCCTTAATTCAAATATTGCATGTTACTAAAGGATTTAAGAATTACCTTCAGTTCTAGTTCACCTTGGATTTTTTGGCTCCATTCAGTGTCCTGAAAATATAAAGACAATAGTACTTTTGCAAAAAGAAAAGAAAAGAAAAAGTCAATGGGATTCAGCTTTAAGCACAGAAATTCCTGTTATTTTTATCAGCAGATGGTTTTAAGGTAAATGCCTCTGCCATTATAAGGTTCTTATATAAATACTAAAAGTCAATACCATTATTTAATGATTTTCTAAGTTTCCACAAATGTTTAGAGATTTAAATTATCTTGCTTTTTATTTATAGAAAATAAAAACTTTATTATTTAAATTATATATTAATGCAATTAAATGGTCCATGGGCCAGACCAATACTAAGTTTCAAAATATACCTTAAAAAATAAAACTTACATAAAAATAATACATTTCAGGAAACTGGAAAAAAAAAAATCTCCAAAGACTTGCCATGGAATGTGACTAGTAACAAAATACAAAGCTTTACTGTACTGTTTGAGTTTCGACTAGTCTCTTAGAAAAGGAAAGATTCCTAAAATTGAAACTGTGCTATGGGAAAGAACTTTAGAGAATGAAACCTCTCCATGGTGCATAAGAAATGTGCAAAACTTTTGTTTATAATAAATGGTGTTTAAGAGAAAGTGCTAGCAAGTGACTAAAAGCACAATAACTTTAAGCAAGCTAATTTAAATATTACTGCATCTGTTACCAAATGTGTGTGGTGTTTCTTAGACTGGGAACCTGATCTCTGGACAATATGTAGGGGTAACAGATGTAGCTACTGAACAAGAAGAGACATGCTGAAAAGGGCACGGAGGTGAGACCTCCAGTGAAGACTTGATGTAAATAGTGTGGGCGTCTGGAAGTGACCCGTCTTCTTCCTGACACACACACACACACACACACACACACACACACACACACACACACACACACACTTTTTTTTTAAATCAATGACTTGCCAGCATTTGGTGTCTCTTAATCTCAAGTTGCTACTAATTTCTATCTGTTATCTTTCTCTTAGCTCACATTCTTTCTCTTAAGGGTCTATGCATTTATGTGCCAATTTTCCATGTCATTTTAATTTGGAACTTGTTTCATGCTGTAACTTGACTTTTTCTCTCTCTGCAAGTTCTAGCCTATTGGTTCCAGAATCTCAGTGTTGCAGGGGATCATTAAAGTCATCTACTCCAAACTCTTGCTTACTGAGGAATTCTTGGCTTATTGTATACCTAAAGAAGATTATTAGGATTTGGCTTTGTTGCTGAGAAAAGTGAAAAGCCCCTCCACTTCAGAACTACCCAAATCCTGTGTGTCTATCTCTCCCATCTTCATTTCTCCTCCTAGCAGTCTTTTGTGGTCTACTAAGTGGTTTCCTAAGGTCATATTTTTAATAATATTATTGACCACGCCCCTATCTTTCTGCATCTCCCTCTCGTTTCATTCTTTACCATCCCTTAAAACAGATTTAGAGACAAAACACTGTATAATTATATATTTCTTTTTTTTTTTTTTTTGAGTTGGCGTCTTACTCTGTTGCCCAGGCTGGAGTGCAGTGGCATGCTCATGGCCACCGCAGCCTAGACCTGCTGGGCTCAGGCGATCCTTCCGCCTCAGCCTTCTAAGTAGCCAGAACTACAAGTGCACGCTACCAAGCCCGGGTAATTTTTTTATTTATTGTAGAGATGAGGTCTTGCCAAGTTGCCCAGGCTGTCCTCAAACCCATGGGCTCAGGCAATCCCCTCACCTCAGCCTCCCAAAGTGCTGGGATTATAGGCTTGAGCCACCACGCCTGACCTATATTATCTTTTTAAAATTTATTTATCTTTTGATAGAGACAAAGTCTTTCTGTGTTACCCAGGCTAATCTCCATCCTCCTGCTTCTACCTCCCGAAGTGCTGGGATTACAGGCATGAGTTACCACATCTGGCCTAAAATCATGTAATTCTACCAGCAATTAAAAAAAATATATATGCCACTTTTAACTTGGGTTGCCCTGATGAAGCCATTGTAGACAACTCTAATGATATATGAGTGCACACATGCGCTCTCTCTCTCTCTGTCTCACACACACACACACACACACACACACACACACACACACACACACCAGTTTCCTACTGAGTAGCATTAAAGTTGAGCCAATCATCCCCTTTATTTTTATTCATAAAAAAGTCAACTTTTTTACATACATATGGTATTTGTAACACTTGCAAAGAAATAACAGGGGTGTTTGACATACAGGATTCCGGGTCTTCATTACCTTGGCAGCCATAGATGTCCGTAAATTTCAATTTGAGGCTTCAACAACTCACTTTCTCTTCCATTCACCCCACTACATTTTGTTGCCACATCTCCCTGAACCCAAAGATGCATCTGCATTGTTCCTCTGATGAAGAACTCTTGAACCTGGTTGAGAAATAAATTCAGGGAAACAAACACAACCCTAGATGAATCCCAGTGTGTGGTAGTATTAATGGTAGAAGGTAGAAACTTTGGAAATATGAGTCCAATAAAAATCAAGATCCAAATGGAACAGCTTGCTCCTTACCAGGGTAAATTCCTTGCAAATAGCCTATTTGCCAAAAAGTGCTAATCCGATGAAGATAAAAAGTCTTCATTTTAGCCGGGCTCGGTGGCTCAGCCTGTAATCCCGCGCCTTTGGGAGGCTGAGGTGAGTGGATTGCCTGAGCCCGCGGGTTCGAGACCCGCCTGGGCAGTGAGACCTCATCTCTACAATAAATCAAAAAATCAGCCGGGCGTGGTAGCGCATGCCTGTAATTCCAGCTACTTGGAAGGCTGAGGCGGAAGGATCACCGGAGCCCAGCAGGTCGAGGCTGCGGTGGCCGGGAGCGGCCACTGCACTCCAGTCTGGGCGACAGAGTGAGACTCCAACTCAAAAAAAAAAAAAAAAAAAAAAAAAAAAAAGTCTTCATTTTCCATCAAGATGGAAACAAATGTGGCAACAAAATGAGAGAAGGAGACTGCTATGTGCTCCTCAAACACCAGCTCCGGGCACTCAGCCAGACTACATATCCAGCCTTACCTGCAGAGGAATGTGTCCACATGACCTAGAACTTGGGCAGAAGGAAGGGTGCCACCTGCAGACTTGACCCCCAAATTTCCCCACACAGCCCTCCATGCTAGGTCTTGATCTCCAACCTCCAAATGTCAGAAGAGGACTCTAAGAACCTAGAAGCAAATGGAAGATGGAAGGAGTCTAGGAAGCAGCCCTAGACCCATCTCACTCCTCAGACTTCATTCCACATTGACCCTTGCTTTGAGTAATAAGTAAGCACTTGCAGTCCTCTGAGAGACTGAGATTTAGGGGGTGTTTGCTACAAAAGTTAGCCTACCCATCGATTAAGACAGAAGACTGCTGAAAACCCACTAGGAAATGGATGGAGTAACGTGTTCCTGAGGTTACTAATGATTGCTAATAAGCATGTCTATGCCACCAAAGAGATAAGAATCCAAACAGGAGCACTTAGTCCTTAATGGGCTAGGAAGCCTGCTGCTTCCAGGATCGAGCTCCCTGCTGAAGAGCGGATGAAAAGCTGCGGATGTATTTAGGAAATCTTTTACACAAAATTGCTCATTGCAGCTGTGCTTTTCCTGCCCAAGTGGAGAGGAACACATTAAGGGAAGTCCCATCTGGTTGGGGACTATTAATGTGCCTCTGGGCTCCTAGGTAACACATACCTGAAGAGGGAAGTAGAGACATGATAATGATAAGACCTATTTGGTTTCAGAATAGTGTCTGAAATCCACGGTCCCCCACTGTTACACAATTCCAAGTTAGAACTCTTTGTTTTAGTAGTTCAGTACTGTTGAAATGATAGGAGTTTAAAATTCTGGTTTATATTAGCTTTAACCTAGTGATAAGTATTTCTAACCACACATTTTCTCTTTTCTGAAAAGACTTAATTATTTTTTAATTTCTTGAGTGATGCTTAGTGTGGAAGCAACTCTAGTGAGGGTTTTTGAGGATTTAGCAACTGGGTAAGATAATTAGGAATAAAGGAAGAAATGGCATAATAAATAGGTCATTACCTCGGACTCTTTTTTGGTTTTTTTTTTTTGCTCTACTTGTTACAGGGTTGTTATGGGGCCGAGTGTTTAGCAATTTTTGACCAAATATGACATGACCTCCATGCCCCACTCTCCCTGATTTCTCACTTAACAACCTTTTTTGTTTCCCCAGATGAAAAAAAGTCCTCAAAGGGAAATGTTTTGCAAATATGGAAGAAGTGAAGCAAAAAATGGCAAAAGTACTCAAAGACATGAAAACCGATGAGTTCAAAAACTGTTTTGAGCAGTAGAAAAAGCATCTTGATAGATGTGTTGCATCACATGGAGAGTACTTTGAAGGTGACTGAAGTTTAAACATGTGAGACTTATAAAAAAACTTATTATTTATTTATTTATTAAAATTTATATTTATTTAAATTTTGGATTTTGGAGTTCCCCCTGGTACATATTGAAACCATGTTCACTGTTTTCTTTTATGATATCTGAAGCAGAGTTAGACATTTAAAGAGTTGTTTATTTGTAATATTATAGGACAAAATCTTAAATAATCCATGGATGTTCATTTATGTAATTTCAAGTGTTCGTGAAATATAGGTTACGCTTAATCATTTAGGCACTATCTATAGCAAAATGAACATAGACCAGTGAAGATTCCATTGAGTAGAAACATGATTTTATAATCTGCCATATCTTCTTTGTTTTCACTGCCAGATGCTCATAGCCAATATGTCATTGGAAATGACGTATCAATACTCTATTTCAAAGCAGCTCAGCGTTGCATAAGATTATAGCCATTGCCAGTCTTGCTAATATGTGTAACTCACATTCAGGGAAGCACACAGTGCCATGAATATAGTGAAGAAGCAATATGGTGCTTTAGTTCAAAGGTTTGAAGGCCTGTTTAAAGTATATAAAGATTTCTTGGAGACTGAGTAGCTGTTTCCCACATTCTTAGGCATTAAAAAACTAAAAATATTTACCGTTTCCTGAGTCCTTACTATGAAGTAGGTACCAAGTACTTTGCATGCAGTATTTCATAGAATGCTCTCAATAATCCTGTGGGTTCAATATTATTAACATCTTTATATTGATGAGAAGTCTAAGACTTAGCGATATCTTGCCCAAGGGTTACAATAGCTAAAGAACAGACGAGGAAATGGAGACATGAAGATATAAAGTTATCACCCCAAGGTCACTCAACTAGAAAAACACATTGCAATTTCAACCCATGATCTTAAGATTTATATTATTCTGTCTCCTCGCCAGAATAGTGTTAAGTTGTAAGAAAATAAATGTAATTTAATGTAGACACTTACAAGTACATTGGCTCAGAGTTGCATTCATTTTTCTAAATTACCACTGGGAAAAATTAAGGGGGAAGGAAGAAGAGGAAGGCAGGGAAACACACAAAAATTCTGTTCCTCTCCTTTTTTTCTCTAACTTTCTGGCAAGCAGGTGGGCTTATGCTGAGGTTAGTACAGGGGTCAGGATTCTGACTTTCCTAAGAATTCCATTCCTCTTTGGCTTAAGAAAAAGATGGGGATGGCAAGAAGCTTCTAAGCTCCTTAGTTACAAATGAACCTTCAAGCTGTAGGTTTGATTATATATGTGAGGTAATTTAAAAGACTATGTAACCCAGGCTTGGTGGCTCAGCCTGTAATCCCGCGCCTTTGGGAGGCTGAGGTGAGTGGATTGCCTGAGCCCGCAGGTTCGTGACCTGCCTGGGCAGGCGAGACCTCATCTCTACAATAAATCAAAAAATTAGCCGGGTGTGGTAGCGCATGCCTGTAATTCCAGCTACTTGGAAGGCTGAGGCGGAAGGATCGCCGGAGCCCAGCAGGTCGAGGCTGCGGTGGCCGGGAGCGGCCACTGCACTCCAGTCTGGGCGACAGAGTGAGACTCCAACTCAAAAAACAAACAAACAAACAAACAAAAAGACTATGTAGTCAGTCTATAGACATGTGAGTGAGGGTCTAAGAGTCTACAACTGTCCTATGTCTTCTGCAGACAACCTCACTTTGTTTTTTAAAGTAAGAATTTTATGGTTTTCCAAACCAGGAGTTTTGGTTATCTTGGGCTAACGTGAATTGTCTGAGAGTTTGCAAGGATAAACTGAAGAATAGTTTGTTCTCTAGAATTAAATTTGTTTCTTCTCTTGTTAATCTTTCATTAGTGTATTTGATCATTCATCATTATTTGTTTATTCCTCAAGCATTTACTAAGAACATACTATTTACCATGATGAACTAAGAGTCGTCTTGTGAGCCGGGCTTGGTGGCTTAGCCTGTAATCCTGCGCCTTGGGAGGCTGAGGTGAGTGGAATTGCCTGAGCCCGCGGGTTCGAGACCCACCTGGGCAACTTGGAGAGACCTCATCTCTACAATAAATCAAAAAATTAGCCAGGCATGGTAGCGCACGTGTTGAGGCTGCGGTGGCCGGGAGCAGCCCCTGCACTCCAGTCTGGGTGACAGAGTGAGACTCCAACTCAAAAAAAAAAAAAAAGAGTCGTCTTGTGAAGAAGAATGAAGGTAAAGGTGACAATTTGTGAGCCAGGTCTCTAGGTCCCTGGGCACAGCCTCAAATGTTTCGTGCTCATGAGGGCATGAGATGGGGCTGATGATATAACCAAACCAAAAAGAATCCCTTTACCAGTGTGCCAGTCCATGAAGATTCTCTGAGGGGAAGGATATCATCTAAACAAGATGAAATAAGAAGACTGACCAAGAACCAAAAGACAGGACAAATGGGGAATTATCTTGAAAAGGTGGAGAGGAGAGAGCTGGAGATGGGAACGTCAGAAATGAAAGTAGAGTGCAAGTTAGAAGACAGGCCAAGACCAAAGTCAGTGGATAAAACCATCCCCAACTCCCATAATGGATAGTTTATCTCCTTTTCTAGGGCTAGAGATGTGCTTGTAAAGAAATAAACTCAGGTCAGGTGTGGCGGCTTAGCCTGTAATCCCAGCATTTTGGGAGGCTGAGGTGAGAGGATTGCCTGAGCCCGGGTGTTCGAGACCTGCCTGGGCAACTTGGTGAGCCCTCGTCTCTACAGTAATTCACAAAAACTCGCCAGGTGTGGTGGCGTGCGTCTGTAATTCCAGCTACTTGGAAGGCTGAGGTGGAAGGATCACCTAAGTCCAGCAGTTCGAGGCCACGGTGGCTGTGAGCATGCCACTGCACTCCAGCCTGGGCAACAAGAGTGAGACTCCAACTCATAAAAAAATAAGTAAGAAATAAACTGAGCCAGATAGACAGGACTTGGTGAGCCAATGCAGCAAGGAATGAATGAAAAGGAGGAGTGGAGGGTGTAATTTTAGGGTCATGGTGAGTTCTACCTTCCTGATTGAGGGTACTCTTGTCCATGCAGCTGGGGTTGTCCAGTGGGCAGTTAAATATGCATACCTGGTGCTTGGAAGATGTAGATGCAGAAGTCTCCAGCCTATATGCACATCAACTTCTCCAAAATCTATTCCATTATAGATTCCATCTTGAAGGCACGTGATTGGTTTATATACTAAGGAATCTCCAATCCAAGCAGGTCACTGAGCTTAATTTCCTTTCCAAGACTATGATTCTAAGATGCCGTGTTTTAGTTTTCCTTTTTGATCTCACTTTTTAGGAAAAACATTTATTTATTTTATGCTCTTGAAGTTCTCATCTGCTTTCAAAGAATTATGCAATTGTTATAGAAGAAATGTCTCCTTTTTTGTTGTTGTTGTTTTGGTTTTTTTTGAAAGCAGGATTTATTGAGAGGACAGAAAAGCTCCTACAGTGGGAGCCCAATATGTCTCCTTTCAATATAAACCTATAAATCAGATAAAGCAAATAGTCTACCTTGTTGCCACAATGTGGTTTTGGTGTTCCACCCAAACCAGGGCATAATAAATTCACATTAAGAAATCTCACTCTACTCTTTTACTCATAATCTCTCCTACCATAGAAATGTAAGATTTGAGGAGAGACGCTTGTCCATGCTTGTTGATGTGAATGCCCAGATCTTTGGAAACCCACTGTTGGGAGAGAAAGGTAGAAGAAATAATATAAATGCCAGGCAAGCTCCGCTAAGGAGGGCAGACAGAAATACTGCCCAAGATCGTGTATGAGGAAGGTAATTCATGAGGCTGTGCACTGCCAGGCCCTCATAGTCTTCTGACTAGCAAGAGGAAGCCCTGCATTTTACATAACAGAGAATACTGCAGAAATCCTATTAACAACTGCTACAAAGCAACACAGAGGAACATTAATTTATATTAATGTTCAATATTAATTTATGTCTAAGCATTCCCAACTTTTGGCCTAAAAATTAATTACCTCTAAGTCAATGAAGCAGGAATGAAATATTTATGTTTGTTATTTTCACTGCCTCCCTTACTTTTCCCCAGCTTTTTTACTAGACTTTTGTTCTGTGAGATTTGCTTGCACTTTTGCATGTAAGCACATTGTAGAGATGGACTGTTGAGGACCTTTGGATTTGTCTTGCTGGGCAGGGGGTGGTCAGGGTGCCATGTACCAGGTTACCTCTGGGCATGGGCTTTGGCAATGGTCCCCCCTCCAATCTGGCTCCACTGGACCCCTCTAGCAGGGTTCCAGTGAGGCCTGCACACTCACTCCTGACTTGTCCAAATGCTGATTGAGTTCCAGGGTGGCCAGCCAGCATCTGCTTCCTTTCCCTATTATGACCCTGTTCCTTTCCCACAGCTCTTCTTCTACCTGCAGGAAATCCCAAAGGCATCCTACCACAGGCAGTCAGCTTAGGAACTGCCACTGGTGAGCCTCCTGCTCAGGTGGTGAGCTCGGGCTCTCCAGAGAAGGCTTACCGTGGAAAGACACTTTCCCAATAGACACCTCCATGAAATTAAAGTACAGACCTTTGCCTTACCATCCCAAACCTCCGAATGTCAGGTTTGAAGGATACCTGCATTCCAATAGTCAGGGTTGTTAGTTCACAAAGATAAATCAGAAACCTGATTAAATGCATGTAATTAGAGGCACATTGAAATCCAAACAGCCTTATCCGAGCATCATTCTGGAAAGGATGCTATTTACTGAAAAGCCGGCTGGTTGTCAGATTCTACAACAGTTGCTCTTTGAAGAATGAAGATAGATCAATAAAGATGGGAAAAAATGTGAGCTGTCACAAAATCACCTTGCCAGATAACATTCAATTGCACATTTTCACCCCTGCAAACTGCCGCCATACTGATCATTAAATGAGTCTCGGCTTTCTACAACGTGGCATCTTTTGGACAATGCTTGCAAAGAAGATATCCAATGGCTTAATTCTGCCTGACTCCTCCTGGAAGTTTTCCCACTTGATCAATCGCCTGCTGTGCACATTCCTTTGGTCATCTGGCCTATCACTGTGCACTAAATATTTCCTCCTTCTTCCTCATAAGCTCCAGCTGTGAGCTTCTACAACCAACCTTTTTCTAACTACTCTGCTGCCCAATGTCTTTGTGTGGGGAAATGGCATACTTATTCCTGGCTGGTCTACCGCTTCCAACGACACTCAGCCTCGCTCCACCAAAGCCGCTGCAGGCAAAGGCTTTCCTTGGCCTCCACACAGGCCTGCCCCGGACCTCAGCTCAGAGCAGAGTGAATAAAATCGGCAGTTGTGTCCCTCTGTTTGAGATAAGCATCATTCAGAATATAACTGTGGAGATCTTTTTCAAGGAATTCTATTAAAAGAACCAAAGAGCCCATCGTAAAATGAAGCCTGCTAAAATAACCTTATGAAATAAAGTAGACACAGTTCAAACATACACTTGTTTCCACAGAAAGGCTGTAAACGTCTTAGGATATGGGTCTGGTATTGTGTCTTGCTGAAACACTACAGTTAGGAACACTCCAAAGGAAATGGGGCCTCAGCTGTATCCAGACTTTCCTTTGTATTCGTAACTTTGTCCCGCCCTTTCCAACTCCCTGATGGTAAGCACATGCGTTATGCCTTTATTCCAACTCGGGCCCCTCTCATGATCCTGTGTCTTGGAGTTTAGACTTGCAGTACAGTCATCTCCTGGAACATGCATATAGTTGAGCTGCGGAAGACTCTACAAGCTGTTACACAAATCCCTGAAAATCTCAAACTGAATTGCATTTGTTTCCACCAAATTACTCTCAGCAAAAACACTAGCAGAAGCTGTGCTCTCCCCAAGGAGAGATTCTCTGCTTTCAGGGTGGATTCCACTTTTAAAACTCCTCGTTCCTAACACTTTCTGAATCCCGTAGTCAGAAATAGTCCCTGGGCCTGGCAACCTAAGGTTTTGCTACCTACTCATTTCCTATCCAGACTTTTCGTGCCTCCCTGTAACTCTTTTTACTTTATTATGTGAACCAATACGTGAACTTGGCCCCCTGGTGCGTGTTGGGATTTGCTCATGGCCCTGGCAGCAGCCCACTCTGTTTCTACACTCCTACAACCCTGGATGCTGGGGCCATACCCACATCTTCTCTTCTCCCTCTTTTATTTCTCAAAGCGTGGTGACTTCTTCACAAATGCTAAGGAACACAATGTAAATAACTCCGAGGTTGCATGTTCTAGCCTGTGAAATACTGGAACGAGGATCTTTTAGACGCTACCATGTTCCTCTGGTGTGTTTTATTCAGGGAAACTGCCTCTCTCAACAGCATGCCAAACATATGCATATGGTGTGATTGGATTCGAGTGCTATCATTTTAGCGCAAACTAGCATAGATTTTTTTTTAAAAACAGAGTGATTGTTGGTTACAACCTTAGGTATGTTTTTGTATTTTGCCATCCAAAAGATACATGTATAATAATGAGAAAATGCGGTTTGGTAATAAAGATTTTTCCTTACAGGAAAATGCTTGAAAACATTGCTATGCCACTAACAGAAATGAGGCAGAGAATGTGAGGAACGTCTCTACATTAGCCCTGGTTCTCTGGAAGTTGGAATCTGAAGCAAACTCTGACCCAGTGTTCTATTTGGGAGTACAATTGCAAGGAAGAAGCATGAGGTAAAAAGGACAGTGAGGAAAGGAAGGAGAGAAAGCAACTCCAAGCAGTATATTAACCAACTGACCTTGGCTTCGCAAGGAAACACAGACTATTGCTCCCTCACATGGGAATCAGTCAAGATGCTGTTGAAGCCACCGTGTCCAGGTGACTGTGGCAAGGCTTTCTGGGGTGTTCTAATCAACCTATACTTATTCTTGAAGGAGGCCAATGGCTTCCTTTCTTTAACTCACTCAGTACTCCATGGATGATGAATTCTCGGTTTTCTAAGCATTTTGGATAACATGTTTAATCTGTGCTTCCTGGCAGGAAGTCAGAGTTGGTTGACCCAGGTGGTGTTAGTCTCTTGAGCCAGAATTGTGACAGAGGGAATAGCAATTTGCTATTGGCACATGCTACAAATAGTAAACACTGATCACATCCAGGACAGGCTGCCAAGAATCAGAGTTGGAGAATCATGTTTGGAGATGAAATGTACCATCAAAGCCAGCAAGGTGAGAGGTAGGCTTTAGTGGCTAGACAGCAGAACCCCTGTAGGGCTCAGGGACAAATAGCTCAAGGACTAGTGAGTTGACATGAGGGAGATGAGAGTTCTGAGCAAGTAACCAGATGAGATGGTGGTAGGTTTTTCAGGTGTTCTGGGAATGGACAGCATGGCTGGGCTGAGCCCAGTTAAAGAGCCAACCATGGATAAAAAATAATGCATTTTCTGCTGCCTAGTGAAAAATTCTGAATTGGATAATTATTTATTAATTGCTTACTTTGGCTAAACATTTAAGGCCCAACTCTTAGATTGCAATACAAGTTGTATACATACCGCTAAATCACAAGAGAGTAGAAGTTAGGTACCACACTAGTAGTAGAAACAATGTACTCTAGTTATTCAGAGGAATGAGAGATCTGAACCTTTAATTTTAAGCCACAGGTTTTGAAGAAAGAACATCATGTTCTGTGATATTTATCTGGAGGCAGAACATAAAGCAGATCAGAGATGAAATGACCGAGACAGAGAAATCAGTTACAAGATTATGGCAACAGTCCAGGCATAGGGAAAGAAGAGTTTAATGTAAGTCTCAAGCAGTAAATATATTTTGGATTTACCCATTTAAGCTCATCTTATTAGGTTTCTTTCTTTATGGAATAGAACAAATATAAAGTATTTTTAGCTTGTGAAGTACATACCCAACTGAATATCTTTTAAGCCAGCCTCCCTTTATGAGTATATACTGGTCTCACTTTGTTCAGAGGGGCTGGAAATTAGTAGGCAAGTGCCAAATAAGAGAGAGAAAGTGAGCAATTATTTTTGGAGGGGATGCTATTGTAACGTATTTGTGCCTACTTGAGTTTTGAAATTAGACACATCTGAGTTCAAACCCCAAATGTGTGTTTCCCAGTTTGCAATCTTTGGGAAAAAATCACTTAAAGGTCCCCTGAACCTTAGTTTCCTCATCTGTAATATGGGAATAACACTATCTACCTCATTGCATCAAGATACGACTTAAATGAAACTGCATAGTAGCTATTTCTCCAGATAGCCAATCCTCTAGGAATGATATAACCTATTGTTACTACACAGTTATTCAACAGGTCACTTTTCTGTTTGTCATTTTACAGGCTAACGAGAAATCTAGAAGATGATCTGTCACTACAGAGCTTGTGAGACTACATGGGGCATGACCGCATCCTTGTCCTTTAGGAAAACAAATACTGCGTCCACCTATTTCATGGTGTGGATATTAGAAGTTTTAAATCATCATGTATGCTTTATTTTTATACTTGAAATTAAGACTATCAAGTCAATTTAACATAGATATCAGTGCAAAGTAATGCTTAAATCCAATTCTATTCCTTCATAGAAAGCTCTAACACTTAAAAAATGATTTTGGAAGGTTTCAGTTAAAATTCCAGGTATGAAAGTGCACGCCTGTCTTCGTATCTTATCTGAAGCAGAGTTTTCTATGTGCATCTGTGCATGCACGTGTGAATGCACATAGTTCTGGCGATTAGACCTGAGATATGTCTGAAAATAATTAGACCTCCAAGAATGTGGAAGAGGATTACTTGTTTCTCCTTGAGTTTCATGTGGCTAAGCCCAGTGAAGAAGATAATATCCCTTTAAATGCTTTGATGCACAATTTGGGCTTTGAAGGAGGAGGGGGACACATACAGGTCCAGAGGGACAGAGGCTCGGAAGCAAAAGTTGTTGGTACGCGTTGGGTGTTCTGGTCTTTTATCTTGTGATGACTAAGTAGAACAGGGATCTAACAGAGTTCAACTGTCACATTTGGTGTTCCCATGCCTTTCATTAGGGAGTATTTGTTAATTTTTCCTCTTCTTTCCCTATCCCCAAACCTAGATATAAATATCAGCACCTGTATACACACAAAGACAAAATCCTAGATTAATATCAATCTGAAAAGACTAAACTATTTATCTTTACAAAGCAACATTAGGGTCCATCCAGAAAACAAAAAATAATTCCCTACAAGAATCTACAGTTTCTTAACAAATGTTGTCAAAACTCCCTCTTCTCTGAAAAGAACAAGAAAACTTTAACGCATAAAAATAAGTTGGGCCAAGTCTGAAAAACTTCAAATAAGATGGTAAGCATGTTGGTTTGCAGCACATATTTGGGAAGCATATTTCAGATCCATTAGCTCCAGTTTGAGGGGACAGTTACAGAGACGAACAACAACAAAAGAAACTCCCTGGAAAAGCCTGGCTTATTAAACAGCTCACAGCACACTGAGGATAAAGTTTAATGATCTGTGACTCTGCCAGGCACAGACCACCTAGTTTGCCTCATCAAATGCCTTTGATTAGCCTGGCCAGGAGAAATAACCTACTGAACCTTGAGTAGATGCGACAGACAGAAATCTAAACATCACCCAAAGCAGCCAAGTTCCAGGCATTAATCTTCAGCAAATATTTATTGAATATCTGGCAGCCCAGACATGCTCATTCCAGGAGGACCTGACATACTAAAGAGGAAGAAAGAGAATCAGGCATGTGACCAACCACAATTTATTTTCACAAGCAGTATGCTGGAGAACAAAGACCTAGGAGCACACATCAAAAGAAGCAATATATTCTGGCTGGAGGCTTGGAGTGGTCTGGAAGAACTCATAGAAGTGATGACATTCAAAGAAGGCCTTAGAAAGTAAAGAGATTCTCAAGGCAGAGACCAAGGGGAAGAACATTTTATATTAGAGCAGGAACAGCCTGAACAAATTACGGCAAAAAATGACACATGACACTTTTATGGATGGAATATAAGAGGTAGAGGTGGGAAGAGGGTAGAGGAGATTAAAAAGTGATGCCGCAGTCACATTCTGAAGGAGTCTGACAGGAGCCCTGTTAAGAAATGTGGGTTTTGTTCTATGGAGATTATGAAATCACTAAATCATGCATTCATTCCAACAGTATTTTCAGAGGACCTACCATGTACTAAGTACTGTGTTATCTTCTGAAGATTAAAAGCAAAAGGAAGGCCAGTCTTCCCTCCAGGGGCTCACAATTTCATAGGGAGACAGACACAATACATTAAACGCAAAGATGGAGGCGGGGATACTGGGGAACTGGGGGAACGGACTTAGGCTGCATGGAAAATCGGAGAATAATAACAACAACTATTGCTTAAGTCGTTTTTTTGGTAAATGCTGAGAAATAGTGTGCCACATATATATAAGGGAGGGGACACAAAAAGCTAGGAGTTATTTGGTGGCGGACGGGCCCCTTGTAGTACAGGCTTTCCTGACCAGGTAAGTGTTTTAGGAACCCACTGGCATCAGTGTACCAGCTAACGTTGTGAGAGACTGCGTTCAGCTTCAGCGAATTTTTCTGGAGCTTCTTTCAGAGCGTTTTTCTATATCTTTTTTTTTTTGAGTTGGAGTCTCACTCTGTTGCCCAGACTGGAGTGCAGTGGCCGCTCCCGGCCACCACAGCCTCGACCTGCTGGGCTCCGGTGATCCTTCCGCCTCAGCTTTCCGAGTAGCCGGAATTACAGGCGCGTGCTACCATGCCCGGCTAATTTTTTTAAATTTATTTATTGTAGAGAGAAGGTCTCGCCTGCCCAGGCGGGTCTCGAGCCTGCGGGCTCAGGCAATCCACTCACCTCAGCCTCCCAAAGGCGCGGGATTACAGGCTGAGCCACCGAGCCCGGCCGTTTTTCTATTTCATCATGAGTGATTTACGAGTGCACTTGCCCACACCGCACTGAGTGTTCAGCAGTTTTTGGCCATAAATGGCATAACTCCCCACCTCCGTGCCTCACCCTCCCTGTTTACCCCATCTCACCCCAAGCGACTATTTTTGTTTCCATGGATGAAGAAAGTCCTCAAAGGGAAACGTTTTGCCAATGTGGAAGAGGTGAAACAAAAAACAGCAGAAGCATTAAAAGGCATCAAAATGGACGAGTTCAAAAACTGTTTTGAGCAGTAGAAAAGCATCTCAATAGGTGTATTGCATCAGATGGAGAGTACTTGGAAACTGACTGAAGTTTAAACATGTAAGAATAAATACATGCGAATTGAGACCCGCCCGGGCAGCGAGACCTCATCTCTACAATAAATCAAAAAATCAGCCAGGCGTAGTAGCGCATGCCTGTAATTCCGGCTACTGGGAAGTCTGAGGCGGAAGGATCGCTGGAGCCCAGGCAGGTCGAGGCTGCGGTGGCCGGGAGCGGCCACTGCACTCCAGTCTGGGCGACAGAGTGAGACTCCAACTCAAAAAAAAAAGAATAAATACACAATTTTTCACAAATGAATTCTGGGTTTCTTGGGTCCCCCTCATACATAGATTCATTTACTCTCACAATCACCGCAAGCGGTAGGTTCTCTTGTACTGTCATCCTGGTTTTTGAGTGTTGAAATGAAAACAGAGAGTTTCGGTAAGTTGCCAGTTTGCACGGCGAGTGGGCAATAGAGGTAGGATTTGAAGCTCGCAGTCTGGCAAGCCTGAACATGTAACGACTTCATTGTACTGAAAAAAATAATTTGATATGAAACTTGAGGATAAGAAAGCTGAGACTTGTAAGATGAGCCTGGCAAGATATGTCTGAGCTCTCCAAGTCAGCGAAGGAAAGACAGGACTCAGGCCCAGCATAGAGGTGTTGGGACAGCGCACTGATTGGCACCAAGTAACACAGGATCATTGGAGCACAAAAAGCAGCCCAAGTGTGGCTAGGGGAGCATGTGACAGTGGTGGCTAGACCCTAGAATGAGCATCTGGCAATGCGTTTAGACCCAAACAATATATTTTGGGACAATTAACAATTTTTAACTTGATTTTAATCAATTTTCAAAGTCCTAATCACTAGCTTTACATGACTTCCCAAGTCCCAACAGGGCTGAGTCCCAGATGCTTACATTGGTAGCCAGATGTTTACTGGCTTTTCCCTCTCTGACATATTCTTCAGCTCCCAGACCCTGCTTTCTGAGACCACTTCTTTGAGTCAGAGTCTCACTCTGTCGCCCAGACTAGGGTGCATGCAGTGGTATGCTCATGGCTACCGCAGCATCTACCAGCTAGAGTCAGCAATCCTTCCACCTCAGCCTTCCAAGTAGCTGGAACTACAGGTGCATGCCGCCAGGTCCGGCTAATTTTTTGATTTATTGTAGAGGCGAGGTCTTGCCAAGTTGCTAAGTCTGGTCTCAAATCTCTGGGCTCAGGCAACCCTTTTACCTTGGCCTCCCAAAGTGCTGGGACTATAGGGTGAGCCACCGCACCCAGCTTCCTGAGACCTAAGCAAACTACCTGCACCCAGGTGCTTGGCTCAGACTCTGCTTCGAGGAGAACCAAATTGAAACACTTCCTTTATATCTTATTGAGTGTCTTTCTTTTAGCGTTTCCTTCATCACCCACCATGGGGGTTTCCAGGTTGCTGCCGTAGCCAGTGAAGGGAGTCTGAGTTGTTAATAACTTAAAAGAAGATAGCGTGTAAGCCGGGCTCGGTGGCTCAGCCTGTAATCCCGCGCCTTTGGGAGGTTGAGGTGAGTGGATTGCCTGAGCCCGCAGGTTCAAGACCCGCCTGGGCAACTTAGCGAGACCTCGTCTCTACAATAAATCAAAAAATTAGCTGGGCGTGGTAGCGCGTGCCTGTAATTTCGGCTACTTGGAAGGCTGAGGCGGAAGGATCGCCGGAGCCCGGCAGGTCGAGGCTGCGGTGGCCGGGAGCGGCCAATGCACTCCAATCTGAGCGACAGAGTGAGACTCCAACTCAAAAAAAAATCAGCCGGGCGTGGTAGCGCATGCTGTAATTCCGGCTACTCGGAATGCTGAGGCGGAAGGATCGCTGGAGCCCAGCAGGTCGAGGCTGCGGTGGCCGGGAGCGGCCACTGCACTCCAGTCTGGATGACAGAGTGAGACTCCAACTCAAAAAAAAAAAAAAAGAAGATAGCGTGATCTTTAAATAAAGGTTGGGACAACGTTTGATGGCTTGTAGATATCGGTGGGGAGAATCACTGATATACTTCCATAATTTTCCACTCTGACCCTTGAGATTGCTATTTCTGAAATAAGCGAAAGAAAAAAGAGAATATTATTTCATTTGTTATAACCTGACAATTCTGTAGGTAGGGTGAAAATTCCACCCCATCCTGACCTCCTGGTGGGCTGCTGTGATTACCCAGACCAATAACTTCTAACAGATGCCAGGAGATGAGATTTGACAACCTCTTACTCATAAGATCCTTTTTCCCATTAAAATGTCTTCCTCCCTCTCTCTTTTCTTTCATTCTTTCATTCCTCTACTCACTCTTTCTTTCTCCCTTCTCTTTTTCTTTCCTTTCTCTCCAAATCCCAAGCTAGACTCCTCCAAACCCTGGGATTCACAGGTGTGTGTGTGTGTGTGTGTGTGTGTGTGTGTGTGTGTGTGTGTGTGTTTAAGGAGAGGAGCAAGGGAGTTGGTGAGAGACTCAGAGCCCAGGGAAGTCTCTTCTGTTCGATGATACTCACTTCCCAGTTCATAAAATCAGAATGAGAGAACAACAGAGGAGATGGCCTCTGAGCTCCTTATGAAATTCTATTATTAGAACATAGACTCAACAATGAAATAAAGCTGCTTCCAAAGTAATAATGAGGGAACACTAACATCTCAAGGAAGGAAAGTTAATTGCCATCTACTGAATGTGAAAAAAAGACTTGGAGGCAACAGCTAGCAATTGGCAGGACCTTCTAGAGAAAAGTTCTAAAGCGTAAGATGAGAGCATCTCTGAAACATGGCGAAATACATGAAACGGCCAACCCACCTCTCTCAGCACCTGTCATGCGTCCTATTCTTTCTTCCAACTCGCTATCAGCTAATTCCAGGGGACATGCTAAGTGATGATAGCAGGGTTTACAGGTAATGAGGAACTCTGAAACATCAAAAAACCTCTAAGATCAGAGGGAATGCCAGGCTAATGGAGTGAATCCAAGCGCGGTGACAGGCACAAGGCAGATACTTGAGCGAGCGTTTGCACAGCACCAATGACATTTACATCTCATGGGGACTCCTGACGTGCACACTTGTAGGACGAGCCTTCCACCTAAATCCTCTGCATGATGAGATAGAGCATAAGAAAACAAGTTATTTCATTAACCTACACTGCACATACCCACAAAAGCCTCAAGAATTTCAGGAGAAGATAACTTATATTTTAAAAATAAACTTTGGAGCTCAAAAAGAAAAGCTGTCAGCTACCTTCCCTGCAATGGAGGTGAGCCTGCGGCACCAGCCTATGGCTACATGCATGGACTACTGGGAATTGTTTCCACAGGGCAGTAATGGTGGGTAATGACTCTTAGGCCTCACAGCATGGGTATGTGAAGCCCTGGCTGTTTGTTCCCTTAGCATGAACGTGATCACGATAAAGCATACATTAAAAATAACACAACCTCATTTACAAAGAAAGGAGATATACGGTGATAATCAGGCGTTTGCTTTAGCACAATAAAACAGAAATTCAATTGACCTGATGACCTCAAGGTGGACACAGAGAGGCACTTCTCCACCAGTGTTCTGTTGCTCCCAGACACAATGGTTTACTGGGAAGAAATTTTGTACTGAAAACCCCCTTCTTATTTTTTTCAAATTTAGAGAAGGAAAATGACACATAAGAAAGTTTGGTTTCAAAAATTTACAAGACTACATTTCAGCTAGCTTTTACTGAATAGCAAGCAACCCCAGAAATTAGTGACGTAAAACAATAATCATTTATTTAGCTCATGGTTCTGTAGGTCAGTAATTTTGGCTCATTCAGGCGGCCCTTTGGGTCTCGATGGGCCTAACTCAGTCTTGGGGCTGGCTGGTTGTCAGCTGGATGGACAGAAAAACTGCAGTAGAGCCTGGACACACATATAGTGAGGGAGACAAGTGTGCCCATTTTTGCAATCTAACACAGATCCTATGGTATACCTGCATAAGACAAAAATATTAAAGGTGGAAAAGAAAAGAGAAATCTTGGCATATAGCTACTTCTCTATCACTGTTCCTACTGAAACAGACTCAGTTCCACAATAAACTTGGCTCTTTTTTTCACTAAACTAATCACCTTAGCGTATAACATCATATAAATTATATACAATAGATTTATTATATATTATACATAATATTAAACATATAAACTATATTGTATTAATATAAAATATATTATATTATCAACATCTATAAATATTACAACAGGGAACCCCAAAACCCCCGGAATTACGTTTTGGAGGGCGGGCCCCTTGAAGTACTGGCTTCACCCACTAGGTAAGTGTTCTAGGAACCTGTCAGCCTCAGTGTACCAGCTACCACTGTTGTTAGAGACTGTGTTTGGCTTCAGTGAATTTTTTTTTGGAGATTCTTTCAGTGCACTTGCCGATTTTAAGATGGGGGATTTACACTCACAACCCGCCCATCCTGCTCTGCGTGTTCAGCAGTTTTTGACCCCAAATGGCATGACCTTTGTACCCCACCCTCCTTGTTCACCCAATCTTGCCCTGGGAGGCTTTTTTGGTGAAACTTTGCTGCTGTGGAAGAGGTGAAACAAAAAACTGCAAAAACACTAAAAGGCATCAAAATTGACATTAAAAATTGAGTTCAAAGACTGTTTTGAGCAGTGGGAAAGGCATCTCAATAGGTGTATTGCATCAAAAGGAGAATGCTTTGAAGGTGTCTGAAGCTTAAACATGTAAGAATAAATACACAATTTTTTTACAAATAAATTATGTTTTGGGGATCCTCCCTCATATATTTTACCTATAGCATATAGTATGACATTAAAATTATACTTTTATAGCTTGTTTTTCTTTCTTTCTATGACATCACATTACCACTATCGTTCTAGTCACCTTCACCCAATGTTAAAGTTGAACTATCCTTGGGAGGAAAGAGGGATCAAATTAAAGATTAACATGTGTAATTCCTGTTAGCAATGGAATGATTCCCTCAATGCTCAGAACGTAGAAATAATCTGTGAGTAGTTAGTTAATGTGGAAAGAACACTAGAACCTCAGGGTCTTGGTTGTTGGTTCAATACTCATACTTGATACATGCTGACTGCCTGAAATGATTTTTCTGAAATAAACCTAAATGCTCTTGAACATAATGTCATGTCTGAAGAAGAGCTCTCTGCTTAATAAAACAAAATTACCTCATAGACCAGAATCCACTCATTAATGTTCCACGTGGCCAATTCTGTTTGCTGGATTCAGCTGCTCTGGCTGGCTTTGGTCCCTTCCCCTATACTGCTGGCCGCAATTCCCAGGGAGGTTAGGGGAGCATTGTTACTGGCAGCAGTGCTCATGCCTCTACTCTACCAGTAATAGCAATTAGGATTGGTCCAGGCTACATAAAAGGGAAAACCCCACATAACAGTTGCATAAACATCATTCTCTCATGGAACTGTTCTCACAACTAAGAAGTTGAGTTAGACACACAGACCAGAAAGGCATCTCCACCAATTCATTAGAGACCCAGTTTTCTTCTATCTGCAACTTTAGCTTGTTGCTTCTATCCTTAAGAACATCTTTAGTCTTCTGAAGCTCTGGCCATTATATCTGCTGTCCAAACAGTGAGAAGACAGGAGAAGAGTAGGTTAAAAAAAAAAAAGTAGCAGCTTCCTACTACAGCCTCCCAGAATGTCCAACCTAACACGTTGTCTCAATTGTTAGCCAGAACTAAGATGGCCATATCTAGCTCTAAGGAAGTCTGGAAAATGCAGTCTTTTAGCAGAACACATACACGTCCTGAATAAAAGCTAGATTCTCTCACAAAGCATGAAGAGGAGATTGAATATTGGGTAGGCACTTGCCAATTCCCCACAACTGCCCATGGGAGATGGCCAGGCTTTGGTAAAATAAAGTGTTGTTTCTCCTCAAAACATTGTCCTCCTGTTAGAGAGGGACCCTGTAATTCTTGTAGCAGGTCAGAAATTTTATCTGGTGACAGGACCAACGTATCTGGCAAGACAGCACTAAGGCTTCATAATAGTTCTATATATTTAAGGGAAGCTTTTTTTAAAAAATCACTAAAGTGCATTTGAACTCATGAGATTTTTTTTTTCATCATGAAGTTTCTTGTTCAGCACTGAACATTTAAAAGGAAGTTTTGATCAGGTGCACACCCATGGTTCACACCCATAAGACCAGCACATTGAGAGGCCGAAGCAGGAGGATTGCTTGAGTCCAGGAGTTCAAAACCAGCCTAGGTAACATAGCAAAATCTCATCTATACAAAAAATATATATATATATTTTTGAGATGGAGTCTCACTCTGTCGCCCAGACTGGAGTGCAGTGGCCGCTCCCGGCCACCACAGCCTCGACCTGCTGGGCTCTGGCAATCCTTCCGCCTCAGCCTTCCAAGTAGTCGGAATTACAGGCACCCGCTACCACGCCAGGCTAATTTTTTGATTTATTGTAGAGATGAGGTCTCGCCTGCCCAGGCGGGTCTTGAACCCCGCAGGCTCAGGCAATTCACTCACCTCAACCTCCCAAAGGCGCGGGATTACAGGCTGAGCCACCGACCCCGGCTACAAAAAATATTTTTTAAAAAATTATCCTGGTGTGGTGGCATGCACCTGTAGTCCCAGCTACCCTACTGTGAGCTACAATTGTTCCATGATACTCCAGCAAGGGCAACAGAGTGAGACCCTTTCTCTAAGAACAATAAAATAAATAAAAAATAAAAATAAAATGAAATTTTGGTTAATATAACATAAGAATATTACTTAATACAATAAAAATGCTAAGTATCATTATAGTCATTAGGAAATGCAGACTTCAATGAGATACCACTGCACTCCTACTAGGTTGGCTAAAATGAAAAAAAAATCTGACAATAGTAGGTATTAATCAAGATTGTGTATTAATAGATGTTCTAGGGAAGAAATTGGAACCCATATACATTACCGGTAGGAATGAAAAATGTACAGCTATTTTGGAAAACTGGCTGGTGGTTTTTAAAAAGGTAAACCCACTCTTCCAAACAACCTTGCCATTATACTTCTAGGCATTCACCCCAAATAACTAAAAGCAAATGTCCACACAAAGTCTTGAACACCAACACCCATAACAGCCCCACACTGGAATCAACAGGTGCGTCAACAGGTGAATGTACATCAACAGGTGAATGTGTTAACAAATTGTAGTAGATCCATGCAAAGGAATATTACTCAGAACTAAAAAAAGTTTGAACTGTTGCCTTGTACAGCAACATCAGAGAATCTCAAAAATTTAAAGATACTAAGCAAAAGAAACTAGACCCAAGAGAGTACATACTATTTTATTATTATTATTATTTTTTGAGATGAAGTCACACTTTGTCACCCAGGCTGGAGAGCCGTGGCACACTCACTGCCACCCCAGCATCGATCTGCTGGGCTTAGGCAATCCTTCCACCTCAGCCTTCCAAGTAGCCAGAATTACAGGCGCGCGCTCCCACACCCAGCTAATTTTTTATTTGTTGTAGAGACAAGTTCTTGCCAAGTTGCCCGGGTTGGTCTGGAACTCAGGCAATCTCAAAGTGCTGGGATTACAGGCTGAGCCACCAAGCCTGGCCTATTATATTCTTATATAGGGCATTCTGGAAAAGGCAAAATTATCAGGAGAACAGATCAGTGGTTACAGTGCGCCAGGATTGAGGAGATTGATGAGGAAGGGGCACAGTATGATTTTCTCATCTTAACTGCAGTGATTCAGTGAGTATATGATTTGTCAAAACTCACTGGAGTGGGTGCATTTTGTTGTTTGTAAGTGATACCTCAATAGAGCTAATTTTTAAGGGGGCATCAGGATAATCCTCTGAGACAGTTACCCTTTTACCCTCCAAATAACCTGCTGTGAGCACCTCACCATACACCCTAGAACCACACAATCCCTCTCAGCTCAGGGATCCTGGACCGTGGAAAAGAACTCCACTTTCAACAGGAGCTGGCAGCAATTCAGGCGATACCTGAGTTTGTTAAGTGTCTGTTATGGACTGAATTTTGTCCCCTCAAATTCATATATTGAAGCCTCAAGGCACAATATCTCAGAATGTGACTGTATTTGGTGATAGGATCTTTTTAAGAGGTAATTAGAGGCCATTATGTTGTGCACTAAGCCAAGCTGACTGGTGTCCTTATAAGCAGACGTTATAGGATACACGAGAGATGTCAGTGACGTGAGCACAGTGAGAAGACCACAAAAGGTCACAGGAAGAAGGTGACCATATATAAGCTAGGGAGAGGGGTCTCAGAAGAAATCAACCCTGCTGACCCTTGATCTCAGACTTCTGGCCTCCCAAGCTGTGAGCTAATACATTTCTGTTGTTTGAGTCACCCAGTCTGTGGTATTTTGTTATTATGGCAGCCCTAGCAAACTAATATGGCATATATTTGAGACTGGTTAATGGAATAGAAAAATACTTTAACTGTTGTAATAATGGGAAATTAGCCAGGGGCTGCCTAAAAATTTATTTCCAATCAGACCCCACCCATTGGACTGCGTGCATGATTACAGTTGTTTCCTTAAACCACATCTAGTAGGAGTCATTCATGACAAGAATATAAAATTTGGGGCATAGATGGGACTACTTGAAAAAAGGTATGCAAACGGACTAAATACCATTGCCAAGATGAGTCCCAAGCTTAATGAGGGTCTCATGTAAACGTCTCACTCCCAGATCCCAGACATCATGTCTAAGTGGGCTTACACCAGTTCTGAAAGAACTCTGAAGAAAGGAACTGTGTGCTTTACACCACTGCATCTATCTTTGCACATATTCTTAGGAGACTGGTAAAATCTGTCTGTCTACTGGAGTGCAGGTGAGCTTGAGATTTAGGTTAAAAACAATAATGATCGTAACATGGAGACGGGAATGGAAATGGTCTTCATCTTAACTGTGTTGTGCTGATTCATTAAATCACTTTCTTCCTAGGTCCCACACTTGGCTAGTCCTACAAGGTCAAACGCATTTGGGAAATACTACATATTCTGATGCCCTCTCGGAGATTCACAGAGAATTTCTGCACATTTAAGAAGTTAAAAAGCACTAAATTTTTAAAACTCTAAGACAATATTTCCCAAATCTACATAATCAGAACCTCCTTCTCTTCCCCTCCCTTTTTTTTCCCACATAGGACATTTTAAAATTTCAGGAAATTTACTTTAGGAAATACTACGTTAAATGAAAAGTTGATTGAATTGCCTCAGATGTACTCTCCAAAGGTCACTGGCGCATTGATATATACGTTTTGTCTTAATTCAGTAATTTTATTTCTGTGAAAGTAAGCTATGGATCTACATCCAAATAAAAATATTTAGTTTCTACATTTAGGGTTAATTTCACACAGTATAAATTTCTAATTTATATTCATAATTTGTCCATTTGTGGATGCAGATTTTGGTACCAAAATGATCGTGTAGGAAAGCAGCCTGATGCTGGCAAAATAAACCACTCTGGGTATAATTAGCCACCTGGGATTCAGTAAATGCAGTTGACTAACTGGCTGACTTACAAGTGGAGTCTGGAACTATTTCACTATGTTTCTTCCTGATACCATTTGTGGAGGAAATTTTTTTAGGCATAATTTTAAGGGTAGAAATAGGAATAATAGAATATATGAAATCTCCCCAAACGCTACTACTCTAAAATAATTCCTTAATGACTGGCAGAAATTTGTTTTGATCTAAGTCATTTTTTATAGCTTTCAAAAGAACAAATAACATCTTCATTATAGCATACTTATTCTTTACTTTTGGTTTTCTTTATCTGAAGAATATATGGTTTCGTCTTATTTACCTGACTAGGCTAGATATTCAATCTTGTCAAGAGGTACTTACATGTAGTTCCATGATTTATTTTTAATTTTTAAATTAAAATTTTTTCCCTTTTTTTCTTTATTTCAGTAGCTTTAGGGGTACAAATAGTACATGGATGCATTGAATAGTGGCAAAAATGTCTGAACTTTAAGTGTACCCACCACCCTCAGCTGTGCACACTGTACCCAATAGATGCTATCTCATTCCTCCATTCCTTACCCCTTCCCCCTTCTGAGTCTCCAGTGTCTAGTATACCATTCTCTATGCTTCTGCGGATCACTAGTTTAGCCCCCACTTGTGAGAACAAGTGGTGTTTGGCTTTCTGTTCCTGAGTTAGTTCGCTTAGGATAACGCTCTCAAATTCCATCCAAGTTGCTGCCAGGACATTATTTCATTCTTTTTGATAGCTGAATAGTATTCCATAGTGTATATACACCACATTTGTGTTATGTGTTAATCAGCTGATGGGCATTTAGGTTGATTCCACATCTTTGCAACCATGAATTGTACTGAAATAAACAAGTGGGTGCCGGTGTCTTTTCTATGTAATGACCTCTGCTCCTTGGAGTGGATACCTAGTAGTGAGATTGCTGGATCAAATGGTGGATCTACTTTTAGTTCTTTGACTAATCTCCATACTGATTCCCATAGAGGTTGTACTAACGTACACTCCCATCAACAACTTATAAGCATTCTCTTTTCTCTGCATTCACACCAGCATCTATTGTCTTTTTGGTTTTTTTTTAGTGATGGTCAATCTGACTCGTGTGAGGTGGTGACTCCTTGTAGGTTTGATGTATTTCCCTGACAATTACTGATGTTGAGCACTTTTTCAAATGTTTGTTGACCATTTCTATGTCTTCTTTAAACAGATGTTTGTTAATGTCATTTACTCACCTTTTAATGGGGTTATTTGCTTTTTTTCTTGCTAATTTGTTTGTGTTCTATGTAGATTCTGGACATTAGTCCTTTGTCAGGTATATAGTTTGTGCCTATCTTTTCCCATTCTGTAGTTTGCCTATTTGCTCTGTTGATTATGTCTTTGCTGTGCAGAAAGCTTTTAGTTTAATTAAGTCCCATTTAATTATTTTTGCTTTTGATTCATGAATTATTTTTACGTGTATGTCTTTAATTTTTTTCTTTTTTTAGAGACAAGATCTCACTCTTGTCACCCAGACTGGAGTGCAGTGGTGCAATCTTTGCTCACCACAGCTTTGAACTCCTGAGCTCAAGTAATTGTCCTACCTCAACCTCCCAAGTACCTGGGACTCCAGGAGCACACCACCATGCTGACTAACCTTTTTTAGACTGTATTTTTTGTACAGACATGGTCTTAATCTATTACCTAGGCTGGTCTTGAACTCCTGGCCTTAAGCAATCTCCTTATCTTGGTCTCCCAAAGCGATAGGACAGGCATGAGCCACCACGCCTAGCCTGTATGTCTTTAATTTTTAAATCAGTTAATTACAATCATTGACTGTTTTCTACCAGTGACTTTGGAAGGTACATGCACACTAAGTCAATAAAAGAACAATGTTGTGATGGCATGAATATAAGTACTGAATGTAAGTTCATGTATAGTCATAGTGCATCTAATTTTCTTAGATCTGGATATGTCTATATTTATATAACCAAAATCTAAGGTGCAAAAATATGCTTTTCAAAGTTATAAGCAACTGGATATGTTCCCTGTTGGCCCTCAGCTGCCCTGGGACTAAACTAGGTATAATGCTGAATTTGATTAGAAACATTCTTATCGGAGAAACTGATAATGTAATTGTTACTAACACCAAGTATTACTATAAAAACTCAGATCACTCTAATGGGAATGAAAGAGTGCATTTAATGAGATAAGAGTGAACAGAACCAAAGTTAAGAAGCTCTTAGTATTCAAGGTTTTATTGGGTTGATACTAAGGAGTATATCTCTTATCCTTTATGTACAGAAATAACGTTACGCCTATTCAGTGTATGTGAGGATCTCAAGGAATTTACTTAGATTTTAAATGAAGACATAACAGACATTTTAAACATTTCAAAAATTATGGACATCTCTTCCTTGTCATTTAGAATAACTAGGAAGATCATATCATATTGAATGCTACCAATGGATGACTGGAAGAAAGGAAATAATTCTCAATTTGGACTTTAAACTAGTTACAACAGGATTTTCCAAGTGGCTCATTGATTTTTAAAAATACTTGCAATATTGCCTCTGCTGAACTATGCTTATAATTGCTCAGTCGCTATTTTGTGGTTGCAGTGGTTTATAAAATGATATGAAATGTGCTTTCCATAGGGGCCCTGTTGTAGACTCTTCCCCGACTCCTCATTAGAATAGCTCAGGAGGCTTTGAAAGAATGACCAAACCTAAGCATCCCACCTCTACCCCAGAACAGCAAAACTAAATCTTGAAGGACAAGCACAATGCAGGCCTCTGTATTTCCTTCCTTCCTTCCTTCCTTCCTTCCTTCCTTCCTTCCTTCCTTCCTTCCTTCCTTCCCCCTTCCCTCTCCTCTCCTCTCCTCTCCTCTCCCTCCCTCCCTTTTCTTCATTTCTTTTCTTTTTCTCCTTCTCTTTCTTCTTCTTCCCTCTCCTCCTCCTCTTCCTCTTTTTTCAGTTGGGGGTGTTGGGAGTCTCACTCTGTCATCCAGGCTGTAATTCAGTGGCACAATTACTGCTCACTGCAGCCTCAACCTCCTGGGTTCAGACAATCCTTCCGCCTCAGCCTCCCAAGTAGTTGGGTCTACAGGGATGCGCCATCATGCCTGGCTAATTTTTGGATTTTTTGTAGAGACGAGGCCTCACCATGTTGCCCAGGCTGGTCTTGAACTCTGGGCTCAAGCAAGCCTTCTACCTCAGCCTCCTAAAGTGCTGGGATTACAGATGTGAGCCACCTAGACGTGCTCAGCCTAGATCTCTGTATTTTCTAAAAATTCACTGCCTCTTGTAGACATACCTTATCCCCATGATTCCCTGCCCAGAGAAAATGGAGGATCACTGGATTACGACTCTCATCATTAAAGAATTGTTCCGTGATCAGGCACGGTGGCTTATGCCTGTAGCTTATGAGCTTTGGGAGGCCGAGGCAAGAGGACTGCCTGAGCCCAGGGATTCGAAACCAGCCTGGGCAACTTGGCGAGACCTCTTCTCTGCAATAAATCAAAAATTAGCTGGGTATGGTAGCACAAGCCTGTAGTTCTGGCTACTTGGAAGGCTGAGGCATAATGATCACTGGAACCCAGCACGTCAAGGCTGTGGTGGACGTGAGCATGCCACTGCGCTCCAACCTGGGTGACAGAGTGAGACTCCAACTCAAAATAAAAATAAAAAAAAGAATTGTTCCATGTAGCCTCACGAATGCTAACTAATAATATTTATGTCTATTTGAGACACTCTTCATTAGAACAAATTAATGCACATTTTAAAAAATAAATGATGTTCTTAGGTTGATCACAAGGGAAAATCCTAAAATACCCCTAGTAACTACTCTCATCAGTTTGCCCTAGATCAATTTCCAAAAAAAACTGAAACGTGTATGTTAATGTGACATAAACCTATGTAAATTATATAACTATATAATTAGCACCTTGAGGTTCTTTTGGTGAATTTCTCTTAAGCTGTAGCTGTGAAACTAGAGATCCTAAAACTGACAGCAGAGAGAGGATGGTTTCCAATCAGGCTGTTTTCTCTTTACTAAATCATTAAGAGCTCAGTTGATTTTAACAGCCTGTGGGTAAGAAAAGAGAAAAAATGGTAATGTCTTCATTAGGGAATAATGTGTCCATGCAGGAAAAGGATTAAGAATGCACAAAGATGAAAGAAAGAAAAATGGAAATGCTTTCTAAAGTGTGATAGCTCTTTAGCTGGAGTTCTGTGTCATCCCATCCCTTAAAGCAATGAAGAAATCTTGGCATCTTCATATATTTGATATTAATCCAAAGTGGTTCCTTCTCATTTAGAATGTACCAACTCACGTAGATCTATAGAGATTCAAGGCAAAAATACATATTGGAAATAAAATCTATTATTTAAAATGTCTTCTTCTTTTGGACTGAATAAATGACTGTCCCAATGTATTTGTAGAGCGAATTCACTTAGTTTTGCCTTGGAGTCACTTAAAAGCGTGCAGCGTTGTTCTAGACATTTCTTACCAAGCTTTAGGCTTTTCTCTAGGTTTTGACTTCCTTTTTTGGAACAATCATACTTGCCCCAACTACTTTGGGAGATTATAAAAACTTGCATAACCAACTGCAAGCTTAACTATTTTGGAATGTTATTTATCAACTGAAAATAATTTTAGGCCAAAGACTCTTGATACCAAAAATCTCTTTGGATGTGCCAGGTTAATTTCAAGGACGATTTATTCATTCACAATGTGCTATAAAGGGTTGCAGGCTAACTAAATAGCTCATCTGGTAGAAATATCGGCGTTCAGAGGACATAGTTAGTCCAAGGTTCAGAGAATATAAAAACATAAACACAGGAAAATAGAAAATAAATACATATAAGATCATGCTGTACTTTCCTCCTATAAACTATTTGTGATTCTTTTCAAATGTCACTTGGTGTCTTTTTCATTTTTAGGATGAAAAGATAAGATAAAAGCTGAAAACACTCTCAAGTAGTTAAAAAGGTTTCAACAACACTTAAAAGCAGAAGATTGTACTCACAGATCGCTGATGTGGCAGAGTTTGCAAACATGTGCCTCAAGACTGATGCCCAATTAACAAAAATTATCCTTTGTTTTTTTGGTTCTGTTTCATTCTAAGGCTCAAGAAAGAGACAGGAATATTTATGAAAGGAAACAGATCCTACCCAACAATCCCTCAACAACATTTATTACATTAAGATATCCTTGATGAAAGAGCCAAGCAGACAAATCTAAGGCATTTTTAAAAAAATTTTCAGATATGAGAATTATATGAGAGGTTTCCCATTCAAGATGCACACTAGCCCAAGGTCCCTCTGGAAATTACCAAAAAGATTTTTGAAAAGTATGCAACCGTATATGTACCATTAGTGGTCCAGAAACATTAAGGAATATCTGGAAGAAAGAAGTGGATGGTATAAGATCAACAAAAAGAAGAGGCAACCGTAGCCAAAGAAATAACACACTACCAAAGAACCAGATCTTTGAGGAAAACTTAGAGCAAATACTAGAAAGACTAAGGTAAATAATCCTAATTCTTGATCTCAGAGACAGCAGTTGGCTCAATTATCAGAAAAGAACCTTAAAAATTGTCACAGTATCTCAGAGAGGTTCTAATCTAGAGGATATTGTGATAAAAATTTGAGAACAGGTTATTTGCTTATTTATTTATTCATCAATTTGACAAATATGTATTAGTGCCTACCATGTGCCAAGCACTATTCTAGGTGCTGGAGATATAACAGTAACCAAAACAGAAACACCTTTCTGCCCCCTTGAAACCTGCACAAGGACATGGTCTTCATTCATCAATAAGGTATAAGGTCATCAGTAAACAAAATACGATGGAAAAAAATAAAGCAGAGAACGGAGTAAGGAAGTGGGTGGTAGGGTTGGATTCTTAAATAGAAGGGCCACTAAAGATTGCTGAGACCTGAATGAACTGAAGAAGTCACAGAGACATCTGGGAGAAAACCATTCCAGGTAGAAGGGAGAAGTACAAATGTTCTGGGGTGACAGTGTGGTTGAAATAGAGTGAGGATAAGGCAATGTGTAGAAGTGATAAAAGGAATAGCAGAGGTCTATGTCAAATAACACTTAGTAGAACAGGGCAAAGATTTTGAACTTCATTCTAAAGGAGACAGAAAACCATTGGAGTAGTTTAAGCAGGGAAATGAAATGATGTGACACATTAAAAAAAAATCTCTCTGGTGTGTGTGAAGAACAGATCCTGGGGAAAGGGAGGGCAGGGGAAACAAGTTAGGAGGTTATTTTTGTGGTCCAGTTAAATCTGGACATTATGGGCGAACAAACTTGGTGAGAAGCAGTTGAATTCTGATTAGGTAGAAGTTTGAATGAAGTGTGCTTGGAAATAAAAAAATATGATTGCCTAAAATACATACACATATACAGTCATGCATACATACACCAGTGGATGTGTTAAATTTAAAAACTGGACCATTCATCACGCTACTCAGAATGAAAGCAAATACTGGATAACACTAAAGAAGAAATTATTAATCTAGAAGGCAAAGTTAAGAAAATAGCCCATAAGACTGACCAAAAAACAAAGAGATTAAAATTTCAAACTTAACACAAAAAAGTGCAGTGGATTCAAAATATATCCACTAGAAGTTTCAGCTAGGAAGAATGGCGAAATGGAAGAGAAGAAACGGGGAAGTAACAGCAGAAAAATTCTTGGAGATTAAAAACAAGACAAAACAAGAAACTTCAGATTAAATTTTCCAAACACCAAGCAAGGCTAATGAAAACAACAAAAACTTCTTGGATAGAGAAGTCTAGAGAGGCCAGACATGGATTACAGCTCACACCTGTAATCCTAGCACTTTGGGAGGCTGAGGCACAAGGAGGGCTTGAGCCCAGGAGTTTGAGTCTGGGCAACATAGCGAACCTTGTCTCTACAGAAAAATTAGCCAGTTGTTATGGTGTGCATCTGTAGTCCCAGCAAACTTGGGATGCTGAGGTAGAAAGAACACCTGAGCCCAGAAGGTCAAGGCTGTCATGAACTGTGATCACTGTGATCACACCACTGCACTCCAGCCTGGATGACAGAGTGAGAACTTGACCAGGGCAGAGAAGCAGGGAGTGGGGAGGACCGAGACCTCTAGAGGGAATGCAAGGTCTCTTATAAAGGAGTAAGAACAGGCTAGCATAAAATTTCTAACTAGAAACCCTAGATGTTACATATAAAATAAAAAAATTCAAAGTACCGAAAGAAAAAAATATTTTGATCCTAGAAATCTTCACCCAGTAAAAATAATAATCAAACGTGAAAGCAAAACATGTTTAGACATAACTGTTATCATCTTTGTCACTACATGAAAAAATTGCTCAGTAGTACTCAGTAGGTCTGAGATTTTACCTTGCTTGCATGTTAAGTTAGCCTGCCAGTTTCATAGATACTGACAGAAGACACAAGGATCCCAATTAGAGACAAGCAACTTTATAATTCAAGGCACAGCAGGCAGCATGAGCTTCATGACTGCGCTGGTGACCTTTGTACCTCTGGAGACTCTGAAGTCCCAGAGGCGAGATTCAGAGTGGCCCAGGTAGGTTCTGTGTATACAGTAGGTCTTCATCACAGCCAAGGAACTCTGAGTTTAGGAAAACCCCAGTCTTACAAGAAGTTGCTAATGAACCTGACCATTATTTCCCATGAAACAAGACATTACTTTTGTTATTCTGGTCAGGAATCAAACCTGCTCTCTGCTCCAGAGGAAGACATTATTGTTGCTGCACAAATGTCCTTGAAAAGAGAGTCTTGGCCGGGTGCAGTGGCTCAGCCTATAGTCCCCGCACTTTGGGAGGCCGAGGCGAGAGGGCTGCCTGAGCCCATGGGTTTGAGACCAGCCTGGGCAACTTGGTGAGACCTCGTCTCTACAATAAATCACAAAAACTAGCCGGATGTGGTGGCGCGTGTCTGTAGTTCCAGTTACTTGGAAGACTGAGGCGGAAGGATCATCTAAGTCCAGCAGGTGGAGGCTGTGGTGGCCATGAGCATACCACTGCACTCCAGCCTGGGCAACAAGAGTGAGACTCTGATTCAAAAAAAGAAAAAGAAAGAAAAGAGAGTCTTGAACAAGACACGTAGAACTCTCACGGAGAATTGCGTTCCACCTCAAGCAAGAAAAAGGAAGAACCCAAGAAAGAGGACAATATGGGATATACTTATATAGCAATTATGAATAGAAGAAATGTGCAATGCCAGAAAGAAACTGAAATATAACTACTGCGAGGTGGTTGAAAGATTCTCCTTTGACCCCCAAAGTAGCATTACATGTATGCTTCATTCTCTATGGCTTATGGATGTAACCACATTCCAATGCTTTAAAGAATAAAGTTTATATAACTTTTTAATGTGACAAATCATATTTATTTGGTTTGCTTATTTACCTTTTTTAGGTTTAACTCACAGACAAAGTGTGGAAGATCTCATTATAATTACAAAATGCAATATCAACATTACAAACTTAATCATCCACAGCCAGACATGACAAAATGAAAAGGACCAAACTTACCTTCCCACCATTAACAACTAAAAACCTGGACAATTATTTCATACATTGGGCAACAGGCAGTGCATAACTGTAACTCCTTAAAAAGGGGACACAAAGGAAGTCCTGTTATAGCCTCTTACTTCTGTCTGGAAGCAATTTCCCAAACACGGGTGTAGGTGGGGGAACTCCCAAACAAGGCCCAGGGGCCTCTGTTTGTTGAAGAGATGAAGATCAGTCAAAGGTAGAAGGGCAGAGCCTCCAAAAGACTGCAGAAATCTGGGCATCCATCACAGAGTAGGACCAATCACTGTGGCACCCGTTACAGAAGTGTGTCACTCAATGGGGCTCCCATTATGGAGGAGGCCAAAGCACTTTAAGAACCATCAGAGAGGAGAGCCAGTCACTGGGACATCCATCACAGAGGAAAGTCAGTCACTGGGGCACCCATTACAGAGGAGAACCAGTCACTAGGACACCCATCACAGAGGAGTAGTGATCAATAGTGCATCAACTATGGAAGAGGGCCGGTCACATGGGCACCAATCTCAGAGGAGGGTCAGTCACTGGACACTCATTAGGAGGAGGCCCAGTCACTGGGGCACCCATCACAGAGGATGACTAGTCACTTTGGCACCCATCACAGAGGAGAGCCAGTCATGAGGAAGCTATCATAGAGGAGGACTAGTCACTGAAAGAAAGAGAGAGAGAGCGAGAGAGAGAGAGAGAGAGAGAGAGAGAGAGAGAGAGAATGCAGAAATTCGTATGGGTGTGCTGTAGCATCTTTGCTAATTGCCAGGTCGAGTCTGCATAGAGCGATACTCTACAAAGCTGTGCCAAACTCGACTAGGTGAACCAAACAATGCCAAGACTTCACATGCAGAGGAAAGGAGTTCTAGATCTGAGAAGCCAGAATGGAGAGTCCTCAGCAATCACTCAGGGCATTCAGTAAAGACTTCACATGAGTGACTTGCTGGTAGTCATATTAAGCTGAACTGTTCCTGGAGTAAAAGACACTGTATGCTTCTGCTAGCAAAAACTTAAAAACTGTTAAAGTTGGCCGGATTTGGTGGCTCAACTTGTAATCCCAGCACTTTGGGAGGCTGAGGCAAGTGGATTGCCTGAGCCTGCAGGTTCGAGACCAGCCTGGGAAACTTGGTGAGCCTTCATCTCTACAATAAATAATTAAAAAAAAGAATTAGCCAGGTCCAGTAGTGCCTGCCTGTAGTTCCGGCTACTTGGAAGGCTGAGGTGAAAGGATCACTGGAGCCCAGCAGGTTGACTCTGGGTGGCCGTGAGTGTGCTACTGTACTCCAGCATGGACCATGGAGTGAAACTCCAACTCAAAAAAAAAAACCGTTAAAGTTAATTGCATGCAGGATAACTGCATGCCAAAACAAAGTTCAACTCTCTTTAAAGAAGACTATAAAAGACACTTAATGACAAAATCAAAATGTGCAACATGCAGTCAAAAGTTACTAGACATTCCAAGAAGCAGGACAATGTGACTCATTACTAGAAGAAAAATCAGAAAATAGAAATGGACCAGGAAATAGTTGCAATAAGACTAACGCGTGATGTCTGACAATGAGGTTCGTGAACCATCCTAGAAAAAGTACTACTTACCACCGGACACGGTGGCTCATGCCCATAATCCCAGCACTTTGGGAGGCTGAGGTGAGAGAATTGCCTGAGCTCAGGAGTTCGAGACCAGGCTGAGCAACATGGTGAGACCTTGTCTCTACAATAAATCAAACAATTAGACGGGCATGGTGGGGCATGCCTGTGGTTCCAGCTACTTGGAAGGCTGAGGTAGAAGGATTCCCTGAATCCAGCAGGTAGAGGCTGTGGTGACCATGAGCATGCCACTGCACTCCAGCCTGGGCAACAGAGGGAGACTCTGACTCGAAAAAAAAAAAGATAAAGTGCTACATACCTCATTGCTGAATATCACTACATTCACCTTTGAAGTACTCCCCTTGGGAAGCTATGCATCAACATCAGTGCCTAGTCAACCTGTTAAAGCAATTTTGAACCTCTTTTTCTGGAATGACTATCAGAGCCTTCGTTGTTATTTGTTGAGGTCTGATAATTAGGTTCATGAACTGCCAGTGCGCTTACATTGGCAGCACTGTACAAATAACTGAATTGGAACACCCTCCCTACTCACTTGATCTGGCCCCCAGTGACTTTTTTTCTTTACTCGAAGATAAAAGAATTATTGAAATGGAAAACATATGATGACATTCAGGACATCAAGGGTAATGCAATAACAACTCTGATGGCCATTAATAGCAGATTAGACACTGTGAAAGGAAAGTTCAATCAACTTGAAAAATAATAATAGACTCTATCTAAAATGAGACCCACAGACCGGAGGAAACTCTGAGAAAAAGACGAGAAGAGCCTTAATGATCTATAAAGACAATATTAAATAGTCTAATAATGTGTACCTAGAGTTACAAAAAGAGAAAAGAAGGGGAAGAAAAAAAATTTTGAGAAAACAATGGCCAGAAATTTTCCAAATTTGATGAAAACTTTAAACCCACAGATCCAACTTGTCCCAAGTAGATTAAATTTAGTGCTCTCTCTTCTTCTTTCCAAACACACACACACACACACACACACACACACACACACACACACCAAGTCATTTCTTAACAAAATGACTGAAAATAAGTGATAAAAAGAATCTTAAAAGCAGATAATTATAACAACACTAAAAGGAAACATGGAAGAATTTCTTAGAACCTTGAAATAGAGAAGACCTTTGTATGAAATGACATCCAGAAGCCATTAAAAAAAAAAAGCTCAGCAAAAATGATACAATACTATGTTTTCAAATGGTTTCTTCCCCCGCCCCCCCCCCCCCAAATATGTAAGAAGACTGCATTTCCCAGCTCCTTGGCAATTGAGGCAAAGAGACTTCACTAGTTGCAGCCAATGGTATATGGACTGAATTGATATTCACCATCTCCAGGACTGGTTCATAAAAATATTTCATGCACCATCACAATCCCCTTCTCCTTCTCCTTTTGCAATAAACTGGGAGGTTTCATATTGTTAATGGCATTGTCACAGGTGGAAAGAGCCTGGCTTTTAAATGACTACAATGTTCAGAGTTCCCACCAGGGACCCCCTCACTTCCTAGCAAACAGTATTGATTATAATGAGAGTATGCAATAAACATTTATAGTGTTAAGCTAATGAAATATTCAGATTGTATGATACAGCTAGCATTTCTTACACTGACAAGCACACATAGTTTTTTTTTTTTTCTTCTTTTTTGAGTTGTCTCTGTCGCCCAGGCTGGAGTGCAGTGGCATACTCATGGTTACTGCAGCCTTGACCTGCTGGGCTCAGGCGATTCTTCTGCCTCAGCCTTCCAAGTAGCTGGATCCACAGGCGCACACCACCATGCCTGGCTAAATTTTTGATTTATTGTAGAGACTAGGTCTTGCCAAGTTGCCCAGGCTAGTCTCAAACTCCTGGGTTCAGGCAATCCTCTCGTCTCTACCTCCCAAAGTACTGGGATTACAGGTATGAGCCACTGCGCCTGGCCCTAGTTTTAAACTTTTACAGGGTAAAAGAGAGATACAGATTCTAAAAATGTGCGATATGTATCTCAAAGAACTTAAAAATCAGTAAGAAAAAAGCTAACAACATAATAGACAAACAGGCAAAAGTTATAAACAAAAATCTGCAGAAAAAATGTAAATAACCATTTAAACGTATCAAAAGATTCTCAATCTCATAAAAAAATGCAAATTAAAATTAAAATTTTATGATGGCTTGTATTTTTTTAAGGCAGGGTAGAGCTCATTTTTAAAAAAAATAGAACTAAAATATATTTAAAACAATCTTTTGTAAACTTCAAAATAACAAATAGAAATGTCCCTATAAGATGTAAATATATACCAGACACATGTTATTCTAATATAAAGTATTATCAGGTCAAATGAACAAATATAAAGTGCTTCTCAAAAAATAAAAAACAACACATTAAAATTGAAAGCATGACATTCAACATGAAAACATTTCAATGCAAATATATTACGGGATCTTTTGCAGTATGATCTTTACAATAAAGTGAATCACGGCACCATTCTTGAGTCACGAATGGAATACTGAGCAAAATGTTTTCAGCTACTGAAACAGCCCTTTCTGACCTCATACCAGTCTTGGGAATGGTGAACGGACAGCACTCCAATTACCTGCAATGAACACCATCACCTTCAAACACTTCTCTCTTTTGTTAACTTAGAGGAGACATTTTCAGCAACTTTTGTTCTTGGTAGCAGAGACTGCAATATTTTCATTTTCATTAATAGGAAACTATAGTCCATCTCTGATTCATCTTTTTTTATCTTTGAAAGCAGGATTTATTGAGAGGACAGAAAAGCTCCCACAGTGGGAGGAGCCCCGAAGGGGTTGCCCTGATTCATCTTTAATGTATTTAATTTCATCAGCCATAGATGGAGTTTCCAGTGTATTATTGCCTGTAACGTTTCAATATTGTCACATTAGTGTTTCAATACTTTGGAATTCTTTGAACGAGAGTAAGGTTTACCCTTGCAATGGAAGTTTTTGGAACACCGCAACACCAGACTATTCACTGGGACTCAGGGCAGGTTTGGTCCTATCTCAACTTGCACACCACACACCCTCTTTTTTGATATAAATTCATATAATTAAGTGACTCCAAACTTAGAATGATTCACAAAAATAATGATATTGCCCTCCCATATCATATTTTGCTACTCAAAAAGCACAATATGTTGGAGAATAGGATTACAAAAACCTAGCATTATAACCTTTGTTTCATTTTCATAATCTGTAAGTTGGCAGTAGTGATAACTCGTAGATTTTTGGGGAGGATCACAGAGATGATGAAAATAAAATATCTAGTGCATAGAAAGTACTCAAAAATGTTATCTTTGGTTTGTTCTATCTTTTTAATCAAAATGTGGGCACTTCTATTGGAAAAGATCTGAGATGGCACAAAAAAGAAGTTGGAATTTTAGTCACACTGAATGAACTTTGATCAGCAGTGATCAGAATCTCTGCTGGAAAGATGATTTTTTTATAGGGTGTTAACTCCATTATGAGACTTTCTTCAATAATGTGCAATATCAATAAAACTCCCCCAATAACAGAGAAAAGGCCGTTTAAGGAGGAATTTAGTGATGTTAAAGATAGAAGTCAAGTTTTATAATGGTTTCCAATAATCAGGGTGATTTTTGGCTGCAGGGATCTCTTAACGGTATTAATGCGCGCTCTCTCTCTCTCTCTCTCTCTCTCTCTTTCCTCTCACTCTAGCATAAAGATAAATGGAATAAATCTATAGGAGGATTTTGAGAAAAACTGATATATGAACACTTTAGTACCATATTTATCAGGAATTATTTCCGAAGATTAAAGAAAACACAATTTACCGCCCAGCTCAAAGCCTGATTCAAGATAGACTTTTCAAATATTTTGAAGCAATACAGCAAAACAAATTTGACCTTAAGACTAAAGTAGTTTAGAAAGTTGGCTTATTTGAATTACCATAGTTAAAAGTTTGCTGTCACACTGAGACCCCTCAACCCTCATTTTACATTCTACAGCAGGTCAAATAAACATCACGTCCCACAGTTCACCACAGAACTCTCACAACATGCTGGTTAGGACAGAACACCCAAAGGCTGGCAGAAGGACAACAAATACTTCGCCTGTTTTTCCCAACACACCAGGGATGAATGGCTGCTCTCAAGGTCAAATCTCATTAGTAATTAAATATTTCTAAAAATATTTGAAGAAAAGACTTTTTTACATAATCTTTAATAAAATGGCACTTAAATAATAAAAGCAGGGCACCCTAATAACTGAAAGAGCCACAGAATAACTCTCAGAACCTCCAAAGCACTCAGCTCATCATGGCGGTGATAGAATGTTCCAAGTTGAGGAATGTCTCATTTCACACTGTTGAACTGCAGCAGATGGAGTTCAGAACAGATGCTACGAAAAAAATCCTTTCTCAGAAACTTCTTGCCATCGCATTGGGACCTTGCTGCTCCAGCCTCTGGGGCACATTCCATTCTTTCAGCCTGCAACCAGCAGAGAAAAAAAAAATTACATATTTTCTAACCCCGTGCGTACCTTGAGGGGAGCCTTAAAATGAAAATAAATTTTAACCATGAGGAAAATCATGCACATCCAAGCTGGTCAATATGGCAACCAGATCAGTGCAAAGTTCTAGGAGGTGATCAGTGATGAACATGGCATCAACCCCACTGGTACCTACCTCAGGGACAGCAACCTGCAGTTGGACCACATCTTTGTGTACTACAATGAAGCCACCGGTGGCAAATATGTTCTTCGTGCCATCCTGGTGGCTCTAGAACCAGGGACCACGGACTGTGTTTGCTCAGGTCCTTTTGGGCAAGTCTTCAGACCAGACAATTTTGTTTTTGGTCAGTCTGGGACAGGCAACAACTGGGCAAAGGGCCACTATACAGAGGAGACCGAGCTGATTGATTCCATCCTGGATGTGGCACAGAAAGAGGCTGAGAGCTGTGACTGCCTGCAGGGCTTCCAGCTGACACACTCTCTGGGCAGGGGCACAGGCTCTGGAATGGGCATCCTCCTCATCAGCAAGATCTGAGAAGAGTATCCTGACTGTATTATGAGCACCTTCAGTGTGGTGCCCTCACCCAAAGTGTCAGACACTGTGGTTGAGCCCTCCAATGCCACCCTCTCTGTCCATCAGTTGTAGAGAACACTGCTGAGATTTACTGCATTGACAATGAGGCCCTCTATGACATCTGCTTCCTCACCCTCAAGCTGACCACACCAATCTACAGGGACCTGAACCACCTTATCTCAGCCAGTATGAGTGGTGTCACCACCTGCCTCCCCTGCTTCCCTGGCCAGCTCAGTGCTGACCTCTGCAAGCTGGAAGTCAACATGGTGCCCTTCCCACATCTCCACTTCTGGCTTCACCAGAGATCTGGCTTCAACCTCTCACTAGTCGTGGAAGCCAACAGTATCAGGTTCTCACAGTATCTGAGTTCACCCAGCAGGTCTTCGATGCCAAGAACCTGATGGCTGCCTGTGACCCCTGCCATGGCCGGTACCTCATCGTGGCTGCTGTGTTCCATGGACAGAGGTCCATGAAGGAGGTAGATGAGCAGATGCTCTATGTGCAGAACAAGAATAGCAGCTACTTTGTGGAATGGATGCCCAACAACGTCAAAACGACCGTCTGTTATATCCCACCTCGTGGACTCAAGATGGAAGTCACCTTCATCAACTACAGCATGGCCATGTAGGAGCTTTTCAAGTGCATCTCCGAGCAGTTCACTGTAACGTTTCGTCGGAAGGCCTTCCTCCACTGGTACACAGGTGAGGTCATGGACGAAATGCAGTTCACCGAGGCTGAGGGCAGCATGAACGACCTCATCTCTGAGTATCAGCAGTACCAGGATGCCATCACAGAAGAGGAGGAGGATTTCAGTGAGGAGGACAAAGAAGTGACCTAAGGCAGAGCCCCCATCACCTTAGGCTTCTCAGTTTCCTTAGCCTTCTTCTTCATCGGCTCCTTTCCTCTCCCTCAGACTTTGTGTTTGCTGCCTCTATCTTTTTCCCCCTGTTTGGGAAGTCTAGAACAATACCTGGCCACATAGTAGGTGCTTGATAACTATTTGTTTGTTGAATGTCTCCTCTCTCTTTCCACTTTGGGAAATCTAGATTTCTGCCATTCTCAGTAACCCTGTATTTCCTTCTGGTGCCCACTCCCATCTGTCCAGTTAACATTTTCCTCTGTTTTAAAAATAATTCTTCAAGAAGTTGGATCTCATCCAGATCCCATTTAGAACCAACCAGATGCCAAAAACCCAGATAATGGTCAGCATCCTAAACCCAAGAGTAGCAAAGCTGTGGAGGGTAGAAGGTAGCAGGTAGAAGTCACTATAAGGAATGGAACAGGATTTTCCATTCTAGAACAGTTTGGAAGAGGGTAATCCAGGTTATTATGTCATAATTTCCAGATATTTTCATGTTCCATCTCTCAGCTTCAAGGAAAGTGTTAACAGTATTATTTCCATTTTCAGTGTCCCTCCAAGTTCTGTCCTTTGGGGAGGGGTCTGCTCCATCCTGTCAAGTGAAATCCTTCTGTCTACTCCACCTCCCTCACGTTAGATTCCTTCTTTTGTCCTGGTTGGAGAAGGGGATCGAGAGGGGGAAGGGACTACCCTTGGTCCCTAAACCTTCAAAAAGGCCCTCCCCATTCCCACTTTTTCTTGCTCCACAAAATGGATAGATCCTTGACTTAATGTGAAATGGTGAACGCTGTCATCTTTTTTTTGCAACATCTCATCTCTTCTTTTTGCTGTTGCCTTTTTCTCCCCACCCTTGGTTTTGTCCTATCCTACACTTCAGACTTCTATTTTGTGTTGAACTTGCTGTTTTTTTTCATATTGAAAAGATGACATTGACCCAAGAGCCAAAAATAAATGAGAATTTTTAAAAAAAGAAAAAAACCCCTATCCACATAGCAGTTCTAACAAGATTTCGAATGACTTGCCCTACCACCTCTCCATCTATTTTTATCCAGCTGCACTCATGATAACTAAGCCTCTGGAAACCCCTGATGTCCTGAGCTCTCTCTGCCACGCACACCTTCTGGCAGCTGGAAGCTTCTGGAAGGAATATGCTGAGGTCAATTGGAATATCTGCTGACATTATATTCCTTGTTGCTAGATTCCCAACCCTCAAACCAATGAGTCAGGGTGGAAAATCATAGGGTAACGTGTTTCTAAATTTTCATGTTGATATTTGACCTTGACTACTCCATAAGGGGTCGATGGGAACTGGAGAGATTAATAGCTAATATGTTCCCAAAGAAGTGAATACTTTAACATTTTGACAAGAGGGGATCTGCAAATATATTCTACTTTAGTGAAAATTTATTTTCCCTCTGTTTTGTTTCGGTTTTTTTTTTTTTTTTTTTTTGGTCAGTTAAAGACTGCTTGTCTCTCTTGTGGTATGGGGGCTCAGGGTACAATCATAATAGGCATGGTTTTCATTCTTCAAGTATAACATTATAGCATTGAATTTGCCTTACATTGAATATTTTTTCTTTTCTAACATTGGATGCAAATTGAATGTATGATTTTATGTTATTTTCATGTAAATTGCCGAAAATGTAACTCAAGAAATTTTCTTGATAGGCGGAAGATATATAGGAGATAATAATATTTTTACATTTGTCCAAAGAAAGAATTTTTTTTTAAATGAGAAACCTTGGTGAAGTCCATATCCTCATTTCATTGGTAGCTCATGAAGCAGGCTACCTGAGAGCTAGAGGTGCCCGAGGTAAAGAACATGGACCCAGTAAGCTAACCCGAGTTTGATCCCATGATGATGGTACCTCCCTCAGAGTTGTTCAAGAGTGATAACTGAGAGAGCTTTGTGAAAACACCCAGTGCAGGATCTTAACATCTGAACTCAATATATGTGCTTCCATTCATTACCCAACATAATAGGTGGGCAACAATTGAAACCCATATCTACATAGAAGACCTGGGAAGTGAATCGAATACTTGCAGGGGCTGAAACATGAACTAGAAATGGTCTAGTTGAGGCAGGGTATTAGTATAGGTTAGACATAGATAGAAACATTTCTTATAGACAGTTTTTAGTTTAAAATAAGGAAGTGTCCAGACATCTTGTCTGCAGGCTGACCTGTGGGCTGGAATGTGGGCTCAATGTAGACTCCCAGGCCACTGCACCCCCACAGCTAATCAACAGACAAGCCCACCAAGGTGGTTCCCAGACTGGCAATCGAAAACTTTGGAAACATTAAGCAGACCACCTTTTAGCACACAGTCGCCAAGTCTAACTAGTCAGCCTACCACGACAAAATGCATGTTCTGTGCACTGGAAAAGCCCGCCCCCCTCACCTATCAGAGCAGAGTCAGTAATCTATCCAGGCAGGGGTACCTGTAGCCTACTCATTAGCATATTAATAACTAGGTAGCTAAACATGATCTTTCTCCCAGACACCTGTACTGAGGCACGTTTTTTCTATTTCTCTCTCCTTCGCTTTCTCTAATAAATTCTGTTTTACAACTCTGCTGGCTGCTCTGAAATTCCTTTCAAAAGTGTGTCAAAGGACCCCCAAGTTTTGTGTTACACCATACCTGGAACTCTTAACCGTATCCCAAATTCTTGTGTTTTCTTGCCCTTTACTTTCACTCTATAAACAGAAAAACACTCAATTATTTGAAGTTTCTTGTTACTGAGCCCCTAGATAAAGTTATATATATTCATCTGGAAAGATAGATGTCAAGTTCACAATTGCATGACACTTTGTTTAATGGTACTTGTTTAGGAACATCAAAAACATGTTTTTTGCTGGATGAGGTGGCTCAAGTCTGTAATCCCAGCACTTTGGGAGGTGGAGACAAGAGAATTGCCTAAGCCCAGGGGTTTGAGACCTTGTCTCTACAATAAATCAAAAAATTACCCTGGTGTGGTGGTGCATGCCTGTGGTTCCAGTTACCTAGAAGGCTGAGGTGGAAGGATTGCCTGAGCACAGCAGGTCGAGGCTGCAGTGACCATGAGTGTGCCACTGCATTCCAGCCTGGGTGACAGAGTAAGACTCTGACTAAAAAAATAAAAAATAAAAAAATAATGACAACACCTAAAAATAAACCCCAACCAAATGTATGTTTATTAAGCAGGGAAAGGGGAGACTAAATTGAAGTTGTAGGCGGACATCACTGCTCCTATTTCTTCAGAAGGGTGTGAGGGTGTGGTAGTTTAAGTGGAACTCAGAGAATCACTGGAATTTGGAGACTCCTCAAAATTAAAATAATAAGCATGTTGAGATTCAAATTTAGACTAAAGAGAGAGATGTATCTGAAAAAACTTAGCACTCTATGATATTTATAATCTTGTTCTTTGATATCATTTCATTTTCCATTTAATAAGGAGTATATGAAAATTGTCTCAAGTCAAATGAAAAGATTTTAAAAACAAGACTATATTCTGAAATTATGAGCTTTCCCAGAACGGTTGCCTCTAAACAGGATAGCTGAAATTCTGCCAAGAGTTTCTGTTATTCACTTCCACTGTTAGGTTCACAATTTTATTTTAGAAGCATAGTCTGGCCCAAACCTGATCAACAGGTTTCCAATTGTGTGTAAATGGAAAACTTGAAGGCAAAACAGTCAGCCATGGCTTAGTACATATTTTCATGCTAAAACAAAACAAAACTATGCAAGAGCTTTCCGAAACAGAATTTCCTACCTGGGAACACCGGAATACCTGTATTTACATGCAGGTGGGCAGGCACGTGACTCATAGAGGATTCCCACCCCCATCCTCATCCAGAGAGATTGCGATGAAGATTATCCTGTAAATGAGAGGTGAAGGAATTATGAAGCTGATGTGTTTCTCAGAACCCTTCCTTTTTGTTGACTTAGATATTGATACCATCTCTTTCCAGTTAGACGTCTGACTTTTCAATTCAGGATTTTGGCAGATAGAATTTTGATATCATTACAGGGATCAAACTATATTACCAATGATGGTAGTAGATTACGATTAAGCCCTCTCATGATTACTTTGATTAAAATTCATATAGCTTTTGTTTGAAAATAAACAGATATTTTCTAATCAAATTTTTTTTTTCCATTTTTCTTGGCTTTTCTCCACTTTGTTTAGACTGTATTTGTTTCAACCTCTGCTCCACTAATGCAAACTGGCCTTCCTCAGCCTCTTCTTTTTTTCTAGTTTTTCTCTAAGAAAAATGAAGCATATCATGCCAAGAAAAATATTTCCTTTACTAAACATCATCCAAGAATCTGAGTTTTTGCTCCAAGTTTCTAAGTTATACTTCAAAATCTCAAGAAGCCTCTGCGTTTTAATCTCAACCTTACATTTGGAAACCTTAGCACCTTTATCTTTGCTGGAACAGCAGTTTCCAAATGTCAAGTGCAGTTTATTTCATTTTAAGTATAGGATTTCAAGTTAATATCTTTTTAAAAAAATCTTTATATCTTTTGGCCAAAAGTACAGCTCTCTCTGGAATGATTCTAAGGTGTGAGTAAGCCTTTTCCCAGGCTTACCACATAATTATTGATCCCCAAAGGAATCCTCTCATCTCCACCTCACCGGGCCCACCTTTTTATTTGTCAGAGTTGAAATATCACAGTCGCTAACATTTTTTGGTTGTTAACATTTGCTACTGGTGGGTGGCTACCACATGGTGATCAAATGTAATTGCCAATAGAACTTGATAACCTTGAAAAGGTTTGCAAATCTAGCTGCAGTTTTTAAAATTTGAAAGAAGTCTAAATTAATGGATCCTTCTAGGACACACTCTTCACCCCCAATTCATTTTCTCTGTGTTTGGTTATGGCAAGAACTCCCACAGAAAAGGGAGAGATAAAAGGGAGAAGAAGAAAAAAACCTAAAGAAAAAGACAGAGGCCAAACAGACACGTCTGTAAGAAATGAGATAACTGCTAGAAAAAAAAGGAGACGCTAACTTTCAGAACTAAGCATTTCTTGTCTTCAAGTTGTCCATTCTTTGCTTTGAAACTTGAAGAAGCTAAAGTAGAGAGAAATAGATGAGCTACCTTCTTAAGCAATTCTGTCCTTCTGATAATAGCTCCATGAGTCTCTCCTGAGCACAACTTCTGCTTCTTTCTTATGCTGTTAGTGCGGGCACAACAGGAATGCTTCAGGACCTGCATGTTTCTATGTGATGGCATTGCAGGCAGGCACACCTAAAAGATGTCTCTTTAATTTTACCCCCTTTAAAATAAATATGCAAGCCGAGCTCGGTGGCTCAGCCTGTAATCCTGCGCTTTGAGAGGCTGAGGTGAGTGGATTGCCTGAGCCCGCGGGTTCAAGACCCACTTGGGCAACTTGGTGAGACTTCATCTCTACAATAAATCAAAAAAATTAACCAGCCATGGTAGCGCGTGCCTGTAGTTCCAGCTACTTGGAAGGCTGAAGCGGAAGGATCGCTGGAGCCCAGCAGGTTGAGGCTGCGGTGGCCGGGAGCGGCCACTGCACTCCAGTCTGGGTGACAGAGTGAGACTCCAACTCAATAAATAAATAAATAAATAAATATACACTGTTAAATGACTATTAGATAGCAACCTGAATACAGAATTCTCTGATGGTGGACATTTCTGGGGCTGAGTTCTCTGCCCACTGTCCTGTTTTGGTTTCTTCTAGTGTATACGTCATAAGCTTAGTTACTCGGCCTCTGGGATCTGAAGCAACCCACAGGATAAATGACATCAATTTTCCTAAAAAATATGGGAGAGTGGGGGATAAATTAAAATGGTAAAACTTGTAACTTAAAATGTTTTTGTGATAAAAAGCACAAGGTTGGGAAGTAACCTGGAGTTTGGGGAGAAACTGCAGACTCGAAAGTAGAGAAAGAGAGGAAGAGATTTGAAGGAGTCTGAGATACTTGGTCACTCAGCGCTAAGTTTGCTTCCTGAGGACACATTTCCTTTCTTGTCCCATGCCAAAAAAGGTTTCATGGGTCAGTCATTAGCCTGTACAAAAATGTATACAGTCCTCGAAGAGCCAAGTCATCTCTAATCATTTGCATGTTAGGATGAATTGTGTTCATCGGTTGTTTTTCTCCTGTCATCTAGATAAATTAAGGATCTCAGAGAAATGGGTCTTTCAAATGTGAGAGAGTAGCATGACCCACCCTGGGGAGGGCAGGTCTGGGGGAAAGGTTGTTCTATAGGAAATTATACATGTGTGGAGGCGTTCAGATAGTCTGTGATATTCCACATACCAGAATTCCTCCCTTCTACCTGTTATTTACGGGTCCAAAACTTGAGTGACAAGAAAATAGGGGTTACTTTTTCTAGAAAATAAGAGTTAAAGAGTTTAGCCAGGCCCTGTGTTCCTTTTGTAGCACAATGTGTGGGAAATCGTGTTGATGTTTTGGAATGCGGTCTCTTCATGTGATCCCTCTTTCTGGTTTCCTTAACTGTCTTCTCATTCCTCAGAAAGCATTAGGTTCTCCTGCATGACCAGTCCGAAGGTGGTGAACACAGGCTGCAATGTGAGATAGGGTTCAAGGTCCATGGAGAGAAAGAAAGTGAGGGAGAAAGAGAAGACAGGGAGCTTGCATTCACCTAGTGCCTCGCAAGGTCCAGGCTGGGCCAGCAAGTTCATTCCTATCCACCTACTTTACTAAAATAACTAGTTGTAACGGGCTTACTTTTCTATCTACTTGTGCTTGCTGGTGTTGAGAATCCAGGAGGCTGGGAAAAGAGGTCCACTCTGGAGATGCTGTTTCTAGAGGTCAATGAATGAGAGCGATCCATCAAGAACTGTGGAGAGAGAGGGGTGTTTCAAAAATAGAATTTTGAGAATAATTTTCATGTTAAAAGAGAAAATCTATACTCTGAGACCCCACGGGTTGTTCCAGTAAAATTAGTCTTTTCATTTCCATTTTCTGGTGGTCTCTGCTGAAATTTTTTATGATTATTTTACTTAATTGGATGTGGTAAAAACATTTTATAATACTTTTTGGCTAAATGTAGGATCATAAGTCGTTTACTGCATTCCTCTGTGTTCTCAGTGCCAATTGCTTTTTGTGGAGCATATTGTTGAAATTAAATGTCGACCAAAAGTTAGATCAAATTTACAAAGATATATACTTGATTTCTTAAGAAATTTCCTTTGCATCAAGCGAGGTAGCCAAGAGATGCGTGAACTTTCCTCTCTGCCCTCGTTTCCACTCTCCCACAGGGCATTTGGGTGTACGTGGTCCCCTGGAGGGGTGAGGCTGTGCTGGGGACAGACAGAGGAGTAGAGAAGACTGTGCCCCCATGCCTCAGCGTGCTCTTTGGTGGTGTGATTTGAGAGGCACTGGGATCCGGGGGCAACCTGTGTTATCTTAGTTCCTCCCCTTCTGGTACTTCATTCATTCCTTGAAGCTTAAATCAATCCTCCTAAAAAGAAAAGAAAAGGAAAAAAGAAATTAAAATATATTCTGGGACCTATGTGGACTTTGGTGTTATTGACAAAATCAGTTTGTATTTCTGATCCACCTTAGAGCACAGACTTTGGGTGAGTGGCCTAATCTAACTGAATGCAAATAAAGATCCAGGCCGCCAGGCTCGGTGGCTCAGCCTGTAATCCCAGCATTTTGGGAGGCCAAGATGAATGGATTGCCTGAGCCCGCAGGTTCAAGACCAACCTGGGCAACTTGGCAAGAACTCATCTCTACAGTAAAATAAAATAAAAAACAGCCAGGCATGGTAGCATGGGCCTATAGTTCTGGCAATTTGGAAGACTGAGGCAGAAGGATCGCCAGAGCCCAGCAGGTCGACACTGGGGTAGCTATAAGTGTGCTACTGCACCCCAGCCTGGGTGCCAGAGTGAGACTCTGACTCAAAAAAAAAAAAAAAAAATTCAGGCTGTAGGATCCAATGGCAGCTCTCACTAGGCTCTTGATAAAAGGCTGTGTCATTCTCTAGATATGAAAGTAGAGAAGTGGGATTTCCAGGAAGATACTACGCAACTCCCTGTGTGTGTGTCTGATTGCGTAGACAATTCTACAAGTGTTTCTGTGTGTAGGTTGGAATATGAGGCTGATCTCAGTGGGGAATCAAAAACAAGTGGCCAGGGCCCTCCTGGTGATGCCGCTGGTGCTGCGAATGCTCTGCTTGGACCCTAGAGCTTCCTGGAGTGCAGAAGCTGAACACCATTTTTAAAAAGCAGCAGAGCTTTCCCTGGGAAGAACAGCTGGAATGATTGCCAACCCCAACATCACAACGCTGAGCTGAATGCTGGCAGTGAGGCCCGTGGAGGGCATTCAGTGAGGGCACCTGAGGCAGAGTCCCAAGGAAACAATGGGGAGAAGCCACCCTAGGCCTGGACTAGGCTCCAGGGCCTTGCCACCAGGTCCCAAAATCTGGAAACTGTGGTAACTGCTGGAGAGGGAGTTATCGACCCCGTTGGTGACAGGAACAGCAGCTGGCAGAGAAACCCACCAGACTCTCTAATGCCTGGACTCCAGGGAAGCCTCTGAAAAACAGCAGAACTGCATCTTGAGACCAGGCGCTATCTCTGTGTTACATTGGAGCTGCTCTTTGTGACCTCAGAGAACACAGTCACCAGTGCACAAGCCCTGGCGGGTAACAGCAGATGTGAAACCCCAGATGATCCACCCTCCACCCTGAGCCAGCTGCTTGGTGATAGATGCAGACAGCAGAACTGCCCAAGAAGGAGGCTGTTGAGTGCCTAATTGACTCTCCTCCCACCTCCAGCAACAAATGAAAGAGATTGGGAGGGCAGGGCAGAGACAGGAAGTCCCATTCTCCTGCTGAGAACTGGATGCCCTGGGAGCTGCGACAAAGCTGGGAGAGGAAGGTAGGGAGTGAGATCCTGAGAAATGCTGTGTCAAGTTATTTCAGCCTCCTTCCCTCAAACGGACATGAGACAGCTACTAATCCCAGGCAGCAGGGGTGAAGATTATAACATCTTAAATTCCAACAGTGAACAGGGAACCTGCAGTAACAGCCCTGCAGCTACAGAACCCGTTGCAAGAGGGAGGCTCCCTCTTAAAGAGACATACTAAAGCTGAGAATTACCAACTTTGCGGGGGGGGGGGAATTGGTTTGTTTGAGTATATCATTTGGTTACTTTGTTTGTTGGTTGGTTTTCTCTTTTCTTCTTCTATCTTTCTTTGTTCTTTCTCTTTTTTATGTCTTTTTTCTTTTCTCTTTTTCTCTCTTTCTCCTCCTTTCTCTTTTTTCTCTCTTTTCCCTCTTGTATCCAGTCATGAACTCAGGAACTATGCAAGCATATATACTGTAAGGTCATATTAAGCTAAGACAGAGAGCAAGTCCCAGCTGGCCCATTTACCAGATAGCAAACAGAACCTGCCAATAGGTTCTGCAACCTTGAAGCCCCCTCCCCACCCCCTAGAAAGTTCTCAAAATTGTTAAGAGATAGCACAATGCCCTACTCCCAGCCATACTTCATAATTGAACAAACCTGAAGTCCTGGCTCAAGGAAGGACAAAAAGTAGAGCAAATATCAGAAGTGTCTGCTTTTCCTTTTTCTATTGAGCAAACAGAATTAAAGAGAAAGATAGAGAACTGCTACAAATGAAGAAAAGCCAATGAAAAACTGCTGGTAGCCATCAGAGCCCCAACACAGAGTTAGTGCTAGAAAGAACAGCTATTGGGACACAAACAATAGTTATCTTTCAGAATGACAGTACCCAGAAGTTACTTATGGAGATCAGAGAATCGTTGGATAGAAGAATACAAATCAAGAAATGCAAGGGCTAAAGCAAAATGAAATTGCAATGGAGTTAGATAAGCTCAAGAAAGCATACTTAGAAATAACAGAAATAAAGTGCTCCATCCAAAAAACAAATAACAAATTGACAAACATAGAAAGCAGAATTGACCAAATAGAAGAATCTCAGTACTGGAAGATCAAAATATGGAATTAACCCAACTATTAACCATATAGAAACAAAACTTAAGAAGAAAGAGAAAACTCTCCAAGAGAGGTGTGATTTTATAAAGAAGCCAAACTTATGTCTGATCAGAATACCTGAAATAGAAAGAGAAACGGAAAACACCTTGGAACAAAAATTCCATGAGGTCATTCAAGAAAAATTCCCTCATCTGGCCAGACAGATGACTATACAAGCAAAGAAATCCAGAGAACCCCTGCAAGACATCTTATGAAAAGACCAACCCCTAGACACATGGTAATTCACCTATATAAAGTAGGTATAACAAAAAAAAAAAAAAAAAATCCTAAAGACAGAAAGGGAAAAAGGTCAGACTACCAAACAGGGTAGATCAATCAGAATTGCTACAGACTTATCTGAAGAAGCACTACAGGCCAGAAGGAATCAGCCCTAATCTTTAATGTTCTCAAAGTTAAACAATTTCAACCAAGAATTTTCTACCCAGCCCAGCAAACCTACATCAATGATGGAGAATTAAAATCTTTCCCATACATCCAAACCCTAAGAGAATATACAACTTCGAGAACAGCTCTGCAGGAGACACTTAAAAAGGTTTTGTGTGCAGAAGAAAAAGGTACAAAAGAAAGACCATACGCTTCACAAGATCACAAACAAACACAGAAGCAGAACACACAGCATACTCACAAAAATGAAAACACACATATATGAACACAAAAGCTAAATGAAAACAAAACAGCCTCATAAGAGCATCATGTTAGGAACAAACTCTCACATTTCAGTTATCAGCCAGAATGTGAATGGGCTAAATGCATCACTGAAAAGATATAGAATGGCAAACTGGATTAAAAACACATGACCCAGTAATTTGCTACTTCCAGGAAACTCATCTCACCACAGAGGAAGCCCATAGACTCAAAGTTAGAGGACGGAAAACAAATTTTCAGGCAAAAAAAAATCACAAAGGAAGTCAGGGGTCACGATCTTAATATCAGACGAAACAACTTTTAAGCTATCAAAAATTTAAAAAGATACGGAAGGACACTACATGATGATAAAAGGCTTGATCCATAACAAGAAATATCCATCCTAAACATATATGCACCCAATACAGTAACACCAGTTTTTACAAAGCAGCTACTTAGTAAACTAAAATAATATATTGACTCTAGCACTATCATAGCTGGTGACTTAAATATCCCACTAACAACCTTAGACAGATCATCGAGGCAAAAAAATCAACAAAGAGATCCAGAACCTCAACTTGACGCTTTACCAAATGGACTTAATAGATACCTACAGAACATTCCATCCAACAACCACAGAATATACATTCTACTCATCACCACATGGAACGTACTCTAAGATTGACCACATCCTCAGCCATAAATCAAGCATAAACAAATTTCACAAGATTGAAATCCTACCTAATGCACCATCTCAGACCACAGTGGAATAAAAAAAATATCATCACCAACAAAATTCACAAAGACATGGACACTAAACAGCATGATGCTGAACAACTCCTGGGTTAACACAGATATCAAAACAGAAATCAGAAGATTCCTGGAAACAAATGAAAATGAAGAAACATCTTACCAAAACCTTGGAGATGCTATGAAAGCAGTATAAGAGGGGAATTTATATACTAACAAACACACATCAAGAAAATAGAAAGAGAAAAAGTTGACAGCCTAACAAATTACCTAAGGGAGCTGGAAAAGCAAAACCACCAAAACCTTAACTTCAGCAGAAAAATCCAGATCACCAAAATAAAAGTCCAAATATGGGACACAGAAGACAAAAATGCCATAGAAAAAAATTGAAGAAACAAAAAGCTGGTTCTTTGAAAGGATAAACAAGATTGATGGAACCCTAGGCAGAATGACCAAGAAAAAGAGAGAAAAATCCCAAATAAACACAATCAGAAGTGCAAAAGATCAAGTCACAACTGACCCTAAAGAAATACAAAGAGCCGGGCTCAGTGGCCCAGCCTGTAATCCCGCGCCTTTGGGAGGCTGAGGTGAGTGAATTGCCTGAGCCCGTGGGTTCGAGACCTGCCAGGGCAACTTGGCAAGACCTCATCTCTACAATAAATCAAAAACTAGCCAGGTGTGGTAGCGCGTGCCTGTAGTTCCAGCTACTTGGAAGGCTGAGGCGGAAGGATCGCCGGAGCCCAGCAGGTTGAGGCTGCGGTGGCCGGGAGCGGCCACTGCACTCCAAGTCTGGGCGACAGAGTGAGACTCCAACTCAAAAAAAAAAGAAAGAAAGAAATACAAAAGATTATCAGAGATTTCTGTGCATACCTTTATGAAAATTCAATAGCCTAAATGAAATGCAGGACTTTCTGACATCATACAACCTCCCAGGGTTGAAGCAAGAAGACACTGAGACACTAAATAGACAAATAACAACCCAGGAAATTGACTCCATCATGAAAATACTACCTACAAAAAAAAAACCCCTGGACCAGATGGATTTCCAGAGGAATTCTACAAAACATACAAGTAGGAGCTGATACCAATACTAGTAAAAGTATTCCAGGCAATCAAGAAAGATGGGATGCTCCTCAAATCATTTTATGAAACTATCATCACACTAATACCCAGGCCAGGTAAAGATCCACCAAAAAAAGATAACTACAGGCCAATATCCCTAATGAACATAGATGCAAAAATTCCCAATAAGATCCTAGCAAATTGGATTCAACAACACATCTCAAATATCATCTACTATGACCAAATAGACTTCATCCCCAGGATGCAGGGCTGGTTCAGCATCTGCAGGACCATAATCTAATTAAATACATCAACAGATGTAAAATCAAGAACCACATGATTATATTATTAGATATGGAAAAGCCTTTTGATAAAATCCAGCATCCTTTTTTGATAAAAGACCCTCAATCACCTAGGTATAGAGGGCACATACCTCAAAATAATAAGGGCTATCTATGATAAAACCACAGCCAATATATTGCTAAACAGACAGAAATTGGAAGCATTTCCTCTGGAAACTGGAGCAAGACAAGGCTGTCCACTCTCACCCCTCCTGTTTAACATTCTGTTGGAAGGCCCAGCTAGAGCAATTAGACATGAGAAGGAAATCAGGCATATCCAAGTAGGAAAAGAAGTCAAATTATTCCTCTTTGCTGATGATATAGCCCTCTACATCTAAAAATCCAAGAAAATCTGTCAAAAACCTTCTTGCACCAGTAAAGAAGTTAGGCAAAGTCTCAGGGTACAAAATAAATGTACAAAAGACATGCATTCCTATACATCAGCAACAAACAGGACAACTCCTTTGGGCCCCTTCCCACTGTAGGAGTTTTTTGTCCTCTCAATAAATCCTGCTTTCTCACTTTAAAAACCTCAACAAACAGGCAGAGAACCAAATAAAAAGCACAACTCCATTCACAAGAACCACAAAAAGAAAAGAAAAGAAATACCTCAGCATCTTCCTAACCAGAGAAGTGAAAGATCTTTACAATGAAAACTACAAAGCACAGCTCAAAGAAGTCAGTGATGACACTAACAAATAGGAAAATATTCCATGCTCATGGATTGGAAGAATCAACATTGTTAAGATGTCCATTCTACCAAAGGCAATCTACAGAGGCAACACTACACCCATTAAATTACCAACGTCATTCTTCTCAGACCTGGAAACAACAATATAGAAATTCATATGGAAGTGTAAATGACCATGAATAGCCAAAACAATCCCCAACAAAAGAAACAAAGTGGGGGGCATCACACTTCCAGGCTTTAAGCTTTATCATAGGGCTACAATAATCAAAACCTATATTGGTACAAGAACAAGTCAATAGATCATTGGAACAGGAGGATAGAGATTCCAGAAGCAAAACCTCAATTTTTCAATTAACTCAGCTTCAGCAAAGCCTCCATCAACAACCACTGGGGAGAGCGTAACCTATTCAGTAAATTGTGCTAGGAAAACTGGCTGACTACATGTAGAAGTATGAAACAGGACCCCCACCTATCACCATACACAAAAATCAACTCCAAATGGATCAAAAACCTAAATGTCAAACCCCGAACTTTAAGAATCTTAGAAAATGCAGGGGACTCCCTTATGGAAATCAGAATGGGCAATCAATTTCTGATCAAAACCCCAAAAGTTCATGCCATAAGAGATAAGATAGACCTCATCAAACTGAAAAGCTGAGAGCAGGAATACAGCCCACAGAATGGAAAAAAAAATATTTGCCAACTGCTTATCTGACAAAGGCTTAACATCCAGGATCTACAAGGAACTCAAATGTGCCAAAAGGAAAAAAACAAAAACAAAAAACAGCCCATTAAAAAGTGGGCAAATAACATAAATAGACGCTTCTCAAAAGAAGACATATGAGCAGCCAACAGACACATGAAAACCTGCTCAGCCTCACTAATCATCAGATAAATGCAAATCAAAACCACACTGAGATACCACCTTACCCTTGTAAGAATTGTCATTATTAATAAAACATAAAACAACTGATGCTGGTTGAAGCTGCAGAGAAAAGGGAAGGCTTCTACACTGTTGGTGGGATTGCAAACTAGTTCAACCTCTATGGAAAACAGTATGGTGATTCCTAAAAGAGCTAGAATTGATCTTCCATACAATCCAGTAATCCCCCTTCTGGGAATATACTCAGAGGAACTTAAATCACTGTACAAAAAGATACCTGCACACACATGTTTACTGCAGCACTATTTATAGTAGCAAAAACATGGAACCAACCATGCTGCCCATCAAAACTGGACTGGATTAAAAAAAAAGTGATATGTATACATAATGGAATATTACGCAGTCATAAAGAACAAAATTATGGACTCCACAGCAACTTAGGTGGATTTAGAGTCTATAATACTCGGTGATATATCACAGAAATCAAGAACTGAGTACCATATGTTCTTACTCATTAGGGGACCCTGAACATTTACCATAATACAATAAGATAGGAATTGGCAGTAGCCAGAAACTGCCGGGGGAGAGAAGGCACATAACATTAATAAGGGTACATGATCTCAAACCAGGCAAAGTGGTGACCAAAGGGAGGTCCAAACTTTACCTGTACTATGACCACTTTTATACCTAATCCAGAATTGTACCTCACATCTTTCAAATAAAATAAAGTCTTAAAAAAAGAAAGTAGAGAAATTTTGTTGGGATCAATTTTTGCCAGTATAGACTCACATATTGTCCAGAGAGGGTGGAGGAAAAAAGATGAGTGGGAGGAAAGGCTGAGCTGCATGTAGCACAAAGGCTAAAAAAAAAGGTTCAGAGAAGACTTCATGGTTTAATGTCTCAAGGGTGAAGCTTGAGCTGAAACTTGCTCCATAAAAAGGTAATAATCATAGCTAATTTTTGTTGAGCACTGACCCTGCCAATACTTTATATAATAGCTTATTGATTCCTCGCAGAAGCTCTATAATAGGTATTATCATGATCATCCCAAGTTGACAGATGGGGAAACTGAGGTTTCATGAGTTGAACTGGCATGCTTCTTAGCCAGCTGGTAAGTGCTGAAGCTGTGAATTGAAATGAGACAAGCAGTTGTCAGAGCTCCTGACCACCCTGCTGTCATGCTGGACAATGGCTGGGCACCACAAAATGCCTTCCATGCCCCTGCATCTGCTTGGCCCAGCAGTGGCGGGTGGCCATTTTAGTTGGTGTTCGGTTCTATGAACTGACCTACTGAAGACTGACGAGAGAGGGAAGGACAGGGGAGGGCAGGAGGCGTGAGAAGGTTAAGGTGAGACTAGCAGAAGTGAGTGCCTACAGAAGTCATGGGACCAGGTCCACCCTTACCACCCTCCCACCCCTGTTCAGCACAGGACTAAGTAGAACGACGCAAGGGGCCAGCCAGGGGGGAAGGAGCAGGCTCACATAAGCACTCACGATAAGTCGGCCCTAATTTGGGCAAAGTTCCTTCAGGCCTGAAAACAGGAAAGAAAGGATGCCTCCATCTGTCAGAAATGCTTCCACAGTGGAAATGTGAGCAGCCTTAGTTTTTCTCCTGGCTCTTCTAGTGTTTTCTTAGCACAGATCACCAATTTTAACTGTTAAGGAAATTTTTTTTAACGGAAGGACTTAGATTCTTATTCTTTCTAAAGATTCCTTTTTTGTGACATTTCTGAACATATGCAGCCATTTATTTCCTATAAAATTCACCCTCTTGCACAGATGTGAAATTAAAATGATTATAACAGGCTATGTACGGATGTTTTGTCTGTCTTGTGTGTATTATGGAATGCATTGAGATGGTGCGTTATTTTATTATAATGTATAAAAGTAATCAAGTCATATAACAGAAATGTTGGAAAATAAAGGAAAAACCTATAATTTGAAGGTACTATATAGAGACTCTTATAATTTTGGTCTTTTTTTTCCAGTTTGTTTTTTCATATGCATGTCATCATTGTGATTGCATAAATTTACATCCATCGTTTTCTTTTTTCCTTTTTTCTTTTTGAGTTGGAGTGTCAATCTGTCACCCAGGCTACAGCACAGTGGCACAATCATGACTCACCACAGACTCAAGCTCCTGGACTCAGGTAATCCTTCCACCTCAGCTTCCTGAGTAGCTGGGACTATAGGTGCATACCATCACACCAGGCTAAGTTTTTTCATTTTTTTGTAGAGATGAGGCCTTGCTATGTTGCTTAGGCTGGTCTCGAACTCTTGGGCTCAAGCAATCCTGCCACGTTGGTCTTCCAGAGTACTGGGATTACAAGCACGAGACACTCTGCCCAGCCCTTTTAAAAATTATTATGTTGAAGGTATGATGTCATTTCTTCTTTTAGGATAATGGCCTCTAGTTCCATCCAAGTTGCTGCAAAAGACATTATTTCATTCTTTTTTATGGTTGAGTAGTATACACACACACACACACACACACACACACACACACACACACACACAAAAGGCGACCCACAAAAAACTGGAATTATTTTTTGGAGAGCTGGCCTCTTGTAGTGTCCCTGCTAGGTAAGTGTTCTAGGAACTCATTGGCATCAGTGTACCAGCTAGTGTTGTTGTGAGAGGCTGTGTTCAGCTTCAGGGTTTTTTTTTTTTTAAGATTCTTTCAACACATTTGCCCATTTTATGATGGGTGATTGACACATGTGGCAGAGAGGGGCCAAAAAAAGTTAAAATTATTCCTTTTAAAGATCAGCCTGTAAACTCCAAAACCTGCTAGACACGGGACTTCAGAAAACCAAATAGCCAAAGGTCACTTTCCTGGAAATGCAAGATAGTAATCCATTCACAACCTTACCTCCACATCCTCTCTTTGTGAAGTTATCGGTTTACAACCCCTGCTTGTCATGTATACCCTGGAGACAATTTGTTCTTTGAAAAATCTGGTTTTGCTAAATACCACCTTGTAAATTCCAAAGAAAAATGTATAGCCATACAACCTGACCCCCTCCTTTACCTAAACTAACAGATAAAACCTCTCTCCTCTTTCTCCGAGATGCTCAGCCTTGGAGCATTAGCCCGTTGAGTCGTGCTGGTGCTAATAAACCGCTACTTCCTTAAGATAGCCTCAGTGTCACAGTCTCTCTGTTTTCCTGCAACACACAACCAAGTTGTCCACACCATGCTGATTGTTCAGCAGTTTTTGACCAAAAACCAGCATAACCCCTGTGTTCCACCCACCCTATTGACCGGACCCCACCCTGGGCGACTTGTTTTTTTGTTTCCTTGGATGAAAAAGTTCTCAAGGAGAAATGTTTTGCTGATGTGGAAGAGGTGAAACAAAAAATGGTAGAAGCACTAAAAGACATCAAAATCTATGAGTTGAGTGGTGGAAAAAGCATCTTGATAGATGTATTGCATCGAACGTAGAGTACTTTGAAGGTGACTTAAGTTTAAACATTTAGGAATAAATACACAATAAAAATAAATAAATTCCAGTTTTGGGGGAGATCCCCCCCCATATATCTCACATTTTCTTTATCCACTCATCAGTTGATAGACACTTAGGTTGATTCCTTATCTTTACAATTGTGAATTATTCTTCAATAAACTTTGAATGCATATTAATCATAATTTACTTTACCACTCAATTTCCAATAATAGAATACTTAAGAAAAAGAGCAATTGCTACCTAGTAGTATTTTAAGCATGTTAAAATGATGACATAAGGACTACATACCAAATTCTAAGCTAAATCTTGATGTGTATATAAATTGTGAAATGGCTAAATTAAGTTATTTAATATATGGATTATTTAGATACTCTGATTTTTGTTTGTTTGTTTAGTGGTAAGAATGCTTAAAATCTATTCTTTTAGAAATTTTCAAGTATACAATATTGGTACTAACTGTAGTCATCATGATATACAGTAGAGCTCTTGAGCTTATTTCACCCATCTAACTGGAAGTTTCTATCTTTATTTCAACTCCTCTCCCCAACCTCTGATAACTACCATTTTGTTCTCTGTTTCTATGAGTTTGACATTTTTTTTTTTCCAGAATCAGAGTCTCACTCTGCCGCCCAGGTTGGAATGCAGTGGCACGCTCATGGCGACCCCAGCATCAATCTGCTGAGCTCAGGCAATCCTTCTGCCTCAGTCTTCCAAGTAGCAGGAACTACAGATTCGCGCTACCATGCCCGGCTAATTTTTTTTGATATATTTTAGAGACGAGGGCTCACCAAGTTGCCCAGCTGGTCTTGGATGCCTGGGCTCAGGCAATCCACTCACCTCGGCCTCCCAAGATTCTTTCAACACAAATCCAAAGTGCTGGGATTACAGGCTTAAGCCACAGTGACCAGCTGAATTTGACATTTTTATACTCTACATATAAATGAGATTATGTAGTATTTGTCTTTCTGTGCCTGGCTTATTTCACTCAACATCATATCTCCAGGTTCATCCATGTTGCCATAAATGACAAAATTTCTTTCTATTTTAAGGCTGAATTATATTCCATTGTGTATATGTATCACGTTTTCTTTATCCATTCATCTGTTGATGAACAATTGGATTAATTCTATATTTTGGTACTGTGAATAATGCTGTAATAAACATGGGAGCGCAGATATCTCTTCAAATTCAAATTTCATTTCCCTTGAATATAGTCCCAGCAGTTGGATTGCTGGATCATCTGGTGGTTCTATTTTTAGTTTTTTAAGGAAATTTCATACTGTGTTCCATAATGACTGTATTAATTTACATTCCCACTGACAGTGTACAAGGGTTCCCTTTTCTCCACATTCTCTCTAATGCTTACCTTTCATCTTTTGATAATAGCCATTTTAACAGGCATGAAGTGATACTTCATTGTGATTTTAATTTGCATTTCTCTGATTATTAGTGATGTTAAACACTTTTTCATATACCTGTTAGTTATTTGTATATCTTTTTTTTTTTTTGGATAAATGTCTATTCAGGGTCTTTGTCCATTTTTAAATTAGTTTATTTTCTTACTAATGAATTGTCTGAGTTCTTTATATATTTTGGATATTAGTCCCCTTGTAGATTTACAGATATAGCCTCCTATTCTGTAGGTTGTTTCTCCACTCTGTTGATTGTTTCTTTTGCTGTGCAGAAGCTTTTTTAGTTTGATGTGATTCTATTGTCCATTTTTGCTTTAATTGCCTGTGCTTTTGGGGTCATATCAAAAATATCTTTGCCAAGACTAATGCCATGGAACTTTTTGCCTTTGTTTTCTTCTAGTAGTTTTACAGTTTCAGGTCTTACGGCTAAGTCTTTAATCTATTTTTGAGTTTAATGAGATTAGGATCTAATCAAATTTGTTTAATCTAGATGAACTTCATCTAGATTAGATCTAATCTCACTCTTCTGCATGTGCAACACCAGTTTTCCCAGCACCATTTATTGAAGAGACTGTCTGCTTCCCAATTGTGTGTGCTTGGCATCTTTGTTGAAAATCAGTTTACCATAAATGTATGGACTTATTTGTGGGTTCTCTATTCTGTTTTATTGGTCTATGTGTTTGTTTTTATATCATCGCCATGCTTTTAAAAAAATATATCAGCATAGACTTGAAGTTGATTCTCAGTTGAGGTAGTAGGATGTTTCCAGGTTTGTTCTTTCTGCCAAAGAATGTTTTGAGCTGGGCTCGGTGGCTCAGCCTGTAATCCCAGCGCTTTGGGAGGCTGAGGTGAGTGGATCGCCTGAGCCCACGGGTTCGAGATCTGCCTGGGCAACTTGGCGAGAACTCATCTCTACAATAAAATCAAAAAAATTAGCCGGGTGTGGTAGTGCATGCCTGTAGTTCCAGCTAATTGGAAAACTGAGGCAGAAGGATCGCCAGAGCCCAGCAGGTCAAGGCTGCGGTGGCCGAGAGCATGCCACTACACTCCAGTCTGGGTGACAGAGTGTGATTCCAACGCAAAAAAAAAGAATGTTTTGAATATTTTTAACAATATGAATTCTTACAATCCATAAACATGGGATATCTTTGCAAGTATTTGTCTCTTCTTTAATTTCTTTCATCAATATTTTATAGTCGTTAGTATACAGACCTTTCTCTTCCTTGGTAACTGGGGTTTTGTGAGGTTTTTTTGGAGGGAAAGGCAGAGTCTCTCTGTCACCCAGGCTGGAAGGCAATGACATGATCACGGCTCACCATAGTCTCAACTTCCGGGGCTCAGGTGATCCTTCTGCTTCAGCCTCCCAAGTAGTTTGGACTACAAGAGCATGGCACCGTGCTTGATGTAGTGACATGGTCTGGCGATGTCTTGAACTCTTGCCTCAACAATCCTTCCGCCTCAGCCTCCCAAAGTGCTGGGATTACAGGTGTGAGCCACCTAGCCCAGTCATTTTTTCTATTTTGTAATAATTGCAAATGGGACTGTTTTCTTGATTTCATTTTCAGGTAGTTTATTGTTGGTGTATAGAAGCACTACTGATTTTTGTATGTTGATTTTGTATCCGGTGACTTTACTGAATTAATTTATTAATTCTAATATTTTGTTGTTTTTTTTTTAAATTATTTATTTATGATTTTCAAAAGCAGCGTTTATTGAGAGAACAGAAAAGCTCCCAGAACGGGAGGGGACCCAATATCATGTTTTGCCCCAATATCATGTTTTTAAGTTGACAGAAAACCTATGCACATTGGTGGAAAGAGCTTGACTTGGAGGATTAGGAAGATCCAGGCCCAGGAGTCACTGCTTCTTTTCAGCTCACTGCTGTGCTTAGAAGTTACTTAAGCTCTCTCAACTTAAGTTACTTTAGCAATAAAATAAAATTAATAAGGATGCTATAAGGTACAAATGAAATACAAGAAAATGCTTCATACAATAGTAGGTGCTCAATCGATGTTCATCCCCATCTCTTCTCAGAAGAGTATCAGGAGAAAGAGCAAGGAGATATTTCCCCTTCATTTAAACCAGAAAAAATTGCCGGTCATGGATGCTAAAAATGCTCAAGCTTGACTGGAGGTTGACACCACCTATTCTTCTGAGGGCTGTCCAGAGACAACTTCTATCACCTGAGAAACTTTTTATCTGCATGAGAAGACAACCTTGAGTCACTATACAATGCCTCCCCTCTCCAAATTTGTTGCCATGCTCTTCTGCCCCTGCACCCAGGACCCCAAGTCCCTATTATTTTTTTAGCTCAGGATGGTATGTACATTTCAATCATCTGACCCTTCTTTGAATTTCACACTTCATGGGACTCCTGCGCAAGTGTACAAACTCAGAATTTTTCTCCTGTTAATCTGCCTGATGTTAATTTAATTTTTAGCCCATCAAAGAACTTAGAAGGGTGGATGGAAGTCATTTTTCACTCCCCTATAGTTTGGGGCTAAGTCAATTCATTTCTTGGGAAAGATTTTATTGTGATTGTTCCTGATGGTCTGTGATCCTGAGAAGCTTGTCTACGGCCTTTTCTCGTTCCGAGGTCACAAGATGACACACTGATGTAAGCAGAGATGTAAGGGAGTAATTTTCTAGACAACCCAAAGGATGTTTCTTCTCCCATCATTTTAATCTCTGCTAAATGGTGAGGGGCAGGAGGTGGGGTTTTCCTAGGGAGAGGAAGCCATGCCCAACAAAAGACTGAGTGATCCATACTCACCTTGTTTATGTTCAGACTCTACACGCTTTTGAATGATAGCCTTGGCCTTGGGATAGGCTGGGCTCTCCACTCTCCTTTGGAATCACCCATGACCTCATTCCATTGTTCTGCTCCTCCTAATCAGGTCTCATACTTCCATCAAGTCATGATTATTTTCTATTTTCAACAGAGAAATGAACAATGCATGGAAACTCATTCTTTTTAACATGTAAACAAGCCAAGGAATAAATACTGGGGCTTTTACCTGACTTCATTCCAGCTACTCTGGCCTGTTTCTAGTTCTTTTCTTGAGGTCCTTTGCTCATGTTGAAGTGCTGGTTCCTCCCATGACTGGCTTTTCCTTCAAGTTTGGGCTTAGCTATGATATCCTCAGAGAAATCATCCCTGACTTCGTAATCTAAAAGGGTATCAAGTACTTATTAATGTGTCCTAGCACTCTGCCAGTTCCCTTATTCCTTTCTTCTGTTTGAAACGAATTCACTTACTTTGTATATGAAAGTGCTGACTTTTCTGCATGAGTTCACAGACAAAAAGTGGTTGGAATCAGTGCACACAGCACTCTGCCTTATCTAGCCAGGTAAGCTCCATGCTCTGGGATTCAGAGTGGCTCCCAGCCTGTCAGCTACATTTTGGAATAGATGCATGGATTCAGATTGGGTTGCCTCGATCAGGAAATTCACATAGTATGCATTTTTCAGTACTACCTTGATAAACCTAAAGAGAAAGGTATAAGAGGATTTTATTGTAACTCATATATACTCATATATTCTGAGTCATATTTTTAAAATATAGTTTGAGCATGTTCATTACTCAGCTGAAAATTCTTGGTTATTTTCCATTGCCTGAAAAAGCAAGTGTGACAATCACTCCTCCCCATATGTGGCAGTCAGCTGGGTGCTGCTCTCTGGACCCATCCTCCCTCCTCCCCTCCCCCCCACCGCCTCTTTGCGTGTGGCCAGCTTTTGGCCTAGAACCTTCCTTCCATTGCCATTTGGTGAAATCTGTTTTTCCTCCAGTGCCCATTTTAAACTTTGGCAGCTCTGTGTAGCCTCTCTGATCTTCTAGATAGGAAATGAAATGCTCCTAATCTTTGCTCTCACAGGAAAAACAAAGAGCTGAAATGCATTGAGTGTTCACTATGCATCAGGCACTATTTTAATTTTATATGTATTAGCAGATGTTGTGTCCAAAGCATAGACCCCATGAGGGAGGACATGGAAGCACAAACAGCTTGACTAAATGTTTCCAGGTCACCCAGCTAGTAAGTGACAAACTCAGGATTAAAGCCCAGAGAGCCTTTGCCCTTAACTACCATACTTCCTTGGGATATCTTGGCTAGATATTTATTGCCATTTTCTCCTAGTTTAAGCAATTTTTGAGGACCTGGACTATACTTTGTTCATCTTATTTCCCAAGAGCAGCTAATAATGGCAGGCCAATAATTGATACTCATTAAGTACTTCTTGAACGAATATATTAATTAATATTCAACCTAGGAAAAACCTAGGTGAAACTTTTAAAACCACATAAAATATTCATTTTTTTATGTCAGATATTTTATTACTCTGGCAAATTTATTTTCTTTCTCCCCCAGGCAAGCTTTCCCACTTCTGCCCAGACATAGCAGCCATAGACCCAGATGATAAAACTTAATGAAAGAATCACTAGAGGAAGAATGAAGCTGTGGGGTGTGGTTCCTTCACTGAGGAGAGCAAGAGCAAAAGCTTTTATTGGAGGATAAGCAGGGTGTCAGCAGAGTCCTTGCTGTGGTCAATGTTGTGTCCTCCCAAAATTTATATGTTGAAACTTAACCCCCATTGTGCTGGTATTAGGAGATTAGGCCTTTAGGAAGTGATTAGGTCATAGGGCCAAGAGCCCTCATGAATAGAATTAGTACTCTTATGAAAGGTTTCAAAGAGTTATCTCTCTTCTTCCATGTGAGGACACAAGCAGAAGCTGTCTCTATGAGGAACAGGCCCTCACCAAATACCAAATCTGCCAATGTCTTGATCTTGGACTTCCCAATTCCAGAATTATGAGAAATAAATATCTGTTGTTTACAAGCCACCCAGTTTATGCTATCTTTGTTATAACAGTCCGAATGGACTAAGATAGGACTGATTACTCACCCACTTCCCCTTTCTCCTTTGCATTTTCATTTTTTTGTGGGCCCTAGGAAGCTTGGTTCTGCCTACTCCTTTCAGGAGTAATTCTAGGAGTCAAGACGGCAAACATCTAGCATGATATCTCGTCTTCATGCAATTCTGTCTTTGCAGAGATCTCTGATAAACCATAGGTTTTTCCTCTTGCTGCCTTTTTTTTTTTTTTTTTGAGTCGGTGTCTCACTCTGTTACCCAGGCTGGAGTACAGTGGCATGGTCACAGCTCACTGCAGTCTTGATCTCCTGGGCTCAGGTAATCCTTCCACCTCAGCCTCCCAAGTAGCCGGGATTATAGGCACATACCACCATACCATGGCTAATTTTTTGATTTTTTGTAAAGATCAGGTCTCACTATCACTCACTCCAAGATCACCAAGAGTCTTGAACTCCTGGGCTCAAGCAATCCTCCTGCCTTGGCCTCCCAAAGTGCTGGGATTATAGATGTGAGTCACTGAACCCAGCCACTCTTGCTGACTTGTAGCATAACCTGAGGTTATATTAAATATGACTTAACCTGACATGACAAAATAAACTTGTTGGCGTCTTTCCCAACAATATCACTAGTAATCAATTGGAATTGACACTTTAAACGAAATATATTTTCCACCACTAGCTGGGCTTACACAAAGCATTTAGAAGAATCCTCTCACACAAGTAAGCACTACAGTGGCTGTAGCAGATACTGCAATACCCTGAGCAGATGCCACAGTCCTTACAATTTCAGTACACACTTTCTGGATGTTCGGCTGTAAGCATGTGGTTTTATTTCCCAAGGGTCTTCCATGCTAAATGAATCTACTTTGCCATCTCCACACGGCAATCTAGAAATGCTGAGGAAATGAACAACAAATGGCTGAATGGCTGGTGAAAGTTGGTGTATAAATACCCTAGCTCTCTCACCCCTCAGACATGACAGCTATTTAATGCAGCTCCCAGAATACCTCAAAGGAAAGAATTATGCTCCAGGTACTGACAGTGGTAACTGGTTTGAAAATGAATCTGTATTTGCCTCTTTTTCTTTCCTGTCATACTTCTCTACTACCCTATTGTGCTTCCTGGGATCACCTCTTGAATAAATGACTTGTACTCAAATTGTGGTTTTAGAGTCTGCATCTGGGCAGACCTGAAAAGTCTGAGCAATGAAGTCACCGTCATAGCCTGCGTTATGTTCAATAAATGTTTATTAGGAGGATAGTACTTCTGATGCGAGCTCATGAGTAGGGTTGGATGGCATGGGAAGGTAAGAACAGAGAGGTCTGAAGTACAGGAGAAGAAAAGAGGAAGGGGGTTAGTTCAAGGAGTTAGTTCAGGAACATGAAGAAGTCGTCTGAGCTCTGCAGAGGAGAAACACATGGACGGGCAGGAAGTCTGCCATTAAACCATTGCCTCCTGAGAAGTCATGAATCTGATTGAAATAGACATTTGTGAGGGCTCTTTTTGTATTATTCTTTATTCTTGGAAAATTTTCATATTCTCTGATTAAAAAGAGTTATAAAATGTCTTGGAAAATAAGAAGAAGTAAACCAGTGTGCAATGCCTTAATTTTGAATGCCATATTTTCTCATTTCCTTTAGAAATCTAATTGAATATTTCCTATAAAAAATTCCTTGAGGAAAGCATTAAATATATTGCTACCCACTCTGGTCCTAATGTTTTCTTGTCACTATTTACCTGTATGGAAAGTACATAGATCATGCCAATGACCTTGTATCTGACAAGTGAAATGGTATTGCGATTATTCTGATTCACTAGATTGAACGTGCTATTTGTCTTAACTGTAGAAGGAATTACCTAGGACCAAATAATTGCTTAAAAGTCACTAAATCTTTTGACACAAAGTGGCAAAATCTTTTAATAGATGACAAAGTAAGACCAAGGATAAAGTGAGTTCAACAAAAATCAATTGCTATGAGATTCAGTTGTCTACTCTGATTTTTCCTGTCTTTTTTGCTGGAAAGAGGAACAGACATTATTCTAAAACTAGGGGTGAAGAAACCAGTGAAGGAGTAGTCTTTCTGTCTTCTTTCATGCAGACCTTTGCTCGGGTTTCTTCCTCCACATGTCTGTGGTAGGAGTCCGGCATACCAAGACCCTAAGGGAAGGACAGATATGATGCAGCTCTCTGGGGGCATGTGGCAGACAGAAGACAGAGAAGGAAGTATGCATGAGAAGATAATGGTCATGCCAGTTACAGAAGGGGAGGGGAGAAGGAAAAGAATGAGGAAGACGGAAGTTGCTTAGATACAGTAGGGCTGGTAAAATGGGGTGTTTGCTTTGGGTTGGAATGGTAAGAGCACACGCAGCTCCATAATACATGTGGTGTCCAGGGAGGGCACATTTCAGCTGGAAGAGCTTAAAGGACGTGAGGAGGGCTGCTGTGTGGAGAGAATGGTCCAATTTGGAGCGATTTCTGCAAGCGGATTACCACTAAGGCTGCCAGCACTGCCTGGCATGAACTACAGCAGGATTTTAAAATGAAGTATGAGGAAACTAGACCCCAAAGACCTTATCTGTGCAATGACTGGGAGGTCTTAGATTCGGCTCTGGCTTGGAAAGAAGCCAAGAGGAGGAAATGAGAGGCAAGTTCAGAGTTACTGAGAACCCTCCCAGACACTGTGCTTAGAGCATTCCCGTTCCAGAAGAGTCAGAGTGCAGCATCACAGCATACAGGTGGGGAAATACGCTCTGGGTCACCCAGCTAGTGAAAAGTGGAGAAGAAATTCAAACCCAGGATGGTCTGGAACACATTGTGCCTCTTCTACTCCACAATACGGAAGATAGAATGCTAAAACAGAATAGCATGCTAGAACAGAATAGAAGAGAGAAGCAAACACCCAATGCAAGATGGACAAGGAGATGACACGCTCAACCCTGAAAGAGGAAGAGTGTGTACATTGTGCCCCCAGAGCTGGCTATGGATTGTGCGGCTCTGCCACCATAGGGAACCATATGAAGGAGATAGGGGAAGGGAGTGCCCCTAGGGTGCAGTCTTTAGAGGATTGAGGGGAAAGTGAGGAGAGGGTGCCCTTGGGTACCAATATCAGTCCTATGTTTTCTGGATATCATTTTCCACCCAAGTGATGATCCAATAATAAAATGTGCACGATAGACCTGGAGAACCTGTTATGACTTCTGAAAAGATCTACTAGCTCTTTCTTTTCTGCACATCTTTCTGCCACCACCCAGAGCACACTTCCCATACCTCCCATGCCCTCTGCCTGGCTGGCTCCTTTTTCATGACTAGCTTGGGTTTCCTTCTACTAGACGCCTTCTACAAACCCCAGGCCTGGACTCTGGGCTCCCATGTCTTCACATATCAGCCTTCGACATCATTATGTATTATGTGGGTATCATGAATTTCAATGGCTGTCACCTCTTATAAGCTATGAATCCTGTTAGGCCGAGGCAGTGTCTTATTCAGTACTTGTTCCCCAGCTCTTTATTGCATAGCAAGTGCTCAACTCATGCCTTCTTTGGACTCCGTTCAACTACATTAGATCCTCTTTTATGTGGTTTCCATTTCTTCTTTGCTCAGTAGAATAAATCACTCTTCAAAATGCTGCTGGCAGTCAGTTTGATGGCTCACTCCTGTAATCCCAAAATTTTGGGAGGCTGAGGCAGGAGGATTGCTTGAGCCCAAGAGTTGGAAACAAGCCTGTGAAACATACTAAGACCTCATCTCTGAAAAAAAAAATGAGCTGGGCATGGTGGCGAGTGCTTGCAGTCCTGGCTACTCAGGATACTGAAGTGGAGGGATCACCTGAGTCCAGGCGGGTGAGGCTCTGGTGAGCTGTGATCACACCACTGTGATCCCAGCTTGGGCGGCCATATGTGAACCCCAATTCAATACATAAATAAACAAATAAATAAGCTGCTCTTGTCCACCATTTTCTTAAATAACATGGCCAACCATGATTGTGATCTCACAGGTAGTGACAGAAGGCATCCAGGCAGACCACTTCTCTCAGACACTGTTTCTTTCATTCATCTCTCTGACTGCCAAGTTGCCAAAAACTTTGCCCTGAAAAGTTCGACAGTCACCATGACATCCCAGGTCCTTAATTACACATGTTCTATCTGGAACTTCACAATCACACATCTGGTGGATAACTGAGGCCCTGGGGGTGGAACTCAGGTATCGATATTTTAAAAAATTACTCAGGCTATTTCAATGTGCAGCCAAGGTTAAGAACTTCTGCTCAGACTTAGTCCCATTGGTCTGTCCAAGACTGTTGTTCAGATGATGAAATTAGACTGTTTTTCTTTTTCTCTTTCTTTTTTTTTTTTTTTGAGTTGGAGTCTCACTCTGTCACCCAGGCTGGAGTGCAGTGGCATGTTCACGGCCACCGCAGCCTTGACCTGCTGGGCTTAGGCTATCCTTCCACCTCAGCCTTCCAAGTAGCTGGAACTACAGGCACATACCACCATGCCTGGCTATTTTTTTTTTATTCATTATAGAGATGAGGTCTCGTCAAGTCGCCTGGGCTGGTCTGGAACACATGGGCTCAGGCAGTCCTCTCACCTCAGCCTCCCAAAGTGCTGGGATTATAGGCATGAGCCACAAAGCCCAGCCAAGACTGTTTTTCTTTACTGAAGAGTTGGGATCCTTTCAGAGGGAATTGCAACATTCTTAGTGTTCCACAGTAATGATGGTGAGTAGTCTTCCTCAATTCCCATGAGATACAACACCTGCTTTTTTCTCCTGAGGCTACATGGTGATGAGTCTCATTGCAATGCTGAAAGGCAGGCCAGATCCAGGACGTCTTTACTGGGAAGGAGAGTGCCAGGGTCTGTCTCTGCTATTTACGATGCAAAGGATGCCACAGCGCCACCAAGCTTTGTGCTGAGACTCCAGTACTAAACATGCTGTGTTTAGATTCTAACAAAATGAAGCACCAATGTTTTCCTCCTCGATTTTTTCTCCAGTTTTTGATGAGCATTACTGAACAGCATTCTGCTAAAATAGCTGAATTTAGTTCTCTGTCTCTGATAAAAAAGCATAAGCTGTTCTGAGATTTTAGTCTCCTTCAGCCTCACTGTTAGCTCACAGGACTGTACTTTTCTCCTGAATAGTCACGATCACAAGTCTCATTGCACGAGCACAGCAAAATAGCTGCACAATCATTTGCATGACTTTTTAAATGAATACAGTCTGCAAAAATGGAAGAGCTTGTCAGATATGTGAATAAATTCCATAAGCTTCCAGGTTCCTTGTTATATAGTCCAAAGTAGCTGCATCAAAATTGTCAAATCAGACTAAAACTGGCAAACCCCTGCTTTTCTTGGGTTTTGAAAGAGACTATGAGCTTTGCAATCCCACAGACTGGGGATCAAGTGGGTTTTGTCACTTCCACTGGCAAAAGGGATGCTTCCTGGCCAGGTGCAGTGGCTTACGCCTGTATTCTCAGAACTCTGGGAGGCTGAGACAGGAGAATTGCTTATATCCAGGAGTTTGAGACTAGCCTAGACACATAGTTAGACCTCATCTCTAAAAAAAATTTAAAAATTATCCATGTGTGGTGGTGCATGCCTGTAGCCCTAGCTACTTGGGAGGATGAGAAGGAAGAACTGGCCTGAGCCAGGAGGTCAAGGATGCGATGAGCTGTGACTGTACCACTGCACTCCTGCCTGGGCAACAGAGTGAGACCCAACTCCAAAAAAACTCCAAAAAACACAAAATAAAATGTCAGTAGAAGATGTGTTCTTCCCAGCTCCCTTGAGACTGTCCTTTCTGGAATGTTCTCCTTAGAATGAGAAACCTCATTCCCCAGCTGCAGCTGAGGGAGATGGTCTTTCTCCAGCCACTCTAATACTGGAGAGCTGGGTGCAGATTGTTGCACCGTTCCTGAGTCTCATGTTCCAACCCAGTTGGTACTTCCAAACTGGGATCTGAAGGAGTATTTCGGTTCCAGATCGGTTCCACCCTGGACTGTCCTTGTCATCATACACCACAAGCACTCCATTGCGCTTATCTCTAAGTCTGTCTTTTCTTTAGGTTCTTATTCCAGCTCCTTTAAAATGTTTCCAGGCAGCCTATCAGCTAAGAGTCTTCCTACTTTCTCCTTATCGCTACTTTAGAATGAAGCTTCCTATTGGGCCATACCTTGGCAGGGAACTCACAGCATTCATGCACGCTAGATAGGGTGAACTTGGGGAAACCACGTAAAGTGATGATCAGTAACAGCTCAGCTACTCTGTGGATTGCCTAAGTCCGTGGGTTTAAGACCCACCCGGGCAACTTGGCGAGACCTGGTCTCTACAATAAATCCAAAATTAGCCGGGCATGGTGGCTTGCGCCTGTAGTTCCGGCTACTTGGAAGGCTGAGGCGGAAGGATCGCCGGAGCCCAGCAGGTCAAGGCTGCGATAGCCTGGAGCGTTCCGCTGCACTCCAGTCTGGGCGACAGAGTGAGACTTCAATTCAACAACAACAACAACCACAGAACAGCGGCAACGCTAAGGCAAGAACTTGGGCTCTCAGTGCGATGGTTAATTTTAAGCGTCAACTTGACTGGATCATGGGATGGCCAGATATCTGCTTAAGCATTATTTCTGGCTGTGTCTGTGAGAATATTTCTGGAAAAGGTTAGCATTTGAATTGGTAGACTGAGGAAAGTGAACTGTCTTCCCCAGTGTGCGTGGGTATCATCTAATTCCTTGACAGCTAGAATAGAGTAGAAAGGCATAGGAAGATGGAATTAATACTGACATCTCAATCTAGGACACTGATCATCTCCTGCCCTCGACACTCCTGGTTCTCAGGGCTTCAGACTTACCCTGGAATCTACACAATTCCAACGGGCTCTCAGGTTCTCAGGCCTTTGAACTCCTCAGGCCTACACCACTAGTTTTTCTGGGTATCCAGCTTGCCAAGGGCAAATCATGGGACTTCTCAGCCTCAATAATTGTGTGAGCCAATACCTTATAATACCTCTCTTACTGGGTACCCTGTGGTTCTTTTTCTCTGCAGAACCCTGCCTAATATACCTATCATTCACATGAAGTCACAGCTGGCCTGCCTTTTACCCCAGGGAAGCCATGGGTTGCACACCTAGCCGGAAAGCAGCCTCACAGTCATTGCTCAAGCTTCCATGAAGTCCAATGAGCAGTTATTCTCTTCCTCTTCTCTGATTCTAAGCGCTTCAGACTCACCCCAGTGGCCATGGTATTGTATGTTTACTTGCTTATAGCATCTCTTTCATCAACTAGAATATTCTTTAGAATAAGGACTATTTCTTATTCCTCTGTGTCACTAGTCCAGTACAGGAATGGCATAAGGAAAAAAAAGTTAATAAATAGTTGCTCAATGAGGAGCACCATACCCACAAGTTGCTTAAGATAGGATAGGTGGGGTGGGGTAAGATGAGACTGTGAACTCCACAAATAACGCAAATAACAAAGCAGAATCGGCTTACTGTTGTTCAGAAGGTGCCAAAAGAGTCCAAGAGTTTCAGGGAGGACTTCATTTTCTCACAAATTGTGGCTCTCTTTCCCTGTTTGTCGTTTCTGCGTTGGCACTGAGCCCTTGGGCATTGCTGTCCTTGTTACCTCGGGATGTAGCGGAAACAAGCAGCAGCCGGTTAAGCCCTCAGCTGTCAGGTGGCCTGGCAGCTGCAGCACAGGCAGGCTGCCAGGAAGCGTCTATGCCAGGTGGGAGCGCAGGAAGGGGAGGACACAGCCCCCACGGGAATGCTGCATATTTAAGTGGCCTTAAATATACCACTTCCCAGCTTTCCTCATTGACTATAGGAAAGCATGATACTGCTTGCTGCTGACTCTCTTGGAGACCATTTATTGGGGGCTTCGTGACTTCTCAGTTAACCAGCCAGGTTACTGCGTGGGTGCCTTCTGGTAAGGACCTTTCTCAGTCAATAGAAGGACTATTCTTCCGTGCAGCGGCCCTGCCCGACAAGACTGCCTCTTCCACAGACACAACTGTTCTGGTGAATGTTCCCATGTTATGTTTACTCCACTCTTCCCAATCCCATCGCCTCAGCCTTTTGAAACCATTAAAATAGCATCAAAATATTTTTAAAGGCCTCATAAAAGTACAACTGTGGCTTGCCCTTGATGACTTGGAGGTAACAGAATCTTCTTGAGAGAGGCCAATATCATTTCTCAGCAGATAGGAAGAGAAAACAGTCCTAGGGGAAAAACATTGATTAGAAACCAAGCAGTGGCAGTAGTTCCAGAAAACAATGGGGGAACTGTTAGCATAATGAGCGGTCAAAATGTAAATATCAAGTTGCCTACTAATTCCTTTGCCTAGACGGGTTGAATAAACAAAACTGAAAAGGTGGACTTACCTCTTCCCTTTGAAATTAGAGCTTAAATAGTAACCAGCAGAAAATTCTAGAAATCATTGATAAATGTGTTGAATATGTCTTTTATCAATCAAATCTGCTGTCCAAAAACACACATTGGGCCATATCTACAGTAACCCCAGAAGTTGTTTTCTTTTCTTTGTAGTATGTGGATGAAAAGCTTTCCATGGTGCCTCTTTGGGGAGTCTGGTGTTCTCAAGCTTCCACACTGGGCAGAAGGTTTTAAGTACTGGTGGTGTACAGGGTCTGACAATTAAGTTCACGAACTCACCCTAGAACAGGTTCCACATACCTCACTGCTGAATGTCACTGTGGTCGCCCTTGAAGTGCTCTCCTTGGGATGCTATGTACCGATACCAGTGCCTACTCTGCCCATCAGAGCAATCTTGGAACTGGTTTCTTGAATACTCATCAGAGCTGTCGCCATATGACCGTTGATGTCCTGAATGCCATCAAAATGTCTTCCTTTCAATATTCCCCTGATCTTTGGGTAAAGAAAAATGTCATTGGAACCAGATCAGGTGAGTAGGGAGGGTGTTCCAATACAGTTATTTGTTTACTTTCTAAAAACTCCCACACAGGGCCGTGTGAGCTCGTGCATTGTCTGGATGCAAGAGCCCTTTCGGGACCATTTTTGCATCTACCTTTCTCATGCCAAGATTTTCAGTTAAGATTTTCCCAGTTATTTCTCTATTAATGTTTATTTGGTCTGCTATGCTTCTCACAGTCAACCAATGATGTTGATGCACAAGTTGACAATTTTTTGCAATGCTTTCATCAGCTCTGCTCGTTACTAGCCGTTCTGACTGCTCTTCATTAGTGACTCTCTCCCCTCAAAAAAACGTTCAATCCACTTGTGCACTGACATTCTCTTCATGGCGTTATCCCCATAAACTTGGACTAACAGGTCCCTGATTTTACTTCCACTCTTGCCAAGTTTAACAAGAAATTTAATGTGTGTTTGTCGCTCTAATTCTAACTCTGACTTTCCTGAGATGGCACACAAAAGCATGCAACAACAATAATGAACGCCACTCAGCAGGACACCACCACATGTCGACACGAACACAGCTGTGAGACACTAAGATACCAAGGCTATGAAACCTTACCGAGTTGTTTGTACAATGTTGACAATGTAAACGCACGGTGGCAAGTTCACAAACTTAATTGTCACCAGTATAGTCATTGTCCACATGCTATATATTCTGGCATGAGGTAATTTGCCAAATTCTCATTGGGGAAAAAAAACTCTCGACTATACAAATAGCAAGTTCTAAATAGTTCTGTGATTCAATCTTGTGATAAATTTGTTCTTGTTTCCTCTGGATTCTCGAAAGAACCTAACGATACTTGGCACAAACTCAGCACTCAGTATATGACAGCTGTCTGTCTATGATTTTGGATACTTTTGGACTATGGCTATAGTTTTAGGAAGAGGGCTGGGGCTGATTTTGAGGTTCCTGGCTGGAATTAAGAAGAATTGTTGCAATCTCTTGGCCTCTTCAGGGACTTTCTCCTTTCCCTCTCCCCCTCCCTCTCCTCTCTTTTTCGCCTTCTCTCTCATTTAATCTCTGCTGCCTAACACAAAGCTTGGTCCTAAGGAAGAGCTCGATAGCCCCGAATATGCAGCAATTCCTCTTCTCTGTTGACATGGATGGCCAAACGGGCTACACTCTGGAGTGATCAATAAGAGAGAAATCCTCGGATCTAGGTGCTCACTTCTGCTAAGTGAGCCACTTTGGGCAACTCATTCAACTTTTCCTAGCCAAAGTTCTCCAATGTGTAAATTAAGAATAACAAAACCTAGTCCACAGGGTTATTGTGCGAGACAAACGAGACAAGGTCATTAAAGCCTCTGACACATACTAGTGCTCAACACATGTGCTTCCTCTTCCTCCTTTATTCTATCTGGCCATTCCTTTCCATCTTCAGTTCTATTGGGATCCTTGTGAGAGATTGAACTGTGATAGCTACAGCTTTTCCTGTTAGAGTTTTAAAACGCCAGCCGCCCCAAATGACTCTGGCTTGTCTGCAGCACAAGGATTCACGAGGCACTGGCTGATTCAGAGGAAGGTTTCAGGCAGCCAAGAGATCCAGTTAGCCAGATTTTAGTGCACCATGTTTACACAGCGTTGTACATTTTTATGCTAGCTTGGATTTCAGAAATGATATTTAAAACAGAAAGACAAGGTCCTGGCCAACTCAAACTACCATATTATAATCTACACATCCAAAATCTCTTTTCTAACTACAGTTCTGGTATTAGAAAAATAAATCCTGCTCTCAGGAAGTGGAGAGAACTTTGTCGATTTCAGAGAAGTTGATAATGCAGACACAGTGTGGGTGAGGATTGCAAATCCAGCCTCTCTACCCTGCCATTCCACGCTGCTGAGGGGTGCCCCGGGCATTGTCTACCATCTGACTGTTACACTGCCACTCTCAAGCATGAGATAGTCCATGCCAAGAAAGCTTCTTTCAAATCTTTAGCTGGAAATATGACAAGTGGTTGCTGGTGACTTCTCATTATATTTTAAAAGCTATGCTATTATTCAGTCGAGTAATTTTGGATAAAAATTTTTGGTAACCTCAACCAATATGATAATAACCATCCAATCCTTTTTTTCTTTTAATAACCTAGAACAGAAAATGTGACGGACTCAAAAATAACAAATGAGTCTTTTTGCCTTAAGGGAATGTTTGGGTTGGGCTTGCAGACAAGTTTGGGTATTTGGGCAGCTTTGTAAGGGCCAAGAAAATATGTGAGTAGAGACGAAAGTTGCTAATGTGACATGCATGTTAGCCATCTCAAACAGTAGAGACGGGAACATAGCTTGTCCTCTCCATGTGCTAGGGAAGCACAGGCCATTTGTTCAGATGTCTATATAGATATTATTCTATTTTATAGATATGCTTGGCATTTGAAAGAATACAGTGCATTTTGTTTGACTGTTTTTTCACTATTCATACATTATCTGGTGACCATTAGCTTTCTAAATAAATATATATTCTTAAAGACCCCTTTTTAAATGACAATGACAAACTGACATTTGAAGTTTTTTTGGATTGTCCCAGGATTTCAACTGAAGAAGATATTCCACAGCTGGAGATATCAAACCTATTTACATTCAACTGCTACACTGTGTATATTATAGCTGTATATTTTTTTCCAGCATATCACATGCAGATAAATAAATGGCGTTCTCACAGGCTGCTCATCAAGTTTTATGTGCTGGGCCAAAGGGTGCTACAGTATAATTTTAATTGTGGATGCAGAAACATTTCAAATGAAAGTCCAATAGGGTTTGTTTTATGGGGTGTTCACATATGTCTTGGATTCATTTGTCTTGGGGGTTTATCAGCACACCTCATAAAATGTTCCTTAGCGGGTCTTAATGCCAATCTAACGGAGCCAAATGTACACACCATGGGAATGTTCATAGCGCAATGTTAGAATCATGTCTGGTGAACAGCTAGATACATAAAGTTTAATTAGTCAAAGAACAAACTTTTCAAGCTCTAAACAACTTAATTATTTGCTGGCCCTCAGTGTAATAACTGCCTTCCAAGAAATACCACCCTGAGGAAAGATGTGCAAGTAATGATAATGACAATAAAAACAACCCTGCGGAGCCAGGCTCGGTGGCTCAGCCTGTAATCCCGCGCCTTTGGGAGGCTGAGGTGGGTGGATTGCCTGAGCCCGCGGGTTCGAGACCCGCCTGGGCAGCGAGACCTCATCTCTACAATAACTCAAAAAATCAGCCGGGTGTGGTAGCGCATGCCTGTAATTCCGGCTACTTGGAAGGCTGAGGTGGAAGGATCGCCGGAGCCCAGCACTCCAGTCTGGGTGACCGAGTGAGACTCCGACTCAATAAATAAATAAATAAATAAATAAAATAAAAATATAGATAAAAACAACCCTGCAGAATTTCTGGAACCTTAACACTCCCCACCCTGAGTAGTAGTTCCGATCTCCCTGTACCTACCCCCACACTCCTTCCACCTACCCAATCCCGAGAAAGTTCTGGTTTTCTCTTTGGAAACCATTTGCTATCTCTTCTACCATTCACTCACTCACTCATTAACTTAACAGGCATTTATCAAGCATCGATGCCATACCAATTCTGGGGTCCCTGTCCCTGTGGCGTTTACAGTGCCCTGCAGGTCCTCTTAAGCCATCCAGTGTGGTGGCAGCTCAGTGTACCCTTCCTGAGTCCATGACCAGGTCTGAAGGATACTGCCATGGTCAAGAATGAATCATCTTGCATCGTTACTTTGATGCTGAAGTACTTCCTATGGCAGTCCTGTTTTCCCTCCCTGGCTCTGGAGGACTAGGCAAGGACCAGGAGGGACTGGCATGGCCTCCACTCCCAAAGGAGGTAGGATACCTTCTCATTTCCAACTCAGAGGCCAACTCCCCTGACCCTACACTGAGCCCAAGATTGAGTAGACTCACTTTCAACCTATTAAACTAGGTTTAAGACCTATTAAACTAGGTTAAACTAGCTCGGGGAAGTCTTTCTTCTATATAATACAATCACCCGTAAAATTGCTTGCAGCACTTAGAGGAATGCCCTGAAGTACACTGAAGGACTAATAACATGCAATTGGGTTCTCCTGGCCTATCAGGTAACTTTATGCCCGTTATAAAAAGCAAAAGGCTCCCTCCCTGGGTGGATAAATTAGAAACACACGCCCCATTTGGAGCATCGCAGCCTCTTGGACACAGAGCCCATTTAGCGCACCATGTGCTGGACTTCCACTCTACCTTCCTCCCTGCTGATTCCTTTAGCAGCACAGGAACTGCATCCCCATGGGTGGCAGCCCTGGCTTCCCCTGCCTGAGTGGGAAGCCGGACTCCAGTGGACGAACTGAGTTCCGGCAGAATTGCGTTCCTCATCCCCAGCGGGTCGCTCTTCCAGGAACACCTCGCCCATGCTCAGCCCCGCACAGCCAACTCTCATTCAGTCCCAACTCAGGCATCCTCGATCCTGGAGTCTTTCTCCAACGTGCCCATCCTGGTATCAGTGGGCAAGCGAATGTCTGCCGCAGCCCTCAGCACTTTCTGTTTCAACAGGGGGTCCATTTGCAGGTTTTCTTCACGCAAGTAATAGTTATCCTGCAAGGACAGAGACCTCATTTTACTCAGCTTCGATCTCACCACTCTCAGCTGAGGATCTTGCCTTGTGCTGAAAGCAATAAAAGCAATGAGGACACAACTCATACAGGCTTCTATGACCAAATCTACCACCCACCTGCCACTATATTCTGCCTTCTCTCCTGATACTGGGAAAGAATTGATGCCAGGTGAGGTGTGGCGCAAAACTTGTGGATTCTTTGGCTCGCTTCTAAAATGAATTTTAGAGTGACCAGCAAAGTTTTCAGAGTTTATTAGAGAAAGAATAGAGAAAAGAAAAGGAGACATGCCAGAGCTGGCATGGGCGAAAGAAATTGTACCTTTTGCTTTTTACAATAGACCTGCTATACCTTCATATGATTGACATGCTAAAGAGGGTGGAGCCCAAGTAACCACCACTCTGGAGATTGACATCTCCAGGCTCCTGATGGGAGGAGAGAAGGGGAGGGGTGGTCTTTTCTTGACCACGTTGTCTTTAGTGGGAGACCTGCCAGACATTTCCAATTCACAAGTTCCTGAGCCAAAAGGTGGTCTTATGATCATTTCTATGACTTTCCTTAGTTAAGGGGTGGCATTTGTCCTTCTGCCTTCAACAGGGAGCCTGAAAGTTTCTTGGTGATTATTATGCTATACCATGAATTGAATGGTTGGACTATCCTATTCTTGCATCTGATGGAATATTCTTCTGACTTGCCGAGGAGGTAGGGTACTTGGCCTGAAGTAAAAAGTAATTTTAAAAATATCTAAATGCTTCCTAAAACCTGCCCAGGGGAAATTTATCTATCTATATCTAACCTGTGCTATCTACCCTGCCTCTACTTCCTCCTTAGAGAGTTTCAATCCCATAATCATATGGGGTGCTGAGGGGTCTTCTGTAGCTTCTTCAAAGCTGGCTGTGGGCGTAGTCCTGCCTAGCCAGAGACTGAAAATTTCTCCCTGTCTGATCTAAGGCATCCAGATCTGTTTTAACAGAGGCATGGTTTGCAGGCATCGGCTGGCTATGGGCATAAAATTGCTGGTTTCTGGAAGAACAACTTTAACTAGACAGTTAAAGAGACATGGGTCAAAAATTAGAAGGATTATTACCATTACAGGGGTCCAATAAAAGGAATAACTTAAGGAAACCCCTCCTTCTGCAGCAAGCAGAGAAGTTAAGTGAAGCCCGGTATACATTTTGACAATTTACAATTTAGGTGGTGGCTGATTACCTTTCGTACAAGGACTATAAGTTCTGCAGTTACCAGCATAATTTAAATGATAAACTTTAATTTCTGTGGGTTTATTCTAAGTAGTAGCTTTCAGAGTTTCTGATGTATTTCTAGACAATAGTGAACTTAACAGATTTTTCTGAACTGTAATTTGAACCAGGCACTCAAGTGACTCATATAAAATCTGAAGAGAAATCTGAAAATGTTTGGAGACTTGCACCCAGAAAAGACTTCATGATGTAATTTAAATTGTAGAAAACGATACAACTTAAAAACAATGAACAAGAGAATTTTAAACAGGTATACCAGCTTCTTTTGAAACATAATTGTTTTCAGTTTCCGTTTTTGTTAAAGACAAATTATAGTAGATTAGTTTACTTGTTTAGACTTAATATATCTTATTTGCACATAAAGTGTAACGAGATTATTTGCCATATAGGCCTTTTAAAATTGACTTTGTTGGAAATTTTTTTAAAATAAGGAATCTCAGATTAGATTAAAACCTTAATCTTAATTCTTTAAAGCAGTCTGTTTTGAAATATTATTTCAGTTAAAGTAACCAGTGTTTCCAATCACATTTTGTTATAAAAGAAAACAGACTTTTATTGAACGTATGCAAACAACCATACTGTTAGAAATTAATAAACAGTTGTTTAACATTTTGGAGAAACTAGATAGAAAAATTACATGTCTTAAATATTGTTTGCAACACCATACTTTACTTATTTGTTAAAAAAAAAGTAAATTTCTCCAAGAAATTTTTTTTTTTTTGAGTTGGAGTCTCACTCTGTCATCCAGACTGGAGTGCAGTGACTGCTCCCGGCCACCGCAGCCTCAACCTGCTGGGCTCCGGCGATTCTTCCGCCTCAGCCTTCTGAGTAGCCAGAATTACAGACGCGCGCTACCACATCCGGCTAATTTTTTGATTTATTGTAAAGATGAGGTCTCGCCTGCCCAGGCGGGTCTCGAACCTGCAGGCTCAGGCAATCCACTCACCTCAGCCTCCCAAAAGCACGGGATTACAGCCTGAGCCACCGAGCCCGGCAAGAAATTTTGACTCTGAAAAATATAGCAAAAATAACGTCATACTTTAAACAATTAATTTATAAAATTATTTGTTTTTTATTAACTCAATTTATGCAATTAACTCTTGTTCTGTTAGCAGTCCTAATTAGCACTCGTCATGAACACACAAGTTTTTTTAATAAGAGTTCTGGAAGAAGATTTTAAAGTTGTTAGCAATTTATACTGAATGAAACTTTTTAGATTTTAGCTAACTTGATTAGATATGTGATTAATCTGGCATAAACCTTTAACAGCTTGAATTTAAAGATATAAGTTTACTGACAACTTAAGTACAAAAAGTATTACAGAAGCAAAATTTTAAACTTTAAAACACTTAGCATAAATGATATTTAAACAATAGACCTAGTCAAAACATTTAAATTTTGAAAGCATTCTCTTTTTTCTAATTTTAAAACTGTAGTTACTTACTAAAGGTTGACAGATTAGTATTTTAAGAAAAACAACTGACATAATGGCATTTGGCCTAACATCAGTAATTGATATTAATGGTTAATTCATAGACATAACTAATTTTTTTGTAAACTTGATTGTTTATAGAATTCCTTTCACACATTTCTTTTCACAAATCTTTCACATGTCATTCCTCAACATACACATATCATTTTTTGATGCTTGAATACCCTCTATTTTTATCCCATACTTTCCTTCTTCCCAAATAACCATTCATTCTATTATAGGAGAAAAAAGTACTGTAGCGGGAAGACAGAGAGATCCTGACACCGAGACTATTATAGGAAGTGGCACTTTATTACGCCAGCGGGCTCGGCGGGCTTGATGGAGCTAACGCTTCCAGGTCGAGCCCTGCAGAACAGGAGAAGCGGGGTCTCATACCTTCGTTTAGGTAAGGGAGGGGGGTCGTGTTGAGCGATTACATATTCTCTTTGGAATTTACATGGTGGTGTTCATAAAAATCAGATTTTTCAAAGAACAAATGGTCTCCAGGAACTGCAGGGTTGTAAACCGTCAACTTTAAGAGAGGGGTTTTGGGTAAGTCTGTGAATTAGTTACTCTTTTGCATTTCCATGAAAGCCATCAGTCTTTGGCCATTTGACTTTTTCAAACAAAACTGGCCTGGTGGGTCTTTAAAGCTTGCAGCTTGCCTTTCAAAAGGAAATACCTTTAACTGCTACCAACCCCCTTTCTGCCACAGGGTTAGTGGGAGACAATCTGTCATCCCAGGTGATTGCCATGGGGCCAACTGCTGACCCCGAAGCAGCTACTCATGTGTTTCTGTGTTCACTCACTCAATTACACAAGAAATATATATTTGAGCATTTGCCCCATTCTGCTATAGTACCACACAAGATCCTTTCTTATACAAAATTATTCACTTTCCTTATATCCTTCTTTCTTACCAAAAAAATTTTTTATACCAACAACGTTTTTTTACATCTTTCCTTTGTTTTCTGGTTTCTTTTCTTTTTTTTTTTAACCTTTTTTGTAGATAACTTTTTATATTCATAATTTGAATTAACCTTTTAGTAACTTTTGATTAGCAAATAGGTGAAACGTCTAACTCTTAAACACTCTCAACTCCCACCAGCAAGCAGGTGTCAGGAGAAAGAGGTTCAGCATGAGCAGTTAAGGCTAAAAACTTAGTACCAGTATCAATCAAAAAATTAATTTGGACCCCAGCCACATCCATACAGACCTGGGATCCTCTGGGGTGATGGTAAACAGAGTACTGGCCTGGGCCATGGATTTTGGGCCCCTTCAGTCAGTGGCCACTGTCCAAGCCAGGTGTTCCCCCTTCTCTCCAGGAGAGGCTGCACCAGCCCTTCCAGTGGCCTTCTTGTTCATATGTTGGACAAGGTCCTGGGAGCTTAAGTTGTCAGGACAGTTGTACTTCAAGTGCCCAGAATAACTGGATTCACAGCAGCAGATACCATCTCCCTTAGCAAGTTTATTCTTCTTAGGTCTCTGTTGGGTGGCTGAAATTTTGTCACTGATGGCAACTGCCAAATAGGTTTGCCTGCTTTTTGTCTCACTGGTGCTCATCCTGGAGGCTTTCTCTTTTTTCCTTAATGTCTTGATTGCTAAAAAACTCAAATGTTTTCTGTAATTGGGAATTTGGTAGTTTGTATTTCTATGTCAAGCCTCTGGAGTCAGTCATCTAGGATATAATCTTTTATGTAAAGTAGTGAAATAAATTTTTTAAATGCTTCTACATATGGAAGTTCTGACCATTTCCCTTTAAGCCTACAGAATGAATCTAATTGCCTTATGATATTAAAGCAAGATTCCTGTTTGTTTTTCAAATCTCATTATTTGCTAACTTGTATTTAGTCCAAATTTGATTGCAATAATGTATTAATTTATTTTGTTTTAAACCATGTTTAGAACTAATTCCAATTTTTTCCATTTCTTTAAAATCTGCCCCAGTGGGGTGTCTGAGGGTATAGAGTATTACTCATTTTGTTTGCATTCCTTGAAAACCCAGAATTTTGCCTTTAAACTCTTATGCACTGTGTCTGTCCTTCCTTCCTTCCTTCCTTCCTTCCTTGTCTCACTCCATGGTCCAGGCTGGAGTACTGTGGCAAGTTCATGGCCACCCCAGCCTCCACCTGCTGGGCTCAGATGATCCTTTTGCCTCAGGCTTCCAAATAGCTGTAACTACTGGCATGCGCTACCATGCCTGGCTTATTTTTTGATTTATTGTGGGATGAGGTTTTGCCAAGTTGCCCAGGCTGTTCTTGAACTATGGGCTCTGGCAATCTGCTCACCTTGACCTCCCAAAGTGCTGGAATTACAGGCTTGAATCACTGCGCCCGGCTACGCTGTGTTTTTCAAAGGAAAATTCTGAAACACATATAAAGCCATAAACAGTGATGCCAGGCATCCCTGGGATCCTGATGGCCTCTCCTGAACTGAGGGTCCCCAGCCCTCCTTAAAGCTTCCCTCTGCTTAGGTATCCACCTACATAGAACTTTCCATACCAGTAACCTCAAGGCCACGAACCAATGAGGTTTAATTCAGGACTCTCCGACAATGCCTTTGAAATGGTCTGATACAAAAACCTTTTTAGAATGAACAGATCACGTAGATGTGAAATGATCTGTTCCTACTTATTTCCAATTATGAACAGGAAATTTGCTAAGACCCTTTATAAATTACTAAATTAGAGTTTTAGTTGTGAGGTATGGACAATTAAATGAGAATGATCAGTTTCCATGCTTCATCGTGCCACATGGACAACACCTAGCTTTTTGCCTGTCCTGCAGAAGTACTGGGCTTAGTAAAGTGACTTAATCATGTGGGAAGGGCTAGTTCCCATACACCATTATGTCACACAGAGCATATTCAGCATTTAAAGCTTTACTTGTCTTGTAAAAGGGGTGCTAGTCAGTTGCAGCCAATAAAAACTCTTTAGCAAACCTTACAATACAAACAGTGGTATTATCTAGCACTGAATTTTAAAGTAGGGGCTTAACATACATTAAATACTTCTAAGAGAACCTTGAACAGATTTACAAAGTTGTTGATTTGTAATCTTGAGCAAGGCGTAAACCTTTAGAAACAGACACATCTCCAAGTAACCTGGCTGCTAAGCATCTGAAAACAAGAACAATCTAGCTACTTAAATACCAGAGAAAAGCATTCCATCTCCATTCCAAGTAGGAATCCTTCCCTCACTCCAGTAGAACAGTGAGAGTAAAGCATGAGAAAAAGAAAAAGCAGGAGTCTTCTGGAAAAAAAAAAGTCTGACTTCATCTACTTCCTCTGTGTCTCCCATCAAGGGGGACCAGTAATCTTGGCTGGAGGGAGCAGAAACCGAGCAATAGGGAGGAGAGTCCATAAGTGACCCCGAGAAGGAAGAGGAGTGATAAAGAAAATGGCAGAGGCCAAGAGGAAAGAGAGAGAGAAGAGAGAGATAGAAGCTGTTGCCACCATACCTACAGATCATGTAGTGCCAGCAATTGCAGAACTTCAAGAGCCATGTTGGGCGCCAGATGATGCCAGGTAGGGTGCAGCACAAAACTCGTGGATTCTTTGGCTCATTTCTAAAATGAATTTTAGAGTGGCTAGCAAAGTTTTCAAACAAAGTTTATTAGAGAAAGAAGAGAGAAAAGAAAGGGAGACATGCCAGAGCTGGCATGAGTGACAGAAATTACACCTTTTGCTTTTTACAATCGACTTGCTATGCCTTAACAATGATTGACATGCTAAAGAGGGTGGAGCCCAGGTAACCACCACTCTGGAGATTAACATCTCTAGGCTCCTGATGGGAGGAAGTGGTTTTTTCCTGACCACATTGTCTTTTGTAGGCAACCTGCCAGACATTTCCAATTCACAAGTTCCTAAACTAAAAGGTGGTCTTATTATCATTTCTATGACTTTGGTAAGTTAAGGGGTAGTATTTGGACTTCTGCCTTCAACAGGCAATCTGAAAGTTCCTTAGTGATGATTATGCTGTTCCGTGAATTGAAAAGTTGGGCTGAGCCGGGGTCGGTGGCTCAGCCTGTAATCCCGTGCTTTGGGAGGCTGAGGTGAGTGGACTGCCTGAACCCGTGGGTTCGAGACCCGCCTGGGTAAGTTGGCGAGACCTCATCTTTACAATAAATCAAAAAATTAGCCGGGCGTGGTAGCGTGCGCCTGTAGTTCCAGCTATTTGGAAGACTGAGGCGGAAGGATCGCCAGAGCCCAGCAGGCAGAGGCTGCAGTGGCCGGGAGTGGCCACTGCACTCCAGTCTGGGCGACAGAGTGAGACTCCAACTCAAAAAAAAAAAAAAGAAAGAAAAGAAAAGAAAAGTTGGGCTGTCCTATTCTTGCATCTGATGCAGTTTTCTTTTGATTTTGTCAGGGAGGTGGGGTCCTTGGCCTGCAGTAAAATGTAATTTTTTAAATGTCTGAATGCTTCCTAAAACCTGCCTAGGGGAAATTTATCTATCTATATCTAAACCGTGTTAGCTACCCTGTCTCAAAATGGCTCCTGGGCTTATCTACATCCATGCTGTCTCATCTACTCCAGGACGTCATTGCAAAAATCACCCCACCCCATGAATCATGGGGTTTTTTCTTACTACATTGACCCCATCAAAATAATAGGCAATATACAATACTAATAATATTATACTTTGCCCATCTTATTTTTTAAAATCTCTCTCTAACTACTGCCCAATTTCTTGGTAGATTTTGCAACAAAATTGCTTTCAAGAATTGTCCATACTCTGTTTGTACTTCTCATTCCATTCTCTCTAGACAGATTCTAATCAGGTTCCCACCTCCCCTGACACCACTCCATGAACATTGCTGTCCTTGAGGCGATGGTGGCCTCCATGTTGCCAGATCCAATGCTTAAATGGCATCTTATAAGAGAGGCATTTCGTGACATCCTAGATAAAATAATATCTCTCCACTACCCTGAATTCCTTTTCCTTATCTCATTTTTCTGCATGTTTATTTATGTCATATACTTCTTTGTTAATTATCTTTCTTTTCCCACTAAAATGTAAGTACGGTGAAGTCAGAGACTTTCACTGTTGTATTGACTGCTGTCAGAATAGTGCATTACACGTAGTACATGCTCCTCAAATATTTACTAAACGAATCTCCAGTTTCTTGTTGGGTAGTGTGTTCACTTTATAAGACTAATTTTATTTGGTAAAAGCACTGAGATTCTTAGATACAGTGCCCTGAGCAGACTGTAACTTTGGAGAAGACTTTTAAAAGTAAGGCTTTAGGGCAACCCCCTTGGGTCCCCTTCCACTGTGGAACTTTTTCTGTCCTCTCAATAAATCCTGCTTTTAAAAAAATGTAAGGATTTATTTGTCAGTGGATACATTTATTGCACGTCCGTCCCCAATGACCTAAGCTCAGGAGTGTGGGAATGAAGACCCACCTAATGCTGACTGGGGAGGGCAGGATGGCTGGAACATACTCATTATGTGATACTGGCCCAGACTGACTGGAAGGCTTGCTTCTAGAAATGTGATTAAAATCCAGCCCCAGGTTTTTCAAGCACTTACCTCATCTCCTGGCTGACTTGCCTTTTATTTTAGGCTTAGCTGTAGGTTTGCATTCAGCAGTCACCAGTGAGATTTTGTCATCAACAGTGAAGGAGAAGAGCCTGAGCAAACCTGCAGAGACAGTGGAAGGCAGGCTAATAGAAATGGGGCTGCAGAAGGTTCCGGTAACCAGAGGAGACAGCAGAACAGTAAATAACCCCCAGGCTTGTGGCATCCACAGAACCAGGGTATAGCCTTTTTGTCTTACAGTCACACAAAGGACCAATGCTAAAGATGTCCTTAAAAAGCATGATGAAGAATTGCATCCTGACAGTATCACAGCTACAAGGTTTACTGACCAGGTGGAGAAGATGTCAGAAAGATTGCATTCAACCAGGCAGAGTTATTTGGAAGAGTTTACCTGTATATGAGTTGCATTTTTCTTTGGGTGGAATTTGCTTTTTGCTTTTTTCCCCCCTCTAGTGCTTGTAACTGGCTAGCTTCCTTGGATGTTACTGTTCTCAATTATCTTCTAAATTGCTTAGAGTCACATAGCACTGGTGCTGGAAAAGACCTGAGAAGGATTCTTGTCCAAACACCTCATTCTATAGATAAAGTAGCAGAAGTTCAGTGAAGTGAAGCATTTGTTCCTCAGTGTGTAAGAGGCATCAGTTAGGAATGGGTCGTGGGCCTTTTGACTGATGTATTACCCCATCTGCCACCCAGTGATGAAGCCACACTTAAATATAAATGCCAAACTCTGTAAAATATTGAAAAAGGTTTATTATGAGCCAAATGTGAGTGACATAGGCCCATGGCACAGTCCCAAGAGGTCCTGAGAACACATGCACCAAATAGTTGAATTACAGTTTGGCTTTATACATTTAAAGGCGATAGAAGTTACAGGCAAAACAAAAGTCAGTAAGTATGATGTTTGCATTGATTGGCCCTGGGAAGGTGGGAATCTCCAAGGTTGGGGGAGTGGGTTGCAGGTCATAAGTGGATTCACAGATTTTTCTTATTGGCAATTGGTAGAAAGCCTTAGGCTTTGTCTAAAGAATTTGAAATCAATTTAAAAAATGCTTAAGATAAGGGGGACAGCTGGGAGTAGTGGCTCACACTTATAATCCCAGCACTTTGGGAGGCCGAGATGAGAGGATTGCCTGAGCCCACAGGTTTGAGACTAACCTGGGCAAACTGGGGAGACTTCATCTCTATAATAAATAAAAAAATTAGCTAGGCATGGTGGAGTGTGCCTGTAGTTCCAGCAACTTGGAAGGTTGAGGTGGAAGGATCACCTGAGCCCAGCAGATGGAGGTTGTGGTGGCTGGGAGCAGGCCACGGCCTTCCAGCATGACTCTGACTCAAAAAAAAAAAAAAAAGATGACGGGGAGTTGTGGAAGCCAAGGTTCTTGATATGTAGATGAAGCCTCTAAAGTAGCAGACTTCAGAGAGAATAGTACTAGTTTACACTCCCACCAACAGCATAGAAGTGTTCCCTTTTCTCCGAGTACTCTCCAGCATCTGTTGTTTTTTGAGTTATTGATGATGGCCATCCTGACTGGAGTTAGGTGGTATCTCAGTGTGGTTTTAATTTGCCTTTCTTTGATGACTAGTGAGGCTGAGCATTTTTTCATGTATCTGTTGGCTGCTCGTACATCTTCTTTTGAGAAGTGTCTATTCATATCTTTTGCCCACTTTGTAATGGGGCTGTTTGTTTTTTTTTCCTTTCAGCATGTTTGAGTTCCTTGTAGATCCTAGATGTTAGGCCTTTGTCTGACATATAGTTGGCAAATATTTTTCCTCAGTCTGTGGGCTGTCTCCCCGCTCTTTCAGTGGTGTCTTTGACTTTGTAGAAGCTTGTCAGTTTGATGAGGTCCCACTTGTCTATCTTATCTCTTATGGCATGGGCACATGGGGTTTTGATCAGGAATTGGTTGCCAGTTCCAATTTCCATAAGGGTGTCTCTTGCGTTTTCTAAGATTCTTAAAGTTTGAGGTTTTATGTTTAGGTCTTTCATCCATTTGGAGTTGATTTTTGTGTATGGTGTTAGGTAGGGGTCTTGTTTTAGTCTTCTGCTGTGATCAGTCAGTTTTCTCAGCACCATTTACTGAATGGGTTTTCCTCTCTCCAGTGGTTGATGGTGGAGGCTTTGTTGAAGATGAGTTGGTTGAGAAAATTGAAGTTTTGCTTCTGGAATCTATATCCTGTTCCATTGGTCTATATGCCTGTTCTTGTACCAGTTCCAGGCTGTTTTGATTACTGTAGCTTTATAATAAAGTTTAAAGTCTGGGAGCATGATGCCTCCCAATTTGTTTGTTCATTTGTTTGTTTGTTTGTTTACCGAAGATTGTTTTGGTGATTCATGGTCATTTATGTTTCCATATGAATTCCTGTATTGTGGTTTCCAGGTCTGAGAAGGATGCTGCTGGTAATTTAATAGGTATTGCTGCCTACGATGGACATCTTAGCAATGTTGATTCTTCTAATCCATGAGCATGGAATATTTTTCCACTTGTTTGTTTGCTTTCCTTTAAGGTAAATGACTTAACAGGGTTCGGGCTTCTCCTAGATTCCCAGGTAAGGGGATGCAAATTTCCCCAAGAGATGACTTTGCAGGTTCAGAGAATATTTTTTATTTCCTTCTTTATCTGTCATATGATGTTATGCCGAAGTCTGGTTGGAAAGTAAGCCATGTACTACATGATTAATAAAAACCCATCTGATGAGACTTTATGGTTCCTAGGGTGTGACTCTCCAGGTCCCTTATTTAGGAAATTGGGCAAGAGAAGAAAAAAGTCAGAGTTTAGTCCTCAAAGTTATCTCTGCTTGAAAGTCAAGACTAGACCACTGCTTGCCCTCATCTTTCTCCACCTCCAACCCCAATGCCCTAGAGCCCCAGTCGTGGTCCTTGGCCTGAGGCCCAACACAGCTCTCCTTTCCTGGCCTCTCATCTGAATACAAATCACAGAACTCAATCCCTGCCTCTCTAAGTTTCACCCTGGGAAAATTACTTCATTTCTGTTTCCTCCTTTCAAAAACGGGGACCCATGCCACTAACCTTGAAAGGTTGCTGTGCCCTCAACCACAAGAAATGAAGTAAGAGAATTTCCCATAACCTTGCAGATAAATACCAGGCAGTTACTCTCCCTCCCCCATCAAATCCCACATCTTCATTGTCTTGCCTTCAGTTATAATTAAGTAGGAAATGACTCTGATAAAAGAATTCACAGCCCCTGTTTGACCTTGAGCAAGGTGTAAATAAATGATAAAGCTTAATGTGTTTAAATAGCCAGAGGCTGTCGGGACTCTGTAGCAGGAGTTGGCTCTCTTAACCTAAAGTCCTGAAGCAAGAGTTGTTGAGAGGCTTCAGCCCTGCTGGTAACTTTCACCTGTCTGACAGAGAAGCCCAGGAGAGGCGTTGCCACCAACTCTGCCTCTGAATTTCTTCTTCCCTCTGTGTCTTTAAGGCGCCTCTCTCCTCCACTCTCCTGCCCATGCATTACTGCATTGTGTCGGGAGAAATTGTTCACAACTTTAAAATAGAAAGAAATAGATTTCCAGGTAACATTTCAACAGAACGCTAGGTACACCCCTCAGGGTTACCTGATACAGTAAGGTTTGTGCTTTTTTTGTCTTTGATTGAGTTAGTTTATAACTCTGTATACTGTAGAAAACTGATAGTTATTCCAGCACTCTTGTTCTCAGCAATGATGCAAGTGAATTTTGCCCAGGTGGAGAGGCAATTGACTCCCATCCGGGAAAAAGGCCAGTTTTGCATCTGTTAGCAAATTTATTTCAGCATTCCCTATTGCCTACATATGTTCTTTAGATCCACTTTTGAACCACTTTTTAATATTTTAATGATTCTGGCATTAATTAATGAGTGAAATAAAATCTTGACATGTTCACTAAATATTTTTAAGAGAGTCATGATTTTACCCTTCTAAAAAATTGCCCTGTGATACTGGAAAATTCCCATCCTGCAGAGCTTGGCTCACCCAGACTTCTTAGAGAGATCCTCCTTGGCTTCTTGCACTCTGAGCCCCAGTAGCACTCATTGTTCGTACAACACATGAGGCCCTTAGCTTCTTCCTAGCAGTCTTTGTTTCCACATTACCTCCCTGATAGACTATGCATCCCTGACAGCCTAGCTCCTATAGCACTGCCTTTCATAGGATAGATACATTATTGAGTCAATAATTTTTTTTAACCTTACTAAGCCTCAACATCTTGAAATTCTTGAATTAGTTCCTGTTTGCTAGACATTGATTAGACATCCAAGTATTAATTTGGGGTGAAAAAATAATAATAAATAGAAAAAATGTCTAGCCCTTACATTTTGTTTTCTGTGTGTCAGAGACCATTGTAAGCATTATTTCCTTTATCTACTTATTGAATACTCAGAATAACCTTATAAGGTTGTCCTGCTCTAATTTGTTGTGATAAACAGGGAACTGAGACAGAGAGAATTGAGGTGACACATCTATGTATACATATAAATATGAGCTGGCCTCGCAGGGCTGGGCCATGGCACTGGCAGCCTGTACTGGCCTGGGAATATCCCCCGAGCCTGTGAGGAGGCCACACTGAACAGCAAGCAGATAATGCCATCACAGGTCAAGAGCAGCTGGGAAGAAAGGAAAACATTTTGTATTTCTACAGTTTAACACTTCGCTCCTGCATTTTGAACAAAGGCCCCACGTTTTAATTTCGCGCTGGGCCCTGCAAATTCTATACCCAGTGCTGACTACAGTGCTCAGTTGGTTACTTAATTACTGGGTGAAGGTCTCTGATCCCCAGATTATTTAACCCTTGTGTCGCTACACATACATGCGAGACTTTCAGAGGTTTCTGAATCTGAAATCAGATGTAGATAAAGCGTGGACTGCTCTGGGATCCCAGTTTAGATATGAAAACACATCATAAAGCAAAAGGAGAGTTTGCCATTGGCTGTTTACTATGCAGTGGAAATTGTGAAGAATAGAGGCTCTAGGCCGGGCTTGGTGGCTCAATCTGTAATTCAAGCACTTTTTGGGAGGCCGAGGTGAGTGGATTGCCTGAGCCCACGGGTTTGAGACCAGCCCGGGCAACTTGGTGAGACGTCATCTCTACAATAAATAAAAAATGGGCCAGGTGTAGTAGCACGCCTGTAGTTCTAGCTACTTGGAAGGCCAAGGTGGAAGGATCGCTTGAGTCCAACAGGTTGAGGCTCGGTGGCCGGGAGCATGCCACTGCACTCTAGTCTGGGCAACAGAGTGAGACTCCAACCCAAAAAATTAAAATTAAAAATTAAAAAAATAAAGGCTCTGGAGTCAGGCCCTGTGCTCATATCCCAAACTCTGCCACTTACCATCTGGGTGGCCTTGAGCACTTTCCTTAGACTTTCCCTGTATATTAGAATGAAAGTAAAAGTAGAACTTGCCTCACAGGCTATGCCTGCAACATGGTAAGCCTTCAGTAATGTTAGCTAGTTTTATGCATTTATTGAGTATTTATAAGTCTTGGAGGCAGAGCATTAAGATGGAGGAGGGGGGAGATGACAGTCTAATAGATGATAGATAGATTAGATAGATAGACAGATAGATACAGATATAGATGTCTATGTGAATCTTCAAGGGTTAAGCTGACTGAGAGCAGAGGAAGCCTTGTAGCAATGGAGAAAACTTGACTCACCTAAAAGCATCCATATTCTAAGGTTTAGAAAGAAGATACTGAGTGGCCAAAAAACAAATGTAGTGGGCCACGGTTTATCCACAGGCAGCCATACAAGTAATCATAAATCTTTTTGAAAGATAGGTTTCCAAGTTAGTGTTATACCAGACATTGTTATACCAAATAATATACTAAGTTTTGTTCATGGAATCTGTCATTCTGGTCAATAGCAATGGCAATACACGCAGTAGCATGCTGAGCCATTTTCCCAGGTTTTGAAAAGAAAATATAATATAATATTTAAACTCTTCAGTAATGCATAGTACATATTTTCAAATTTTGAGCATGGATACTGCCGTGGTTTGAATGTATAGATTCCTTCAAAATTCATATGTTGGAACCTAAGACCCTATGTGGTGATATTAAGAAGTGAGGCTTCTATGAGGTGATGAAATCATGAAGGCTCCAACCTCATGAATGGGATTGGTACCTTACCGAGTTGGTCCCTTTCACCCTTCCACTTTTCCCATCTGAAGACACAGTGTCCACCTCCTGTCATTTGAAGCCACAGTGTCCACCTCCTGTCATTTGAAGCCACAGTGTCCACTCCTCCCGACACCTGGGGATACAACAAGAAAGCATCATGTTGGAAGCAGAGAGCAGATCTGCTGGTGCCTTGATCGTGGGCTTTCCAGCCTTCAAAACTGCAAGAAACAAATATGTATTATTTATAAATAACTCAGGCTCAGGTATGTTGTTACAACAGCACAAACAGACTAAGATGGATGCTTATTATTTTTTAAGAGAGTTGCTTGTCTTGAAACTAGTGATCTCCGATGAATGATATTGTTAGCTAAAGATGAAGCCAGCAGACACAAGACAGAGGAAAATAATCCACATCCAGAATTTTGGGATTCTTTATCTGTCTCCCTGAGTATCACACCTCCACATCTGCCCTCAGGAGGCAGATATCCACAAGGTACCCAGATAGTTCCTGCTGATTAACCCCAGATTCTCTCTGCTCTTTCCTCAAACTTACCCAGATTCCCTGTCATGACTACCCAGTCCCATGTGACCACAGTATGTGGGTTCCACCTTTTTTGTCTATTGTTGATCAGTTCTTGACCAACCAACATTTGCAATCCTCATATCAGCATTACTCAAACCCATACTTTTAAAATACACATAAGATCTGTCTTGTCAATGTAAAAGAGCATTACTCAGATGTATTAATGATGGAGGGGGTGTTCATTCACTGTCCTGAAACATATCAAATCAGACACACCAGCCATTAGGTGCTTTAGCTAATCATGCTGTTATCATATATTTAAATTTTTATGGATCAGAAGTTCAATAGATGTTATAAAACATTGGGGTTTTTTCTGGTTAGAAATATATGCCAACTTGGAGAGTATGTCAATCTATGTGAAACTGTTGGTTGCCAAACAATATCATTTTAAATAAAGATTCCTTCCGATATAAGTATATGCACAAAGAATGTATGGTCGATAACACAAAGGATTAAAACATACAGCAGGCTGCACTCGGTGGCTCAGCCTGTAATCCCAGCACTTTGGGAGGCCAAGGCGAGTAGACTGCCTGAACCTGCAGGTTCGAGACCAGCCCAGGCAACTTGGTGGGACTTCATCTCTACAATAAATAAAAAATTAGCTGGGCATGATAGCGCGTGCCTGTAGTTCCAGCTACTTGGAAGGCTGAAGCAGAAAGATCGCCGGAGCCCAGGGTGTTGAAGTTGGGGTGGTCATGAGCATGCCACTGCACTCTAGGCTGGGTGATGGAGAGAGATACCGAAAAAAAAAAAGTACAGATTATCTTTAAGGATGTTTCAATTCCCACAGGATATAATGGAAATTCCTGAAATTTCCAGGGAAAGAGATAAAACAATGTGTTCATGTGTTCTCTGCTTTGATGAATAGGATGCTAATGTTTTCTCTTCCTAAACACGCATTCCTTAGGAAACAGAAGCAGAAAGTATGGGTTGAATTTTTAACTAACTTGCTGCATCTCACTCTAGGCATATGCAGCTCTGGAAGTTCAGATTTGTTCTGGTTACCTATTTGCAGAGAAAATTCACTTCCTTAATGTTTAAATTGCCTTGAGAATTCTCTTTACTTGTTCCACAGTTGTATTAGCATACTCCTCTATTCACACACACACACACACACACACACACACACACACACACACAGGAACATGGGATACCCTGGATTACACTGGAAGATTGTAAAGGGCACACAGCACCTGGCTCCCATTACCTGTTTGGTATTGGTGAAGGAATGCAGTCAGCTCATGTATACTGTTTGGCAAGGAAATGCTTGAAAGAAGCAAGCAAACAAATCCCAAGTGCAAGCAACTGGGATTACAATAAGGTGGTCACCTTGGAGGCGGCAGGGATTGGATTTACTTACTTTATTTGGTAGGACACCTGCAAGACACAGAACCGCAGTTAGTAAGTCACCCATACGATTTTTCTGGATCATTGAACTGTCCTTCTCCATTCCTAGTCCTCTTCCCTTGGTTCCCACAGCCCCCACTTTCAGTGACAGTGAGGGACAGCAGGAGGACCTGGATTTCCCAGAGGTTTTCTGAGATCATCTCTGTTTCTCGTGTATTCTCTGTGCTTGTGAAGTTCTGAGCAGCATTCAGAGCAGGGAATTGGGCACAATGCTGACATTTAGAAAACGCAAACAAAGACTTGGCACCACTCTGGTAGCGAGGAATATGAGACTATCAACCCCTCTCAACTCACCACCCCACATCCTTTTCTTTTCTTTTTTTTTTTTTTTTTTTGAGTTGGAGTCTCACTCGGTCGCCCAGACTGGAGTGCAGTGGCCACTCCCGGCCACCACAGCCTTGACCTGCTGGGCTCCGGCGATCCTTCCGCCTCAGCCTTCCGAGAAGCCGGAATTACAGGCATGCGCTACCACGCCTGGCTGATTTTTTTATTTATTGTAGAGATGAGGTCTCGCTGCCCAGGCAGGTCTCAAACCCACGGGCTCAGGCAATCCACTCACCTCAGCCTCCCAAAGGTGCGGGATTACAGGTTGAGCCACCGAGCCCGGCTACCACCCCACATCCTTTAGATTCTTGTGACTTTAGCAGTGCAAGATCAAAACAAACAAAAACAGAACAGATTTACAGTAAGAATCTGGTTATGGGGCCAGGCTTGGTGACTCAGCCTGGTTTCAGGTTCAATGGCTCAGCCTGTAATCCCAACACTTTGGAAGGCTGAGGCAAATGGATTGCCTGAGCCTATGGGGTCGAAATCAGCCCAGGCAATTTGGAGAGCCCTCGTCTCTACAATAAAGAAAAAATTAGCCGGGCGTGGTAGCGCACACCTATAGTTCTGGCTACTTGGAAGGCTGAGGGGGGAGGATCACTGGAACCCAGCAAGTCAACGCTGGGGTGGCCGTGAGTGTGCCACTGCACTCCAGCCTGAGTGACGGAGAGAGACTCCCACTCAAAAAAAAAAGAATCTGGTTATGCCTTGATGGCATTTTCCACCTATAAAACTATCAAAAAGTTTGTGTATGAGCCAGGCTCGGTGGCTCAGCCTGTAATCCCGCGCCTTTGGGAGGCTGAGGTGAGTGGATTGCCTGAGCCCGCGAGTTCGAGACCCGCCTGGGCAACGAGACCTCATCTCTACAATAAATCAAAAATTAGCCGGGCGTGGTAGCGCATGCCTGTAATTCCAGCTACTCGGAAGGCTGAGGTGGAAGGATCGCCGGAGGCCAGGAGGCGAGGCTGCGGTGGCCGGGAGCGGCCACTACACTCCAGTCTGGGTGACCGAGTGAGACTCCAACTCAATAACAACAACAAAAAAAGTATGTGTATGAATGTGTGTGCCTACAGTACAAATCATCTTTTGGAATACAGGAATTAGTCTATAGCATATTATTTCAACTGGATACATGTGAACACTTCGATTTTAAAATCAGAGTTCTATTAAATATAAAGAATAAGACCAAGTATAGCTTCTCAAAACCCAACCATTGAGTTATATAAGTAGCCAAAGTAATGTCTAGAAAACACAGTAGAATTCCTTTATATTTTGAATATCATTCATGTGTTGAACAATAATGATCTTTTTTTTTTCTGGCTCAAGAATATTCCCCACATAAGAAACAATGTCTGTTCTACAGTGACAAATGCTGACAGTTCCGAGAATATTTCTGCATTATTCCACCATTACTTCTCTATGTGCTCAGGGCCAGACGTGCTTGTATGGATTCACTTACACACATCACATCTATGGATTCCAGAATGATGACATGTCCTAGAGTAACTAACTATTTACTCAGAAAGTGACTAGAGGGCCATTAATGCTTTTCTGATTTGAAATTGATTCCCTCTGATTTCTTATCAAATTCTCGTAGATAGTGAGACAACTTAAACCTGTGCAATAAAGCTGAAGAGGAAGGAAGGAAAGGAGGGAGGGAAGAACTATTTACTCAGAAAGTGACTAATGAGCCATTAATGCAATTTCGATTTGAAATGTATTCCCTCTGATTTCTTACCAAACTCTTGTAGGTAGTGAGATTACTTAAACCTGTGTAATAAAGCTGAAAAAGGAAGGAAGGAAGGAAGGAGGGAGGGAGGAAGGGAGGGAAGAAGGGGAGGATAGAATGAAGGAAAGGGTCATAAAAAGAAATAAAATTTGTGATGTTTCCCTGAAATCTTTTTTTTTTAAACTAAGAAATTGAAAGTGAGCTCTATGCAGAGTATGCAAAAGATGCATTCTGTAGTCTGTAGTCAGGCAAGAAAATGGGTGGCAGACAGTGAGCATTCTTGCAAAGACAAGTGCACAGGTGTGAAGATTCAGAAATCTGCTCCAACTCTGCCAGGACCTCTGTCTTTGGCTTTAGGCAGGCTCTTTAATCTCTCGCACCTCGACTGTCTCCACTGTAAAAGGTAAGTATGAGACCTACCTCCTGGGGTCTTTTAGAGAAGTCAAAGAAAAAACTCAAAAGTGCCTAGTGCCATGCCTGCTGCAGAGTAGACTCCTAGTCTTCTGGAAAGAGGCAGGGAGGAAAAGAACCTTGACCAGAGAGTGGAGGGAAAGAAGAGGAGTTGGTGCTCATGGCTGCCATCTTCAGACAAACAGAAACCCCAGATGACAAAGATTGATTAAGATGTCAAGACCTCAGGCTGTCTGCATAGCTTAATTTATGTAAAAGAAAAAACCTGATTATTTGTAAAATTACTCTGCTCTCCACCATTGTTTAGCTGAGATCAAGTTCTATGTGTCTCCATAGAAGACAGAGCCTTCCTCCCGCTGCAGAATCCACACAGACATCCAGTTGCCTGGTGCCTTAACATTTGCCCAGCGTTGGCTACACAGACATGGGGATATTGCTAGTAGCTGGGTTCTGTTCCTCTCCAATTATAGAAATGGATTTCCCCACCTCTTATTGGTTATGTTTATCATTAGGTAATTTCTGGGTTTTTTTTGTGTGTGTGTGTGTATGTTGGGGTCTCACTCTGTTGCCCAGGCTGGAGTACAATGGCACCATTGTGGCTCACCACAGCCTCGGCCTCCTGGGCATTGGCAATCCTTCTACCTCAGCATCCCAATTACTAGCTGGAACTATAGGCACATGCCACTCCACTCACCTTATTTTTAAAAAATTTTTTATAAAGACGAGGTCGCCCAGGCTGGTCTTGAATTCCTGGACTCAAGCAATCCTTCTGCCTTGGTCTTCCAAAGTGCTGAAATTATAGGTGTGAGCCACTGTGCCCAGCCAGTTTCTTAGTTTTGATGGTCTCTTCAAGACCCAAGAAAATTGCTTTGCATAGTGCAGGAACATCTCAGACTCAGTTGACCTAAATTTTTACTGTGACTAATATTATGGTATCTTCAACCTGATTCAAGGATAAGATATAAACCTTTGGTGTCTATTGATGACAGCAGGGTTTAAATCCCTTTATAATTTCACCACTTATTCATTATATCATTACTAAGTTACTTGATTATTATAATTGTAATACAATTGTAGGGAACAAACTCAAACCAAGTGGAAAATACAACAATCGAAGATTTTAGTGTTATATCAGATTGCAGTTAACTGAACAAATATAATGTTAAGCATATTCAGAATAAAATTATTTTTAGCATAGTTATAAATAGAAGCTGAAGAGAACTCAGAAGAAGTAAATGCAGGATATGGAGGCAAATATATTTAAGTTCTGATCTCATTTTAAACTCTGAAACTTCCCACAAGCGATGTGACCTACAGCAAATTACTTATCTTCTCTGTGCCTCAGTGTCCTTACCTGCAAATTGAGAGTAGTTGTATCTGCCTGGAGACTATACAAGCCAACACACATAAGCTGCTGTGTATTAAGAAAATGGTGGTTATTACAAACTCAAATGGTGGTTATGATTACAAACTCAAAAGATCTTCAGAATTGGGGTCTGTCTTTTATTACACAGCACTTAGTCTCAAATTCAGCCTTGGGGTAATTTTTTACTTTATTTCTTTACTGTACCAAAGATTAGATCTTGATAACAATGAAAAAGAATAATAATCATCAAGATTGATCTTTTGAAATCTGTATATTTTTGATAAAGTATTGAGAATACTCCAAATCAAGGGATTTGCACGGGGATGAGAGAGACCACGTGAAAATAAAAGCTAAGAAAACAAATACAGCAAAGATCTAAGTTATACAAGGTCTGTGCCACTGATCAGCGCCCAGACTGCCACAGAAGGTGGAGATGAAAAAATAAGCACAGGGGCACAGGATCAGTCTGATAAATGAAATAAGGGGCCTGCAGAAGCCAAAAGGGACAAGCCAAGAAGCTTTAAATCACATGAACACCAAAACTAAGTACCTTAATTTCAAGGAAACATGAGAACAAAGGAATATTATTATGATATACCGTCATCATCAACATCAACAGATAATATGTGCTAACCACTCACTAAGTGCCAGGACTAGTAAAACCCTTAGCATATAATATAGGCTTCTCTAACAACCCTATGAAGTTGTTATTGGCCTTGTCAGTCTTATCTGCAGATGAGGAGATCCGGGTTTAGGAAGTTTAAGCAACTTGTCCAGCACCAGATCTCTATGGCAGAAGCGGTACTCTTGCCAGGTTGATCTGACACCAAACTCCATCCTCTTGACCCAAACAAACAAATAATGCCAACAGCAACAGGAAACAGAAAAATCGAATTTCCAGAGCATTTTTTATTTGCCTCCACTGAGCACACCCCAGTGGGTGGCAGTACTGGCCAGTTGCAATGCTGTCCTGGTGTCTGAAGTTGGCTGGCACCAGTTCTTAAGTCTGTGTTCAGTGACCTCACATTGGTAGCATCGTATAAGTATTTACACTTTGGAAATTGGCAAATACTACAAGTTGGGATTTTTTTTTGTTTTCCTTGAGAGCTGGTTATTAAACATTTACCAACACAGCACTGCCTGAAGACCTTTGGTGGTGTTACTCACAAGCAGCTTGAGTGTCTGGCCAGTGAACTCACTTATTTCTGTTTGTTTTTTCTCTTCTATGTTAAGGAAAGTAAACATCTCAAGCAATTAAGTTCTCACATGTTCATTTATCCTGTTTTTCTAACAGTTTTTCATTGATTATAGATAAATGTATATTTGAGCCAAAACCCAAGTGATATTTGTAGTCTTGTTGCTAAGATGGAAAATTCTATCTTCTCAGGAAATATGCCATTGATTTCTATACTATATAATACCATATTTCCCATGAGGTATTATGAACGGGTAATTCTATTAAAAGAAGTAGTGTTTTTAAAAGTATCTATTGTTACAAAAACAAAAAACTATTCTGACTCCTCACTTAGTATACTGGGCCATTTCTTCATATACACTGAGTACCACTCTAGACCAGGGACTTTATCATTGGTTTGTAATAGCAAGTTCTTAATCTTAGCAATTTGAGCAACATTTACAATTCAACATGCCAAGTGCCATAATAGAGAGTTCTGCCATAATAGAGGATTCTAGGTGACCAAAGGCCACAACGAACTTGATTGGACGAGTCACTGGAGGACAGGGATAAAAATGAAGAAAGGCATGGAAAAGAAAAAAACAGGATATGATTAAACTTGGCATTTTGGTGAATCTTAGAGGGCAGTCGTTAGCTACTACTGGAATGATAAATCAGGCCACACCAAGGAGAAATCGGAAACCAGAAAAGAAATGCCTCACCTATCTATGTTGATGGAAGATTGTTGCAGTAGTTATGTGCAGGGCAGATGGAAGAAGAGGGAGAAGATGGAGCAGGAGACACTGAAACACTCTACAGAATCAATAAGAAGAGACAAAACTCAAGACTGGCAGGGAAGAGAGAATGGACTTGAGGGAGACTCAGGGGCTGTGAGCAGGCAATCTTTGATATCTGACTTGATGGGAGGAGGGAACAGAGTAGAAAGTGTGGGCTGTAAGATCCCAGGCTTCAGAGTACTTTACCATTCCATGACTTCAGTTGTGGGTGTGACTATGTCCTCCCATGTGAAAAAGGACACACTTGTCTCACCCAGTGATCAGAAAAGATGAACTCGAACGTGCTCCCATTCGTTTGGTATCGCCACTGACGCATTGCTTAGTAAATATTACACTCGATAAACCCTTGTTCAGTGAAGGAGCAAGGATGGCTCGGAGGAGCAGAGAGGTTATGTAAAGACACACAGCTAAGTTCCTTCGCTTGTCAGCAGGCGAGCTGTGTTTCTGAAAGTGTGGCAAGGCTATTGACATGGCTTGTGGCATGTGGTTCCAGTTGGTGCTTTCTTCTATTTCGGCTGCTATGGTTCCACACCAGAGAAACTGAGAGAGGGCCATTCCACTGTCGTGTTTGCCTCATAAAGGCTAAGCTGTTTATAGCTGAGGGACAACAAAACACCTGTTTCTAGAAGTGGAAAAATAATGGGGCTTCTAACTATTGATGTGGAAAAACACTCTGAAGTTTCCAACACAGTTTGTGGCTATAAAACTGCCCATGCATTATAAGACAGGTTTGTGAAAGCCTCCCTTGCCTCTGGAATCATCCTTTCAAGAACCGCACCTTTCTTATTCAGTGTTGCATGTTGATCTCAGTTAAGTGGAAAGCCCTTTCTGCCAGGAGCTGCTCTCGTCACTGTATCTCAGCTGGTCTGTTTTTGTAGTTACATGTCCAAAGAAGACAGCTGGTTGCCTAAAACATACTAAATGATCTTCAGGAGGGACAGCGGGAAGATCAAAACCTTAGGAAAGGGAGGACGGGAAAAGAAAATGTATCTTTTTTATTTCATTTTATTTTGGGGGGTATTGAAGTCTCACTCTGTCACCCCAGCTGTAGTGCAGTGGCACAATCGTGGTCCACTTCAGCCTTGGTCTTCTGGGCTCAGATCCTTCCGCCTCAACCTCCCAAGTAACTGGGACTACAGGAGTGTGCCACCACACCTGGCTAATTTTTTTGGTTTTTGTTTTTGTATAGACAAGGTCTTGCTATGTTGCCCAGGCTGTTCTTGAACTCATGGGCTCAAGTGATCCTCCTACTTTGGCCTCTAGAAGTGTTGAGATTGGCCAGGCTGGGTGGCTCAGCCTGTAATCTCAGCACTTTGGGAGGCCAAAGTGAGTGAATTGCCTGAGCCCGTGGCTTCGAGACCCACCTGAGCAACTTGGCGAGACCTCATCCCTACACTACATCAAAAAATAGCCGGGTGTGGTAGGCTAAGGCGGAAGGATCGCCGGAGCCCAGCAGGTCGAGGCTGTGATGACCGGGAGTGTGCCACTACACTCCAGTCTGGGCAACAGAGTGAGACTCCAACTCAAAAAAAATAAAAATGTTGGGATTACAGGTGTAAGCCACCATAGTCATGCAGATGGTCTCTTCTGAAGGTTGAAAATCAGAGATAACATTTTATTATTAGACAATTCTCCAAGTAGCATCTATCTTGGGGATACCATGAAATATTCCCCACTCTTTTAAAGGCAGAATGTTTAGCTTGAAAGTCTCAACGGACTCTGTCTCTTCATCTGTCATACCAAGCCATGTACACTGGGCTTTTTGGAATTATATTGTTTCTTAAATATGGGAAAATAGACAAATAAAATAGTGACTTTCCCCAATGTATTTCAAGGGCATTTATCAGAACCTTGGCTCTAAATCTTGTTTTATTTGAGGCTGTATCATCTGGTCATCATTCTTCCAAAGCAGAGAGTCTTAGTGACCCAGAACGCTAAGTGGACCCCAAGGTGAATTTGTGACCACATCCTTTGCTGTACTCACATTTTCTTCTTTGTCCACTTTAGAATGTAAATCTAATTGTCTGGAAGTGCTGGCAGACTTTCTGAATTTTTCTTCATGTGGTCCCACGATTCATTTATTCGTGTCCTAAACTATAACACAAGCTTCCTAGCAGTGAATCTAATTATGATCAGGTCCCTAACCATTTCATGTTAAGTAACTTTGATAGTCCAACAGATTGGGAGGAAATTGTCCTTCAGTCGCTTTAACCTCTTCTCTTCCTCTTATTTCCTGGGGATGTATTCCCTGACAACTGTAGTGTTTCCATGGTTTATAATATGTATGATCTTAGCCCTGATTCCAACTCAAAACCTCTGAGGCAGCTGGGCTCGGTGGCTCAGCCTGTAATCCTAGCACTTTGGGAGGCCGAGACGAGTGGATTGCCTGAGCCCGCGGGTTCGTGACCCGCCTAGGCAACTTGGGGAGACCTCATCTCTACAATAAATCAAAAATTAGCCGGGCGTGGTAGCGTGCACCTGTAGTTCTGGCTACTTGGAAGGTTGAGGCGGATGGATCGCCAGAGCCCAGCAGGTCAAGGCTGCGGTGGCCGGGAGTGTGCCACTGCACTCCAGTCTGAGTGACAGAGTGAGGCTCCATCTCAAAAAAATAAAAATAAAAAAAACCACTGAGGCTGCATAACTTTACTCTCACTTGGGGTTAAACTACAGATTTCCTTCCTTCTTAATACAGGAAACCAGGATCAAAATATCTGGCCTTGGGACACTCAACCATCCTTTAAAATACCCCACTGTTTCAAAACCAAAATCATACCCAGAAAACTTCCTGTGGAATAGAAAATTTTAACTGAAACAATTGTCTTCAGATTTTCTAATTTTACTTGAAAAGTAAAGATCAAGTGAGTAATTATTATTCAATAATATATCCCTTAGGCAACAGAATTTCAGGCAAGGGAAGTAATTACATAAATGGAAATTTTGAAATACATTAGTGGCTGAGAGCCTGAGTCTCAGGGGAAAAGAATTGATACATCAATTAACTAGTTTTCCGGGCAATTTTTTATAAAGAAAATGAAAACCCAATCTATCCAATGGTATTCTGTTCCAGTCTTTCTCCATCCTATTCTCTGCTGCAACATGAAGTCGTCCCTGTCTCTCTCTCCCACATCCATAGGCAGGACTAGAGAAATTAGTCTTGTATGGTCAGTGAAAGTGAACCTGAAAACAACCTGGGAGTTCATCTCCCCAGGGTTCCTGGGAAGTGGCCACTCCCTCTCTCCTCAGTATCACATAGAGATAAGGAGCTTCAAGATTATTATTACAAAAGGATTTGGTTTTTCAAGTTCATATCTTCCCCTCACAGCCATGTTCCTCAGCTTAATGACAATATGGGAGATTTTTCTCAAAGATTAAGCTTGGAAATTTCAACCATTTCAGCATTTGCATAAAGAGACTGGATTGAAAAGAGAGATTTGCTCATTCTGTAGATAATCTGCTCTAATTCTCCAAGGAAGTCTTCCTTCTTCTTTTCCAGGAAATACATTGAAGCAGAATTACCTTTCAGAAAGACAAAAAATTGGGTGGCTCCCATTTGTCTTGTTGAGGTGGTCTCCCTACTTGTCAAAGTTCCCAGGCCCTTGCTCTGTAGTCTCACGTGATCCCCACCCTACCGCACAAGTTTACTTGCTAAAGTCTCTGACTTCAAGCCTGTGTGGAAAAATTACACACATCACATCTAGCCAGTAAAACACATCTAGCCTTCTGACTGACCTCTAGCTTCTCCTACATACTTTAATCCCTTAAATACATACATACATACATAAAATTCTTCTTCTCCTCCTTCTTCCTTCTCCTCCCCTCCCCCTCCTCCCTCCCCCCTCTCCTCCTCCTCTTTCTTCTTCTTGTGAGGATCTCACTTTGTCACCCAGGCTGGAGTGTAGTGGCATAATCACGATGATCACAGCAGCCTTATCCTCCTGAGCTCAGGCAATCCTTCCACCTCAGCATCCCAAGGAGCTAGCACTACAGGTGAGTGCCATCACTAACTTTTTAAATTAAAAAAAAAAAATTTTTTTAATTTTAAAAAATTTTTAAAATTTTTTTATAGTGATGAGGTTTTGCTATGTTGCCCAGGTGGGTCTCAAACTCCTGAGCTCAAGTAGTTCTCCCACTTTGGCCTCCCAAAGTGCTGGGATTATGGGTTTGAGGCACTATGCCCCACCTGCTCTCCCAGCACTTTGGGAGGCTGAGGTGAGTGGATTGCCTGAGCCCGCGGGTTTGAGACCTGCCTGGGCAACTTGGCGAGACCTCATCTCTACAATAAATGAAAAAATTAGCTGGGCGTGGTAGCGTGCGCCTGTAGTTCCGGCTACTTAGAAGGCTGAGGCAGAAGGATCGCTGGAGCCCAGCAAGTCGAGGCTGCGGTGGCCGGGAGCGGCCACTGCACTCCAGTTGGGTGATAGAGTGAGATTCCAACTCAAAAAAAAAAAAAGTTGTTAAATAAAATTTATGGAAGGCCACTGCTATGTTTTGGATGTGTCCCCTAGATTTCATGTGTTGGGAACTTAATCCCCAATGTGGTAATATTGAAAGGTAGGATCTTTAAGAGATCATTGGATCACAAGGGCTCTGCCCTCTTGAATGGATTAGTCCACTTATGGATTAATAAATGAATGGGTTATCATGGAGAGGAACTGGTGACTTCATAAGAAGAGACGGAGAGACCTGAAATAGTATGCTCAGCTCCTTGCCATGTGATACCCTGTGCCAGGACTTTGCAGAGATCGTCACTAGTGCAATGTGGCTCTCACTGGGTGCAGCCCCTCAATCTTGGACTTCTCAGCCTCCATAACTCAAAGAAATAAATTTATTTTCTTTACAAATTACCCAGCTTTAGGTATTCTGCTATAAGCAACAGAAAATAGACTATTAAGTTCAATGATTTGGACTGAGCTCCTACACTAAGACCCAACAAACCAACCCAAAATGGAGTCACTTATTTTGTGTTGGAGTCCTCTTTGCTTTAATTTATCTGAGGAAAGTAACCTGATGTCAACCAATCCGCTTTTTGCTTCATGCTGTTACCTTGTCCCTGCTCAAGCTACTTTACAAAAACCAACTAATGGGCTATGCTTAGTGGAATGGTTGTCTGTTTTGCAGATTGGGTACTGCCCAGTTCATGGATCACTAATAAATGCCAATTCGATCTTTAAACCTTGGTTTGCTGGAATTCTGTTTTTTGACAAAGTTTTAAAGTAACCACAAATAGCTCTAATATTTTCTTTCTTGCATTCCTGCTGGAACCTAGGCATCTGAATTTTCAGGCCACAGAGTAGGACAGAGACCTACAGCTCAAGGTGACGTGGTTCATGCCAGCAAACTGAGAGGGGCCAAAGTGCTCAAAAGTGAGACTGGTTTTGTGATTGACGGCATCTAGATTCATTCTGAGTCATTTTCAGTGATTCCAACTCCCACTAAGCTCTATGGTGTCATGCATTCCAATGACTAACAGCTGAGCTAATAATAATTCTATCTACTTGTGCATAATTCAGAATTGTTTCAACAAAACTGAAAGAAGTTGGGGGAATATGTCGGTACTCAACTATGTCTGCTAGAAACACACAGTCCCCAGCTTCTTCTAAAACACAGTATAAAAACAGAACATTAGCACATAGGAGGGTTGTTACTACCAACTGCAAAACACACCATAAAACAAACATCCCGATCACACTGAAGCATAGATAAAGACTGTGAACTTCCAGAAATGTATCTGTATTTTATCTTCTCTCTCTCTCTCTTTTTCTTTCTTTCTCTCTTTTCATGGAGACAAGGTCTCACTGTGTTGCCCAAGTTAATCTCCAATTCCTGGTCTCAAGGGATTTTCTCTTCTAGTCGTCTCAAAGTGCTGGGATTATAAGTGTGAGTCCTGGGCCTGGCTTATATGTATTTTAGATAAGACATTCAGAGACATCTATTTTGTTTTCAGTAGCATTACAGAAAATTTCATTAAGATATCTTTTTGGTTTTTTAAAAACAATAAAAACATACAGAGTTTATTAAACATTGAGGAGTTTGTAGTTGGTTAAAAATATATTATCACAGATCTCTTTATTACCTCTGAAATCACCACTGATCTCTAGGAGATGATGGCAGACCAATGCTCAGACAGAAGGTTTACTTCAAAGAGAAATGTGAGGAAAGCTACTTGCTCCAAAGAAAAGATCAAAGGAAGAGAATTGTTTTATTCACACAGACATTCACGTCTCCCCTCACTCTCTGGGTTTCTACTGAATTTCTAAAATGTGTTTACAGGCAGGGTGCAAAGCACAGAGAAATGTTGCTCTTAATAAGTTCTCAATGGGCTTACAGGCTAGTGGAAGAGGCAGGTAACTAGCAATTACCCGAGAGAAGACCTTGCACTCCAGAATTCTCAGGGTACTGTGACAGCCCAGCAAAGTGCCATGGAACAGACCATGTGTTTGGGTGGTCCTCCATTCTTCCTGCCCGGGTTGAACTCTAAAGAATGTGATCAAGTTATACAAGTGAAGGATCATAAATTAATAAACATGGACTGAGCAAATACAATGTTACATACTCTGCTACAAATTTAATGAATACAGTTTCATGATAGGAATACACTGATTACGAGAGCAGGCCTGGGACTTGGACTTCCTGCGTTCACATCCTAGCTGCCACATTTACTAGCTGGGTGTGTTTGGGTAAGTTAGCTCACCTCTCTAAATGTCAATTTTCCCATGTGTGACGTGGCATAATAACAGTATTCATCTCATTTAGAAGTAGACACTATAGTTATGAGCAATGTACTAGACAATCCTTGGGAAGCACTTAGGACTATGCCTGATACAGTAAATATGAGTTGTTCTATATCAGTTAATCCTAGTAACCCGTGAACTAACTAATACCATTATTGTTATCTCCATTTTATAGCCGGGGAAACTGAGGCCTAGGGGGCATTCGTAATTTGCAAGGTCACTACTATGGTGTGGCACCCAGGCTGCCTGCCCAGGAAAGAGAGCAGAATGTGAAAACATGGTGATTCAGGGAAGAAGGGAGTGGGGGAGTCTCCAAAAAGAACGAGTAGCTACCTCGATTATTTTAGAAAGAGAAGACCGAGTGTCAAAAAAGAGATCAGCAGTATTTTTCATTATGTGCATGTTAATAGATTGTGTGAGTAGATAAATATGCATAAGTAGGTAAGAGGCATTATCCTGGAGTTTTACAATCATAGGTGGATGTTGGCTTTTTTCCACAAATCAACAATGTGGGGGGAGGGAGAGAGAGAGAGGAGTTACATAAAGCAAAACAACAGCTGTGCTGCTGGGAGAGGCTGGAGTAAAGTTGCAATATGTCAGCACTAAAAAGCTAGTACACCATATATGCTGAAGTTTCATTTTGTTTTTCCCGTTGGTTCCATATTTTGTTGATACTTGACATGCAATTGCAAAGAATGCATTACACCTGTAATCCCAGCACTTGGGGAGGCCACTGGGAGGATCCCTTGAGGCTAGGAGTTGGAGACTAGCCTGGGCAACGTAACAAGAACATGTCTCTACAAAAAAAAAAAGCTAGGTATAGTGGCACGTGTTGGTTGTCCCAACTATTCAGGAGGCTGGGGCAGAAGGATCACTTGAGCCCAGGATGTCCAGGGTGCGATGACTGTATTTCTTATGACTTTACTTTGTCATACTAAAACATTTTTTTCTTGTTTTGTCATATGACATTGGTCCCTAGAATTTCTTCCTCTCTGAAAGCTCAAGTTTCTATACTCTGCTATACCCTCGGTTGCAGTTCCAGCAGAGTACTGGGGACGGTGACCAGCAAGGAAGCATAATCCAGTAGCACCAAGCAACTAGTAGCCCCTTTGACAAGCTGCCACCAACGGGAATGAGACTACCCACCCAGGTCTGTTAGAGTGCTTCTGAAAGGAGCCCCAGCCTCTCTGCCAAGGCTGTTCTCCCTGCTACTCTATGACCTGTGCTGAGGAGGTCCTCATTCTTCCAGTTTCAAGCTTATCAACAGAAAAAAAGGGAACAAAAAAGTATCAAATGAAACAACCAATATTAGTTGTTTTCTGTTTGAATGATAGAAATAACAACATTGAATCATTACTTCTTCCTTTCATGTGTTTTAACTCACATTCCCTACTAAGACTCAAGGGTGAGAAACATCAAGGTTTGACTACCAGTGCTGAAGTTTAATGTTATCTGCATGACTTGTGACTGGTTTTTCTCTAACAAAGCAGACTTTGGGCATTGTTTTGATTCTACTAATGACCACCCAAGATAAGGCGCTTTTCCATATGCCTAGGATGCCTTCTTTCTTCATTCAAGGGTTTTTTAAACCTGAGAGAGGGTTTGGAGACAAATAAGTAACTTAAAGGGACCACAGAGCATAACCACAAATGAATTATAAACAAAGGGAAATTCTCCCCACAATTGTTCCCATACATATAAAATAAAATCGATCTTTCCCAGACCTGTAATTGTAGTAGCTCAAATTTTGCCAGATTTTGAAGGCCTTCAGCAAAAGTTTACTACATCACAAGAAACACACGCATCATTTATTTCTATGAAAGTTGTCAACAAAATTACTAAACACAACAATTAGTTGAACAGAAAGTGCATGCAAGTCAACCAAAAGATAAGCTAATGAATAACTTTTCTGTTTGAATTAAGAATATATTTACATGGTATTAAGATATGAAAAAATAAATAAAAGGCAAGATCATCTCAAGTCCTTTTGGTCAGCCTCCAGCTCAAATAAGCCTGGGTAGAAATAAAGGCATTTGCAATGTGTCCCACCGAGGTCTTTTCACAGTAGCCTTTTGGGGAGAAAGCATTGGTTGGCATGTAGTGTTCTTGTATTCCCTTGTGTGCAGTATACCTTCGAAGCGCCAGGAAGTGAAGCCTGTGGGAAAATCATAGGACGATTTTAAAGAGGACTGACCATGACTTTGAATATTGCCTCTACAGCATCACACCAGAACAACTCTCCTGGTTGCAGGAAATGCTATTTCTGCTCCTTGTTCCCTCTCTCTTATTCCCCTCCGCTATCCAGGCGGTGCTGTGCACTCAGGAACAACTAAGCATATTTACTCAGTGGCTTGCACTTTTTAAAACTTTTCTTGGATGAAGAAAGTGAGAAAAATTAGTTTGCTGTACCGAAAGTTCCAACTGGGATTCTGGTCATTGTAAGTATTTGTTCAGCTTCATGTGTGGTAATATCAATCTGGGAGGTTATAAAGGAGAAGATAATTTTAACTTTTGGGGGGGCAAGAGGTATCTAAGTGAGAAAGCAACCAATAACCACGGGAAGTATGTATAGAGTGTCTGCTCTCTGAGTGCTTCAGACACATTACCTTATCTGATTCCCAAACCTCTCTTCAGGTGGTATTACCACCTGACTTGGGGAAGCAGGCCAGGGAAAAAACTAGATCTGCACCAGGATTGACTCTGGGGTGCAATTATTGTAATTGCACCTTCCTACTGCTGTCTACGCTCATTCCTGGCACGGTGCTCGTCTTTCTTTTCCTCTACTCTTGTTCATCCCACGTAACTTCATCTCTATCTTCACTTGAACCTTCTCCTAAGACCCTTTAACCTTCTGAGAATCACATACAGGGTAAGTCATGAGCAAGAAATGATCAAAATGATGAGACAGCCACTGTCTAGGGAGTAAGCTGATGAGATGTGGGGAGGGGGTATTACATAAGACACCGCAGTGAATCCAAGACTCGAATCTGCTTCCATAGTCTGCAAAAGTTTGGGGGCTTGTGTATGTGTTTGCAAGGTAATGTTTACGTTTGTCATAGATGTATGCTACGTAAATGTTCCCTAGGAAAAAGTACAATTTCACCGGAGCATCCCTGAAGCATAGCCTGACTCAGCCTGGAGACAGGCATTTATTTGGTAAGTGATCCTGGGAAGCAGGATGAGGGCCAGAGGGAGTGGCAGAGGGAGGGGAAGTTGATGCAAGATGCCTGTGGGGCTCGGGACCCATAGACCTCGGGAGGAACCTTTTGAGATGTGCTACAAAATTGTCCACCCTATTGGGAATATACCCAGAGGAACTCAAAGCATTCTACAAAAAAGATACCTGCACATGCATGTTGGTTGCAGGTCTGTTCACAATAGCAAAAACATGGAACCAACCATGCTGCCCATTGAAGCTGAACTGGATAAAAATATGTGGTACATGTACTCAATGGAATATTACGCAGCCATAAAGAAGGACAAACATACGGACTTCACAGCAACTTGGATGGATTTAGTCGATCACACTCAGTGACCTATCACAGAAACAAAGAACAGCGTACCATATGTTCTCACTCATCAGCGGACCTTGAACAATTATCATGATACTATAAGAAAGGGATTGGCAGCAGTGGGAAACTGCCAGGGGAGGGAGGGACACACGTCATCCACAAGGGTACTGCATAATGAACATTTGTATACCTAACCCTGAATTGTACCCCACATTTTAAAACTTTTTTAAAAAACTTTTTTAAATGTCCACCCAGAGAATAAAGGGGGAAGTAATGACCCCTCGGTTTCCATCCCACATTGGTAAGCAGGGCCCTGTGGGTGTCAGCTCTCCTACAGCCAGGCGCATCCCTTAGGCATCCATAGAAAGACCCAAAGCAGGGAGCAAGAGGCCTACAGCAGGGTTCTGGTAGCTTCTACCCGCTCAGAGCTGGTGAGTGCCTGTGTGGAGTGAGTCACTTCAGTGTCTGCGGTGGGAATAAAGGAGGACCCAGAGGATCTGCAGGGGCACACAAGTAGTGGCCAATAAGACAAAAGAGTTGTCACAGCACAAGAATAAAAGAATAGCATGAGAGAGGCAGATAATGCACGTTCCTCATTATGCTGACAGCTTAAAACTACCGATTCCTTTGTTTTTGATCTGTGGACCCTGCACATGTATCATAATATTTTTTTAAATGTCCACCCAGAGAATAAAGGGGGAAGTAATGACCCCTGGGGACCCATAGACCTTGGGAGGAGGTTTCTCTGAAAAACCTTTTGCATCCAGAAAATATACATAATGTTTTTAGGAGTTTATTGTGAAAATTGGGATTTTGACTATGATTTCATGACTATAGGTAGGCATGTGATAGTCTTTCCAACATTCCTTCCACCCCTCACCCGTTGTGTAGGTTGAGGGGAGATTATCCCCATCCTGCATTTCAGAGGTGGGTCCTGATTTTAACTCAGTCATGGTCATCCCAGACTCCTTTTCACAAAGATTCGTTCAAGGAATTCAGGCTGAATCTAGTCAGTACCTTGCACTCTCACTGTAGGTGACCTAGTACTAATTAGTACTAGAGGTTCCAGAAGGCTCTTTCCAAAGATGTTGTAGTATGAACAGATAAGAGGCTTGGAAAAACTATACCCCTTTCAACCCCCTTGAGTGAAGCCAGCCTAGGGCAATACCTTCTAAACAACACACAGAAAATGGAGAGGTAGCCCTTGGATGAAGCCAACCTTGAAGTCACCCATTTTGGACTTCCACCTAGGCGAATACTTTTTCTTATTATTTAAGCCATTTTAAGTTAGATTTGCAGCCAAAAGAATCTTTTATTTTTATTTTTTATTTTAAAGATACAGGATACAATTCAGGATTAGGTGTACAAGTTGTCATCATACAGGTAAAGTTTGGGCCTCCCTTTGGTCCCCACTTCACCTGGTTTGAGATCAGGTATCTTATTGATGTTATATACCCCCCCTCAACCCTTCCCTGGCAGTTTCCCACTACTGAGGATCCCTTTCTTACAGTATTATGATACATGTGCGGGGTCCACAGATCAAAAGAATCTTAACTGACACTTGGACAGTCTTTGTCTCCCCAACTTTTAATCAGTGGTTTAATCCCATAGGAATATTTTGATTCCAGAGAAAGGCAGTTTCTCTCCTGAGCAAAGGTGGACCTCTTCCTTTGGGTGTACATATTGACTTGCTTGCAATTGCGTTGGTTTGATGATCGAGAGATAGCTGTTTAGTGTAAACCCATCTAGAACTGTTTCAAATAATCATTTTTCCCCCACTGAAACAATTTGACCAACTAAGGTACAATCTGCCTTGAAAACATATTTCACCCTTAACCTATAGGTTAGACTCCTGTGTCGATAGGAACAGGAGTTTATTATTTAGAAAGATACCGGCTACTCGGAAGGCTGAGGCGGAAGGATCGCCAGAGCCCAGCAGGTCGAGGCTGCAGTGGTCGGGAGCGGCCACTGCACTCCAGTCTGGGCGACAGAGTGAGACTCCAACTCAAAGAAAAAAGAAAAAAAAAGAAAAGAAAGATACTATGTTTCAAGGCATTTTCTAAGGAGGAAAAAAAGAGTCCTGGAACTCAGTGTTTTTTTGCTTGCTTGTTTTTGTTTGTTTAAGTCTAACTTTGTGGAATACAATAAACACCACAGCATTTTTTATTACAGTGAATCCTATCACAGTAATAGTTCCTATTCCAAGGATTTATTTAGTGTGTTGGCTCTATATTGTAGTAGTACCCCAGAAAAGCTGTCCTTAACTTACATGGTGTTCTCTAGAATGCCTTCTCGGGGGAAAGGAGACTGTCTGGGCAGGTCCCTGGGGAGAAACACACCATTCTCTGCTTCAGAGGACTGTGTCATCGAAACCTTTCCTGTGGCATCATGCCCCTGAGAGTGACTCATTCTCCACAGCCTTTGCAACCTATCTATTAGAAGCCGATCAAGAAACCATTTCTATGTGACAGATACTAGGACAACGAACCTGGTCCACGCTAAATGTCTATGGCAAGAAACAGTCCCAACCTGTCAAACATTTAGACAAGGTTGTCCAGCCTTCCTGCAACTGTGAATTAGGCTTAGTGAAATATGACGTTTGACTTCACATCTTCATGTGATTATCTGTCAGGTAATTCAAGGTGCCTTTCCCTCCTGACTCAGAAAAGCTAATGAGTCAGGAGCTAATGAATCTCAGCTTTCTGAAATTCACAGAAAGGGATTATAAATATTCACTTTCTATCAATTCATATTTAATGTGTTATTCAAATTTAATCCAATTTATTCTAAGGGCTTAAAACTCTTCCAAACTATAGTTTCTGAATTTAATTCTCTTACGGACTGCTGCAGGTGTAAATTTTTACTCTCACAAGTACATATTTTATTATTTAGAAAGATAATGCAAGTATATACGATACTGAAGTTCTCCCATGGAGTCAAGACTAATAATTTCAGGTTTTTTTCCCCAAGAAAAAGGGGTAGTTTAATACTGATCTAGCCATAGTGAAGAGATGGTAAAGTTTTTGTTTTCAATGAAATTATTGAAATTATTATGCCAAAATAACTTAACAATTCATAAGGACATTTTGAGGTGCCCAACAAACACGACCTTTTAAAAAAGCATGTTATTGTTCTGCCCCTCCCTGGGGCACAGAGGAGCCAGCACTGGATATAAGTCAACACACTTGGTCCCAGCCTGAGCTCTAAATCACAGGTGATGGGTCAAGTGAGTTCTTTTCTATGAAAGTCAATGTCTTTTCTTGGGGAATGGAAATGATAAAACCCTTAAGATTGTTGAAGGAATTAAATAAGATAATAGTAGATGCTAATTTCCCTTTTAACTTTTCGTCTCTTAGAAATACTTCAACAGAAGGCTTGGCTTGGTGGTGCAGCCTGTAATCCCAGCACTTTGGGAGGCCGAGGGGAGTAGATTGCCTGAGCCTGAGGGTTCAAGACCAGCCCAGGCAGCTTGGCAAGACCTCATCTCTACAATAAAATAAAATAAAATAAATTTAGTCAGGCATGGTGGTGTGCACCTGTCATTTGGGCTACTTGGAAAACTGAGGCAGAAGGATTGCCAGAGCCCAGCAGGTTGACGCTGGGTGGCCCGGAGCCCGCGCGCCACTGTACACCAGCCTGGGCAGTAGAGTGAGATTCCAACTCAAAAAAAAAAGAAAGTGTGTGTTAAAAATACTTCAACAGAAAGAAAATCAAGGTTTCTGATTTCCAAGACTTTTTGCTCTTCGTGCCATGCCTTACATGTTCTCCTAGCAATCCTGTTTGCAGTCCACAAACAGGAATACTGCTTGATTTTTTAAGCAACTGGGACAGATCGATTTTGAGATATTTTCTAAGACAATCAGTTGGCTGCCAAATTAGGCAAATGAAACTTGTGTTTTGCAAACAAGTGCACTACAGACTAAACAGGACAGGGAAGGTTTGCCTTTCTTGTTCTTGAAGACATTAAAAAAGCCATCACAAAGACTTATTTTTTCTCTTATTTTTAATTTTTTTTTTTAGGGTTTTTTCAACTTTTAATTTTTTTATTTTAAAGATGTGGGATACAATTCAGGATCAGGTATACAAATGTTCATTATGCAGGTGCCCTGGTTGATGAGGCGTGCCTCCTACCCGTTCCCCAGGTAGATTCCCACTACTTTCAATCCCGCTTCCCCGCCACCTTCCCGGCATTTTCCCATTACTACCAATCCTTTGCTGATAGTATTATGATAACTGTTCAAGATCTGCTTATGAATGAGGACATGTGATACTCAGTTCTCTGTTTCTGTGAGAGATCACTCAGTATTATAGACTCTAAGTTCATCCAGGTTGTTGTGAAGTTCATGATTTTGTTCTTCTTGATGGCTGCATAGTATTCCATCCTGTATATGTATCACATTTTTTAAATCCAGTCCTCTTTTGAAGGGCAGCATGGTTGGTTCCATGTTCTTGCTACTGTGAGCAATGCTGTGACAAATATACATGTGCAGGTATCTTTTTTATAGAGTGATTTGAGTTTTTCTGCGTATATTCCCAGTAGGGGATTGCAAGGTCGTATGGAAGGGTGATTTTTTAAATCATTTAGGAATCATCACACTGTTTTCCACAAAGGCTGTATTAGTTTTTGTTTTGTTTTTTTTTTTGAGTTGGAGTCTCACTCTGTCACCCAGACTGGAGTGCAGTGGCTGCTCCCGGCCACCGTAGTCTTGACCTGCTGGGCTCCGGTGATCCTTCTGCCTCAGCCTTCCAAGTAGCTGGAACTACAGGCGCATGCTACCACATCTGGCTAATTTTTTTTGATTTATTGTAGAGATGAGGTCTCGCCAAGTTGCCCAGGCTGGTCTTGAACCTGCAGGCTCAGGCAATCCACTCACTTCAGCCTCCCAAAGCACAGGATTACAGGCTGAGCCACCAAACCCGGCTGGGGCTGTACTAGTTTCCCCTCCCGCCAACAATGTAGAAGTGTTCCTTTTTTGCTGCACCCTCTCCAGCATCTGTTGTTTTTTGAGTTATTGATGATAGCCATCCTGACTAGAGTTAAGTGGTAACTCAGTGTAGTTTTAATTTGCATTTCTTTGATGACTAGTGAGACTGAGCATTTTTTCATGTATCTGTTAGCTGCTTGTATGTCTTCTTCTGAGAAATATCTATTCACATCTTTTGCCCACTTTGTAATGGGGCTGTTTTTTTTTCTTTTTGGCACATTTTAGTTCCTTGTAGATCCTAGATAGTTATGCCTTTGTCAGACATACAGTTGGCAAATATTTTTTCCCAGTCTGTGGGCTGTCTTCCTGCTCTCTTGATGGTTTCTTTGGCTTTATAGAAGCTTGTCAGTTTGATGAGGTCCCACCTGTCTATCTTATCTCTTATGGCAGGGGCACACGGGGTTTTGATCAGGAATTGGTTGCCAGTTCCAATTTCCATAAGGGTGTCTCCTGCATTTTCTAAGGTTCTTATAGTTTGAGGTTTTACATTTAGGTCTTTGATCCATTTGGATGATTTTTGTGTATGGGGATAGGTAGGGATCTTGTTTTAATCTTCTGCATGTGGTCAGCCAGTTTTCCCAGCACCTATTTTTTATTTTTAAAATGTGGGGCACAATTCAAGGTTAGGTACATATGTGGTCATTGTACAGGTAAAGTGTAGGAGCCCTTATTGATAGCATGTATTCCATCCCTCCCTTGGCAGTGTCCCACTACTGCCAATCCCTTCCTTAAAGCATTACGATAAATGTTCAGGGTCCACTTATGAGTGAGTACATGAGGTACTCAGATCTTTGTTTCTGTGATAAATCACTGAATATTGTAGGCTCTAATTCCATCCAGGTTGCTGCAAATTTCATAATTCTGTTTTTATTTATGGCTGCAAATATTCCACCATGTAAGTGTACCACATTTTCTTTATCTAGCCCACACGGTTCGTTCCATGTTTTTGCTATTGTGAATAAAGCTGCAATAAACATGCATGGCATGTTTATAGAGTGATTTGAGTTCCTCCGGGTATATTCCCAGAAGAGGGATTGCTAGGTTGTATGGAAGGTTGATTTTTAGATCTTTTAGAAATTGCCACATTGTTTTCCACAGAGGTTGTACTAGCTTACATTTCCACCAACAGTGTAGAAGTGTTCCTTTTCCCCACATCTTCTCCAGCATCTGGAGTTAGGTGGTATCTCAATGTGGTTTTAATTTGCACTTCTTTGATGATTAGTGAGGCTCAGCATTTTTTCATGTCTCTGTTGGCTGTTTGTATGTCTTCTTCTGAGAAGTGCCTATTCATATCTTTTGCCCATTTTTAAATAGGGTTGTTTGTTTTTTTCCTTTTGGCACATTTGAGTTTCTTGTAGATCCTGAATGTTAGGTCTTTGTCAGATTTACAGTTGGCAAATATTTTTTCCCACTCTGTGGACTGACTCCCTACTCTCTTAATAGCTTTTTTGCTTTGCAGAAATTTTTCAGTGTGATGAGATCTCACTTGTCTCTCTTATCTTTTATGGCATTCACTTTTGGAGAGTTGATTAGGAATTGGAAGAGGCAAAAAAGACTTCTTTTTACAAAGCTTTGTCACAGACCAATGATATAACTTGTACATTTTTAAGTATTCTGGAAAAAATTGTTTTTCAATGCAAAAGACCAGACAGGTAGGGCTTGTAATGATGACCAGATATGTTACCAGAATCATCTCATGCCCTTGACTTTGCTCAGCATGAGTTTTGTGTTGGGAAGTTTTGTGACTTTGGGAACAACATGAAACAAGTTGGGAAAAGGATGCAAATTCTTCTTCTAAGGAAAAAGGTTGAAATACTCTTGACTAATCATTGACCAGGGACTGCATTCTCAGTATAGATAACAAAGTTCCAAAGAGTTAAAACTGCAAAATTTGCATCAGATGCAAAGGTTTGAGTAGTCTTTAGTAAGTCATCACAACTCTCTGGAAAGTGAAGACAATATTACTGCCTAACTCAGCATGCTGTTGTGGAAACTAAGCAAGGAAATGTGCATGACATGCCTAATGCAATGGCAAGGACATGAAAAGGCCTCAATACATGTCAGTCTACAATGACACATAGATGGGATTATTGCCCACCTGTGTGGGTGCCTCAGATGGATTTATTACAGTCACCTTGCATTCCAGCTATAGAAAATTCCAAGTAGAGTTCTTTGATACCTGATTGTTCTTGTAGTCAATACTCCTCACCAACAGATACTTCAGAAGCTTTTTGGAGAAATAATCTTTCTGGCAGTTCTGGGCTATACTTAGGGACCACCTAAGAGTTTCAGAAGCAGAGCAGATACTCCCCAAAGCTAAACGATTGAAAACAATAAGGGAAAACAAAGAGAAGAATGTGTGTGGGCTTCTTCCACATGAGCAAAACAAGACAGGCATGACTAATGTAGGATTTGTTCTTTCTTGGCTGAGAGCACAGTGTTTATTTGAAGTGGAATCTAGAGTGAAAGAGAGTATCGATGTATGTTAAACATCATAAGGGAGAGTGTTCTTAAACAATTGACTTTTCATTTCAAATTCATTACCAGATGTATGCCCACATAAGAACACACAAGAACTTTCTGCCCCAAGCAATCACAAAAGGATAAATGAGAACAAATCTTCTCAGTAGAGTCTTTTTCTTACTACTTTCATTGCCCAGATTGCACATGTCAATAAAAGCAAAAGATACTTCTAAATCTGTAAATCAATCAAAAGATGTGTTTGACTGGAGTTCACAAAAATCATATAGTCAGAGAGCTCAATATATTCTAGTTTTAATTTTGTAAATGAGAAAACAGGTAGAGTTGACATGGATAGGGAAAGGGCCCCAAACTAAGTGGTACAAATGCAATTAAATCTCGGCTCACTTGACCCCCACAATTCAAAGCTTTCCTTTAATCACCATTCCACCATTTAGGAAACTTGTAGCCTGCTAAATTTCTTTACAAATAAAGAAATTCTTCACTAAAGTGAAGAAAAATTTGTTATGCAAAATGGCTGCTATATGGACTAAGGGCAATTAATTACATTTGAGTGCCGAAAATTGATTTCCTTTAAATACAGCAATGCCATCCAAAGGCAAGCAATCAAAAAGTATTTTTCTTAATCAGTTAAGTCTAAATTCTGCCATTAACACCATCTACCAGGTTCTCATGATGACACTGAAGGCAATGCCAGACCTAGAGTTCAGGTGGTTATGACTCACCCACATCTGGTATCACTGGTAGCAAGCAAGCAAGCTGAGGTTTCAAAATAGAATGACAAAGGAAATGAAGATCATGTTCACCTTAATCCACAGGATGACTGAAGTTTGGTTTTTTTCTTTTTTTTTGAATTGGAATCTCACTCCATCGCCCTGGCTGGAATGCAGTGGCACACTCACGGCCACCCCAGCGGCGACCTGCTGGGTTCCAGCAGTCCTTCCACTTCAGTCTTTCAAGTAGCCAGTACTACAGGTGTGCGCTGCCACACCCAGCTAATTTTTTTTTACTTTATTGTAGAGATGAGATCTTGCCAAGTTGCCCAAGCTGGTCTCGAACCTGCGGGCTCAGGCAATCCATTTGCCTCAGCCTCCCAAAGTGCTGGGATTACAGACAGAGCCACCAAGCCAGGCCTGACTGAAATATTGGTTCTGGGACCCATCTGGTGCAAACGTGAGAAAAACTGCATCTCAGTGGTTCCATCTGCCTGTTCCTGAGAACAACGGAACTTGCACTAACGTGCTTCACAAAGAGATTTGATAGATGGCACTTTTTCAAATGTTGCTGTGGCTTAGTCTTAATCTTGCTCAGTATCGCTATTGTTTCTGAAGAGTAAGCATTGAAGGAAACCCATTCAAAACACAATAACTAGGTTTATTCACATAACCCAGCATCTTCTTTTCTGAAGTTGAGTATTAGAACGTGTCACAAAGACATCAAAATTGGTGGACCTGATTTTAAAATCTGATACAGGACAGTCACACCTGTCTTGATTCACCCACATGGAGGAAGTTCACACTCATTCTCATCTGAGTTTTCCTATGTTGTTTTCAGTCATTTCGCTTTGGGGAGATTCTGCATAGCTTCTAAGACTCCCAAGTGATCCCTGAGCATGACCCAGAACTGCCAGAAAGAGTGGCTTCTGGAACATCTGTTGGTAAGGAGTACTGACTATAAGAACATTCAAAGAACTCTGCTTGGAATTTTCCATAGCTGCAATGCAAGCCTGACTGTAGTAAATTCATCCCGGGCACCTACACAGACGACAGGTAACATTTTCATCTATGTGCACTCATAGATGACGTGTTGAGGCCTTTTCAAACTCTGGTCATTGCATTAGACACTTTATGTACATCTGCTTGTTTAGGATAACTTTGGAATCTTAGGTTTCATTTGAGAATCTTTGACCAGCTTGGCATGGGGGCTCTTGCTTGTAATCCCAGCGCTTTGGGAAGCTGAGGCAAGAAGACTGAGTTCAAGGTCGGCCTGGGCAACATAGCAAAACCTACAAAAAAAAAATTTAAAAATTAGGTGGTTGTAGTGGTGTGCACCTGTAGTCCCAGCTACTCGGGATGCTGAGGTAGAAGGATCAGCTGAGTTCAGGAGGTTGAGGCTGCCATAAGCTAAGATCATCATGACCATGCCACTGCACTCCAGCCTGGGAAACACAATGAGAACTTGACTCAAAGCAACAATAACAATAACAAAAAACAGAGTCCCTGATCATTTACACACACACACACACACACACACACACACACACACACACACACACACACACTTACAGACTAGACTGTATGTACTAGACTGCCTTTGAGTTTAATTCTTATTTCAAGAAAACCCCCGTCAGCATTTTTACCATCTGAATTTCAACTGGTTAAACTTGGCCTACATTTTCCCTGCTAGAAAATTGTTGAGCACTAATGATGACTTAAGGTAACAATAAAAAGAAAAGGAAAAAACCCTGTAGACCTCTAACTTCAAAAACTTAGAGACTTTCATTCCATCAGGGAAGGTGATTGCTTAACAATGTGCTTCTTTGTAGTGTCATCCGAAGTATCTCTGTGGATAGAGCTAATGTTGCTCCTCTAAAAAAGCTTGCTCAATCTGTTATCTCATTTTAGGTCTAAAGACTAGAATAATAAGATACCAGGAATGTGAAGCAATATATTCGTTGTTTAGAACACACTGCAACTCTGATTATTGTATGCAACTTCTGATAAACCGAGCAAGGGTTTTAACCAGATACTTCTTTTTGTTTTTATTAGCAGTATTTGTTATCTCTTAGGCTTTTTTTTTCCAATATAATTAGTGTTGCCTTGTGTACGATATCTACTCTAGCCAAGGTAAATGTTCAACAGACTCTAAAGCATTTAGCTTGCTTTGCTTGTTTACATGGTTTGAGTTGAGTATTGACCTTGCATAATATTCTTTTGATTAAAAGTACCTGGTTCAACCAGTTGTATGACAAGGATGAAACTTGCAAATACAATGCATTTATTCATGAGAAATGGTCATGTTGCATGTAAAACTTTAAAAAAATAAACTAAAACTTTAAAGTATTTCAGTTGAGTTCTCATTTACTTATGTATTACAAAGACACAAACCTGATTTGTTTATAAAATGGGACAGAACTTATCATCACAAGGGCTGGGAGGGTCTTATTTCATCATTTAGCTTTGGAATCAGAAACGATAACTTTGATACCCTTTAACTCCAAGGAAGGTCATTATCCGAATGTGATTTGGTACCACCATGAGTAGATAGAATAAAGCTGATAACATCATTTGACAAAAGGTTAGATTTCTTTCTTTTTTTTTTTTTTTGAGTTGGAGTCTCACTCTGTCGCCCAGACTGGAGTGCAGTAGCCGCTCCCGGCCACCGCAGCCTCGACCTGCTGGGCTCTGGTGATCCTTCCGTCTCAGCCTTCCAAGTAAGCTGGAACTACAGGTGTGTGCTACCACGCCTGGCTAATTTTTGATTTATTGTAGAGATGAGGTCTTGCCAATTTGCCCAGGTGGGTCTCGAACCCACGGGCTCAGGCAATCCACTCACCTCAGCCTCCCAAAGCACTGGGATTATAGGCTGAGCCACCCAGCCCGGCTAGGGTTGAATTTCTTAACCTCACTGATGTCACTACAAGCCAGTACTGACCTACTTGCCTTGTATTCTGCTCTTGGTATCATTGGTTTATTCTTCTCAATTCAGCCTCAAGGAAGTTGTCCCAGTGTATTCGTTATTACATCTCCCCCTTCAAATCTATTCTTGAGAGGCTGTGTAAAGGCCCAACGTTTTCATTTCAACAAAACTTATAGTCTTTTTGCCTCCCTCTGTAGGAAAAGAGTTTAATATATTTTTCCTGGACACATTAAATGGTGTGACTTGCTTCCCACTGTTCCATGTATGTTATCTACGAAACGTTCACAGCATTTGTATCTCAAGGGAAAACAGAAATTCAATTACGCTAAAATTTCTATCAGGACATTTTATGATAAGCTAATGATTTTTCTATTACTTTTTACTTATTAGTCTAATCATGTGTCAGAGAAAGCAATTCAGTGAATACACTCCAAAATTACCAGAATTTTATTGCTTGAAAGCATAATTTTCTTTAATGTAACTATCAAAATTGGATTAACTATATTATTTTGCCAGGTTTACAGGTGATATTTTGGATGACTTATTTAAACCTCCAGATACAAAAAAACTGTGACTTAGAGCACACAACATCTTTGGAAGCATGTATGACCTTTTGTTTCAAATCATGGTTTATAAGAGATCTTTCTTTGACTGGTTCCCCAGTAAACATACTCTAAAATTTGTGTACTAAGATTGCGTGTTGGAAATTTATTGAGAAGGACCCTCAGTATCACCTCTGAGTGAAGGAAGTAGACTGAACAGAGGAAGAAGTTGAACTGTGATGGGTTGCAAAAACAAAAAAAACAACAGTTGCTCCCACAGGAGGCTCTGGAGCTACGAGCAAAGTTGTCCCTTGCAGCAAGGGCAGCAGAACATCACGCAACCTTCGTCTCCTCCCACCTTTGCTCATAGACCCTTTGGGAGGCACGTCCTTGGGCAAGATCACCTCATATAATTCACAGACAGGGACTCTGTGATGAGAACCTTCAGTTGCCAGTACTTTCAGTAGCTGGGAAATGAGCATCTCAGCTCGAAAGTAGCCTCTGGAGCCCTTTGTGACCTTCATGACACAGACAGACCCTACCACCATGGCAGCAATCATGTGACTAACCCGCCCATCTGCCTGCTGTCCATCACCTGATGTCAGTACCAGCGCTTACCTCCTGCTTTGTGATGACGTGGAGCAGACCACCACCCAATCACCTTGATGACCTTCCTCCATCAAAGAGAAGGATTAAAAGGACTCAACCATGTGCAGTCAGCCACCATTGCCTTACTAGACTCTGGTGTGGCCATGTGCCTTTTAAGCTATGGCCATCGCCATGTTTCCTGGCTTTGGTAACCTCTCCTGACTTGAGGAGGTGAATCTCCTCTTTCTTTCTTTCTCTCTCTAATTTGCTTTCTAAATAAACTATATTTTCTAATCCAAAAGAAAGCAAGAACGAAAGAAAGAACGAAAGAAAGAATGAAAGAAAGGAAGGAAGGAAGGAAGGAAGGAAGAAACCTCTGGAAAGAGCACCTCAGTATCCCCTACACGATTCAAAAGAAAACAGCGAGAAGACAAGTGTTTGGGGCAATAACCCAGGGGGACCACTGATCTTCCTTAATTCTCTCTCTGTCTTCTCTCTAGGAGCCCTGATATTGTCTTTGAGAGTCCATCAGCTACTCTACCCATTTCCAGTCTGGCTCCTGCTACTATCATGAAATGGAATGCACACAAACTAAGTTAGCCTGCCACATTCCACGGATGCTGACAGAAGACATTAGACTCCTGGGAGAACCACAAAAGGATAGTTTCTTTTTCACAACAATACAATAACCACAGCATCAGCATTTCTGTTGGTTCCCAAAACCCCAGTTACCACAGGACAATGCAGAGAGGGCCAGATGATACCTGCAGGCACAGCAGGTTGGGATGCAGTACATAAAACTTGAACGTAGGGAAGTTAGAACTTTTATACTAGACTCTAAGCATGCTTGTCCTTTGCGGAGGGAGTTGCTATCTCTGTCTTCCAAGACTATTAGCTCTATAACCATCATTGAAAATATACTCTGGAGCAATGACCACTAAAATGTCGCTACTAGCAAAGTGTGGGCCTGCAAAAACACAAGAGATCCATGAAATACTACCATCCCGCAGTGCCCACCTCATCCGTTGACATACAGAGAAAACAGAACACTGTAATACTCGAGAACGTAAGGTCTGAGTCCCACTGCTTGAATTAAAATACTGGTTCTCCTACTCCAAAGGATGTGACTTGAGGCAAGGCAGGGTCCTTAACCTCTTAAGTCTTAGTTTACTCATCTGTGAAATGGAAATAATAATAGTACCTGTGGCATACGGGGTGGTAAGGAGGCATTAAGATAAGCCACATAAAATGGCTGACGTGATAATCAGCTGCAGAGTGAATGGTAATCTTGTCATTACAGTAGGCTGGACACAAACTAGTTGCCTGGTTATTTTCCCCAAGCGATGTCAGAAATAAGAAAAAATCACTTTCTTCAAGTTTTTAGCTCAAAGAGAAGTGTTTGACCACTCACAATATTTTCTGCAAACTCTCCCTCACCTTGTGTGGAAGTTCTTATTCCTGCACTTCACAGCCGTGTCTTTTCACTCAGGTTTAGCCTCAGTAAAGCAGACAGTTGTTTGCCTTCCACATACTGTGACTCAAGTGGTTCTGTAAGCTTCAGTGACCCCGAGTGTTCCTCTGGCAGCCAGCCTAAGTCTCTCAGCCAATCTCCTTTAACTCCTCAACTATAGAGGCCAAGCCGACATAATCCTCATCTGTGGGCTCAGCCCTACCGCAGCAGCCTGAACCCGTCTTATCCTTTCAAGGAAGAAATGCAACGATTCTTTGAAAGTCACTTGCAGACTCAGAATCACCAACTTCATGCAGTCTTACTCTGCCCTCATGGGAAGACGTGACCCTCTGGGCCTCATCTGAAAAATGGGACCCTAAGGAGCTAAAAGCCCCACCAGCGTTCCTGCCAACACTCAGGGACTACAGTCTTTACAGAAAGAGGAGCTGTCCCTATGAAGGAGATTGGTCTGAGGTGGCAGGAATCACAAAAGGAAGAAACGTGTGACAGGAAACAATGACTGTCGAAACGCTTGGGCCATCACTCCTTTGTCTTCCAGACTACAAGATACAAAGACTCACCCACGTCCTCTTTTTCTTGTCCAGCTACAGTGACCTTCCTCTCACCTAAGACCATGCCTCTCACAGATGTTCGGCATCACATTCCTTCTCCACCTCTTGGGTTTGGCCTCTCTTGCATCTTTAACCTCTTTCTCTTCTGAATCATTCCCACTCAAATGTACTGTAGGTTCATGAAGCAACAGAAGCACCAGGGAGCTTATTAGAAATTCAGAAACTTGGTTCTACTCCAGACCTCTGTATCAAAAACCTGCATTTTAACAAGCTCCTCAGATGATTTAAAAGCATGTTCTGAGCCAGGCTCGGTGGCTCAGCCTGTAATCCCGCGCCTTTGGGAGGCTGAGGTGAGTGGATTGCCTGAGCCCGCAGGTTCGAGACCAGCCTGGGCAACTTGGCGAGACCTCATCTCTACAATAAATCAAAAATCAGCCGGGCATGGTGGCGCATGCCTGTAGTTCCAGCTACTTGAAAGGCTGAGGCGGAAAGATCGCCGGAGCCCAGCAGGTTGAGGATGCGGTGGCAGGGAGCGGCCACTGCTCTCCAGCCTGGGCGACAGAGTGAGACTCCAACTCAAAAAAAAAGCATGTTCGGTACACTGATTCTCAAACTTACCAGCACACTGGACTCACCTGTGTAGATGAAAAAATACAGATGTCTGAGCTTCATCTGCAGAGGCTCTCATATAACTGTAATGGAGAGTGTTCTGAGCGTTAGAATTTTAAAGTTCTCCCAAGGTGATTCTAATGTGCAGTCAAGGTTAGGAATCACAGCACTTGGAGAAATGAGAACGCTTCGTATACTGTTGATGGGAATGTAATGGTACAGCCACTATGGAGAGCAGTATGGAGGTTCCTCAAAAAACTAAAAATAGAATTACCATATGACCCAACAATTCCACTACTGGGAATTTATACAAAGGAAAGGAAATCATTATATCAAAGAGAAATCTGCACCCCCATGTTTAATGCAACACTACTTACAATAGCCAAGATGTGAACTCAAATTTGGTGTCCAACAACACATGAATGGATGAAGAAAATGTGGTACCTATACACAATGGAATACTATTCAGTCATAAAAAAGAATGAAATCCTGTTATTGGTGGCAACGTGGTTGGAACAGGAAGAAGTTATGTTAATTGAAACAAACCAAGCCCAGAAAGATTAATATTGCATGTTTTCATTCATATGTAGAAGCTAAAAATGTTGGTCTCATAGAAATTGAAAGCGGAACAGAGGCTGGACACGGTAGCTCACGCCTATAATTCCAGCACTTTGAGAAGACTACCTGAGCCCATGGGTTCGAGACCAGTCTAGGCAACTTGGTGAGAACACGTCTCTATAATACATCAAAAAATTAGCCAGGCCTGTAGTTCCAGCTACTTGGAAGGCTGAGGTGGAAGGATCACCTGAGCTCAACAGGTCAAGGCTGTGGTGGCCATGAATGTGTCACTGCACTCCAGCCTGGGCAACAGAATGAGACTCCGACTCAAAAAAAAAGTGAAACAGAGGATGCTAGAGGCTGAGAAAGGCAGGGGGGAGGGAGGGACAAGGAGAGATTTGTTAAAAGATGCAAAATTACAGCTAGCTAGGAGGAATATATTCTAGTCAACAATACTGTGGGAATACTCTAGTCAGCAATAATGTATTATACAGTTTCAAATCGCTAGAAGGAGGAAATGATCAATGGTTGAGATGATGGATATGCTAATTATCTTGATCTGATCAGTATACATTATATAATCAAAACATCATGATGTATTCTATTAATATGTGTAGTTATTTGTCAATTAAAAAAAGAAAATTTTTTTAAAAAGAACCACTGCTCTAGGGTCTATTTTTTTCTTAAAATCTTCATTTGAAACTATCTTCCTGCAGGCATTCATTTTGCTATTTGCAATGTCATCAATTCTTTCCCTTCACAGGGCCACTTTCTTCACTTCCTTATTTCTTTTTTTTGTGTTGGAGTCTCACTCTGTCGCCCAGACTGGAGTACAGTGGCACACTCCCAGCCACCGCAGCCTCGACCTGCTGGGCTCTGGCGATCCTTCCGCCTCAGCCTTCTGAGTAGCCGGAACAACAGGCGCGCACTACCACAGCCCGCTAATTTTTAAAAATTTACTGTGGCGACGAGGTCTTGCCAAATTGCCCAGGTGGGTCTTGAATCCACGGACTCGGGCAATTCACTCGCCTTGGCCTCCCAAAGTGCTAGGATTACAGGTTGAGCCACCGAGCCTGGCCTGAGACAGGCTCCAATCTCACGCTCTTCCATCAGGTGACCTAAATTGCCTGGGGTGAACCACTTGTGAACTCCATTCTAATAACAGGCCACTTTGACCTCAATTCCTTACTAGTTTACTTCTTCTGTCAGCACAATACACTCGTTCTCCCCCTCGTTTCCAACGCTGACCCAGGCTTCTCTTCTGACTTCTCTAACCTGGACAGCTTAACATCTCCACCAAGACACTCCAAGGCATGTCATGGTCATCTCCAACTCAGTGTGTCCAACTGAACTCTTAGTTTTCCCACCAAAATGAGTTCCTTCTTTTGTCTTCTTCTCAGCAAACACCGTCTCCTTTTGTCTATCTTGTTAAATGGCACCTAAATCTACCTGGTCATTCACACCAGAGATCCAGAGATATTTTTTTCTCCCTCTACCAATCAACCACCAAATCTAGAAGATTTGACCAGTAAAATTTACCCTAAATTGATGCGTTTTTTTTTTTCCCCCTGTTTCTATTGGCATCACTTCTGCCCAGTCATTATCTCTCACCTGGGCCATGGTAAATTGCTTCTTAAATGACCTCCGTGCTTACACTTTTGCCCACTTCAATTTGTTATAGCCACAGTTGAGATCATTTCATTATCCACAGCTTAAAATGTGTCAAGGTTCCCCACTACACCCCAGGAAGACTAGCACTTTCTTACCTCTTCAGTTGTGTTGCTTTCCTCCTTGTACATGTTCCCCCTACTCAACAGTTCCAGGTGTCACGATCTTTCTCACTGAGGGAGTATTTTATCATGTGGCGCTGCCATGGCCTGGAACTGCTTCTTCGGCCCAATTTATGTTGGATGGAAATGAGGTCCCATCTCCCACTGCAAGTGGTTCTCTTAAGGAAAGTATTTTAAAAGGAAGCCACTATTCTTTCAATATCATCACTTTCTCCAAGCATTACAAAATCACACATCAAAACCAAATCTCTAGTTCAGGTTGTCTGCATAGCTTTGTTGTGTTGTCATAAGGATTTAATAAATCTCAAGGGTTTTAACAGGTTGTTAGGTAGTAAAATATCTTTCATGGGGATTTAGTTATTTCTTTTCTGTAAAGTCTGGTTTCTGAAATTTTTGCTACAAATAACCTGTCTCTCAGTTTTATAATGACATAAACATATGTCAAAAAACATCTAAAGCAATTTGTTTCCTACTATCATAATGGCTTGTGGTCATTTACAAGAAAGAAAAAAGAGGAAATCAAGCAAAAGTTAGGAAGGAAAGACAGAGGAAACATTTTCTGAACCTGTAAAATTTGAAGTAAACTTCAGAAGTAGTTGTTTGCAAGGAATGGGGTATTTTTTTTGTGTGGTTTTTTTTTTTTTTTTTTTTGGAGCATATGTTATTAATCAACTGATGGTTCAATAACTTTAAAACTTTACTTTTATTTGCTATTCATCTATTTGTCTGTTTTTTAGAGACAGATTCCTGTTTCTTTACCCAGGTTGGAGTGCAGTGGCACAATCATGACTCACTGTAACCCCAAACTCTTGGCTCAGGTAACCCTCCAGCCTCAGTTTCCTGAGTAGTTAGGTAATAGCCACCATTACCAGCTCATTAAAAAAAAATTTTTTTTGTAGTGGCCTCACAATGTTGCTCAGGCTAGTCTTGAACTTTTGGCCTCAAGTGATCCTCCTGCCGCAGCTTCCTAAAGTTCTTAGATTATGTGTGTGAGCCATCACACCTGCCTTATTTGCTTTAAAAAGCATCATTTATCCATTTATCCTAAATGAGGTTGGTGGATTGTACCAACGTAAATTTCCTAGTTATGACACTATACTGTAGTTATGGAAAGTATTACCATTAGGGAAAATTAGAGGAGAGGTGCATGGAATCTCTTTATACTATTTTTTAACAGTATCTTTTGTTATACTATACATATATCATATATTACATAGAAAATAATTCAATTATCTCAAAATAAGAGAGCTAAAGACATACCATCTGAATAAAGCAATAAAAAGATTAGATAGATAGATAGACAAATAGACAGATAGATAGGTAGACAGATAGATAGACAGACAGAGGCTTTACTTTTTTCAAGCTCTTCATCCATTGCAATAGCCAACATGGTCAGTTAAAGGTGTAACTATTATCATTTCTTCTCAACTCACATTTCACTCTGAAGCATTGACAGTTATTCCTAGAATCCTCTTTTTCTCATCCCTGGGAAGCAAACATACTCATATTCTTTGTATTGGCAAAGACTTTTATTATAGACATAAAGGATAATGAATTTATTTTATTGCATCATTTTTGCCAACCAAAACTATAGAAGTTTTAGTTCTACCTAGAAGTTGCCAATTGGGGTAAAATGTATCTAAAACAAGAGACCCAAAATAGGTAACAACTTGCCTTCCTATTTCTCACTGTAACTTGGGTTATTGGTTTAATCCACCTGAAATAGCCTCCAAACTTAATTGAAGTATACGTATCTGCTTCCTCTCTTGTCTTAGGTGCTATGATAAAATATCAATAATTTACAAAAGAATTAGCAAAATAGTCACTTTCATTTTTAGGTGATTTTAATTAAATGATTCTCAAAATACAATTGTCACACCTCTTTTAATTTTTAAACTTTTCTTTTGTAACTTTTCTAAATTCAAAAAAGGGACTAAACTTTTAATTTGGACATAATCGTAGATTCACACACAATTATAAGAAATAATGCAGAGATCTCACATACTTTTTACTCAGTTTCCCCCAGTGATAACATCTTGTAAAACTGTAGCATAAGATCAGGAAATTGGAACAGATCTAATCCATTGATCTTACTCAGATCTTCCCAGTTTTACTTGTATTTGTCTGTGTGTGTGCTTATTTCTGTGCACAAATGCTCTATGTTTTTTTCTTCTATTAAGTTTTCAAACAAAAGAACATTGGGCCTCATTTGTGTTTCTGCTTCTGGAAATAGGAGATAGAGATTTTAGTCACAGAAATCAGAATCCACCCTGGAGTGTGCTGTTTCCCTGTGATAGCAAGAAAATGTTCCATGTGAAAACCACTCTACAAAGAGTCATCAGAAACCACAGAAAACAAATGATATCTTTGGTGGTTTTTCTGTATGTCTCAGTCTTTTATTTCAGAACTCCATATGTTTAAAAGGGCAGGCTTCTCTCTCATCTCTCCCTTCCTTTTTTCTTTCCATTTGTTTTTAACAGACAAACTAAAAACAGACTTTGGAAAATCACAACTTAAAGAGACAAATGCTCACTTCATAGAGTTGCAAGCAAATGAATAACTTAAGAGAAAACTGTTTAATGGCAAGTACTAGAAGATATGATCTTTCTAATGAGCGAATCTAAAATTTAAAAAATAGTAGGTTGTTGATTCCTTAATGTTAAATGAAAAATATGAAATTATAAAAGGTCTGAAGAATAAAAATAAAGACGTCATTCCCTATAAGCAGTTGTGATGATTTCTTATGTCTCTGATAGCGTCCTCAACTTAAATACACACACAACACACACATGCATGCACCCACATGCATACACACAGTCACATATGCACACACCAAGAGCTCAAGTGCAAAAGGCAAAATCCAACAGACACCCCAGGGAGGGCAATGGCTTTGCCAAATTGCAGATACTGTAGCTCCTACAATAAACGGGGACCAAAAAGGATTGTTGTTGGCAAAGCATGGAGGACAGTGATTATTTTCTCAGGCAAAAAAGGTTAGGTGTCAGAGTTTCCTCTGTTTTAACACAAATGGCAGGGCTTTTAGAAAAACAAGATGCTTAAATCTTGTTAGGATAGGTAATCTCCTGTTAGCTTGACAGTAAAACTCCAATTCTGCTTACCCCAGAATTTTTTCCATAAGGACACGTCATTGTCACTTGATACACATTTTCCCACCAGGCTCTTTTCTTTCCACGCTTCCTGAAGTAGATAGGCTGGAGAGGAACAAAATAGGAAGACGTGCTGAAAAAAAGAAGTAGTTAGAATGAACTGTTCACATAATCCAGCCCATTCGAACTTTTCATTCATCTTTGAAAAATGGGGGAAACTATATAGCATAGTCTCTGAGTATTAATCACATAAAACAAATGAAATGGTCTGTGACAGATGTGCCCCGTGATGGAGTTTCACCAGGGATCCATGCCAAATGCCCACTCACAGGGCCACTGCCTGATCTCTAGTACTGTGAGCCTTTGGAATTTCTTTTGTTTTTATTTTTGAGTCGAAGTCTCACTGTTGCCCAGGTTGGAGTGCAATGGCACGCTCACAGCCACCGCAGCCTCATCCTGCTGGGCTCAGGTGATCCTTCCGCCTCAGCCTTCCAAGTAGCTGGAACCACAGGTGTGCACCACCACACCCAGCTAATTTTTGTGATTTATTGTAGAGATGAGGTCTCACCAGGTTGCTCAGGCTGGTCTTGAACCCCTGGACTCAGGCAATCTTCTCACCTCTGCCTCCCAAAGTGCTGGGATTACAGGTGTGAGCCACTACGCCCAGCTTGTGAGCCTTTACTATTTCATGCTGGAGCTTTTAGCTGAAAGTAAGTGAAAGAAACCTCAGATTTCATGAATTCTGCTTATCTGTGAAGTGGGACCGGGAACACTTTTCCTCCTGCTGTAAAAGAGTTTTCTAGCTGGAGAAGGTTATTCTGAAGCTTCTCTATGAAGTCCCAGGTATTCTGAAACCTACAGAGAGGTTCACAGGATGGGAGCAAGTGAGCTCAGTGAATCCTCCCTTTGTACTCAGAAAACCATACCTTGCTAGCTGCTGGGTCGTCAAGGGCATGCTCTGAAGTTGCTCCGTGCTGTCCTTGAGCATCATGGAAGAGGTACTGCCTCCACAAAGAAATCTCACCACAATTGGAACTTGCCAGCAGAAAGTGCTTCTGCATTAATCATGAAGCAGATGAACCTTTAAAAGTCATCTTTTCCTCTTAATTCAGAAACACATGACAGGGACAGCCGTTTGTAAGCCAACCAAATCTTTTGCAATTAGGCAGACACAAAGGCTTTTCCTGGCTATGGCAAAGCCAAGCTTAATCTGACTGTTGCCATGTGGAGTGTGGGAATTAGAGGCCTGGACTTTCCTCCTGGCCCTGGTGCGAACAGGCTGGAGGACGAGGTGGGCCTGTTTCTGAGTACCCCAGTCTACCCAGTTCCAAAGAGGATTCTGGCTCTTCTTAAATCTGGCGCCTTGATTCATTAGAAGCATGGGTTTTGGACAGTGTCCCAGAGCAGCACACAGAAGAGAGGCCTCTGACAGTGAAGTCTTCCTAGGGGAAAACAGAGGAGAGAAAGCACCCTTTTCTCCATACCTTCTTGATTCAGCTTCTGGTCTGAACGATGTGGATGAGCGGCTCGCCTTTCACTTAGAAAGTTCTCTGAGTCATTTACATTCATTTTCCTGGACACTTAAGCCAAACTGATCTGACTAATAAATTAAAGCTAGAGCCTCACAGTTCCAGAGACACGCCAGCTGAAAATCATCAGTCTCTTCAACTGATGGGAGCTACAGCTGGTGTCCAGAATCAAAGGCTAAGTTTAGACTTATCTCTGCCCTGCAGGCTGGACACTTTCCCGTGATGCCAGGCCAGGAGTGGCATTCCAGGGATGAGGGATGTTTAATGTCAGCAAGGGTTCAGGAGGGCAGACTCAGAGGCCATGCCACTCTGACAGGCTAAACCGCTTGTCTCTTCCATCCTCGAGTTTTCATTTATGTTCCCAAACAACGGACCCGCTATCCCTGCCAGGGAGCTGGTAATCTATCTTTGAAGCCAGGGACAATTAAATGCCTGCACACGTGCACACACACACACTCCTACACATATGCATATGCATTCAGAAAGCCCCCCTGCCAGTCTGTAGCCTTCAAAGCTAATATCTGATCATTTGCTAGTGATCGCATTCTTGTTTCCATGAACATGTATTCAAATGTACATTTTTCCCACTGGTTATTCTCAAATAGACATTTAATTTGCAAAAATGCTTAATGCTATAGGAAACTTTATAAATGCTCAGACACACTAACATAAAATTCTGATTTCTGCCTCAATTAAACAAGGAGCATCGTGTGGTGCTTAAGTATTCAGGCATAAGCACCAGACTCCCTGGGTTCAGACCTAATTTTGCCACTTGCTAGAGACAGACAGATAATTTTGGCTAAGTTGCTTGTTATCAGGTTATCTTGCTCCTTTTTTTTTTTCCTCATTTTTAGAAAGGGTCTGTCTAGGGCCATACCACCCTGACCGTGCTGGTCTTGCCTGATCTCGGAAGCTAAGCAAGGTTAGACCTGGTTAGTACTTGGATGGGAGAAAGGGGCTGCTATTAACAGTGCTTACCTCAAAGGACTAGTATGAAGACTAAATGAGGTAATATGAGCAAAGGGCTTAGAACAGTGCTGAGCACATAGTGAGCCTCAGTGAATGTTGTTGTCCTGGCCATTACTGTTTATTATTGTTGACTAATGTTCCCCAGAAACAGACTCCTGAAGACACACTTCAGTAGCAAATCATTGCTCATAGCATTTCAGTTTTCGAACTGTAGTCATTCTTTATCACAGCCCTCCAACCAAGTGTGCTCATTATGTTATCTCTGTTGACTAGCAGCAGAAAATGAATCTCAGAGAAGTTAATTTATTGGTTAATGGACATGAAGCAAGTTTCAGAATCAGAATAAACCCCACCTTTATGACCTTTGAACCAGCCCCCTTACAATAACATTGAATTCTTTGACATATGAATACTTTACTGTTAATATCATTGCTTTTTGAGGTGGAGTCTCACCTGTCGCCCAGGCTGGAGTGCAGTGGCACACTCATGACCACCTCAGTGTTGACCTGCTGGGCTCCAGCAATCCTTCCGCCTCAGCCTTCAAGTAGCCGGAACTACAGGCTCACAATACCATGCCCGGCTAACTTTTGATTTATTGTAGAGATGAGGTCTTGCCAAGTTGCCTGGACTGGTCTCGAACCCATGGTCTCAGACAATCCACTTGCCTCGACCTCTCAGAGTGCTAGGATTACAGCTGAGCCACTGAGCCCAGCCAATATAAATTATCATTTTGAATTTTACCTGCTGAATAGTAAGATGTCTTCTAGTACTCACAAAAGGAAATTATTTTTATTTTTTTATATAACCATAAAAAAGCTCCAAGAAGAATTTATGCATGTTAAGTAGACAAATGATTTTCAAATCGTAGGCTGTCATCTTTCAGTGACTAATGAAATCAACGTAGTGTATTATAACCAGAAATTTTTAGGAGAAATGAAATATGATAGAATAGAAATATGAATGTAAATATTATTTTGTGAAGCTATTAACTATGCCAATTATTTTTTTGTATGTGTGTATACTAGGTTATAATGTAAAATGCAAGTTCGTTTTTTTAAATGTACTTTTCTACACCCATTAGGATGACTATAATTTTTTTTAAAGTCAGAAAATAACAAGTGTCAGCAAGTATGTGAAGAAATTGGAACCCTGGTACATAGGCAGTAAGCATGTAAAATAGTGAAAAACAGTTGGGCAGTTCCTCAAAAAGTTAAACGTAAAATTATCATCTGACTCAGCAATATCACTCCCACATACATACCCTCCAAAACTGAAAACAGATATTCAAACAAATACTTGTACACAAAATTTCATGATAGCCAAAGGTGGAGACAAATCAAATATGATCAACAGATGAATGAATAAACAAAATGTGGTGTATCCATTCAATGGAATATTATTCAACCACAAAAAGAAGCAAAGTACTGATAATTGCGGCAATATGAATGAACCTTGAAGACATCATACTGCGTGAAAGAAATCTGACACAAAGGTTCACATATTGTGTGATTTCATTTATATGAAATATCTAGAATAGGTATACCTTCAGTTACAGAAAGCAGATTAGTGGTTATCCAAGGCTAGGGAGGTCAGGGATGGGGAGAGATATCTCAATGGGTATGAGGTATTTTTTAAGGGTGATGAAAATATTTTGGAATTAAAGAGAGGTTGTGATTGCACAATGTTGTAAATATACTAAATGCCACTGAATTATACATTTTTAAGTGGATAATTTTATGTTACATGCATGACAGGTAATTTTACACTTCAATTTTTAAAAATGAAAAAAACAAAACACCTCAATTTTTAAAAATAAAAAATCAAAACAAAACACATTCCTTCTGGGTCCCAGTCAAAGAACTTGAAAGCCACTGAAATGGAAGGTCTCGTTTGGTCAGGCAGTTGGTCCTCCTGACACAGCACCATGACTATCTCCATCTGTCTTGACCCTACAGGAGAGAAGTGGAGTGCCTTCCTTTATCAGCTCCCATGCTTGTCCTGATTCTGTCTGTTTAAAGAAGGGGAAGTGGATTTTGAGAAAGAGGCTGCTACCTGTCTTGGATTTCTCGAGAGTTGAGTGGGCTCATGGATTCCTCCCACTTTGAGAGCAACATGCAAGGAGAGGCAGTAGATGGCCTGGAGAAATGAGAACTTTAAACATAAAGTTAGATTTAGACTCAAATCCCAGTTCTACGACACACGTCATCCATGACCTTGTGCAAATCATGTATCCCTCAGTTCCTTCAAGTGCTAACTTTGTATTGTTGTTGTGAGAATTACGTGGGATAATCCACGTAAAGCTCACAGAACATATAAGTGCTTAATGAACAGTTGTTGCTATTATTATAATTAATATTATGCTAATATTGCATCAATTCTAAGCCCCACATGTTTTCACATTTTAACATCCCCAAGATCAGGGCATATCTTGCATTAGAAAACAATTCATAGCTTAAATGGTCTCTTTTAAAAATATTTCTTGAACCCACGGGCTCAGGCAATCCACTTACCTCAGCCTCCCAAAGGCGTGGGATTACAGGCTGAGCCACCGAGCCCACCTGGGCAGCAAGACCTCATGTCTACAATAAATCAAAAAATCAGCTGGGCGTGGTAGCACATGCCTGTAATTCCGGCTACTTGGAAGGCTGAGGTGGAAGGATAGCCGGAGCCCAGCTACCGCTCGCAAAAACGAGCGTCCATAAAGACTCTGTGAGAATGGGTGTGTGCCAGTGGGTGAGTGAAAGTCCTTTTGAAGGGAGACTTGGGTTCATGCACCTGGGGCTGTCTTCTGGAGGTGACTACAACCCACCACCACCCTGAGATAGGAGCCCCTGGTGTGCAGGATCGTCTGCCATTCTCAGGGTTCTCTTGAGAGGAAACAGCAGAGAAACCAGCTGCTCCTCACCACCTGGTACCTGGCTCATGCCATCACCTGTGGCAGCAGGCCAGACACTAGCAGCAGGAACCATGAAAAAGACAGGACGTGGAAATCTGGAACAGAGCCCCGCCACCAGTGAAGAGACACAGACTGGCGCCATCTTCTCTGTCCCAGGACAAGTCAGAGACCTGTGCTGCCACACCCAGCTCCATACAGCCTCCAACCTGGGACCCAGAGGCTATCCTTGCACCCCTCTGAGATCAACCACTGGACTCAAAGAGACAGATGCCCCTACCCCATACTGGAATAGGCACAGACACACCTGATCTGAGTGGAAGATCTGACAGCAGTGGCAGCAGTGGTGGCAGCCAAAAGTGGTGGAAATGCTTGGAAAAGAAACGTGGAGTTATAGAAATGGCCACAGAGCAGGTTTTGTTTGTTGGCTTTCTTTTCTATTTCTTTCTGGGTTTTTTTTTGCGTTTTTATACTTGCTTTGTTTCTCTTATTTTAATGTTTTTTTCAGATTTTCTGTTTGTGTGTATGGATATTTTTGAGGGCAAATACATCAATCAACAGGTGGGCTTTGTTTGTTTGTTTGTATGTATGATTGTATATGTTTTTTTCTGTCTTTGTTTGATTCTCTGTTTATTAGTTAGTAGGTGCACCTATCTGTTTTCCCTCTTCTCGTTCCTTTTGTCTTCCTCCTTCCTTTTTCCATTTTTTTTTCCTTTTTCTTATTTCATTTTGCTTTCGGGGGGGCAAACATACACCCGCACTGCATGGACAGATTGTAAGGCAGTGGGAAGTGGATTCCAGGGGGCCCACACACCTGTCAGCAGATACTGGGATCTGCAGATAGCTAATAAATCACAGCTCCCCCATGAGTTAAATCTCAAAACTGACAAAGACACAGTCCCCCAACCCCAGATTCAAAATTGAACAAAGTCATAGTATCTACCTAAGGAAGAATAGGAGATTGAGCAAACAAAAGTAAAAGCTATCCCCCCATCACCAAACAACAGAATTAAAGAAGAAATAAAAAAGGAGGGAGGAAAACCTTCCAAGATGAAGAAAACCAAAGGAAGAATATGGTCTCGGGACAGCAACTGAGAATACAGACTTCAGAACTCAAATAACGAAAAGCCCCCAGAATGATTGGTCTCAAACCACAAACCCTGATATCAAGATACTGATAGAGAAAATAAATAGAAGTGAGGAGAGATAAGAGGAAAGAATGAAGGCATTGATAACTGAGATAACTGCAATAAAGAATACAGTGAATGAAACAAATAACAAACTGAGAAGCATGGAAACAGAATTAACCAAGCAGAAGAAGGAATCTCAGAGCTTGAGGACCACAATATGGAACTAACCCAAACCGTTAAAAACATAGAAAAGAATCTTTAAAGGACAGAACAAAGCCTTTAAAAGATGAGTGATTATATCAAGAGGCCGACCCTAAGATTAATTGGAATTTCTGAGGCAGATAGACAGAGATCACCCTGGAACAAACAGTCCATGAAATTATCCAAGAAAACTTCCCTCATCCCTTCAGAGAAGCGACCCCTCAAACACAAGAGATTCAGAGAATCCCTGCAAGACAACAAATGAGAAGACCAACTCCTAAACACATAGTAAATCACTTACACAAAGTAGGTATAAAAGAAAAAATCCTAAGGGCAGCAATAGAGAAAGTTAAGACTATCTACTGGGGAAGACCAGTTAGAATAGCAGCAAACTTTTCCACAGAAACACTTCAGGCAAGGAGACACTGGAGTCCAATCTTCAAAGATCTCAAAGATAAACAATTTCAACCAAGAATTATTTACACAGGTAAGCTAGGTTCATCAGCAATAGAAAATCAAAATCCTTCCCATTCAATCCCTAAGAGTTGACACTGCCTCCAAATGAGCTCTACAAGAAACACTTAAGAAAGTATTAAACAGCCAGGCTTGGTGACTCAGCCTGTAATCCCACACCTTTGGGAGGCTGAGGTGAGTGGATTGCCTGAGCTCGCAGGTTCGAGACCCTCCTGTGCAACTTGGCCCTCATCTCTACAATAAATCAAAACATTAGCTGGGTGTGGTAGCGCTCGCCTATAGTTCCAGCTACTTGGAAGGCTGAGGTGGAAGGATCGCCAGAGCCCAACAGGTTGAGGCTGCAGTGGCCAGGAGCGTGCCACTGCCCTCCAGCCTGGGCGACAGAGTGAGACTTCAACTCAAAAAAAAAAAAAGAAAGTATTAAACACAGAAGAAAGAACAAAAAGAATGACCATGCCCTTCTCAAGAATGCAGGAAAAAAGATTGAAAACACACATGAATCAACTCAAAAATCAAAAGAAAGACAACAAACAAATAAACAAACAGCAGCAACAACATACTCTACAAAAACTTCATGACAGGGATAAACTCTCACATCTCAATAATTAGCCTGAATATGAATAGACTAAATGCGTCACTGAAAAGAAATAGAATGACACACTGGATAAAATATCATTATGAAACAACATGTTGTCTCCAGGAGACTCATCTCACCAGAAGGGACACACACAGACTCAGAGTAAGAGGATGGAAAATAAATTTTCAGGCAAATGAAACACCAAAGAAAACAGGAATTGCCTTCTTAATATCACACAAAATAACCTTTAAGCTATCAAAAATTTAGAAAGATACAGAAGATCACTGCTGGGGTGATAAAAGGTGCAATCTACCAATAAGAAATATCCATCCTAAACATATATGCAAGCAACATAGGAGCATCAACTTTCATAAAGCAACTTTTAGGTAAACTAAAAAAAGATTTTGACTCTAACACTATCATAGCTGGGTACTTAAATACCCCGACTAACAACCCTAGACAGATCACCAAGACAAAAAATCAACAAGGAGATCCGGAACCTCAAGATGATGCTTGACCAAATGGACTTAACTGATACCTACAGAACACTCCACCCAACAACCACAGAATATTCATTCAACTTATCACCACATGGAGCACACTCTAAGATCAACCACATCTTCAGCCATAAATTAAGCATAAACAAATTCCATAAGATTGAAATACTACCATGCACCTTCTCAGACCACAGTGGAATAAAGATAAATTTCAACATCAACAAAGTTCCCCCCATACCCACAAAAACATGGACACTAAACAGCATGATGCTGAACAACTCCTGGGTTAACACAGAAATTAAAAGTTTCCCGGAGACAAATGAAAATGAAGAAATATCTTACCAAAATATGTGGGATGCCATGAAGGTAGTACTAAGGGAGGAATTCATATCTCTACAAACATGCATGAAGAAAATGGAAAGATCACAAATTAACAGCCTAAAAAAATAACCTAAGGAAGCTGGAAAAGCAAAACCACCAAAACACTAACTTCAACAGAAGAATCCAGATCACCAAAATAAAAGCCCAAATATAGATTATAAAATATAATACAAAAAAAAATCAACAAATCAAAAAGCTGGTTATTTGAAAGGAAAAACAAAATTGATGGACCCCTAGCTAGACTGATCAAGAAAAAGCCCAAATAAATACAATCAGAAATGCAAAAGACTAAGTCACAACTGACCCTGAAGAAATACAAAATATTATCAGAGATTACTAGGTACACCTATAAGGAAACAAACTTGAAAACCTAAATGAAATGGAGGACTTTCTGACATCACACAACCTCCCAAGGTTGAAACGAGAAGAAATCAAGACCTTAAATAGACCAATAACAACCCAGGAAATCAACTATGTCATAAGAAAACTACCTACAAAAAAAGGCCCTGGATCAGATGACTTTAGAGCAGAATTCTACAAAACATACAAGAAGGAGCTGATACCAATCCTACTGAGAGCATTCCAGTCAATCAAGAAAGATGGAACTCTCCCCAAACCATTTTCTGAAACTAACATCACATTGATACCCAAACCAGGTAAAGTTCCAACAAAGAAAGAACTACAGGCCAATATCCTTGATGAACGTCAATGCAAAAATTCTCAACAAGATTCTAGCACAGCAGATCCAACAACACATCTCAAAAATTGTCCACCATGACCAAGTAGAATTCTTCCCTGGGACGCAGAACTGGTTCAACATTTGCATGATCATAAACATAATTGAATACATCAACAAATGTAAAAACAAAAACCACATAATTATATCATTAGATGCAGAAAAAGCTTTTGATAAAATCCAGCACCTTTCTTGATAAAAACCCCCACACAACTAGGCATAGATGGAGCATCCTCAAAATAGTAAGAACCATCTATGAGAAACCCACAGCCAACATCCTGCTAAACAGACAGAAATTGGAACTGTTTCCCCTGACAACCAGAACAAGACAAGGATGCCTGTTCTCAACCCTCCTGTTCAACATAGTATTGGAAGTCCTTGCTAGAGCAATCAGACAAGAGAAGGAAATCAGGAGTATCCAAATAGGAATAGAGGAAGTTAAGCTATCCCTCTTTGCAGACAACATGATTTTATACCTCAAAAACCCAAGAGAATCCTTGAACTAATAAAGAACTTTGGCAAATTCTCAGGGTATAAAATAAATGTGCAAAAAACAGTTGCATTCCTATACACCAACAATAAACAAACAGAAACTCAAATATAAAGCACAATCCCATACAGAATAGCCATCAAAAAATGAAATACCTTGGCATCTTCCTAACCAAAAAGCAAAAGACCTTTATATCAAAAACTACAAAATGCTGCTCAAGAAATCAAAGATGACACAAACTAATTTTAAAAATTCCATGCAGCCAGGCTCGGTGGCTCAGCCTGTAATCCTGCGCCTTTGGGAGGCTGAGGTGAGTGGATTGCCTGAGCCCGCAGGTTCGAGACCCACCTGGGCAGCGAGACCTCATCTCTACAATAAATCAAAAAATCAGCCAGGCATGGTAGCGCATGCCTGTCATTCCGGCTACTTGGAAGGCTGAGGCGGAAGGATCGCCGGAGCCCAGCAGGTCGAGGCTGCGGTGGCCGGGAGTGGCCACTGCACTCCAGTCTGGGCGACAGAGTGAGACTCCAACACAAAAACAAAACAAAACAAAATTCCATGCTTAAGGATTGGAAGAATCAATATTGCTAAGATGCCCATCCTAACTAGAGTTTGTAATACTGAGTGACCTCTCACAGAAACAAAGATCTGAGTATCGCATGTTCTCACTCATATAGTGGACTTTGAACATTTATCATAATACTATAAAAAAAGGATTGACAGTGGTGGGAAACTATGTGGGGGGGACAGGGAGGGGAAGGGAGGTGGGATTAACGGTAGTCAATATCTGTCTGAGGAAGGGGAGACACCTCTTATCAACAAGGATGCCTGAACAATGCATATTTGTATACCTAACCCTTAACTGTACCCCACAATTTTAAAATAAAAAAGATGTTTAACAAAAAGAGATGTCCATCCTACCCAAGGTAATCTACAGATTTAACACAATACCCATTAAATTACCAGCATCATTCTTCTCAGACATGGAAACAACAATACAGGAATTCATATGGAAACATAAACAGCCATGAATAGCCAAAGCATTCCTCAGCAAAAAACAAAAATAAAAACAAAACAAAGCTGGAGGTATCACATCCCCAGACTTTAAACTTTACTATAAGGCTACAATAATCAAAACAGTCTGGTATTGGTACAAGAACAGGCATATAGACCAATGGAACAAGATAGAGATTCTAGAAGCAAAACCTCAATTTCTCAAACAACTCCTCTTTGACAAAGCCACTATCATCAACCACTGGGAAGAGGAGAACCTATTCAGTAAACGGTGCTGGGAAAACTGGCTGACGACATGCAGATCAAAACAAGACCCTTACCTATCACCATACACAAAAATCAACTCTAAATGGACCAAAGACCTAAACATAAAACCTCAAACTGTAAGAACCTTCGAAAATGCAGGAGACACCCCTATGGAAATTAGAACTGGCAACCAATTCCTGATCAAAACCCTAAGTGCCCATGCCATAAGAAATAAGATAGAAAAGGGGGGGCCTCATCAAACAGACAAGCTTCTGCGAAGCCAAAGAAACCATCAAGAGAACAGGAAGATAGCCCATGGACTGGGAAAAAATATTTGCCAACTGTATGTCCGATAAAGGCCTAACATCTAGGATCTACAAGTAACTCAAATGTGCTGAAAGAAAAAAAACAAACAGCCCCATTACAAAGTGGGCAAAAGATATGAATAGACATTTGTCAAAGGAAGATATATGAGCAGCCAACAGATACATGAAAAAATGCTCAGCCTCACTAGTCATCAAAGAAAGGCAAATTAAAACCACGCTGAGATACTTCCTAACTCCAATCTTGATGACCATCATCAATAACTGAAAAAACAACAGATGCTGGAGAGGGTGCAGCAAAAAAGGAACACTTCTACACTGTTGGTGAGAGTGTAAACTAGTACAGCCTCTGTGGAAAATAGTGCGACGGTTCCTAAAAGATCTAAAAATTGACCTCCTATAGGACCCTACAATCCCCCTACTGGGAATATAACCAGAGGAACTCAAATCACTCTATGAAAAACTTGCACATGCATGTTTATTACAGCATTATTTACAATAGCAAAAACATGGAACCAACCATGCTGCCAATCAAAAGAGGACTGGATTTTTAAAATGTGGTACATATACATGATGGACTATTACAAAGCCATAAAGAAGGACAAAATTATGAACTTTGCAGCAACTTGGATGGACTTAGAGGCTATAATACTGAGTGATCTATCACAGAAACAATTAACTGAGTACCACATGTTCTCACCCACAAGTGGACCTTGAACAATTATCATAATACTATAAGAAAGGGATTGGTAGTAGTGGGAAACTGCTGGGAGGGTCGGGCGGGATTGGCAGTAGTGGGAAACTCCCAGGTGGGGGGCATACTCATCAATAAGGATAGCCTGCATAATGAACATTTGTGTACCTAACTCTGAATTGCACCCTACATCTTTAAAATAAAAAATTCTTAACAAAAGACTTAAAGGTCCTTGTAATCACACTTATTTTGTAATGTCTCTTTACTAACCTGAAGTACAGTTTATATTTAACATAACCAGCCTACACATATAAGTGCAAAATTATCAATATACCTCTCTGGATTCATATAAATGGAGATTTAAAAAGTAGCTTACAGGCCAGACGCTGTGGCTTATGTTTGTAATTCCAGCACTTTGGGAGGCAGAGGCAAGAGGACTGCCTGAGTCCAGGAGTTCAAGGGCAACTTGGTGAGACTGTATCTTTATAATAAATAAAAAAATTAGCCTGGTATGGTGGCGTACACCTGTAGTTCTGGCAACTTGGAATGCTGAGGCAGAAGCAACACCTGAGTCAGTAGATCAAGGCTGCAGTAGCTGTGAGTGTACCACTACATTCCAGCCTGGGCAACAGAGTAAGACTCCAACTCAAAAAGAAAAAAATAGTAGCTTATACTAAAGACTCACACGTGTTAATGGGTAAAAGTTTAGGCATAATCATACCAGAAGGAATAGTGAAGTAGATAGATATTTCATGTATCTATAAAATCACTCTAGATGTAAGGACTACAAAAGCCAGACAGAATCTGAGTGCTGTGTTGGTGACACATGAACTTAAACACATAAGTGACATTGGTAATATCATTTTCTGAGACAGTAAATAACCCTTGGTAAATTCTGAACAAAGCAAGTTTTCCTTGATTCTTGTGGTAACTGCATTCCTGAAAATTGTAGGATGTATTAAAACTATACAAAAAACACCTTGTGATTATACACAAAATGAAGTGAAGTTTCAGGTTCATATAACTAAATGCAGGTTTTTCACCTACACTTGAAATCTTGGTCTATATTTAAGAGTTTGAGTACATGGGTCAATTCACTAGTATGTGAGGCTTTCCCATGCATTGCCAAATGCCTCCATTCTGTTCTACAAACACCATTTGGTCCTCCAATTGTGACAACTAAAAATGACCCCATTCAGATTTCTAAAACAGGTCCTAGAGGAAATACAGCTTCTGCTGAGAGCCACTGTTCCCAGACAGTGCCCTGCTCAGATGGACTTTTCAGTAACAATGCTGATCGCCAGATCCTTCAAACATGAGAGGCCCACTTCTTGTTGAATAATGAATAGAAAGTAAATTAAATTTGCTATGTGTGAAATTGCAAGACATTTCCAGCCCTCAAATATAACTCTTACCCCCACCCCATATATGCCTGAATATGGGGAAAATGAAGCTCTGAGTAGGGAAATTAGAGAGCACCTGCCACTATCGTACCTTCCTTGGGTCTTCATAACCAAACTTTACAAATGGGATAACAAAGCCTTCTTTATTTAACCCATCACCTCATAAGACCAAGGTGTTATGAAGATCAAATATGATAACCATTGTTGAAAGCATTACAAAAACCTGCAACATTTTACAAATGTTACATAGTTTTCATCCCTAGCCAGAAATGCAAGTATAGAAGAAATTTTAAATAAAACAAAAAGTGTATGATACTATGATCAATGAAACTAACAATGTTAATATCAAATAGTTGCTGTGGTTCTTAAGACAATCTATCTTTGGTCTGCTAAAAACTTCACGTTGTGGCATATGTGTAAACAACTTTGCCAATAAAAAAGTAACTCTGACATAAATTATCAAAGTGAAAGTTATGAAGATAAATTGGGGACTTAGAAAACAGTACTTCACAGATTCCTGGAAACAACATATTTTTAATTCAATATGAAAAGACATGCCCGTGACTAGAATAATGGAGAAAACAATTTAGTAGCTTTCCTTTAAATCCAATAGCTCTTTCTTTAAGTCTGCTAGCTCTTCCTTCATTCTCAATAATATAAGGATCCAAGTACCAGATGGCTTTTCTGTTTCTATTGTTTCATGTCTGCTCTGAATAAATGTTTGTCTCATTAGAAGGAAAAATATGCTACGTGAAGGTGTCTACAAGAAGAGTCTTCAAAGGATTGATACATCATTTCAGAAAAGTCTGCACTAATCCTACAATAATTAATAATACAACTGTCATAAGAATGAAAGAAAGAATGTTTTGTTCAGAATTTACCAATAGTGAATATAAAGACTACAGGTAAGAGATAACCATTGTCAAAAAATGCACACCTTTCTAAATATTGAAAGATACACCAAAGAAAGAGGACAAATAAAATGTGAAGAACATATATTTATACTTGACATAAAAGAAATCCATATAATGTTTGCTTATATTTTTAAAAAACAATGAGAGAATAAACAAAAACAAATATAAATAAACCAAAAATGTTGAAATGGTTATCTATAGGAGGGAAGAAACTGGTGGAGGGAACTATTGGACTAGAATCAAATTTATTAGCTATTATCCCTATTTTAATCAAAAAAACTAATCCTCAATCAACTGAAGCCACCACCAAATATTTCCTTACTCTTTAGATAGAGGCTAAATTTATTTAAATGTTCCTTGGAATCATGTATCTATTTTATATACTATTACTTAAAATTTAGCTCAATAAAAGCAAAAAAAAAAAAAATTAAGCCTAAAACTCATATATAACAGTAAACAACTAAGAATCTAGTTCATGAAACAGTCACACAGAGAACAATATCCAGTGACTTTACTTTGAGTAACTCTTATAGGCTATACTGTAAGTAAAATTAAATAGCCAATGATAATGATATAATAATTTTAAAACTTTTTCTATAATCATGTTGTTGGTGGAAGTGTTGGTGTTATTATTCTGAGATTATTGCATGTGTAATGTCAGATAAGGTAAATAAGTAATTATATTTCTGTCTTTGAATACTGAAATTTTTGATGTGGGAGATAGGAGATAAAGATATAGAATTGACTAATTACTGAATTTAAAGTGGAAGTATAAACATTTGATGTTTTTATTATTAAAAAGCAATACATATCTCCAAGTTCTTCTTACTGAAAGTCTTAAAAACAATGAACAATCCAATAACAATGAACACCCATAGAACCCAGATTGTCTTCTCTAAGTATCACATCTCACTAAAAGGAATAGGACTTGGGGCATATTTTCAAACTGGGTATCAAAGAACCTAACAAATATAGTATCAAGATCATATCAAAAGGACTCAGGGTATAAATTAAATAAACTCCTATGGGCTAAATAAAGGATAATTTGAACATAAGAATAGAAAGGCATATCAACTAAATTTAGTGTTTGGTTTTGTTTAACGACTTAGGCAGCAAACTCATTTTGAAAACTCATAATCAAAAGGAAAGAATCGAGCATTTATTCTGTTTTTCCAATATCAGTGTTACTTTAAGGAATCGAATTGCTGTTGAGAGAAATTTCTCTCGATAGAACTATTCTACCTGATAAATTAAGATGAAATGATAGCATCATTTTGCAAACCCTAGTAAATTAATAAATCCAGGCAATAATTATTGTATAATTAACATAATACAGAGTCAACCAGACATTATCTACTTCCCAATGTAAGTAAACAGTACTGTCTATGAAGAATTCTTGGGGTGGGGGACGAATTGGAATCTAATCAAGCTTTTAGCTATAACTACCATTTAGCAGGAAGTACAAGAGATGGAGAAATAAAACTGTTAAATGACAAGATAGGATGGAATCAGCAAATCCACACTGTGGGAAACTGTGCAAGACAAATAACCCAGTTTATGAGAGAGGGAATGGAGGTGGGGAGGAATGTGAGAGCCTATAAATAAAGGAGACTTGAGTGACTCATTCATCAATTGCTACGTCTGAACCTTGTAGATCCTGATTCAAACAATGAAACTATAAAAAACACATATATACAGTTAGGGAAATGTGAATACTGACCGGATACTTGACAATATTGTGGAATTACTCTTTGAGAGGTGGTTATTGATACTGTGGTTATGTTGAAAAAGAGAAGTCCTTTTTTTAAAAAAAAAGATATATAGACACACATACGATACATAAATATTTCTCTAATATTGACAGGTGATAGGATGATGTGATATCTGAAATTTGCTTAAATATAATTCCGGGGGTGGGGAGTAAGTACAGAGGAAAAAAAGATTGGTCATGGAGCTGATAATTATTGAAGCTAGGAGATAAGTACGTTGGCTTATTGTCTTTACTTTTGAGCATACTTGGAATTTTCCATAATAAAAAAAATTTAAGTGTATCCAAACAAAAATATTATAAATAAAGCATTCCAAAATAAACTACCCATAATTGTTAACTAAAAGATAAAAGATCCTAGAATAGGATAATATTATGAATTTTCGGGACAGAAGTTCTGAAATGATAAACCATATGGTGCACAAAATGTATGCGTCTAAGGAAGACAATGAAACTTTTGTTTATGTTAACTGTGTATCTGTTGGCTGACTTTTTGAAAAAGTCATTTAGAAAAGTCCTCACAATGTAACTAGAGAATCGAATATGCCAAAAACTGTGACACACTATGAAGCTGGACTTTTTCCAAGTTAGACATGCTTAAGGAAGACATATAATCTTCTCTAGAGCCAAACTCATGCTGGAAAATTAACCTAATAATTCAAACGGATTTTTAAAACGTGATATCTTGTGTTATATTTGCAGTCTAACATTTTTTTAAAACAGACACATGTATTTGTACAGCTTCCTCTGAAGTTAAACCCTGACACAAGTGAGTCAAGAGAAACTATTGCATTTCTGCGGATACAAGGAAGTCATTGATTCACCAGTCCTCAGTTAGCCAGTCAATCTCTTGAAAAGTGAACATTGGAAATGCATGAAACTTATAAAGCAAAACTTCTGAAACAGTCCTTCCATCCCCACTGAGACTTAGCAAACTAAACTTCCTTTAGTGGTTCTTCTATATGCCTAAATAACTCCCCCCAGGATATTACCTTACCCTGTTACAAGAAAGAAGAGCTCACCACGATTTACATTTATCCACAGAATCACTTGGAAAATCATTAAGTGGTACCACGTGGAGATGATGGCATGTCAGAGTGAAGTGGCCTTTTCATTTGCAGGAGACAGAGCTGTGGAAAACATGTTGGAGTAGAATTTGGACGTTTGATAGAAGGCCAAGATTCTACGACTTATTAGCTGTGCAAACTTGAGCTGGTCCAACTTGCCTTATCTGTAAATTAGGAATCCACGAGTGGAAGAATAGAGTAAGAAAGAGAGAGTCTTGTTATTTCTCTTTAAATATTCGCGGTAGGTTTTATGTCAGTGTGTTGGACCATGCTTGAATCAAATTTCATCAATAATAGAAAACACTTACTAAATGTCATGAATTTTTAAGTACTGTGTTCAGTGTTAGGATGTAAAGGTAAGTAAAAAGTACTCCTTTCCTCAAACCCATAGGGTTTATAAATGAGCAGATAAAAAATACAGAGCAATTAACATGCTTTTATGTAGAATGTGTTAGGACAGCACAGAAAGTCTCTTTGTGGTAGTGTTTATTTATGTCGGGCTTTGAAGAATGAATAGACTATTATTAGCAGAGAAGGATGGAGAGGAGTGAGGTGGGAAGAAAGAAAAATCAAGGGGGAAAAAAGCTCAGAGACAGAATTCAAGAAAATTTGAGGCTATTGAACAAATATTTCAAAGTGGTTTATAAATAGGGAGATGAGACTAAAGAAAGGTAGATTGACAAGACATGGGAAAGAGCCAGGACTTCCCTGATGAGGAATTTGTCCCACGGGATCTTAGAGACCGTCAGAGGTTTTTCAACAAGGGAAGCCCATGATCATTTTGGTCCCTTCAATTGACCGATTGATTGGTCAACTGATGGACTTTCATTGACTGATCACCTACTCTTGCCAGCTACTATGACAACACGACTATTTTTCTTATTCAGAAACATCAAGGCAGTTTTTTACACAGCATTGTGAACATGGTTTCCTCATGCCACTAATTTTGATAAAATATAGCTGAAGTTGCTCTTAATTTATGCTATTGCTATTCTATTTGAGATCTTATGTGCACAAATTGCAGAAGAAATCCTCCTTCAGTTATACTTAGATTTGTTCCTTGTATAAGCTCTGCCTCCAGTTCTTTTAAACCATAAGGACAAATTTCATTTCTAGGGTTATATATGACGTATTTGTTTTCTGAAAGAGTTCATATAACTCCCCAATGTGCCTGGTTTATTCTCTGAAAATATCTGAGTGACTACGGAAGAATCTTCTTTATTTAGAGCTAAGAAAGCCAGCATATATCAAAGCTCTTCAGGCGCAATACTATATATGTTATGAGCTTCATGGAGATTACAAAGAAAGAAAAATTAGAGGAAGGCTGGTTTCTGTCCTTGACGGTTGACAGTCTAGGAGGAAAGGCTGCAAAATCACAAGTGAAAATATTGAAAATACTTTGCTAAAAACATATGAAGGAGCAATTTGAATGTGACATACTTAGAACAGACAATCTCTCGAAAACAAGATTTCAACATCTTTTTGGTAACGACTTTCCTAGGACATGCCATTGTGACTCCATCGATGCTTTTAAGGTAAAATTTCCAGGAAGAAAAATTGCAAATAAAATTTTACTTGGTAAATGCTATCATTCTAATTTTGAGCTCTTCAAGCTTGCTCTAATATAAGCCTTTTTCTTCATTAAGAGTTATCATGCTTGGGTGCAGAAAATTACCCACCCTCCCTTTGCTTTTTATGCAGTCATTTTGTCAGGTACAAGTTCTAAAAGTGACACCTTAGAGAGAGAGAGTAATCAGCACAATGGTTTGCCCAGGATGGCAGGAACTACGTGAACACATTGGAGCAGCTGGAGTTCTCCCAGCCCTCACTCAGGACATTCATGCCACAGGCTCCAGAACATGCATGCAGAACAACGCAGGAATGGGTGATGAATAAATGGTTCAGACCCACATCCTTTATCTACAATTCTGAAATCTTCAAAGCTCTGAAAACCAAGAATTTTTTTTAACTCGTTTGGGTGACAAAACCTGATGTGAGCTGATATTTGGATATATGATTTACGCCATATTTATACTAAAGTTACATTTATACTACATATATGCCATATTTATACTAAAGTATAAATATATTTTGCTGGAGAAATACAAATGTGTTTGATTAGAGAGTATGGCCACACTCTTACTGAGCACCAATATATAATCTGTGTTTATTTTATCATTTGAAAATTTTAAAAATTCTGAATAGTTTGGAAAAGTCCTATAATGGCAGTTATTTATTAAGTACCTCCTGTATGCAAGGTGCTCTGCATATAGCATCTCATTTAATCCTCACAGTGCCCTGCAAACAAGGTATTACTATTGCTGCACTAATGACAAGGAAACTGAGGCTCAACAAAGTTCAGGAATTCATCCAGGATCCCAAACCTAGCTCGTGGTAGAGCAAAAATTCAAGCTCAGGTCTGTCAAGTTCCAAAGTCCAAGTTCAATTTACTCTGGTGCTTGCCAGCTGTTCCCTGCCCAACATGTCCCTGTTCACTGTCCTCAACAAGCCAGCACCTCCATGGTGAGCAATGATTTCTAGTATTCTCCCAGGCTAAGAGGATGCTGAGGAGAAGGAAGGTGTTGAGCACCTATGAAGAGACTGTCTTGTTGCCCCTCTTAACTACAGTGGGCGTCTTCTTGCCAGACCTATATTTTTATGCCTAATCACTGCCATCTAGTGGTTATTTTAATATCAGTTTTACATAAAACGCTAGGATGACTTAGCATCATTCTTAACAGGCTGGAGATATGTTCCTTGGGAGTTGTACAAAAAAATTAAAAACAGGATTTGCAGGAAAAAGGAGACTAATCTAAGTAAATATTTATAAAATAAAACATTTTTCTTTTTCTATTTTTCAGGTAGCAAGATGGATGGGTTTTGCCAAGGCGTTGTAAAATCTTGTCTTTAAGAGTTGACCTAAATAATCAGATTAAATCTCGATGTAGGCTGCTTAGGAAAATAAAAATCTTCTCTGAAAATATTTCCCCAGTCTTTCTCCAAAGATTGTCTCTGCTTTAGTTATAATACTTATAATGCAAATGATTGGTTGCAATGTACATTCCCTTCATGAAATTAAAAATAGTCACTCATACTCTCATTTACATATATTCTTCTCCAAGACAGATAAATTCTCGTTCATCTTTGGTAACAATGATATGATTTACAAATCTGAAGTTCAGACAAAGAAAATCAAAACATGCACATCAAAAGAAAAGGATTTTAGCATTATAAGTACTTATTAAACAGAGATATTCATTGAGCTTCATAATATTTATTGAGCTTCTGAGAAGTCCTGAAAGAGATTCAAATATAGACTCAGCAGTTTCTTGGCCTAGTTTCTTAGAATCTAGAGAAAGGAGATTAGCAAATAAATAGTTCAGGTGAAATGCAGAGTGTGATGCAAGAGAGTCTGTCCAATATATCTGGAAATTGCAATAATATAGGATTAAAATCCTGAAGATGCTCCCTAGGCTGCTGGTTTCAAATGCCGGGGCCTGGGAACTGCTTAACACCAAATGTTCTCTCAGATAAATTGGAATCTATCTTCAGTACCCATTAAGGGACCAGCGAGAATGTCAAAGTTGCTTTGGGATTTCAGGTATACCTTTGGTGACCAATGCACAGCCTCAAATGTCTGAATCCCGGGAATCTTTGAGGACATCTTGCCTAAAATTTCAACAGTGAATCTTGTGAGGATGGAATATGCGAAAATAAAGCAGATCCCCAAAAATCACTGTCACGGTATATGACTCAGAAAAAATGGGGGAAAATGCCTTAAGATAAGGCTGTCTTGAGGGGAGACTGTTTTGTTTTGTTTTTAGAAAGCCTGAGGTGTTTTCTTTTTTTGAAACTTCACAACCCTCATCACGACCTAGTGCACCAGGAAGAAGGAAGGCATGTGTCACACTGGAGCGGAAGCCAAAACCACCACTCGCAGCCACCTGTATGGCTGAGAACAGAGGGGAAGGCAGCCATTCGTGGCAGTCTACACCGGACAAGGGACTCCTCCAGGCACACAACTGCTCCACTCTAAATGAAGACCAACTGCGTCCTGATTTATTTCTGAAATGGTTCCAAATCCTAATTTGAGAAACAGGAGGCTCTCATTTATGGAAGACCAGCAGAGACTGTACCCCTTTGTCTGTTTGGAAAATTAAAGTAATAAAATTACCAGCAGGGCTCAGTGGCTCAGCCTGTAATCCCGCGCCTTGGGAGGCTGAGGTGAGTGGATTGCCTGAGCCCGAGGGTTCGAGACCCACCTGGGCAACTTGGCAAGACCTCATCTCTACAATAAATCAAAATGAGCCGGGCGTGGTAGGGCCCGCCTATAGTTCCAGCTCCTTGGAAGGTTGAGGCGGAAGGATCGCTGGAACCCAGCAAGTGGAGGCTGCGGGGGCCGGGAGCGGCCACTGCACTCCAGTCTGGGTGACAGAGTGAGACTCCAACTCAAAAAACTAAATAAATAAAATATAATAAAATTACCAACATGATTTCCACAGTTCCTAAGATGTGAATAAAATTTAACTGAACCTTTAAAGAAAACAAGACTGTGGATGAATTTAAAACTTTGCAATGCATTTATTAATGACACATACAGGAGTCTGTGCTATGACATATGGATACATGTATAGTTTTCAGGTGATCTAGACTGTTTTAAGAACACAGCTTGAGCCGGGCTCGGTGGCTCAGCCTGTAATCCCGGGCCTTTGGGAAGCTGAGGTGAGTGGATTGCCTGAGCCCGTGGGTTCAAGACCCGCCTGGGCAGTGAGACCTCATCTCAACAATAAATCAAAAAAAAAAATCAGCTGGGCGTGGTAGCGCAAGCCTGTAATTCTGGCTACTTGGAAGGCTGAGGCGGAAGGACCGCCGGAGCCCAGCAGATGGAGGCTGCAGTGGCTGGGAGCGGCCACTGCACTCCAGTCTGGGCAACGGAGTGAGACTCCAACTCAAAAAAAAAAAAAAAGAAGAAGAAGACAGCTTGAAAAACCTAAAGGAACAAACGTTATGTGTGGCCTTTGGAAATTTTCCCTCGTATAGCAATTTCCTTTTTTTCCCCATTTTTATTTTAGATTCAGAGAGTATACATGCATGTTTGTTTATGGACAGATTGTATAGCAGTGGGGATTGGGGTCCTTCTCCAGATAGCGAACATTGTACCCAATAAGTAATTTCTGAATCTTAGCCCTCCCGCCCCCCCGCCACCTTCCCCCTTATTGGTGTCCCAGTGTCAATTCGTTCCATCTTTATGGCCATTTAGCTCAGTGTTTGGTTTTCTGTGTCTGTCAGGTCATTTCAGATAATGATCTCCAGCTCCACTCATGTTGATGCAAAGGACATGATTTCATTTTTTTACAGCTGCATAGTATTCCATTATATATAATATTTTCTTTATCCAGTCAATTGTTGGTGCACACTTAGTTGGTTTCATGATGTTGCTATTGTGAGTCGTGCTGCAACGAACATATGAGTACAGGTATCTTTTATTTTTTAATTCTTTTGAGTTGTAGTCTCTCTCCGTCACCCAGGCTGGAGTACGGTGACACTCTCACAGTCACCCCATCGACGATCTGTTGGGTGCAGGTGATCCTTCTGCCTCAACCTTCCAAGTAGCCCAAACAACAGGCGTATGCCACCACGCCAGGCTAATTTTTGACTTACTGTAGAGATGAGGTCTCGTCAAGTTTCCCAGGCTGTTCTTGAACCCGTGGGCTCAGGCAATCCCCCCACCTTGGCCTCCCAAAGTGCTGGGATTACAGGCTTGAGCCACTGCGCCCAGCCCAGGTATCTTTTTTATATAATTATTTCTTTTCTTACTACCTTCTAGTATTGGGATTGCTGGGTCAAATGGTAATTCAGCTTTTAGTTATTTGAGAAGTCTCTATGCTGTTTTCCATACAGGCTGAACTAGTTTACAATCCCACCAACAGTGGGTGAGTGGTCCCTTTTCTCCACAACTGCACCAACATCTGTTGTTCTTTGACTTTTTAATAATGGCTATTCTGACTGGTGTAAGGCGATATCTCATTGTGGATCAATTCTCATTTCTATGATGATTAGTGATGTTGAGTATTTTTTCATGTTTGTTGGCCACTTGTGTGTCTTCTTTTGAGAACTGCCTATTCGTGTCCTGCGCCCACTTTTTGATGGGTTGGGTTCTTGTGTGTGTGTGCTGAGTTGTTTGAGCTCTCTGTAGATTCTGGATATTAGCCCTTTGTCTGAGGCATAGTTTGCAAATATGTTCCCCCATTCAGTAGGGTTTCTTTTCACTCTGTTGATGACTTTTTTTGCTGTGCAGAAACTTTTTTTAGTTTAATTAAGACCCATTTGTCTATTTGTGTTTTTGCTGCAACTGCTTTTGGGGTCTTCATAAATTCTTTGCCTAGGTTGTTGTCCAGAAGAGTGTTTCCCAGGTTTTCTTCTAGGATTTTAATACTTTCAGGTCTTACATTTAAGACTTTAATCCATCTTGAGTTAATTTTTATATTATATACCAATTTCTTGACTAGAGTTTCTTCAAGAGCTAGTCAGTAATCAATTTAGCATTCAGCACTCAGAAAATGGTCAAAATGCTACAGAACCAGGGCATAAGGGCTCAGTGTAACTTTTTCAATTGTTTTTTTATTAAAAAAATAAATATTTTAAAAATCCCAGCACTCACTAACTGTGCAAAGAAAAAAAATCATAAAAATAAAACTCCCAACACCCAGAGTGTACAGGAAGTGGAAAGACAAACATTCAATTAAAAAAACAATTTCAAACCGGGCTCGGTAGCTCAGCCTGTAATCCAGCGCCTTTGGGAGGCTGAGGTGAGTGGATTGCCTGAGTCTGCGGGTTTGGGACCCGCGTGGGCAGCGAGACCTCATCTCTACAGTAAATCAAAAAATCAGCCGGGCGTGGTAGCGCGTGCCTGTAATTCCAGCTACTCTGAAGGCTGAGGCGGAAGGATCGCCGGAGCCCAGCAGGTCGAGGCTGCGGTGGCCGGGAGCGGCCACTGCACTCCAGTCTGGGCGACAGAGTGAGACTCCAACTCAAAAAAAAAAAAAAAAGCAAAACAAAATTTCAGGTTTGGCTTCCGTGCAGTTCCATACACTGTAAGTATCTGAACATCCTTTAAGATGATGGAATCAGCAATGCGTGAGACATTCTCAATAGCTCACTGGCTTATTGGAAACTTGGGACAGTACACAAACAGCAGAGCAACTGTCATAGAAAATGTGATGGTAGAGTTAATACTGCAAAATGTTTAGAACTTTTAGGAACATTTTAGAAAAAGGACAGAAACTAGGCCTTTGTGTTCTACCCAGCTTTGCTTTTCTTCCCTTTATTTTTTCACCCCCTCCAACCTTGAGAAAAGCATGTGTATGTGAACACACACACACACACACACACACACACACACACACACACACTGTGCACGTAAGAAGTCCCATGTCATATCTCCAGCCCACATGTCTCTCCTCAACTCATATATTCAACAGCCCAGTTGGTATCTCCTAAAATCTAACATAATCAAAACGGAGTGACTACTTTTCTCACAGTCTTGCCCTTCGTAATTCATGACAGCTTCACTCTTCCAGCTGCTCAGGCATAAAACTTTGGAATCGTCCTTGATTTCTTTTTCACAAAACCCACCTCTGATTTGTCAGCAAATGCTATCAACTCTGCCTTCAAAATTCATCCTGAATCCAGCCGTTCCCCACGAGCATCACAGCCACCACCTCTCACCTAGCTCATCGCAATAGTCTTTGCACTGGTCTCCAAGCTTCCTCACTTGTTGCCCTTTGCTCTATTTTCCAAACACCAGTAAGAATGATTCTGTTGCAATGTTAAGACAAGTCATGTCAAGCTTTTGCCAAAAATCTTCCAATGATTTCCCTTCCCAGTCAGTAATGGCCAACATCCTTAAAATAACCAAAGACCCTGCATTATCTTTGAGTCCTTGCTCCTTGGCTCTCTGACCTCATTTCTCCTGCTTTACTTCTTTCTCTCTCCACTCTGGCTACCCTGACCTGGAACACACCAGGTTCACCTACACTGAGTCTACACTGGCTCTTTCCCACGCCTGAGCCCCACTGTGCCCTAGATAGCCCATTCCCTCGCTCCTCCCTTTTTTGTGATATACATCTTCCTTCATGGGATCTAAAACTGCTGATGGTTAACAATAACCTGATCACACACGGAAGTGACTGGAAACTACACTCATTAAACTCAATACATCCTCAATACATCCTCTTAGCCAGAACCCCAGAAATGCCTGCAGCCCTCCATTTCCAGGAAGCACAAAGGGGAAATCTGAGTGGAAAGTGACAGTGCTCTTAACTGATTCTTGTGAAAATATCTTTTACAAATTTTTAAATTGTATTTTAGAGTTGTGGAATGCCTGTAAAGATTTGCTTCATAAGTAAACCATGTGCAAATAATGCCTGGTCTTCTAGAGAGCCCTCTCTCCCCTGGGAGTGGACATGGTACCCAATGGATGGCTGTATGCCCCTCACCTCCCCTCTCCCTACTAGTTGTGCCCGGCATTAGTTGTTTCCACCTTGTGCTTACGTGCCCATCAGTTAGAGCCCACTGATAAGTGAGAACATACAATATTCAGTTTTCTGTTTCTGTGATGGTTCACTTAGAAGAACGTCCTAAAGCTGCATCCATGCTGGTGCAAAGACCATAATTTTGTTCTTCTATATGGCTATGTAGTATTCCATCGTGTATATTTCCCACATTTTCTTTATCCGGTCTGCTTTTAATGGGCATCTGGGTTGGTTCCATATTTTTTCTATTGTGAATAGTGCTGCAGTGAACATACATGTGCAGGTGTCTTTTAGGTGGGCAATTTATGTTTCTCTGGATATATTCCCAGAAGTGAGATCGCTGGGTTATATAACTCAGTTTTTAGTTCTTTGAGAAAATGCCACACTGCTTTCCACAGAGGTTAAACTAACTTACATTCCTACCAACAGTGTAGAAGCATTCCCCTTTCTCCACAACATCACCAGCATGTTTGTTTTTTGAGTTTTTAATGATAGCCATCCTGACTGGTGTGTGTTAGCATCTCATTGTAGTTTTGATTTGCATTTCTCTAACGATTAGTGAAATTGAGTATTTTTTTTATGTTTGTTAGCTGCTTGGATGACTTCCTTTGAGAAGTATCTGTTCATGTTTGCTCACTTTTTAACGGGGTTATTTGCTTTTTCCCAGTCAATATTTTTGAGTTCCTTGCAGATCTTGGATGTTAGGTCTTTGTCAGGTGCATAGTTTGCAAATATTTTTTCCCATTCTTTGGGTTATCTCTTTGCTTTCTGGACGGTTTCTTTTGCTGCGCAAAACTTTTCCATTTGATGAGTTTCCACCTGTCAATCTTAACATTTGCTTTTGAGGACTTGGCCATGAATTCATTGTCTAAGGTGGACTTCATTGCTACTGATGACCAGTAGGGTGTCCCCTAAGTTTTCTTCTAAGATTTTTATAGCTTGGGATTTCACATTTAGGTCCTTGATCCATTTTGAGTTCATTTCTATATCTAGTGACAGGTAAGGATCCAGTTTCATTCTTCTGCATGTGGCTAGCCAGTTTTTCTAGCACCACTTACTAAATATGGTATCTTTTCCCCAATGTTTGATTTTGTTGACTTTGTCAAAGATAAGTTGGTGGAAGGTCTGTGGTTTTATTTCTGGATTCTCTGTCCTGTTCCATTGGTCAATGTGTCTCCTTTTGTAAGAGTACCATGCTCTCTTGTTTACTGTAGTCGAGTAGTTAGGTTTAAAGTCTGGAAGTATAATGCCTCCAGCCTTGTTTTTTTTTTTGATGAGAAGTGCTTTAGCTATTCAGTACCTTTTTTGCTTCTATGAGAATTTTTTATTGTCTTTTCTAAGTCTGTGAAAAATGCTGGTAGTCTGATAGGAATTGCATTGAATCTGCAGATTGCCTTGGGTAGGATGGGCAACTTGATGACACTGGTTCTAATCCATGAGCATGATGTATTCTTCCATTTGTTTGTGTCATCCTGGAATTCTTTGAAAAGTGTTTTGTAGTTCTCATTATAAAGGCCTTTTACTTCTTTGGTTAAATGGATGTTGAGGTATTTTCTTTTTTGTGGCTAATGTGAATGGAATTGTGCTTTTTATTTGATTCTCAGCCTGTTTATTATTGGTGTTTAAAAATGCAACAATTAAATTTAAAATTGTTTTTCACATGTTTACTTTCTATCTTGAGACTTTACTGAAGTAGTTTATCAGTATGAGGAGGTTTTTGATAGACTCTCTAGGATTTTCCAGGTATACAATCTTATCATCTGCAAAAAAGGATAATTTAATTTCGTCTTTCCCTATTTGGATACTCCTAATTTCTTTCTCCTGCCTGATTGCTCTGGCTAGGACTTCTAGTACTATGTTAAATAGGAGGAGTGAGAGTGGGTATCTTTGTCTTGTTCCATTTCTTAGGGGGAATGCTTTCAGTTTCTGCCTCTTAAGCATGAGGCTGGCTGCAGGTTTGTCATAGGTGGCTCTCATTATTTTGAGGAATGTTCCTTTGATGCCTAAGTGTTCGAGGCTTTTTATGAGGGATGTTGTATTTTACTGATGGTTTTCTGCATCTAATGAGATGATCAGGTACTTCTTGATTTTACACATTTTTATATGATGGATTACATTTATTGATTTACATATGTTGAAACCAGCCTTGCATTCTGGTAATGAAGCCCACCTTGTCATGATGGATGACTTTAAAATGTGTTATCGGATATGATTTGCCAAAATCTTGTTGTGGATTTCTGTATCTGAGTTCATCAGATAAATTGGCCTGTAGTTTTCTTTCCTTGTTGGATCTTTGCCATTTGGGGGTATCAGGGTGATTTTGACTTCATAGAATGAACTAGGGAGAATTCCTTCCTTCTCAATTGCCTGGAGTATTTTCAATAGGATTGGTATCAGCTCTCCTTATACCTCTCGTATTCAACTGAGAAATCATCTGGCCCAGGGCTTTTTTGGTAGGGAGGTTTCTTATTATTGAGTAGATTGCTCAGTTTTATTTTGGTCTATTTAGGATTTTAATTATTTCCTGTTTCAATCTTGGGAGGTTATGCAATTTCAGGAATTCCTTCATTTTTCTCTAGATTTTCTAGATTATTCAAATATAGTTTTTCATAGTAATCTCTGATAGTCTTTTGTATTTCTTCAGAGTCAGTTGCAACACTACCTTTCTTTTTTTGCTTCTAATTGTATTCGCTCAAATTTCTTCTTCTTTTTTAGCTGTTAATATGGCCAGTTTTATCAATCTTATTTATCCTTTCAAAGAACCACCTTTTTGTCTCATTGATCTTTTTTTGCATGATATTTTGGATCTCTATTTCATTTACCTGTGACTTTATTTTAATAATTTCAATTTTCTACTAATTCTAGATTAGATTACTCTTGTCATCTGTATCTCCCTTAGGTGTGGCATTAGCTGTTTACTTGAGATATCTATTTTCTTGATATGTGTGTGAAACTCTATAAACTTCCCTTATCAGCACCGGTTTCATTATATTCCAGAGATTTTGGTGTGTTGTGTCTGTGGTTTCATTTGTTTCTAAGAATCTTTTTTATTTCTGCCTTGATTTCTGTATTAACCCCAAACTCCTTCAGAAACATGTTGTTTAATTTTCATGTATTTATTTGTTTGGGGGTTTCTTGTTGATGACAATATTTGTTTTTATTTCACAGTGGTCTGAGAAGATGCTTGATATGACTTCAACCTTTTGAAATTTGTACATACTTAGTTTATGTTAGAGTATGTGGTTGGTCTTAGAGTGGTTTCATGTGCCAATGAGAAGAATGTATATTCTGTGGTTGTTGGGTGAAATGTCCAGTAGCTGTCTATTAGGTTCAATTGGTCAAATGTTGAGTAAAGGTTTCTGATTTCCATGTTAATTTTTTACCTTGATGATCTGTCTAAGGCGGTTACTAGGGTATTAAAGTCTCTGAATATATTTGTATGACTGTCTATGTCCTCTCTTAGTTTAATTAGCAATTGTTTTGTAAATCTGGGTGCTTATATAGTGGGAGTATATATATTCAAGATGGATGTTTCTTGCTGGTAAATTGAGACTTTTATCAATGTGTAGTGTCCTTCAGTGTCCTTTTTAACTTTTATTGGTTTAAAGTTTATTTTATCTGATTTGAGAATAACCACTCTTGCTCTTTTTTCTTTTCCATTTGTCTGGAAGTTCTTTGTCCAGAACTTAATCTTGAGCCTGTGGGTGTCATTTGCAGTGAGATGGGTTTCCTGATGACAACAGAAGGAGGAATTACGTGTCTTTATCCAGTTTGTCACTCTATGTCTTTTGAGTGGCACGTTCAGTCCATTAAGACAATTACTGATATGTGGGGGGTTGTTCCTGTCATATTGCTATTAAAGTGTTGCTTTGCCATGCCAAAAGGAAAAAAATAAACAGTTCCATTAAAAAGTGGGCAAAAGACATGAGTAGACACTTCTCAAAAGAAGATATACAGGCAACCAACAAACACATGAAAAAGTGCTCAGCCTCACTCATCATCAGAGAAATGCAAATCAAAACCACATTGAGATACTGCCTAACCCTAATAAGAATGGCCATCATTAATAAAACAAACAACAACAGATGCTGGAGAGGATGCAGAGAAAAAAGAATGCTTCTACACTGCTGGTGGGAATGCAAACTAGTGCAACCTCTCTGGAAGACAGTGTGGCAATTTCTGAAAGAACTACAAATTGACTTTCCATATGACCCAGCAATTCCCCTATTAAGAATATAGCCGAAGGAACTCAAATCATTCTGCAAAAAAGACACCTACACACGTATGTTTGTTGCAGCTCTATTCACAATAGCAAAAACATGGAACCAATCATGTTGTCCATCGAAGCTGGACTGGATAAAAAAAATGTAGTACATATGCACAATGGAATATTATGCAGCCATAAAGAAAGATAAATGGACTTCATAGCAACTTGGATGGATTTGGAGTTGATCATACTCAGTGATCTATCACAGACACAAAGAATAGAGTACCATATGTTCTCACTCATAAGTGGACTTTGAACAATTATAATACTATAGGAATTGGCAGTAGTGGGAAACTGTCAGGGGAGGAGGGTGGGATTGGCAGTTGAGGGAAACTGCTAGAAGAGGCAGGGACACAACCTCATCAGCAAGATACCTGCACAATCAACGTTTGTATACCTAACCCTGAATTGTACCCCACATCTTTATAATAAAAAAAGGTTGCTTTGCTTTTTAGATTTTGTGGTTGATTATTATCGTCTGTAAACTCTGTTTGCCTGTGCTTTTGCAATAGGTGGAATTGTTCTTTCGATTCTGTGCTTAGAACCTTCTTATGCATGTCCTGGAGTGGCTAGTCTGGAAGCAGCATATTTTCTTAGGGACGAGATGTCTGGGAAGGATTTTAATTCTTCTCCATTAATGAAGTTTTGCTTCATTAATGGTGTAGGAAATTCTTGACTGGACATTGCTTTTCTTTAAGAATGTTGAAGATGGGACCCCAGTCCCTTCTGGCTTGTGGGGTTTCTGCTAAGATGGCTGCTGCAATTCTGATGGGTCTTCCTTTATAAGTGGTCTGTTCCATCTCTCTAGCTGACTTTAGGATTTTTTTCTTTCATGCTCATCTTGTGGAGATGGATTATTATGTGTCTTGGTATAAGTCTTCTCATGTAGTACCTCTCAGGAGTTCTCTGAATCTCTTGAATCTTCATGACCACCCCTCTGGCATGATAGGGGAAATTTCCTTGGATGACCTTTTGGAAAACTTGATCCAAGAAAACTTCCTCAGTTTCCCCTTCTCTCTCAGAGATGCCAATGAACTGTAGATTTGGTCTCTTTACATAATCCCAAAATTCTTATAGGCTTTGCTCATTCTTCCTGAGTCTTTTCTCCTTGTTTTTATTAGATTGAGTTAGTTCAATATTTCTATCATCAAGCTCTGAGATTCTTTCCTTTGCCTGGTTGATTCTGCTGCCCAGGCTTATAATTGTGTTTTGAAATTCCAGGAAAGTATTCTTTATTTTCAGAGGTTCAGGTTAGACCTTTCTTCTATTGGCCAGCTCAGCTTTTACTTCCTGCACTGTCTTCATTGCCTGGATGATCTGTGTGTCAATCTTCTAGTGGCCTTCCTTGACTGTCTTTGCCAATCATGTGCTAAATTCTATGTCTGTCACCAGGGCTGAATGGGTTCCGTTGCTTAGGATCTGGGAAGCTCCTTTGTGGGTGTTGAGTTTTAAGGTTCTGAGATTGCCAGTGTTTTTTCACTGTTCTTTTTGTTTTTGTTTTGTTGTTTTCTAATTAGATAAGGTTGCTAGTGTCACCTATCTTCCCTTCTCTGGTTTGTCTGGGGACAGGAGCGGGGCACAACAGTGGTAGGGAGGGTGGTGTTCTGGCAGAAGAATGTCTGAGGCTGCTTCACTGGTGTAGTCTGGCAGAAACTGGATAAAACCTTTCCTATGTTTCAAGTTCTTTCCTCTCCCTCCAGGAGAGGCTACCAAAGGAGTTCCTCCCCAGACTATTTGTCTGTCAGCAGGGTTGACAAACAGCCAGGCTGTGCCCTGTGGCTGTACTTTGGCTCTTGGGGCTATGAATTGGCCTCATTTGATCTGGGAAGAACTGTCTTTTCAACCAGGGGGTAGAAGGGACGCAATAGGGGTTGTTATTTCTTCCTCTGTCCATGGGTGAGTGAGACCACTGCCACCACAGTGCTGTGTAGAGCATTTGGCCTCTTAGATCTTACCCTGCTGTATGGGAGGGGCTGTAACCACAATGATCGCTCCCTAACAGCAAGTCACATCTGCAACCTTGACTTAAGGTATGTGCCACTGAGGTTCTCTGTGGAGAAGTCCAGGCACTGTGACAAGGGAGTCCTGGGAGCTGGGGTTCCCTGTGTTCCATGTGGAATCCACCAGTGCCTCTGTTTCTACCCAGGGCAGTCCTCTGCACCCAGCTAGTGTAGGAGGAGTTCTTGGGCTGTCCTTTCCCTGGCTGAGATTGCAGAGGCCTACATGAGGTATGCAAAGATGAAAAACTATCATTTTAGTTCTCTCTAGTTCTCACCTCAGGGATCTCCAGAGTGTCTGGGGCTTGGAACTGTCCATCTTGAGGCTGATAGACCTCACCTTGGGTTTTCAGGTCTACTCCTGAAACTCTAGGTCCGTTCTTCCATATAGACTTTTTGCAGAGAGCTGCAATCATGGGAAGTCTTCAGTTGGCCATTCTGGCCCTCCCCTAAAAAAAAAAAATAATTGCAAATTTTACAAAAACATCTGACCAAATGAGTACATTGATAGAGCTCTCCCAATAGTTTTAAACAGGTCTGTGCAAGTGAAGGTCCTTAAAGGTTAAGTTCCCATCAGCTTCGTAATAAATTAACTTTTGACATTCAATAAGTATTTGTGAATAAAAGAATAACCATTATTCAAGACTCAAACTCAGATTGCCAAAATCCAAATCCATGATATTTCTGTAACATTGCTGGATGTGAAACAATCTTATTTGACGGTGAAGTCAAGCCACACTCCCACTGAGCCACTGGGAGTGCTTTCAATATCCTTGTATGTTAAGAGGACATGTTGTGAGGAGTATTTGGTGGGAGAATGTATAGCAGAGAATACACACGGTAGAAATGATGGGGATGGTATTCGAAAGCTGGGAAACATCCTATTCATGCCCCAATGTTGGCGTGGAGTCAGAGAGACTAGTTGAATGACTACATAACATTGGGCAAATAACTTGACTTCTTGAAGTCTCACTTTCCTCCATTTAAAAAAGACTGGCCCATAAAAGGTAGTCGATAAATGGTAGCCACCATTGTCATCTTTGTTGCTGTAATAGCAAGCCTGCTCTGATATATGAGCTGATCGCTTACCTCAACTTCCCCTGGCTTCCTTTCTAGATCCTGATATTCACTCTTCTTTATATCACACCCCAAGGCAAATGTGATAGAGGTATAGCTGACTGTCCCTTTTGTCTGGTATGACTGATTCCCGAGGATAGAGCCCCTCACAAATCAGAAGATCAGTCTTTAAATCATTGTCTTCACTATTTCTGCCTTTATGGTTTTTTTCTATAGCCCAGAGCTTTTTCCAAAGCCAACCAAGGTAGTAACTGGCTGCCTTATAGTCCATGTTGCTCTTTCCAAGAAATTAGAGTGATTCTAGAGAGAGGAGGAGGAGGAACATATCTTGGTCAAGGCATTTTTTTCTGCACATCATTTTAAAGAAAATTTTAAAACTGTGGGATTAATGATGCAACACAATCAGTGGGCCTTTGGTTGACCAGTGCCTTCTAGCTACATCCTTAGCCTAAAATTTGGAAAAAAACCCCAAAACTGAAGTTTCATGTGTCCAAAAAAAATCTGCAATTAATGACAAACTATTATAGCTATTCAAGGTGTTCCCTCTTGTAGTTAACAATATTCTTTGTGACTTACACGTGATAGCTAAAAGTCTATTTTAATTGAATTACATTTGAAACTCTTTTTTCATTTCTTTCTTGTAGTGAAACGTTCTCAGTTTATGCAGCTGGGATGTTTTCAGTGGCCACTGCAATGGGAAAGGAGACCTGTTCCTGTTCAGTGGGGAGAAGTGGGAGCTGCAGTCAACAGCCCTGACAGATGCATCGCTCTGTTCTGCTGCACAAATAGAACTCTTATTGTCATGGGTGTAAATGTACACACTCCCAGTGGGAAAGAAATTTGGGAGTATTTTCTTGGTGGAATGGAGATTTAGTAAGAATACAAAAAATTATTTGGAAAGCAGTAATGTGTACTAATAAAATCATCTATGAAATTTATATGGATTTTTTTGAAACACATATAGAAATCTACTCCAATCACTGTCACTTTTGTAGACCAGTCATTTTAAATTGAAATGATCCTTGGAACATTTGAGATGCACACATTGTGTCTCTAATTTCTTTTTATCTGAGTTTATGCTTACTTGCTAGTCTGTAACTGTGCAAGGACTTGTTGGCATTGACAATTGCCCAGTTTGGTCTCAAGGCAAGTGATTTTTTTTTCCAGGTGTATTTTTTGGTTTCCAGTCAATTTCATGAACAACTCTGACCTCATTTATACACTTTTAAAAATCAATGAGGAAGACGTATTACTCCTGTTTCCTGGTGAGCACCAAATTAGTGAGGCAATAGTCTTATCTAATTTTATATATATTTTTCTTTCCAGTGACATTGATTACTCCATTTTTCTCCATTTTCTTTATGAAAGCCCATAGGGGTAAGGCATGAGGGTAGCTCATTTGTTAAGTGAACCCCATAGCAGATGAAATTAATCTATACTTCTTTCCAGAGGCTTTCTCTACCAGGGTTTAAGTCATTCTTTAGTAGCAAAGCATCACAAGCGTAAATAATGCATTTTAGATCAAATGAGTCCTGAGACCAAGGATGACAACAATTACAATAGGCTTGCCTGCTATTCTGTACAATTACTTATTCTGAAGGTTGGATCTGAATTCTCAGCAGGAGATTTTTAAAGATGCTGCAAAATTAGAACAGATTAATTATAATGGTCTATTCTTAGAGCCTTTACACCTACACACTAAGTTCAGTCTAGAAACTCATAAACCTGTACCTCCCACCATTGCCTGAGACTACTTAAATAATTGTGGGCAAATAGATCATTCCTTATAGAATATGCTTTCTTAGATAGGCTGTGGATTGTCCCCCAAAGGTCAAGACCAATGTTTAAAAGGATATCTCTGAATTCTAAATCTTTCTGAGTTAAAGGGAACAGATTTTCTCTCCTGCTATCTCAGTACAATTACCATGGTGTGGTCAATGTTAACAAATTTAAAATTTGTATTCTACTATGATTGGAATAATCAGTCATCCCTCTCTGGAGAGTTAGCCCATGGCTCTGGCCCATAGTAGAGCAAATACAAGATGTCTGGTTAAATTTGAAATTCAAATAAGCAATTATTTAAGTAATTGTTTAATATAGATATGTCTCATGAAATCTTTGGAGTCTACTCATATAAAAAGTTTACTCATTGTTTACCTGAAATTCAAATTTACTATGTGTCTTGCATTTTATTTGCAAAACTGGCTACCCTGTTGCTCTCTCTTAATCTAAAGATTGAAAACATGTGCCATCAACATTCAGAAAATATTATGCAACAATCCAGCATCAATACAGGAGAGTCGGACAATATTGACAAAACAATATTGACATGTCGAAGGGGAACACCCCAGTCCAGTGCCAGATAGCATGTCATTTGGGCAGTTCATAAAGGATCTAGGTCTTGAACCAATATTGTGCTCTCCCTTTGCACAGTTACAGCAGACACCAAGGACTGAGTACTCAAAAGCCATTCAGTTGCTTTTATTTTTGCTCTCCTCTGTTATAGGGGTTGGGGAGAGAAAATGTTCACTTTTCCAGACCGTCAGTAGCAAGTGGTGACCATATGATCCTGTTCTAGCCAATGAAATGCAAGTTGGCGTCATTGGGCAAGAATTCCAGGAAAACCTTTATGAAAAAGATAGTTCCTGTTGGCTTTCCTCCTTTGACCTTATGACTCTTTTCTCATTCTTTCTGCCTGGAACTTGAACATGTTGCTAGAGGTGACGCAAACTTCAGGAAACAAAAGCTCAGGCAAAAGTCTTTGTACTCCCATAGGTTAGAAAGAAAGAGGCAGTCAACCTCAAACTTCTTGTTACCTGAGACATGTAAGCCTTTTACTTGTCATAGTGCTTTGAATGGTGGCCCCCCAAAAGATACGTCCACATCCTGACCCCTGGAACCTGTGAATGTGACTTTACTTGAAAAAAAGAGTCTTTGCAGATATCATATGGTTAAGAATCTCAAGGTGAGGTCATCCTGAATTGTCCAGGTGGGTTCTCAATCCAACAAGTATCCTTATAAGAGAAAGAAGAGGGGAAGACATAGGGCTAATGGGAGAAGGCCATGTAAGATGGTTGCAGAGACTGGAATGATGCAGCCGTAAGCCAAGAAATACCTAAAGACACCAGAAACAGGGATGGGAGGATTCTACCTTAGAGCCTCAAGAGGAAGCATGGCCCTGTGGACACCTTTATTTCACATTTCTGGTCTCCAAAACTGGAAGAGAAGAAACTTCTGATGTTTAAGCCACTGAATTTACAGTACATTATTACAGCAGCCCTGGGAGACTCTTTACTTGTTTATGTCATTTTTGTCATATCTTCCGCTATATGCTTTTAAACACAACCTTGATACAATTGTCCATATAATTTTTCCTTTTTTTCATTCTTAAACCAAATGACAAAAACATTTCATGTACTAATAAATAAACCCAGATGAGCCAGATAAAATGAAGACACAATATAGTACAGCAATCATTGTCCTGATGGTGAAGATATATAGATTGATATGTATTTCTGATATATTTTCCAACTGTTTCTCTTCATCTCTATACCCTCTACACATGTGGGTGCATGTGTGTGTATACAGCCAGACTGCCATTATATGGATATAAATTCTTTAAAATGCCTCATCTTTTATGGGCACACAAAATACAGACATTCATAAAACTTTGAAACCTTCCATTTTAAAATCACACTAAAAGAAATCTTGCCTTTAAGATGTAAATATCATCATTAGAAAATAATTTTTAGCCTCATCAAATTTTCAGCAGTGTAGGTATTCCTAAAATGAATGTTAATTGCTAAAGGCGGCATATGTGTTGGTTTTAAATGAAGAGGTGAAAGAACAGAAATTTCAGATTTTCACATTGGATTCTGTTTTCCTTACTTTAGAGAACTATCAATATTATATCATTAAGAAAGATCATTGTAACAGTAAATAGATTGCTTTCAGGACCACGGATAACTAGGGTCATAAGTGGCAGGGAAGAAGAAGGGAGTATTACTAATTAACATAAATCAGTGGATCTTAATCTTGACTACATGTGAGAATTACTTAGGGAGTTTTTACAAATATGTGGGCCCCACCCAGAAAGATGCTGATTCTGTTCATCCAAAGTGGGCACCTGTCTTGGGTATTTGTAGAAACTCCCAGGCAATTCTCACAGACAGCTGGATCTAAGAACCGCTGATCCAGACTGATGGCTTAATAGACTCCCCAATTCTCATTTTGAGGAAGGTGCACTCACAAACACAGAGTAATGATAATAATTATACTATTATTGAGCATCTACAAGGAACCATGTACTGTTTTAGTGTTTTTATGATTTATTTGCTCCTTATAATAATCACACAAGGGAGATGCTGCCTTCAATTTACATATGAGAAAAGTGAGGGTCAAAAAATTCAATAACTTGTCCAAGGTTACACTGCTGAAAGCAATAGAGGTAAATTTGAATAAAGTTTCACCTTCACCCAAAGTCCATGCCTTTTCCATTATGTTTCCTTGCATGCCTACCGTTGCTGGTGCTGAGGGGAAAAGGTACAATTATAATTTGGGGATTATTATTGACCTTATGAAATGTGTGGAGCTAGCTATAGTCTGTAGCACATAAAAGAAATTTATTCTCATTCCAAATGTAATTTTCATTTTCAAAAGCTGAACTAACTGATCTATGTAAAGGTCTGCGTTGGCTTTAAGATGCGTTGGCTAGGCTGAACTACAAGTCCTAGTTATTCAATCAATCACTTAGTCTTTGAAAGGCATTCTCCTGGCCAGGCGCAGTGGCTCAAGCCTGTAGTCCCAGCACTTTGGGAGGCTGAGGTGTGGGGATTGCCTGAGCCTACCAGTTCAAGAATGGCCTGGGCAACTTGGTGAGACCTCATCTCTACCATAAATCAAAAGATTAGCCAGGTGTGGTAATGCATGCCTGTAGTTCCGGCTACTTAGAAAGCTGAGGTGGAAGGATCGCCTGAGTTCAGCAGGTTGACGCCAGGGTGGCTGTGAGCATGCACTGCACTCTAGCCTGGGCAACAGAGTGAAACTCCAATTCAAAAAAAAAAGAGAAAAGCATTCTCCTAAATGGAGTAACAAACCTTTGCCCATAGAAGAGTGACTAGTGACCAGTAATCTTCTATTCCATAGTCCTGGTATCAACATCATGGTGGTTTGTGACATCAAATGTCATTGCTCACTATCCATCTCTTTGTGACAACTTGGTTGCATTAAACTAAGTGAATGCTTGTCTCCAACCAGAATCTCTCCTATCCTCTGCTTCCCATCCTTGCATTCCCATTTCTAAGGCCTTCACCCAACCCACAGTCCCGTATGTTTGGACAGTAATTAGACTAGTGTCTCCCAAATTTTCTTAGCTGATGACAGGTTGGTGCCCACGGAGCTTAATTAGTGCATTTGATGACTATGTTGGTCTTTCTCTTTACCAGAATCTTTATCCATAGACTGGATTCCTTACTCCAGCTGGTCATGTCAGAAAGGCATGGCTTTTGTTCCGAGTGAAACTGGGCTAGACAGGTCATTGTAAATACATCACTCTTTGGAAGATTAACTCATAGTGTTCACAGGGTATCCACAGCCTAGGAGCCCATAGCATCTTTGCATTCTCACAGGAAGCAAAACTTTCTTATGTGTGTACTTTAGTGTTCTGCTCTAAAACAGTGCCATCATGATGTCTCAACATTAGGAGAAATGGGATCAAAGACGACAGTGGTGATGCAAGTTTGAATAACCCAGTTTACTCACATTTAACATCTTTGCAATTCCAAATTCAACTTCATTTAAATAAAAACATGTTATTTCTTTTCTAAGATAAGAACTCATGTGCATTCTTCTTATCACTAGCCAGCCTTACCGATGGTTTGGAGTCAAACAGAAATTTAGTAAAGTGGCATTATCATTCTAAAAACACCTTCTTTAAAGTTTGAGATAATTTTTATAATATATATTCACACCACAGCCCATTTGAGATTGGTACATATGCTTTTCTCTAAAGAGATTCAGAGAAGAATAAAGGGAGAAAACTTAAGCTGAAACAATTTACTCGAACTTTATATCTCAATAAGGTAGATAAGCTGCACACATTCATTCACCCACTCATTTCTTCATTCATTCACTTAGTAAATATTTGTTGAGTGTCTCCAGTATATGTTCTAATCTTTAATTATGAAATAATTTATTTGGGAGGGGAGTGTGTATGTCCATGAACAGGATATACTCTAAAAATGTTTTCAATTGTTAACCTGTCTGTTATTTTATATTCGCATGTGGGCATTATTCTTTATTGTTTTACCATTAGGAGCAATTAACTTAGTATACCCACATATATGAAAAGAAACGTCACCCAACTACTTATTTTTAAATGTCAATTTAAGCTGGGCTCGGTGGCTCAGCCTGTAATCCCGCGCCTTTGGGAGGCTGAGGTGAGTGGACTGCCTGAGCCCGCGGGTTCGAGACCCGCCTGGGCAGAGAGACCTCATCTCTACAATAAATCAAAAAATCAGTCGGGCGTGGTAGCGCATGCCTGTAATTCCGGCTACTTGGAAGGCTGAGGCGGAAGGATCACTGGAGCCCAGCAGGTCAGGGCTGCGGTGGCTGGAAGCCGCCACTGCCCTCCAGTCTGGGTGACAGAGTGAGACTCCAACTCAAAAATAAAATAAAATAAAATAAAATGTCAATTTAGTGTGTTAAAATGCTAAAGGTTCATATTAGGAGGGAGAAAGCAAACATCAAGTTTGCAAAAAACAAACAAGATTATCAGGCAGATGAATATTTCATCAATTCTTATTTGTTTCCCTGCTCTTTGAGATGTGGCCAGTGCCTGTGTATATGGCTGGCTTTAGACAAATAGACTCAGTGTGGAGCAGTGTTAACACTTTAATTGACTAAAAAGTCCACTTTAGTAACCCGTAGGCTCCTGAGCTTCAGACTGTTGGCACAAAATAGGCTGTAAAACAAAATATTCTTGAGATTCTCAAGTGTCTGTAAACTGTCCTACCCTGACTTTTCTGAGCAAAGGCTTCCCCCATAGCAAGGATTGTAACCGAAAGACAATTCTAAGCAAGAAGAGGGAACTTAAGTTAGACAGTATGGGGAATACAGTGATATTTTCAAACCTCCAGCTGTGAAATCAATTTAATATTGCATGACCAGCATAGAATAGGTTAGAACAGACAGATCAGAAAGGATAGAAAGCATCAGAATACATCACATGGCCTGTCAAAGGGCAAATATTGTTTTAGGAAAACCTTTTCCTTAATATGTAATTCAGTCGGGCTCGGTGGCTCTGCCAGTAATGCCAGCACTTTGGGAAGCTGAGGTGAGTGGATTGCCTGAGTCCACGGGTTCGAGACCTGCCTGGGCAACTTGGTGAGACCTCATTGTTACAATAAAATGAAAAATTAGCCAGGCGTGGTAGTGCACGCCTGTAGTTCCAGCTACTTGGAAGGCTGAGGCGGAAGGATCACTGGAGCCCAGAAGGTCGAGGCTGCGATGGCCGGGAGCATGCCACTGCACTCCAGTCTGGGTGACAGAGTGAGACTCCAACTCAAAAAAATAAAAAAAAAATAAAAATAAAAATAAAAAAAATATATATATATATATAAAATCTCTTGCATCATCAGTTTCTTTCTCTCCACTGAATTTTCCCATTATTATAAACATACAATTATTTCATTTGTAAAACAAAATAACACCTCTCCTGACCCCTCTAATCCCCCTGGCTACTGTCCCAATACTTTCCTGCAAAGCAAATTCCCTGAAAGTGGTATTCTTACTTTTTCATGTCTTTTCTTCTATTCTATCTTGGCTGTCCTTCCCTTAGGATTTCAAGCTCACCATTTTAGGAGAACTGCTATTGTCAAGGTCACCAATAGCATCTCCATTTCCAAATCGAATGGTGAATTCTCGGCTCTCATCTTTCTTGGTCAACCAGCGGCACTGAATATGGCAGTTTTCTCTTCTTTGAGACACTTCCTCATTCCTTGCTCCCGTGATGGTTTGAATCACCTTTTCTCTCCCTTTCTTTGTTAGACTAGTCTCCTAACTGGTCTCCTTCCTTCTGCCATCACCCACTACCTCCTTTTATGTCTTCTATATTCTATTCTCAACATAATGGTTAAAGCGTCGCATTCCTTTGATCAAAACCCTCCACTGACTCCCATGTCATTCAGGGTTAAAGCCAATATAGTTGGAGTAGCCTACAAGGCCCTACACAGTCTGCCTCCTTGACCCTTTCTTGCAGCCCAGTACTCTCATTCTGCTCTGCTGTCTCTGGCCACACCGACCTTGTTCCCCAAGCCTCTCGCAGGAGCTCTGCCTGCAAGGCCCTCCCCCAGATAAGTGCCTGGCTTGCTCCTGTGCTACTTCCAAGTCCTGACCCAAATCCACCATCTCAGTGAAGACCACTGGACCCCAATGCAAACTTCAACACACAGACACACACATCAAACCTTCCTTCTCTTAGCACTGTCAAAAGACAAAATGACTACCAATTCTAAGATCTAATTAGCTTTTATTTGCAACTCTAAAATCGGGCAGCATCTCATTGAGCAGAGGTTGGCTTTACAGACAGAAAAAGGCTAAAGAAAGCAGAATACAAAACAGAAGTGGATTGGTTTTTTCAAAGGTAATTTTTTATAAGGTTAAAACAGGTGTCTTCCTTGGCATGCCAGCTGAGGTGAACTAGGTCCCTTGTGATGGATTGCGGTACATCTCCTGCTTTTGAATAACCAGGCCATTTTAAAGCGTGGTTTGATTAGGTCACTTAGAAGTGACTCCATTCTGGTTTGGTCTGGTCTGCTGGGGCTTATAGTAGGAGATTAGTCTGAAACAATGGACTCTCATAAATTGCTTACAAGCACTCTTAACTGTCTAAACACGACACAGATTTACTTTTAGGTTTCATTTTTTTTGGTGGGTCTTACCTACCAGAATACGAACTCCACAAGGACAGGAATTTTTGTCTCTGCAGTTCACTTTTGTGCCTAGAATAGTGCTTGTCACATTGAAGGCCTCAACAAATATTGCTGAATGTGAATGCATGAATCGGCTAATGAATAGAGTAGGCAGCCATGTAAGTGTATTTTTTTTAAACATAAATGGTCATCAAAAAAGTCTTTGGCATAGGCCGGGTTTGGTGGCTCAGCCTGTAATCCCAGCACTTTGGGAGACCGAGGCAAGAGGATTGCCTGAGCCCATGGGTTCAAGACCAGATCAGGCAACTTGGTGAGACCTCGTCTCTACACAAAAAAAGTCTTTGGCATAATAAGAAACATCTTGAATTATAAACCTAGAGGAACTTGGGCTCCAATATGGTACCAGGTACAGTCATTTGAATGTATTATCTGCGCTACTGCTTAAGCAGCTTCCTCAGGCCAGAGAGGTCTTTTCTTCAACCCACACTTTCTAAGTGACATAATCAAATTCTTCCTTCAAAAGACAGTTCATTGACTGGGGCTTGGTGGCTCAGCCTATAATCCCAGCACTTTGGGAGGCCTATGTGAATGAATTGTCTGGGCCTGCAGGTTCGAGACCAGCCAGGGCAACTTGGAGAGACCTTATCTCTACAATAAATCAAAAATTAGGCGGGCATGGTAGCACCTGCCTGTTGTTCTGGTTACCTGGAAGGCTGAGGCGGAAGGATCACCAGAGCCCAGCAGGTCGACACTGGGGTGGCCATGAGTGTGCCACTGCACTCCAGCCTGGGCAACAGAGTAGGACTCTAACTCAAAAGAAAAAAAGAAAAAGACAGTTCATCAATAAGATACTATGTTGTCATTAAAAATGATGTTATGGAAGAATATTTAATGTCATGGAATAATAATCCTCACGTAACACTAAATGAGAAAGCAATTTATAGTTCCATTTAAAAAGTATATATGTTGCCCCACAATTCTTGAAAAACAATAAATAATATGTAATTTATTTTTCTACACTAAATTAAGATTTATGAGCCCCTGCTTGCCAAGGTGAGGACAAGTACAGCACCTGTAGTGTTTTGTGACTTCCTTTCCACCCCTGCCAGGACATGGAGCTAAGATGGTCCAGGAAAATGGCAGTTACTCATCAATCCAGGTCAGTGCCTAAGAGTTCCTCCTACAGCCCAGTATGGTTCATCAATGCAGCAGCTGGTGGGACTATATGCCCTCAGGACTGCCACATACTTTCACACCAGCATCTCCCTTCCAGGTGGTCTGTGGGTGCGGCCCAGATCTCCACACTCTTGGAATCACATACTTAGCCTCTTCTGTATGTCCCAATCCAACAACCTTGTTTAAAACCCCTCTGAGTTGAAGTCACAACCCAACACGCAGACTTCAAACTCTCTTTTTCCACCATAATCTAGTCACTCAAAGCATAGTTCTCTGGGAGAGTTTTGGGGCAGACCATGCCACACACGTGAAACTCCCTGAAAAGCTGTTATCTTCTGTGATTCAAAGAAGCCTAGAAGAAAGATGAGACTGTGCTGTCTTCCTGTAAATAATACTTATGGTAATTGAGATACATAAATAAAGATTGCATACCTCACCTCTTACCTAGCTGGTGATAGGTTCCACTGCTTTAATTCCTTCTTTTCCCATTCACATATATGCATAAAAATAATAGCAATGATTTTAGGTATTGCGACTGATTCAAGAAAGGAAGGGACATGTTTGGGTAGGGATCCTTCAAGGCTGAGTAGCTACATGCTTCTTCGGTCTGTTATTGGGGTAGGTGGGACTGGCAGGAAAATTCTTCAGACATCTTTTCCACAACAAAAGAGGAGATGGCTTTGGTGAGGAGAACTTATTATAGCTAAAATGCAAAACTGAAAAAAAATCCCGGTGTGATCAGCAAGATGATGTACTAAACAGCTTCAGGACCTCCTTCCCCATGGAGACACTGACTTAAAAACAATATATGAACCAGACTACCATTCTGAGAGCTCTAGAGATCAGCTGAGAAGCTACCGCAACCAGGCCAAAGTAAAGCCAAGAAAGGATTCCAGCAACAGAAAAAAATTCACGGCATTTTGCATGCCCATCAATGCTTTTCCCTCTATGCAGCATAGCACAGTGCAACCAGGAGGAAACACTGGGTTCCTCCTTTGGGATAAAAACAGAAGGGTAGACCATGTATCTCACACTCTGAATTGTCTAGGGACTGCCTGAATAGCTGATTTCTGTCTCTCTTGACTTGGAGTACTAATGGGACCAGTGCTGGAGTCTGAAAGTTGCTGAAAACAGAGGCAAACCATCCATCAGAGCTGCAGTTCCACGGGTAAAAACCAGGGAAAGCAAGAGACCAGAAAAGGTTTGAGTGACCCTGGAACCTCTAGCTGGGCTGATTGGTGAAGGTCTCTCCCTGCATACAGATGGTAGGTAAAGACTGGAAGTGCTGGTTGTTTTTTCAAGTGCCCAAATCTCAACAAAAGATCACAAGGCATAAAAATTAACAAGGAGCAGGGCTCGGTGGCTCAGCCTGTAATCCTGCGCCTTTGGGAGGCTGAGGTGAGTGGATTGCCTGATCCCGCGGGTTCGAGACCCGCCTGGGCAACTTGACAGACCTCATCTCCACAATACATCAAAAATGAGCCGGGTGTGGTAGCGCGCGCCTGTAGTTCCAGCTACTCGGAAGGCTGAGGTGGAAGGATCGCCGGAGCCCAGCAGGTCGAGGCTGCGGTAGCCGGGAGCGGCCACGGCACTCCAGTCTGGGCGACAGAGTGAGACTCCAATTCAAAAAAAAAAAAATTAACAAGGAAACATAACCCAATCAAAGAAAGAAAATGAATCTTCCAAGACTGACCCTAAAGAACTACAGATCAGCCAGGCTCAGTGGCTCAGCCTGTAATCCCGCACCTTTGGGAGACTGAGGTGAGTGGATTGCCTGAGCCCACAGGTTCGAGACCCGCCTGGGCAACTTGGTGAGACCTCATCCCTACGATAAATCAAAAAATTAGCCGGTGTGGTAGCGCGCGCCTGTAGTTCCAGCTACTTGGAAAGCTGAGGCGGAAGGATCGCCGGAGCCCACCAGCAGGTCGAGGCTGAGGTGGCTGGGAGCGGCCACTGCACTCCAGTCTGGGTGACGGAGTGAGACTCTAACTCAAAAAAATAAATAAATAAAAATAAAAAATAAAGAACTACAGATCTATGAGCTTCTTGACAAACAATTTAAAATAATAGTCATAATGATACTTGATGAGCTTTACAAAAAAACGTAGACAACTGAAAAAATATCAGAAAAGTGATTCCTGAGCAAAATGAGGATATCACTAAACAGATAGAAACTATAAAAAAGAACTAACTGATGGCCATCCTGACTGGAGTTAGGTGGTATCTCAGTGTGGTTTTCATTTGCATTTCTTTGATGACTAGTGAGGCTGAGCATTTTTTCATGTATCTGTTGATTGCTCCTATGTCTTCTTTTGAAAAGTGTCTATTCATATCTTTTGCCTGCTTTGTAATGGGGTTGTTTGTTTTTTTTTTCTTTTTGACATGTTTAAGTTCCTTGTAGATCCTAAATGTTAGGCCTTTGTCAGATAAACAGTGGGCAAATATTATTTCATACTCTGCGGGCTGTCTTTCTGTTCTCTTGATGGTTTCTCTAGCTTTGCAGAAGCTTGTCAGTTTGATGAGGTCCCACTTGTCTATCTTATCTCTTATAGCATGGGCACTTGGGATTTTGATCAGGAATTGGTTGTCAGTTCCAATTTCCATAAGGGTGTCTCCCGCATTTTCTAAGTTTCTTATAGTTTGAGGGTTTATGGTTAGGCCTTTGATACATTTACAGTTGATTTTTGTGTATGCAGCCATAAAGAAGGACAAAATTATGAACTTCACAGCAACTTGGATGGACTTAGAGTCTATAATACTGAGTGATCTATCACAGAAACAAAGAACTGAATATCACATGTTCTCACTCATAAGTGGACTTTTAACAATTATTGTAAGACTATAAGAAAAGGACTGGCAGGAGTGGGAAATTGCCAGCATAGGGGACGGGATTGGCAGTAGTGAGAACCTGCTGGGGGAGGGGAACACACCTCATCAACAAGAGTATCTGCATAATGAGCATTTGTACTCCTAACCCTGAATTGTACCCCACATCTTTAAAATAAAAAATTAAATAAGTAAATAACTGAACATTGGTTCTTCCTTTAAAAGGCAGTTGTATTAAAAAAAAAATCAAGCCGGGCTCAGTGGCTCAGCCTGTAAACCTGCGCCTTTGGGAGGCTGAGGTGAGTGGATTGCCTGAGCCCGCAGGTTCGAGACCCACCTGGGCAACTTGGCGAGACCTCATCTCTACAGTAAATCAAAATGAGCCAGGTGTGGTAGCATGCCTGTAGTTCCAGCTACTTGGAAGGCTGAGATGGAAGGATCATCGGAGCCCAGCAGGTTGAGGCTGCGATGGCCGGGAGCGGCCACTGCATTCCAGTCTGGGCGACAGAGTGAGACTCCAACTCAAAAAAACAAAAAACAAGAAACAAAACAAAAAAATCAATAACTAACTGAAGAATGTACTAGAAGGGTTTAATAATATACTTGATCAGATATAAGAAAGAATCAGTGAATTTGAAGGCAGGACATTTGAAATCATCTAGTCAAGGGAGCAAAAAGAAAATAATAAGTGAAGAAAAGTAACTTAGGGGACACTACTAAGTAGACCAATATATACAACATAGAAATCCAAGAAGAAGAAGAGAGAGAAAGAAGCAGAAATCTTATTTAAAGAAAGGATTCCCCCAAATTCTCCAAATCTAAGGAAATAAATAAATTCAAGAAGCTCAAAAAACTCTCACCAGGATAAATCCAAAGAAAACTACACCAAGGCACATTATAACCAAACTGTCTAAAGACAAAGAGAGGCTCTTGAAAGCAGCAAGAAGAAAGCAACTCATCGCATACAAAGGAGTTTCCATAAGATTATCAGCAGATTTTCCAGCAGAAACTTTTTAGGCCAAAGGAAGTGGGAAGACATATTCAAAAAAGAGGGGGGAAAAACTGTCAAACAACAACATTGTATTGCAAAATTGTCCTTCAAAAATGAAGGTAGCAGCCAGGTTCGGTGCCTCAGCCTGTAATCATGCGCTTTGGGAGGCTGAGGTGAGTGGATTGCCTGAGCCTGCGAGTTCAAGATCCGACTGGGCAACTTGGCTAGAACTCATCTCTACAATAAATAATTTTTTAAAAATGAGCCGGGAGTGGTAGCACGCGCCTGTAGTTCCAGCTACTTGGAAGGCTGAGGCGGAAGGATCACCGGAGCCCAGAGATCGAGGCTGCAGTGGCCGTTCCCGGCCACTGCACTAGTCTAGGCGACAGAGTAAGACTCCAACTCAAAAAAAAAAAAAAAATGAAGGTGGCATTAAGACTTTGAGAAAAACAAAACTTAAAAGAGCTCATTACCACTAGACCTTCTTTACAAGAAATATCAAAGACAGTCTGTCAAATGGAAACAAAAGGACATAAACAGAAATACAGAGACATGAAAATATAAGGTTCTCTCCCGGGTTCGGTGGCTCAGCCTGTAATCCCAGCACTTTGGGAGGCCATGGCGAGTGGATGGCCTGAGCCCGCGGGTTCGAGACCCGCTCGGGCAACTTGGCGAGATCTCATCTCTACAACAAATCAAAAATTAGCCGAACATGGTAGCACATGGTAGTACAGTTCCAGCTACTTGGAAGGCTGAGGCAGAAGGACTCTGGAGCCCAGTAGGTCGAGGCTGCAGTGGCCGGAAGTGTGCTATTGAACTCCAGTCTGGGTGACAGAGTGAGACTCCAACTAAAAAAAAAAAAAAGAAAATATAAGGTTCTCAAGCAAAAGAAAACACATGGACAAATATAATAAACCACATTATCGTAATTTTGGTGTACAGAATTTAAATGACAAAAATATTTTTAAAGTATAAATCTATGTCAATAGGCATATGGTATATAAAGACATTTGTAGATAAATATTTGTGACATCAATAACATAAAGTAGAGAAGGGGAGGAATTATAAAGCAGAGTTTATATATGTGACTGAAGTTAGGTTATTATCAGTTTAAAATAGTCTGCTGTTAACTTTATAACATTTCATAGTATTTAACAAAATGCAATTTTTTGTTTTATGCAATTACAATGGTAACTGCACACACAAAAAAAACCCCACAGAATATACACAAAGTTAAATAAGTGAACCAAAGCATGGCACTATAAAAAAATCAATAAAACACAAATAAAGGCAGTGAGAGAGGAAAGAAGGAACAAAATAGCTTCAAGACATACAGAAAACAATGAACAAAATGGCAATAGTAAGTCCTTCCCTATTAGTCATTACTTTAGTGTAAATGTACTAAACTCCCAGTCAAAAGCCATGGAGTCATCGAATGGATAAAACACAGGATCCAGCTTTGTGTTGTCTTTTTTTTTTTTTAAGTGAGAATGCAGGATTTATTGAGAGGACAGAAAAGCTCTCACAGTGGGAGGGGACCCGAAGGGGTTACCTTGTGCTGTCTTTAAGAGTCACTTAGACTTAAAGACCACAGAAGGGCTGAAAGTGAAAGGATGGAAAAAAGATATTCCATGCCAATGGTAACCAAAAGAGAGCACAAGTGGCCATACTAACATCAGACAAAATAAACCTTAAGTCAAAAACTGTTACAACAGAGAAAGATACTAGGGTCACTTTACTAAGAAGATCTAACAATTGTAAATATCTACCAAATAAAAACCACTAAACACACAAAGGAAATTTTGACAGAATCAGAAGGAGAAATAGCAACACAATAATAGTAGTGCCCCACTTTTAATAATGAATAGAACAACCTGACAGAAGATGAATAAGCAAATAGATGACTTAAACAACACTAACAGACATATACAGAACATAAACTCAACAACAGCAGAATATGCATTCTTCTCAAGTATACTGGAAACATTCTCCAAGACAGAACATGTCTTAACAAATTCAATAAGGGTGATATTATATAAAGTGCCTTTCCTGATCACAGTGGAATAAAACTAGAAACCAGTAGGACAAGGAGACCTAGAAAAATCCTCAAATATGTAGAAGTTTAACAGCATACTCTTAAAAAACCAATGGGTCACAAGAGAAATTAGAAATTCCTTGAGACAACTAAAAAACAAAAGCACAACATTCTAAAACTTACGGACTACAACAAAATCAGTGCTAAGAGGGAAGTTTACAACTATAAATGCCTGCATTAAAAAGTAAAAAGGGAGCCGAGTTCGGTGGCTCAGCCTGTAATCCCACGCTTTGGGAAGTTGAGGTGAGTGAATTGCCTGAGTCCGCGGGTTCGAGACCCACCTCGGCAACTTGGTTCAACCTCATCTCTACAATAAATCAAAAATTAGCTGGGTTCGAGACCAGAGGGGCAACTTGACAACGAGACCTCATCTCTACAATAAGTCAAAAAAATTTGCTGGGTTTGGTAGTGTGTGCCTGTAGTTTTGGCTACTTGGAGGGCTGAGGCAGAAGGATCGCAGGAGCCCAGCAGGTTGACGCTGGGGTGGCTGTGAGTGTGCTACCGCACTCCAGCCTGGGCTACAGAGTGAGACTCCAACTCAAAAAAAAAAAAAAAACGTAAAAAGGTTTCAGGTCAATAATCTAACTTTGTACCTAAAAGAATTAGAAAAAGCAGAACAAACTAAACCTGAGGCTAACAAAAAAGAAAATAATAAAGTTTAGAACAGAGAGAAAGGAAATAAAGATTAGGAAAACAATTTTTAAAAAGAAACTAAAAGTTGTTTTTTAAAAAAAGATAAACAAAATTGGCAAACCTTTAGCTAGATTAAAAGGGAAAAAAGAGAAAACTAACTAAAGTCAGAAAAAAGAGGAGACGTGGCAACCAATGCTACAGAAATGAAAAGAGAATATAAGAGAATACTATGACCAATTATACATCAGCAAATTGGCCTACCTAGAAGAAATAAATGAATTTATAGGAACATACAATCTATTAAGAATGTAACAAGATGAAACAGAGAATTTGAACAGACTAATAAGTAATAAGGAGCTTGAATCAGTAATCAAAAACCTCCTAAAAAAATAAAATTCCAGCACTAGATGGCTTCACTAGAAAATTCTACTAAACATTTAAAGAATTAATACCAATTCTCCTGAAACTCTTCCAAAAAACGGAAAGGGAGGGAACACTTCTAAGCTCATCCTTATATTAAGGCCAAAGACACTACAAGAAAACTATAGACCAATATCCCTGATGAACACTGATGCAAAAATATTTAAGAAAAAACTAGCAAACCCAATTCAAGAGCCCGTTAAAAAGATTAAACACTACAATCAAGTGGAATTTATTCCTAGAATGCAAGGATGAACATATATGAAAAACATATGAAAATCAGTCAATGTAATATACCACATTAATAGAATGATGGGCAAATGTCACATGATCATCTCAATTGATGCAGAAAAATCATTTGACAAGATTCAACACCTTTCATGTCAAAAATGTATAACAAACTAAAAATAAAAGAAAACAACCTCAACATAATAAAGCCCACAGCTAACATCATACTTAAGGTGAAAGACTGAAAGAATTACTTCTAAGAGCAGTAATAGGACAAGGATATCTGTTCTCACCAGTTCTCTTCAACACTGTATTAGAAGTCCTAGTGAGCAATTAAGAAAACAAAGGAAAAATTAAAGCCATTCAAATTGAAAAGTAAAATGACCTCTGATTACAGATGACATGATCTTACATGTAGGGAATTCTAAAGATTTCACAAAAAACCATTAGAACTAATAAAGAAATTCAGCAAAGTTGCAGGATACAAAGTCAATACAAAAAATCAGTTGTGTTTTTATTGTTTTTAACAATGAGCAATCTGAAAAGAAAATTAAGAAAACAATTCAAAGTGCAATAGTATAAAAAGACTAAAATACTTAGGAATAAACCTCACCAAGAATATGAAAGACTGTACAGTAAAAACTATAAAACAGCCGGGCTTGGTGGCTCAGTTTGTAATCCCAGCACTTTAGGAGACTGAGATGAGTAGATCAGCCTAGGCAATTTGGTGAGACTTTGTCTCTACAGCCAATCAAAAATTAGCCAGGCATGGTAGCCCGTGCCTGTAATTCCGGCTTCTTGGAAGGCTGAGGCCTAAGGATTGCTGGAGCCCAGTAGGTTGACGCTGGGATGGCCATGAGCTTGCCACTGCACTCTATCCTGGGTGACAGAGTGAGACTCCAACTCAAAAAAACCCCCCCAAACTATAAGACATTGCTGAAAGAAATTAAGGATGACAAAAATAAATGGAAAGATATTTTGTTTTCATGGATTGAAAGATTCAATATTCTTAATATGCTCACAGTATATTATCTACAGATTCAACACAATCCCTATCAAAATCTCAATGGCACTTTTTTCAGAAATATAATTTTTTTTCTTTGAGTTGAATTCTCAATCTTTTTACCCAGGCTGGAGTGCAGTGACATGCTCATGGCCACTATTGTCTAGACCTGCTGGGCCTTGGCGATCCTTATGCCTCAGCCTTCCAAGTAGCTGTAACTACAAACGCAGACCACCATGCCACGCTAGTTTTTGTTATTTATTGTAGAGACGAGGTCTCACCAACTTGCTCAGACTGGTCTCGAAACCCCAGGCTCAAGCAATCCTCTCACCTCAGCCTCCCAAAGTGCTGGGATTACAGGCTGAGCCACTGCACCCAGCCGAAATATACAATTTTATCCTAAAATTACATAAAATCCCAAAGAACTTTGAATAGCCAAAACAACAACAACAACAACAACAAACAACAAACCAAAACAGGCTGGGCTCGGTGGCTCAGCCAATAATCCCAGCACTTTGGGAGGCTGAGGTGAGTGGATTGCTTGAGCTCGTGGGTTCGAGACCAGCTCAGGCAACTTGACAAGACATTGCTTCTATAATAAATGATAAAAAAAAATTAGCTGGGTGTGGTAGTGCTCACCTGCAGTTCCAGCTACTTGGAAGGCTGAGGCGGAAGGATCACCAGAGCCCAGCAGGTTGAGGCATGCCACTGCCCTCTAGCCTGGGTGATAGAGTGAGACTCCAACTCAAAAAAAAAAAAACCCAAACAACAAAACTCTGAAAAAATAGGAACAACGTTCAAAGAATTACATTTCTTGTTTCAAAACATATTACAACACTACAGTAACAAAAACAGCATAGTGCTGGCATAACAATAAACACATAGACCAAGGGAATGAGATAGAGAGCCTAGAAAATAAACTTCATGTAAATGATGTCAAGACAACTCAATGGGGAAAAAGTTCTTTTTAGCAAATGATATTGGGAAAATTGGACATCTACATGCAAAAGAATAAAGTTTGACCTTTATTTTATACCATACACAAACATTAACTCAAAATGGATTATAAGACTTGACAATAAGACCCAAAGCTATAAAACTCCTAAAAGAAAATATTAGGAGAGATCTCCCTGACATTTGATTTGGCAATATTTCTTGCATATGACAGCAAAAACACAGGCAACAAAAGCAAAAATAGACAAATGGGAACATGTCAAACAGGAATACTTTTGTGCACCAAAGGACACAATCAACAGAGTGAAAGGCTGCCTACAGAGTATAAGAGAAGATTTGTAAGTGATAAATCCGATGGAGAGTTAATAGGCAGAATGTTCTCATATAAAGAATTCCTAGCTGGGCTCGGTGACTCAGCCTGTAATCCCAGCACTTTGGGAGGCTGAGGTGAGTGGATTACCTGAGCCTGCGGGTTCGAGATCCGCCTGGGCAACTTGGCGAGACCTCATCTCTACAATAAATTAAAAATTAGCCGGGCGTGGTAGCATGTGCCTGTAGTTCCAGCTACTTGGAAAGCAGAGGCACAAGGATCGCCGGAGCCCAGCAGGTCAAAGCTGCAGTGGCCGGGAACAGCCACTGCACTCCAGTCTGGGTGACAGAGTGAGACTCCAATTCAAAAAAAAAAAAAAATTCCTATGATTCAGCAACAAAAAATAAAGTAACCCAATCAAAAATGGGCAAAGGACTTGCACAGGCATTTCTCCAAAGATGGTACACAAATAGCCAACAAGCATATGAAAAGATGCTCAACATTATTAATTAAAAATTAGAGAAAAGTAGCCGGGCTCGGTGGCTCAGCCTGTAATCCCATGCCTTGGGAGGCTGAGGTGAGTGGATTGCCTGATCCCGCGGGTTCAAGACCCACCTGGGCAAATTGGTGAGACCTCATCTCTACAATAAATCAAAAAATCAGCCGGGCGTGGTAGCGCGCGCCTGTAGTTCCAGCTACTCGGAAGGCTGAGGCGGAAGGATTGCCGGAGCCCAGCAGGTCGAGGCTGTGGTGGCCGGAACGGCCACTGCACTCCAGTCTGGGCAACAGAGGGAGACTCCATCTCAAAAAAAAAAAGAAAAAATTGGGAAAAAGTCAGTCAGTCAAAACCACAATGAGATACTACTTCACATTCATTAAGATAACTTTTTTTTTTCAAAAAAAGCTCAGTGGCTCAGTTTCCCATCACTTTGGGAGGCCGAGGCGAGTGGATTACCTGAGCCCGCTGGTTCAAGACCAACCCGGGGAACATGGTGAGACCTTGTCTCTACAGTTTAAAAAAAGGCAAATAATAACAAGTGTTGGTGAAGATATCGAATAATTGGAACCATTGCACATTGTTGGTAAGACTGTAAAATGTCATGGCAAACAATATGGAAAATGCTCCAAGATGAAAAATAGAAATGTTATATGATCCAGAAATTTTACTTGGGGTACATATGCCAAAAATTACAAACAACGTCTCAGAGAGATTTTAGCATTCCCATGTTTATTGCAGCACTGTTCACACAGCGAGGAGGTGGAAACAACCCAAATGTCCATAGACAGATAAATGAATAATCAAATTGTGGTCTATACATACAGTGGAATGCTATTAAGACTTAAAAAGGAAGGAAGTTTTGACACATGGTACAACATAGATGGACTCTGTAGACACTATAATGAGCAAAATAAGCCAAGCACCAAAAAAAAAATTCTTTTGATTCCACATATGTGAGGTATGTACATAGTGTCATCAAATTCATAGAAAGAGAAAGTAGAAAGATGCTTGTCACATGCTGAGGGAAGGGTAAGTTGTTTAGTGGGTATAGAGTTTCAGTTTTGCAAGACGAAAAAGTTCTTGAGGTCTGTTTTCAACAATGTAAATATACTTAACACAACTGAATTGCACACTTCAAAAAGGATACTAAATTTAACATTATGCATATGTTACTGCAATAAAAAATTTAAAAGCAGCTATACGTCTTTAAAGAATTAACATTAGTTTATAGCTTCTCTTTTGAAAGCAGGTAGGGATGGGAACTAGATGTTTTCTGAAACAACTATGTTTCTAATTTCTTTATCAGTTACTGGTTGCTGGTATTCAACTGCCTCTCTTTGATTTCAACATCTTTGGGGGCCACTGAGGTATATATTCCCAACGTCAACCATCCAGCTCACAGCCTTCAGCCACTTCATATTTTCACATCAGTTTCAGAGACTATGATAAGGCATAATACTAATTCTGGATGTCTTGTGTACATCAAGGAAACAAAAGCAGATGTTTCCTTGGAGGGATTGCAAGTGGCACCAGGGTCCACCTCGCTTCAGGTGACTGCATAGTGCCTCAGGGGACCTGGAGCTGCCAGAAATCTGGAGGAACGACACGTGTCTCAGGAACAGTCTTCCAGCTCATCAAAGGTAGGGTGTCTGGCTGCAGCCAGTTGTCATTTCTCTCTGCAGTAGCCATCTCTATCAATTTGATTTCTGCTAATGGCTGCTCAGGGAAGCCAATGTAAACACCAAGCCCCTTGCCAAATATGTAAAATGGATCTCTGTTTCTGCTGATCAGCCTGTCAACTTTTTCCTGGAGTGAAGAGTCTGGTGTACCTGGTGTAAACTGCTGTTTAATTCACTATTTTTCCTCTAGGGAAGGATAGCTTAGCCAAGAAGGCTAAATTCTGAGGAGATTAAATTAGTTTGCACTAAAGGCAGTCAATTTCTGGGTATTTTGTTCAGGCACCTGCGTGTGCCACTTGGATTACTTTCCCCAATTATGCAAGATAGTCTATAGGTCCTTAGGGTATTGGGTTTTAATATCCTCACTTTCCTAATGATAGCATCCTGGGGTTTATGTGCCCCTCCAAAGGAAATGCTGCTTTAGCAGATTTTTGGATGAATTCATGCTGGCTAGAAAGTTTCAAACGTTGAGTAAACTCTCTCTTATTAGGAAGGCACATATAGTACTTCCTATTTAGACTATAATCACCACAGGTTTGTGTGGTTTTCTACTACGTTCAGATGATGCTTACAAAATACTTTTACTTTATAATCCTTTATCCTCATATTAATCATTTACCTTTCTTTACATCCAACTCCACTAAAAACAGACAGAAACAAAACCTATGGTTAGGCCGGGTTCAGTGGCTCCACCTGTAATCTCAGCACTTTAGGAGGCCGAGGCAAGTGGATTGCCTGAGTCCATGGGTTCGAGACCAGTCATGGCAACTTGGTGAGACCTCGTCTCTACAATAAATCAAAAATTAGCCGGGTCTGGTAGTGCGCACCTGTAGTTCCAGCTACTTGGAAGGCTGAGGTGGAAGGATTGCCAGAGCCCAGCAGGTCGACGCTGGGGTGGCTGTAAGCGTGCCACTGTACTCCAGCCTGGGCTATGGAGTAAGATTCCAACTCAAAAAAAAAAAAAACAAAAAACAGAAAAAAACCTATGGTTGGTCTCCTGGTTGCAGCCATTGCCCCCTCAGCTGCCTATAACTTCTCAGCTTCACAACCTGTTTTATCTCAGCTAGGAGATATTAAAATTCTGAAATGAAGGTATAAGCTGTGTATATTATTCCATAGAGACAAGGGCACCCTGTGCTGTCACCCCCATCCCTAAGATGTGTAATCCCTTAGGCCCATGCAGTGCCTTCCCTCCCTGGTCCAATGCAGACAGGACTCTGCATCTCCTCCGCTAACCATACATATGCAGAATATTCCTGGTGCCCTCTTGTTAGTGATGAGAAGCTTGTTGCCTAGGGGGTAGGAATCAATACAGAAGTGAGGTCTGGTAATAAGCTGGAGCAGATTGAGATGGTTTGGGTTTTAATTTTAGGACAGACATGAAAGGCTGAGAGGCATACCTAGGAGTGAGGTAAGTGTGGTACAACGACGGGGGAAGGGTTGAAGCTGGGAGACCTAGGAATATGAAACTTGGGACCACGGTGTACATAGGCCTCAAGCTAGGATGGGGAGCTAGAGGGTTTATTTTTCCCCCATCCTGCCCTCTTACTAGGTTCCTTCTGACCTGACTCCCAGCAAAGAAAGAGGGTGTTCACGGTGAGGAGAGAGTTAGTCAAAACAACACACATTTCTCCATAGACTGCTGTGGACATCTGCTGTTGGAAGCTGTAGTTCGGAGGGTACAAACCCAGTTGCCTCAAAGCCAGAAAAGCAGCCTCAGTAAGTGACGTACTGAGCTTCCCCCATCCCCATGGGAGTGGAGAACTGAGCCAACTGGAGCCACAGGCCCTGCCTAATGTCATTCAATGAAAATCAATGTCTGTGCTAAACTAACAAGATATGTCTCTAGACCGTCCGTCTTCAGACGCTGTTGGGTCTCCACAACCCTCTCCAAACAACCAGCAAGCAGCAAGGGCCCTGAGAATGGATCTTCTCCCCATTAACAGAAATTCCTGTACAACCTCACGAGTTATAAGCGGTAAGCAATGTGCAGGTACAAGGAACACCATGCAGCACATAGGGTCTCTCAGGAAAGGTTCATTTGAGATATGAATGTACCCACCAAAGAGCACTTCTGCGTGCTCTGGGTCTAATTCCCACAAACATCTAGGTGTAACTTACCCTGAACATTGGTGTGAGAAACGCTCGCCTGCCTTGGCCCAAGGATATTCAATTGCTTTGTTGCACTGGGTCTCCCAAGACCTCAAAGAAGGCAAGCCCTGGGGCTGTCAGTGCATCAGTGTCTGATGTCCAGAATTACTACAGGATGTGCGGGTACTTCTCATCTCAAGGGCCTGGAGAGCTTCGAAATACTCATCCTGGTAGCTGGTTGACTGGCCTTAAGTGTGTCACAGTTTTGTCCTTGAGTTGTATATGGATAAAAAGGGAAGAACCAAAGAAACAAAGTTGAGTCATCTCAGCTTAGATATCTTCTTCTTCTTCTTCTTTTTTTTTTTGTCTTTTCATTTTTATTTTGGCAGCTGATCCTTCTAGTCATAATAGTTATGAGATAAATATGTTCAGGAAAAATGAAATTCCTCAAACCTCAACAAAGGTAGATGAACTAAGTAGTCATCAAAGCTTATGAAACTTTTGTACCCAGTACTGTTTGTTTTGTTTTTTAAAAGATATAGGGTACAATTCAGGATTGGGTATACAAGTGGTCACTGTACAGATAGAGTTTGGGCCTCCCTTTGGTCCCTGCTTTGCCTGGTTTGAGATCTGGTACCCTTATTGATGTTATGTTCTTCCCCTCTCTCCCCTAGCGGTCTCACTACTGCCAATTCCTTTCTTATAGTATTCTGGTCAATACTATAAGAGTGAGAACATGTGGTACTCAGTTCTTTGTTTCTGTGATAAATCACAGAGTATTATAGAATCTAAATCCATCCAAGTTGCTGCAAAGTCCATATGTTTGTCCTTCTTTATGGCTGTGTAATCTATCATGTATATGTATCACATTTTTTAATCCAGTCTGGTTTTGATGGGCAGAACAGTTGGTTCCATGTTTTTGCTAATGTGAATAGTGCTGCAATAAACATGCATGTGCAGGTATCTTTTTGGTAGAATGATTTGAGTCCCTCTGGATATATTTCCAGTAGGGGGATTGCTGGGTCATATGGAAGATCAATTTCTAGTTCTTTTAGAAATCTCCACACTGGGCCGGGCATGGTGGCTCAAGCCTGCAATCTCAGCACTTAGGAGGCCGGGGTGAGAGAACTGCCTGAGTCTAGGGGTTTGAGACCAACCTGGGCAACTTGGCGAGACCTTGTCTCTACAATAAATCAAAAAATTAGCCAGGCGTGGTGGCATGCGCCTGTAGTTCTAGCTACTTGGAAGGTTGAAGCAGAAGGATCCCCTGAACCCAGCAGGTCAAGGCTGCAGTGGCTGGGAGCGTGCCACGACACTCCAGCCTTGGTGACAGAGTGAGACTCCAACTCAAAAAAAAAAAAAGGAAAAGAAAAAAGAAATCACCATAGTGTATTCCTTAGAGGTTGAACTAGTTTGCATTCCCACCTGCAGTGTAGAAGTGGTCCCTTTTCTCCACATCTTCGCCAGCATCTACTGTTTTTTGTTTTTTGTTTTATCAATGATGGCCATTCTTATTGGGATTAGGTGGAGATATTTTTTTCTTCCATTCATTCATACATTCATTCATTCAGCAACTTGGCTTGAACTCCTCAGCATCAGGCATGGTTAGGTGTGGGTTTCTATGGTACAAACATAACATGTGGAGGCGAGTGACGGGAAAAGAAAAGCCCTCAGGACGCATAGTCTCCTCAGCTGGTCAATGACCTGCATCCTCTGTGCAGTAGCCATACATAGCCCCTCTGTTCATGCCTTGCCAATACCCTTTCTCCCTCACCTCTGCACCACAAGACTGATTACTGTGAACACCTGTCACACTGCCCGAAGGATTATTTTTCTAACTGCAGGGAAACACTTTGCTTTTAACTCTCTCGTGGGGCCAGTCAGAAGCGCCAGGAAGATAAACACCTGGGAGCAGCCCTCAACCAAAGGCAGTTGAGTGGCTGGTGGATAAATGCCCCAACTGTCTCTCCCCTCCGTGAGGACAACTCTGGAGCGTGCTCTGTGCTGCCTCCAAGTGGCTTGAGAACTTTACGTTTCTTTTTCCCTCCCTTCACTTCCCCACTCCCCATCAGTATTTCCCAGGTTTATCCTCCAAATAAACTCTTTGTACTCAAGTCCTCATCTCAGGGTCTTCCTCTGAGGAAATACAAACCAAAAGACCATATTACGTAGATTTTTCTGCATAGTTTCAGCTTAAAAACTCCATCCCATCACTACATGTCACATCTCCTGGTTTGTAAAACCTGTTTGCTATATGAATGGGCCACATAAAATGTCTACCAAAGAAAGATCTTTGTTTGAAACAAAGTAAAAGCCACCCACCCCCATCTCCAAAATTCCATTTCCATCTTTGGATGCTAAAAATAAGAATATATAGAGAGGGTTGTTCTTAAATCTTCTTTTTATTAAGGAATTTTTCTATGTTTTAATTTTTAAAGTTAAGTCTGGTTTATTTTGCTCAATACCTAGAAAATTTTCTAGTGTGAAGTTCAGTGTTCACCTCCAGCCATGATAAAGAGTTCTGGGTTAATAAGGCCCATTGGGCTGGCTTTGCTCAGACCTCACTCCTGTCTGCCTGCCCCTCCCTTGCGCTCCTGATGGCCTTGTCACCCAGCACTGTGCTTAGTATCCTTGAAGGCAAAAAAAAAAAAAAAAAAAAATCATCTACTTGGTCCAGGCAGCCTAGAAAAAAATACATGCATGGAATCCAATATAGAAAAAAGATAAACAGAGAGCTGCAGGATTTGTTTAGCGTCGTGTTACTTGTCTCCCAAAAGTCTTGATTTTAACCAGGCTTCCCTCAGGCCAGTTTGGAATAAGGACATTTTTGAACTGTTGAATTCAAGCTGCATAAAAAGGCTGCTGATACTCTATTTCTGTATTTTATGCAAGGGATAGTAAGAAAAATGCATTTTTAAACAGCTCTAAGCATAAATGAGTCATGAAACTTTATGAAAATCTACTACAGAGGATTTGCTAAGTGCCTTGCCTTGTAAGATTTTTGTATATCAGAGAAAACACAGGGACAGAGATAAGCATGCACATAGACTCCCCACCATTGCACCTGGCTTAACATTTTCCCAGCTGCATATATCAACCAGCTACACATTACATACTGAGCTTACAAAAGACAGATTAATCTACAATAGCCACCTACTTGGCATCCCTACATTTGCTGGAGCATCGAGACTGGCTTCTGCCTTCACAGGTGATCCTGTGAGCCTGTCTCCTGGGGTTACACTGGGAACTGACAGAGCAGACAGTTTTTAGAACAGTGACTTGGCAATCTCAGACCCCGGGGAAAAGAAAAGAAAGAAAAGATTACAGAGGAAAATCTAACGACTTTTGTTAAAACACAATGACCATCTAACACGAAACAGAATATGCTTTGGATGTGGAGAAGCAAAGTGAAATTTTATTATTAATTATGATGTACCAAAGCCACTAAAAGGTACTGAAACATTAGAAATAGTCAAATACGTACGTAGCACAAGAATTCTATTTCATGTTGTTTCAAAATCATCACATGCTAGCCTTCAGATAGACATTATGGAAAACACCTTAAATCAACTTCTGAAACAAGTAAAAAATCAAAATAGAAATATTTATTTTTATGTATATCAAAATCAGATTAAGACTCACATTACTGAGCCTCATTCAAAAAATGACCGGGCTCAGTGGTTCAGCTTGTAATCCCAGCACATTGGGAGGCCGAGGAGAGTGGATGGCCTGAGCCTGTGGGTTCAAGACCCAGCCCGGGAAACTTGGTGAGACCTTGTCTCCCCAATAAATCAAAAAATTACCCAGACGTGGTAGCACACACCTGTAGTTCCAGCTACTTGGAAGGCTGAGGTGGATGGATCGCCAGAGCCCAGCAGGTCAACGCTGGGGTGACCATGAGCATGCCACTGCACTCCAACCTGGGTGACAGAGTGGGACTCCAACCAAAAAAAAGTAAAATTCAATTCAATTTAGAAAATATTCACCAAACTCTTATTGGGATCTGGATATTGTGTGTAACCTCAGTTTCCTTATCTGTAAATTGGGCATAATCATAGGACACATCTCCTAAGGTGAAGTTGAAATGAGTTACTCAATGTAAAACACTTAGAATGATGCCTGGACAACAGTGAGCACTGGAAGTGTGAGTCGCTGGCAGTAGTAGTGCCATAATCATCACCATTCTTAGAGCACTGAGCACTACAGGAAATAAAAAGTTGAGGTAATCACAGCCCTGCCCACATGGAGGCTGGCATTTATCAAGGGAAGTACCATAAGCACACAAGTAAGTGTAACACAAAGCCACTCGTGGAAAGTTCCCTTTGTAGCAACCACAGCCACACTCAGTGTGGGTTCAATAAGACAAACTTAAGTAAGGACGATTGCACCTAGAATCACTCACTATGGACATGGGAACTCTGGCTCTAATTAATAGTCAAAGGACTGAGCTCCGTGGCTCACACCTGTAATCTCTGCATTTTGGGAGGCTGAGGTGGGCAGATTGCTTCAGCCCAGGAGTTTGAGACCAGCTTGGGCAGCATAGCAAAATCTCATCTCTATCCCCCAAAATTAAAAAATTAGCCAGTCATGGTGGCATGTGCCTGTAGTCCCGGCTACTAGGGACGCTGAAGAAGAAGGATTGCCTGAGCCCAGGAGGTCGAGGCTTCTGTGAGTTGTGGTCATTGTGGTCATGCCACCGCTCTGTGACCTGGGCGACAGAATGCGACCCTGACTCAAAAACAACAACAACAATAACAAAAGTCAAAGGGCCCACCCAGTTCAGTTCAGGTGTCTAACATTTTGAAATGTTCTTGAAACTTGGAACTTCAAGAGACTGGAAAAAGCAGTTGTTTAGAATGAATAAACCTGGACAGGCACGGTGGCTGATGCTTATAATTCCAGCATTTTGGAAGGTCGAGGTGGGAGGACTGTTTGAGCCCAAGAGTTTGAGACCAACCTGGGCAACATAGTGAGACTTAGTCTCTACAAAAAATAAAAAAAGATAGGCACAGTGGCTCACGTCTGTAATCCCAGCAGTCTGGCAGGCAGAGGTAAGAGGATTGCCTGAGCCCAGGGGCTCAAGACCAGCCTGGGCAACTTGGCAAAACTTCGTCTCTACAGTAAAATAGAATAAAATAAATTAGCTAGCCAGGCATGGTGGCTCAAGCCTATAACCCCAGCACTTTGGGAGGCCGAAGTGAGAGGATTGCCTGAACCCGTGGGTTTGAGACCAGCCTGGGCAACATGGTAAGACCTCATGTCTACAATAAATCCAAAAATTAACTGGATGTGGTAGTGCATGGCTGTAGTTCCGGCTACTTGAAAGGCGGAGGCAGAAGTATCGCCTGAGCCCAACAGGTTGAGGCTGTGGTGGCCGGGATCATGCCACTGCATTCCAGCCTGGGCGACAGAGTGAGACTCCAAGAAAAAAAAAATTAGCCAGGTGTAGTGGCGCACGCCTGAAGTTCCAGCTACTTGGTAGACTGAGGCAGGAGGATTGCCTGAGCCCAGGAAGTCCAGGCTGCAGTGAACCCTCACTCCACTCCAACTTGGGTAAGAGTGAGATCCTGACCCATACCCATAGCGCCAAATAAAGCATGAATAGACCTATGATCTGCAATAAGAACCACATTCCTTTTTCCACAATGAGTAATAAAGGATATGTGGGTAGCTATCTCCGGGCCACTGTGACTAAAACTGATGGAAACTCTTCCTTGGGGTGTTCATCGTCAGCTTGTGTCCTCTTCTGTGGTCTCCAGACACTGGTGTGTCTGCTTCTCACTTCAGGGAACTCGGGACTGACTACAGATGGCATTCAGCTCTTGTTTTTTTAACCCAGCATGGCTGTGTAATGACCACTGCAGCTCTGTCTCTATGGTCATTTGTGTGTTCCATCTGCAGAATGAACAGTCGGCCATTCTTGTCACCTGTGGCCACAGTATCATGTGGGTTACCATGGGACAGCATTAGCTAAGCTGTAGGGCTTTACAGGTGAGATCAGGTGTGTGTGTTGGTAGATGGGGTGGAGGCCAGGGCATAAGTCAAGAAAGATGAGGAAGTGGAATTTGGTAAGGTCTTGAAAAAAATGGATATAGAGGATGGAGAAGAGGAGGATGGGAAGGAGGAACATTCTAGACGCTGGTTGCTCCATGAAGCACCCTCACTCTCCATGACACACCTAGTGTCTTGCACAGTGGTGCATTGTAGGTGCCCAATAAACATTTAGCGAATGAATGAATGAGTCAAGAGAAGTGCACGTGAAAGGTGCAATGGTGGCTAGCGACAAGGGAGATTTTCACAACATTTTAATTATCCGATTTTGACTCTAATAAGAAATTCAAGTTGGAGAACAAAAGGAGATTGTTAAAGTCTCTCTGTGATGCTTCATAGTGATGCATCAGTAAGCAAAAATCATTTACTCTTTTCAATGTCTAATCTTCAGTTAATCAGAATCTCTTCTTTCCTCTTCAATTTCTGTCCTTTCTTCGACCCTCCCTTTCTGTTCTCTTGCCATATTTCTTAATTCATTTTTAAAACACCTACTAAATATTACTTCATTTATAAAGCACTTATAATTTATGACTTATAAGAAATGTAAAACAGAACCTAGGCAGTAATATATCAGTGGCCACTCCTTCCTTCCTCACAGATGTGATGGACTGTTTCAAACAATAAGACAAGGATGACTCTTGCTTGCCCTTCAAATCACTGTCTTAAAGTCAGCCAAATGGAACATGGCTCCTAGGATAGATGTTCTACAAGGTTAGAAATTCACAATCATGGTTACAAATCTGTGCACTATAAATAATATCGCATTTACCAATAGACTTCAGAAAGGTCAGTGCATGTTCTCTGCTCTTTTAAGGCTGTTCTCTTTATTTATTAAAGTGTTTGGGTTACAGACTAGCTTCCTACCTTTATTAATGTCTTGCCTGCCTTAAAACTAAAACCATACTTAGAGGGAAACAGTGAATGGTTGGCTCGTTTCATTGCATATTTAAGTACCTTTAAAAATCACTACATTTGTGATTCAATTACTGTCTTAGGGGAAAAACATTTGCCAGCGAAGGAGAGAAATCAAGAAGAGACAGAGCTTAATGTTGGGCAAGAAATGAAGTCTCATCATAGGAAAAAATACTCGACAAAAATTTAACCTCACCTCTGAGGAAAACAGAATTCATTTTTTAAGGACTCAGTGCTCAGAAAAAAAATTATGTTGTGAATAAAATAACAGAAGTTGAAGTTTCCACATTGTTTTTAACCAGGACCGTTTATTAGCAGACTTTCTGAAGAAACTCCTTGCAAGCGGAAAAAGGAGTTACCGAGAGCCTGGAGGCAGGTGTTTCCCTTCCCTGGGGCCAGCGACAAACCTAGCATCTGAGTCACCAGATCCTCCCTCACCTTGCCCCGCCCTTGGAAGCAGAGAAGGCCAGCCACTTCAAGAGGTGGCTGAAGGTCCTTCCTCCACAGGGAAGGCGTTTGTGGGGGAGCTGCAACTCCAAGGCAGCAAGAGGTGCTGGGACATCTTCCTTAGCGTCTCCCTCTCTCCCATGAACACTCAGGACCTGCGGGGGTTTTGCCTGCCTCCTCCTTTTCTCCCTTTTTCCCTTCCCACCCTGGCTTCCTTTCTCCCTTCATCCCTGCTTCTCTCCTTTCCTTTTTTTTTTTTTTTTTGAGTTGGAGTCTCACTCTGTCGCCCAGACTGGAGTGCAGTGGCCGCTCCCAGTCACTGCAGCCTTGACCCGCTGGGCTCCAATGATCCTTCCCCCTCGGCCTTCCAAGTAGCTGGAACTACAGGCGCATGCTACCACGCCCAGCTAATTTTTTGGTTTATTGTAGAGATGAGGTCTCGCCTGCCCAGGCAGGTCTCGAACCCGTGGGCTCAGGCAATCCACTCACCTCAGCCTCCCAAAGGCGCGGGATTACAGGCTGAGCCACCGAGCCCGGCTTCTCTCCTTTCCTAATATCCTTCCTCCCTTCCTTCTTCCTCCTCCCTCTTTTCTTTTCCTCCTTCTTTCCTTCCTTTCCTCTCTCCCTCTTTCCTTCCTTCTTTTTTCTTTCCTTCCATCCTTCCCTCCCTTTCCCCGACTTCTTTTCTTCCTTTCTTCCAAATTATTTCCAAATCCACTTTTTTCAAATTTGTGAAATCTATTTTAATTACACAATTAATACAAAAATATGTTGTCATCGTAGAAAACTCAAAAATAAAACCATATCCAAATTTCATTTCCCTCAGTTCATAAGACCAGTCTCTCTGCTTTGAAGCAGTCACCATTTTCAGTGTGTGTGGACAGCCTTCCAGGCATTCTGCTGTGCAACTGCATTCTCAACAAATGCACATAGTGTTGTCTCCGTGAATGTGTTCGCTTAAAAGGTGTTATATTATACTATGTGTACTATTCTGTGATTTGCTTTTTAAAACTATTTTCATATTTTATTTAATCTCAAACAGATATAAATTAATCTGACATATGTAAAGTATACTGAATAACATGTAACAAACACCTATGCATCCAACATCCAACTTAAGAAATAGAATCTTGGCCGGGTACAGTAGCTCATGTCTATAATCCCAGCACTTTGGGAGCCCAGGAACTCAAGGCCAGTCTGGGCAACATAGTGAGACTTTGTCTCTACAAAAAAAAAATTAGCTGGACTTGGTGGCACATGTCCCTAGTCCCAGCTACTTGGGAGGCTGAGGCAGGATGATCACCTGAGGCCAGGAGGTTGAGGCTACAGTGCTGTGATTGTGCCACTGCACTCCCACCTGGGTAACAAAGTGACAACTTGACCAAAAAAGAAAAAGAAACATAGTCTTACTTTGGAAGTTTCTCTAGTTCCTTTAATCTCATCTCCTTCCCTCCTCTTTCAGTAAATTTTGTGATTTATCATTCCTTTACCTTTCGTTATAGTATTTTCATACGTATTTCATCCTTAAAGAATATTGTTTTTCACATTTTTGCTCTTTATGTAAATAGGCTCAAATCTGGGTGTCTATGTTGTGTGTGTAGCTGTAGTTTATTCATTTCCCCTGTTCTATGATAGCCCATTGCATGATTAGACCACTATTGACACATACATGCTATTACAACACATTCTATTGTCTATAATTTAGATTCCTTCTAATTTTTTGCTATGTATCTTCTTAGTACAAATTCATTGATATACACGTACAAAAGTTTATCTGGAGTATATACTTAGATCATGCTTCGTCAATATGTATGCACATCTTCAACTTAATATATAATGCCAGATTGTTTTCCAGGGTGATTTTACCAATTAACATTTTTTTTTTTTTTTTTTTTTGAGTTGTAGTCTCACTCGGTCGCTCAGACTGGAGTGCAGTGGTCGCTTTCGGCCACCGCAGCCTCGACCTGCTGGGCTCTGGCGATCCTTCCGCCTCAGCCTTCGGAGTAGCCGGAATTACAGGCATGCACCACCACGCCCGGCTGATTTTTTGATTTACTGTAGAGATGAGTTCTCGCTGCCCAGGCAGGTCTCGAACCCGCGGGCTCAGGCAATCCCCTCACCTCAGCCTCCCAAAGGCGCGGGATTACAGGCTGAGCCACCGAGCCCGGCCCAATTAACATTCTTACAAGACAAGGAGTTCTTGTCCAACATTTGACATTATTAGATTTTTTTTTTTTTGGCAATCAAATAGCTATGAAATAGTGTCTCATTGCTTTAATTTTTATTTCCCTGGTTGAAAAGATATGGTTGGTCATCTTTTCCTTGTATATAAAGGGCTTATTTAAGATTTGGGTCCATTTTTCTAGATGGTTTTTGCCTTCTGTAGTAGAGGGGTTGTAGGATTTATTTATACAACCATCATACTAACATCTTATTGGTTATATGTTTTGCATCTATCTTCTCCCACTGTTAGCATATCTTTTTACTTTCTTTTGACATCTTATGATAAATCATACTTAATTTAATGTAGTCAACTATATCAATAGTTCCTTTTTTAGATGTATGATATTCTGTCTGTTTTTTAACACTTTTTCCTTCCCCCTGAGATTAAAAAAGAGACTATTCTTTGGTCTTCTATAAATTTATAATTTTGCCTTTCACATTTAAGATTTTTATCTTTTTGGGGGGGGGTAGAGACAAATTCTCGCCAAGTTATCCACGCAGGCAATCCACTCTCCTCGGCCTCCCAAAGTGCTGGGATGACAGTCTGAGCCACTGAGCCTGGCCCAATTTTACTAAAACTATTCCACACAATTGAAAAGGAGGGACTCCTCCTTAACTCATTCTAGGAGGCCAGTATCACTCTGATACCAAAGCCAGGAAAAGATACAAGAAAAGGAAACTATAGACCAATACCCCTTAAGAAAATAGATGTGAAAATCTTCAACAAAACATTAGTAAACCAAATTCAATAGCATATTTAAAAATATAGGCCGGGCTCGGTGACTCAGCCTGTAATCCCAGCACTTTGGGAGGCCGAAGTGAGTGGATTGCCTGAGCCCGCGGGTTCGTGACCCACCTGGGCAACTTGGCGAGACCTCATCTCTACAGTAAATCAAAAAATCAGCCAGGCGTGGTAGCGCATGCCTGTAATTCTGGCTACTTGGAAGGCTGAGGCGGAAGGATCGCCGGAGTCTGGCAGGTCGAGGCTGTGGTGGCCGGGAGTGGCCACTGCACTCTAGTCTGGACGACAGAGTGAGACTCCAATTCAAAAAAAAAAAAATATATATATATATATATATATATACCACAACCAAGTGGATTTTATCCCAGGGATGCAAGGGTGCTTTGATACACATAAGTCAATAAACATGACCCATTACATAAACAGAATTAAAAACAAAAATCCTGTGATCATTTCAATAGATGCAGAAAAAACATTTGATAAAATTCAGATCCCTTCATGATAACAAAAAAAGAACCCTCAGCAAAACTGGCATAAAGGGAACATTCCTTAAAATAATAAAAGCTATATACAACAAACCTATAACCAATGTCATCCTGAATGAAGAAAAGTTGAGTGCATTCCTCCTCAGAACTAGAAGCAGGCAAGGAATTCCACTTTCACCACTCCTATTCAACATACTATTGGAAGTCCTAGCCAGAGCAATCAGGCAAGAAAAAAAAGGGGGTGGGGGGACAAATTGGAAAAGAAGAAATTAAACTATCTCTATATGCCAATGATAATGATCTTATACCTATAGAATCCTAAAGACTCCTCCAAAAGACTCCTGGACTTGATAAATGAATTTGGTAAAATTTCAGGATACAAAACCAGTACATACAAATCAGTAAGTAGTACTGCTATATACCAATAGCAACCAAGTTGAGGATCAAATCCACAACGTAATTCCATTTACAATGGCAGCCAAAAAGTTTAAATATCTAGAAATATAACTAAACAAGGAGGTGAAAGATCTCTACAAGAAGAACTACAAAACTCTGATGAAAGGTATTGTAGAGATCACAAACAAGTGGAGAAAAATCCCATGTTCATTGACTGGAGCAGACTCACAGACTAATAGAACAAAACAGAGAATACAGAAATAAACCTACAACCAACTGATCTTTGACAAAGCAGACAAAAATATACACTGGGGAAAGGATATCCTATTCAATATATGGTGCTGGGGAAATTTGGATAGCTACATACAGAAAAATGAAACATAATCTCTATCTCTCCCCATATACAAAAATTAACTCAAGATGGACTAAAGACTTAAATGTTAGACATGAAACCATAAAAATCCTATAATAAGCCGGGCTCGGTGGCTCAGCCTGTAATCCCACGCCTTTGGGATGCTGAGGTGAATGGATTGCCTGAGTCCGTGGGTTCAAGATCCGCCTGGGCAGCGAGACCTCATCTCTACAATCAATCCAAAAATCAGCCGGGCATGGTAGCACATGCCTGTAATTCCAGCTACTTGGAAGGCTGAGGCGGAAGGATCGCCGCAGCCCAGCAGGCGAGGCTGCGGTGGCCGGGAGCGGCCACTGCACTCCAGTCTGGGCAACCGAGTGAGACTCCAACTCAAAAAGAAAAAAAAGTCCTATAATAAAACCTAGGAAAAACTTTTATGGACATCAGCCTAGGCAAATAATTTATGGCTAAAATCTCAAAAGCAAATGCAACTCAAACAAAAATAAATAAGTAGGACTTAATTAAACTAAAAAATGTCTGCACAGCAAAAGAAATAATCAACAGAGCAAATAGGCAACCTACAGAATGGGAGAATATATTCGCAAACCATACATCTGACAAAAGACTAATCCCCACAATCTACAAAGAACACCAATAAATCAGCAAGAGAAAAGCAAATGACACCATTAAAAAAGAGAGCAAACGATATGAATAGACATTTCTCAAAAGAGGATATACAAATGGCCTAAACATATGAAAAAATGCTCAACATCACTCATCATCAGGAAAATGCAAATTAAAACCACAATGAGATACCACCTTGCATCAGTCAGAGTAGCCATTAGTTTAAAAAATCAAAAACAATAGATGCTGGTATGGATGCAGAGAAAAGGAAATGCTTAAATACTGCTGGTGGGATTGTACATTAGTACAACCTCTATGGAAAATGGTATGGAGATTTCTCAAAGAACTAAAATAGATCTGCCATTTGATCCAGCAATCCCACTACTAGGTATCTACTCAAAGGAACAGAGGTTGTTATATAACAAAGACACCTGCCCCCATCTGTTCATCAGAGAACAGATCAAAATTGCAAAGATGTGGAATCGGCCTAAATACCCATCAAGCAATCAATGGGCAATAAAAATGTGGTGTATGTATACTATGGAATATTATTCAGCCATCAAAAATAATGAAATAATGTCTTTTGCAGAAATGTGGATGGAATTGATGAACATCATCTTAAGTGAACTAACTCTGGAACAGAAAATCAAACACTGCATGTTCTCACTTTTAAGTGGGATCTAAACTAAGGATATGCAAAGACATACAGAATGGTATAACGAACACAGGAGACTAGGGAGGGGAGAAGCGGGAGGGGAAGGCATTTGTGGGGGAGCTGCAACTCCAAGGCAGCAAGAGGTGCTGGGACATCTTCCTTAGCGTCTCCCTCTCTCCCATGAGCACTCAGGACCTGCGGGGGTTTTGCCCGCCTCCTCCTTTTCTCCCTTTTTCCCTTCCCACCCTGGCTTCCTTTCTCCCTTCATCCCTGCTTCTCTCCTTTCCTTTTTTTTTTTTTTTTTGAGTTGGAGTCTCACTCCATCGCCCAGACTGGAGTGCAGTGGCCGCAGCCTCGACCTGCTGGGCTCCGGCGATCCTTCTGCCTCAGCCTTCCAAGTAGCTGGAATTACAGGCACGCGCTACCACGCCTGGCTAATTTTTGATTTATTTTAGAGATGAGGTCTCTCCAAATTGCCCAGGCGGGTCTCGAACCCGCGGGCTCAGGCAATCCACTCACCTCAGCCTCCCAAAGGCGTGGGATTGCAGGCTGAGCCACTGAGCCCGGCTCCTTTTGATACCTTTTAGTGCCTTTGCTGTTTTTGATTTCACCTCTTCCACTCAGCAAAAACATTTCCCTTTGTGGACTTTTTTTCATCTGGGAAAACAAAAGTTGCTTGGAGTGAGATTGGGTGAATAGGGATGGCGGGGTATAGGGTCATCCCGCTTTTGGTCAAAAACTGCTGAATACTCAGCATGCTGTGGACAAGTGCGCTGGTAAATCACCCATCATGAAATGGGCAAATGTGTTGAAAGAATCTCGAAAAAAAATTCATTGAAGGTGAACACAGTCTCTCACAACAACACTAGCTGGCACACTGACACCAATTGGTTCCTAGAACACTTACTTAGTGGGGAATACCTGTACTACCACAAGGGGCCACCTCTCTAAATGATAATTTTGTTTTGGAGGATCCCCCCTTGTATATATAAATGGTGCCATATATCCTGTTCTGTAACTGTTTTTTTCACTCAGTTAATACGTTGTAGAGTATTTCCATGGAGAATCGTTTTCTTTGGTAATGGAAGCATGGCAACTCACTAGGTTGATGGAAACAATTCCCACTGGTGAACATGAGGATTGATCTCAAGCTGTGGCTTTTATAAATAATGCTACAATAAATATACACTTGCTCAATACATAAAAAATCTGTTGTAATTTTTATTGGAATGCATTGAATCTGTAGATAATATTGGAAAGAACTGATATGCTTATGTTATTAAATACGTCAATTTATAGATGTAGTTTCATTTATTTTAATCTGCACATCTTACAATCATGTTTTCATAATGTTCTTTCACATATTTTGTAAGATTTATTACAATTTGTATTTTAATGGTGCAAAAATGATATTTTATTATATTTATATATGTTACTAAGTTAAAGACATATAGTTTGTTTTTATATTGATTCCGTGCCAATAACCCTGTTCAATTTTCTTATTAATTGTACAAATACTTCTTTGAGCTCTCTTGGTAGACAACGTCATTTACAGACAATAAGAATGTTTTTCTGTTTTACAATCCTTTTAAACTCCATTTCTTTTTCTGGATTTCCTACCTCAGCTAGGATCTCTGGTACAATGTTGAATAAAATGCTGATAAGAGGCTTTAACGGGTTTTAAACAAAATGTGTTCATGGTAATGTTTCACACATCCCCAAACCAAACACTGAATTAAAATTAATCAGGCTGTGAGAGGAACTTAAATGGAATGCAAACTGACAATTGAGCTTAAGAGTAACACAAATGAATAACACAACCATACCAAAAAAGGGACCGAGGGCGAAGTAACCTCGTAATTTTGGAACATGGTATCCTGACTGTGTACTGTTAGGCTAAAGACCCAAAGAATTGCACACAAATCTTGTGCTCAGGATAGCACATTTGTTTTTCACAGTGATAGGGTTTGTAGGGGGATGGGAGAGGAGGTTGTAGTTAAAACAATTCATCACATAAACCTCAAACAGAGCACAGAGTTGTAACGACCCAAGCTAACACTGTGCTCTAACAGCGTCTTGTTACTAATTGCTTTACTGCCAATATCTGCTTTCCCCAGCCAGCATCCCAAAGCTATGTGACTGATAATTTTCTGGTACTGACTCAGTGTTTGCTTTCCTAAGGCTGTATTTCAGAGACAAATGATTAACATTCCTGATAGTGACTGGTTTAGTGCGGACATCTGCACTTCAAGGCTGTGGGACCAGTCTCAACAGTGCTGCACTTCAAGGTCAGGCGACAACTCAGACTCCCTAAACTGCTTCTTGGCCCCCAAGCCTAAACTCTCTAAACTGCTTCTGGGCACCTAATTAACCTGAACTGGGTTATATAAGTGGCCTGCAAGAGAACAAAGGGGGCTGGTTTCTCTCTATAGAATCAACCCCCACACACACACTTCTTTTCTTTTCTTTAAAAACCTTTTTTTTTTTTTCTTTTTGAGTCGGAGTCTCACTCTGTTGCCCAGACTGGAGTGCAGTGGCCGCTCCCGGCCACCGCAGCCTTGACCTGCTGGGCTCCGGCGATCCTTTCGCCTCAGCCTTCCGAGTAGCCGGAATTACAGGCATGCGCTACCACGCCCGGCTGATTTTTTGATTTATTGCAGAGATGAGGTCTCGCTGCCCAGGGGGGTCTCGAACCCGCGGGCTCAGGCAATCCTCTCACCTCAGCCTCCCAAAGGCACGGGATTACAGGCTGAGCCACCGAGCCCGGCTCGTTGAAAAACCTTTTTAACCACCAGTGACTTGTCTCTTCCTTCTCCACATATGTTACACACAGAAGCGTAGGTTAGAAATTCTCTACCTATTTTGTGTGTATGCTAGGATTAAGAACATAAATAGGCCAGGTTCAGTGATTCACGCCTATAATCCCAGCACTTTGGGAGGCAGAAGCAGAGGGATTGCTTGAACCCAGGGGTTTGGGACCATCCTGGGCTATATACTGAAACCTCATCTCTACAAAAAATAAAACAAATTAAAAAAATAACCAGGCATGGTGGTGTGGTGGCACATGCCAGTAGTCTCAACTACTTGGAATGATCAGGCAGAAGGATAGCCTGAGCCCAGGAGGTTGAGGCTGCTATGAGCCATGGTCATTGTGATTGTGCCACTGCACTCCAGCCCGGGCAACAGAGATCCTGACTCAAAAAAAAAAAGAAAAGAAAAGAACAAAAGTCAAAATAGTGTGTATTATGAGAAGCAGGGTTCTCATTGTCAGAAAAATGGAGTTACAAATAATGAAATGAGGGAGAAGGCTAGAATGAGTCCTGGGGTCGAATTGGGATCCAAAGGATCAGTATAAACGCTTGTGTTTTTTGTTTTGATTTTTGTTATTGAGTTGGAGTCTCACTCTTTCGCCCAGGCTGTGCAATGGCATGCTCATGGCCACTGTGGCCTCCACCTTCAAGGCTCAGGCAATCCTTCCGCCTCACCCTTCCAAGTAGCTGGAACTACAGGCAGAAACACCATGCCCGTTAATTTTTTATTTATTGTAGAGATGAGGTCTTGCCAAGTTGCCCAGACTTTTCTCAAATCCCTGGACTCAGGCAATCCTCTCACCTCGGCTTCCCAAAGTGCTGGGATTACAGGTGTGAGCTGCCACACCTGGTAACCCCTGTTTTGTAATATACACAAAGATAGATAACTATAGAAATATCAATGCACATTTTACACGGTTTTTTTTTTTTTTTTGGAGTGGTAGTCTCACTTTGTCGCCCACGCTGGAGCACAGTGGCATGCTCACCACATATCACAGCCTCGACCTGCTGGGCTCCAGCAATTCTTCTCCCTCGGCCTTCCAAGTAGCTGGAACTACAGGCACGCACCACCACGCCTGGCTAATTTATTTATTTATTTATTTATTTATTTATTTTAGTTGGAGTCTCACTCTGTCACCCAGACTGGAGTGCAGTGGCGCTCCCGGCCACTGCAGCCTCGACCTGCTGGGCTCCGGCGATCCTTCCGCCTCAGCCTTCCGAGTAGCCGGAACTACAGGTGCGCGCTACCACGCCTGGCTAACTTTTTTTTTTTTTTTTAATTGTAGAGATGCGGTCTCGCCAAGTTGCCCAGGCGGGTCTCGAACCCGCGGGCTCAGGCAATCCACTCACCTCGGCCTCCCAAAGTGCTGGGATTACAGGCTGAGCCACCAAGCCCGGGTGATTTCTTTTTTCTTTTCTTTTCTTTTCTTTTTTTTTTGAGTCTGAGTCTCACTCCGTCACCTAGGCTGAAGTGTCGTGGCTCACTCATGGCTATCCCAGCATCACCCAGTTGGACTCCGGAGATCCTTCTGCCTCAGCCTTCCAAGTAGCCAGAACTACAGGTGCGGGCTAACAGGCTCGGTGGCTCAGCCTGTAATCCTGCAACTTGCGAGGCTGAGGTGAGTGGATTGCCTTAGCCCACGGGTTCGAGACCCGCCTGGGCAACTTGGCGAGACCTCATCTCTGCAATAAATAAACAAATTAGCTAGGTGTGGTAGCGCGCACCTGTAATTCTGGCTACTCAGAAGGCTGAGGCGGAAGGATCGCCGGAGCCCAGCAGGTCGAGGCTGCGGTGGCCGAGAGCGGCCACTGCACTCCAGTCTGGGCGACAGAGTGAGACTCCAACTCAAAAAAAAAAGAGACTCTAACTCAAAAAAAAACAACTACAGGCGCGGGCTACTACCAAGCCTGGCTAATTTTTTTTTTTTTTTTTGAGTTGGAGTCTCACTCTGTCGCCCAGACTGGAGTGCAGTGGCCGCTCCCGGCCACCGCAGCCTCGGCCTGCTGGGCTCCGGCGATCCTTCCGCCTCAGCCTTCCCAGTAGCAGGAATTACAGGCATGTGCTACCATGCCCGGCTGATTTTTGATTGATTGTAGAGATGAGGTCTCGCTGCCCAGGCGGGTCTCGAACCCGCGGGCTCAAGCAATCCACTCACCTCAGCCTCCCAAAGGCATGGGATTACAGGCTGAGCCACCGAGCCTGGCTAGCCTGGCTAATTTTTTTGAATTTATTGTAGAGACGAGGTGTCACCAAGTGACCCGGGCTAGTCTCGAACCCCTGGGCTCAAGCAATCCTCTTGCCTTGGCCTCCCCAAAGTGCTGAGATTACAGGCTGAGCCACTGAGCCTGGCCTTTTTTGACTTATTGTACAGACGAGATCTCGCCATGTTGCCCAGGCTGGTCTCCAACCCCTGAGCTCAGGCAATCCTCTCACCTCTGCCTCCTAAAGTGTTAGGATTACAGGCTTGAGCCACTGTGCCTGGCTATTTAACACATTTTAAACCCTCTTATTTGTAATATCAAACATGTTTATAATATTCTAAATCTATTATATATAATATCTGAAATCTTAGCCGATCCGACTGTGTTCATGTTTTCTGTGACTCTTTCTCAGTGTCTTTGTTTTCAGGTGTGTGTGCGTGTGTATGTTGTGTGTACACACATAGTGATTATTTTTAAAATGTGAGCTCATATTTCTCCAACCTTTATCTGTGGGAGTTCTGTGAAGACTGAATTAAAGGTGAACTCCTCTGGAGGGTTTATATTCATATCTGCCGGCTGACTGGATTCTTTCTCAATCTTGGGTCGCTTGAATTTAAGTTCCTGGTTTGAGGTTTGCTAAACCAATTCAATAATAGTATGAATTCGGACTGAAGACATGTGGGGTCTGGTTTGTGGTTACAAAACGTAGGCGTGTACCAAGGTTTGAGATGGGCAAAGTTCTTTAGTGGGGTGTTAGCGGAGGAAGTGGAAGATATATTTCTGGCTCACCTTTGCACTGAAGATTTAGCCCTTTAAGGCAACAGATTTAGGCGGTGGAGGGTGGGGGGATTGATTTAGCCTTATACTCCTCCACCTATCTTTCAGGACAAGTTCAGGGCTTTGCCTTATATACTCATAAGCGTGTGTGCGTGTGCGCACATAAACACGAAAAGACAATCCCTTTAACACCAAAGCCAACCTCCCTGCTCTGCTTCCCCTCTGGGTTCTCATTTTCATTTCGTTTTTGGCTCAGAATCCCTCATTCTTGCCAGCACATCCATACAACTTAAAATACATTTTTCTATATTTTATACAGAATGCATACTTGCTGTTGGCAGAAAGACTGGTGCTGTGCTGTCTCTAGCAATAATACTAACAAAATCTAATATGTGCTGAGGACTTAACTGATTCCTGGCCCATGCTTCATGGATTATCTATCTCACAACAACCTCATGAGACAGGGATGATTTTTTGCTATTTTACAGCTAGTTTATAAGTACACCTACCTAAGGGTCTCATTGAAATATACTTTAACCGTAAAATAAGGCTAGATACGATTCTTGGACATATTGCAGCCAAGAGCTTTCTCTGTTCAGAATTATCTTCCAAATAGAACCTATGTCAGCACTGGGAAAGCAGCTTAAAAACGAGCAAAATCCTGGTAGGGTGTTACCTTTGAGTAATTTCTTCTTGTGTATTAGCTTGTCAAAACAAGAATTATTTGACCAGATGGAAAAGAAAGACACTCCCTGAGTAAGTGACAAGAAGTCAGCATCTCACCTTGGAAGGAGACCAAAGGTTTTTCGCAGTTGTCATGATGAAAATCCTTTAGACGACTATCCTATTAAATAGGAAAAATGTCTACCCATTTATCAACTTGAAAAAAGGGAAGACTCAGTCTGAAAACTGTCTCTGTTGTTAAGATTGTTTTTTCCAGTTAAGATGTAGTAGAAAACTCACCATAAACAGTTTTTTAAAAATCATACTCAGGACGTTAAATTACTCTTCTTTAAAAATTAATTTGTCAGTCGGGCTTGGTGCTCAGCCTGTAATCCCAGCGCTTTGGGAGGCTGAGGAGAGTGGATTGCCTGAGCCTGTGGGTTCGAGACCTGCCTGGGCAACTTGGCAAGACCTCATCTCATCAATAAATCAAAAAATTAGCCAGGCGTGGTAGCGTGCGCCTGTAGTTCCGGCTACTTGGAAGGCTGAGGCGGAAGGATCGCCGGAGCCCAGCAGGTCGAGGCTGTGGTGGCCGGGAGCATGCCACTGCACTCTAGTCTGGGCGACAGAGTGAGACTCCAACTCAAAAAAAAATTAATTTGTCCTTTTAAAAATAACCTTGAGGCTGGGCAGGTTGCCTCACACCTATAATCCCAGCACTTTGGGAGACCGAGGTGAGAGGATTGCCTGAGCTCACGTGTTCGAGACCAGCCTGTGCAACTTGGCAAGACCTCATCTCTACAATAAATCAAAAAATTAGCCAGGTGTGGTGGCACGCACCTGTAGTTCCAGCTACTTGGAAGGCTGAGGCAGAAGGATCATTGGAGCCCAGAAGATTGAGGCTGCGGTGGCCGTGAGAGTGCCACTGCACTCCAGCCTGGGTGACAGAGTGAGACTCCAACTCAAAAAAGAAAAGAAAAATAACCTTGAAACAGACAAACACATAAGTATATCCTTAAGAATTCTATAAAAATACCAGGAATAAGAACTCCTTTCAGCAGACACACTAAATGAAACACTAACATGTAAAGCCCCCATAGTTGTCTTCGTTTAGGGCTGCTCTTTACATAATCTTATTCTAAGAACAAATGTTTTCATCAAAATATAATACATTGGTTATGTTTACTATTCCTTATGGCATTTTGAGTCCAGCTATGATTTGACAAGTTTTTAGATCTCACAAATACAGAGGGTGCCAAAAATATATACACATCTTAAGAGAGGAATAAACTGTATTAAAATGGTAATACTCAATATATACCACTAACAAAAGATGAATGCAAGTCACGTTTGACTTTTGCAATTACAAGAGGTGCTCAAAGTGGTTACCATCAGCATCCAGACACTTCTGATTATAGCAAACTAAAAGTAATGCATAGATAATATTACTTAAAATATGTATACTTTTTTTGGTACTCCCAGTAGCTCTCTTTGTAAAACTCTGAGAATTTAAACATTGTCAGAAGCTTCATTGGGATGAAGCTGTTCTTAACTTATCAGAACTGTGTGTTACAGGGTGAAACGCGTCTTATTTTTTCTGGGAGCTATTCATATTTAGTGGAAGCTGCACTTACTGCACTACTTTGGCAGTACAGTTTACATTTTCACTAGTGTAACCTTTATAACATAGCCATCACATGTTAAGATGAATATGTTTTGGCTGAAGGATAAAACAATATTTTTTTACTTCCATCTCACCCCTATTTTATTTTATGTCTCCGTTACAGTCAACATAACAGAGACTCACTTTCTCATGAGGAAAAGTAATTCATCCATGGAATTTGTCAAGGGAGACAAGAAGCACATATGTCACTGTACCCACTCATGTGTGAAGACAGAAAGTGACAGTTAACACTAAGTACATACATCTTCAAGAGCATGCTTTCCTACGTTGCTTGCATTTGAATGAAAACTGGCCACTTGGAAGACCTCATGACTATAACTAAGAGCTAGATCCCTTTATAAAAATATAGAACACCAACAATTTGAAGACAGTATGCTTTCAGAGTTTGGCTTAAGTGCTTAACTCATTAACAAGCCAAGTGAAGTTTAGTTTTGAGGTCATTCGAAACAATTTAAGTGATTTAACTTCATATGCTCATCATCTGTGTATGACATATTTTTGGTTATTTATTACATGATATGATGGAATCACCTGAAATCCTTTCAGGAATTAGTCGGAGTATAAATATGTATACAGACACACAAAAAAGTTACATGACAAGGTTGTGTCTCAATCCAGAAAGGCGGAAGACTAGATATAAATGCAACTACATAAATATTTTTTTCAATTTAACTCTTAAATCTTGATGATTTTTTTTTTTTTTTTGAGTTGGAGTCTCACTCTGTCGCCCAGACTGGAATGCAGTGGCCACTCCCGGCCACCGCAGCCTCGACCTGCTGGGCTCCGGCGATCCATCCGCCTCAGCCTTCCAAGTAGCTGGAACTACAGGCATGCGCTACCACACTCGGTTAATTTTTTTTTTTTTTTATTGTAGAGATGAGGTCTCACCAAGTTGCCCAGGCGGGTCTCAAACTGGAGGGCTCTGGCAATCCACTCACCTTGGCCTCCCAAGGCGCGGGTTTACAGACTGAGCCACCCAGCCCGGCCAGACTGTGACCTTTTAAAATAACATATAAGGGCGGGCTCGGTGGCTCAGTCTGTAATCTCGCACTTTGGGAGGCCGAGGTGAGTGGATTGCCTGAGCCCACGGGTTTGAGAACCGCCTGGGCAACTTGGCGAGACCTCATCTCTACAATAAATCAAAAAATTAGCCGGGTGTGGTAGCGTGCGGCTGTAGTTCCAGCTACTTGGAAGGCTGAGGCAGAAGGATCGTGGAGTCCAGCAGGTAGAGGCTGCGGTGGCTGGGAGCGTGCCACCACACTCCAGTCTGGGCGTCAGAGTGAGACTCCAACTCAAAAAAATAAATAAATAAAATGACGTATACAAAATAATAGTAGCTTTAAGAAAAACAGAGATGGTATGCAAAATCTGGGCAGCAATGCAAAATCATGGGCCCAGGTATGTGAAAACCCTATAAGGCACATCTACTTATATTTTATTGTTGCAAAGGACAATTGGACACATAGTCCTGTGCCTAGATGACAACATACCCAGCTATGAATTGAGACCCCTTGACTAAAGAGAAGAAGAGACAATGGGCACATTATAGACAATTGGACAATGTACCCAATGTACCCACTGTACCAATGTGCCCCAAATCTGGGCAACACTGTGTGCTGTCTTTGATTCATAAAGAGGATAGCACTGGACCATCAATAGAGCCAATATTTTTAGTTGCTTTGCCCAGTACAGTGAGGATTTTGCTGTGATTAACACCATTCTCCTAACTCCCATTGTGACTAATAGCATGAATATTTTTTAGTGATTGGCTGCACTTTGGGACTTTTATTTGCTCCCATATAGTTTGGTTTTTTAAAAAGAGATAATTTTGGTCAGGCTCGGTAGCTCAGCCTGCAATCCCAGCACTTTGGGAGGCCAAGGTGAGTGGATTGCCTGAGCCTGCGGGTTCAAGACTCACCTGGGCAACTTGGTGAGACCTCATCTCTACAATAAATCACAAATTAGCTGGGTGTGGTAGCGTGCACCTGCAGTTCCAGCTACTTGAAAGACTGAAGCAGAAGGATCGCTGGAGCCCAGCAGGTGGAGGCTGTGGTGGCCAGGAGCATGCCACTGCTCTCCAGTGTGGGTGACGGAGTAAGACTCCAACTCAAAAAAAAAAAAAAAAAAAGAAGCCAGGCTCAGTGGCTCAGCCTGTAATCCTGCGCCTTTGGGAGGCTGAGGTGAGCGGATTGCCTGAGCCCGTGGGTTCGAGACCCGCCTGGGCAAGCGAGACCTCATCTCTACAATAAATCAAAAAATTAGCTGGGCGTGGTAGCGCGCACCTGTAGTTCCAGCTACTTGGAAGGCTGAGGCAGAAGGATCGCGGAACCCAGCAGGTCGAGGCTGCGGTGGCCGGGAGCGGCCACTGCACTCCAGTCTGGGCGACAGAGTGAGACTCCAACTAAAAAAAAAAAAAAAAAGGAAATAATTTTAATAAAAGTAATAGTCATTCTGATCCTGAGAAAAATCATTTATTTTCAACAAGGAAAAGATTTTCTACATTATAAAACAAAGCTATAACCCTAATACTGATCCACGAACTTATAACTGTATGATATTACAGGGAAAAAAAAAAGGATGAGGAGGAAAGGGAAGAGGAGAAGAAGTGAGATGTTGAATGCAAACTCACACCTGTGAAAGAAATATGTGTGTATAAAAGATATTGATCCATAGACTTGATGTTGACGCATAGACTCCCAATTGCCTATAGCGTACCCATGTCTCTTCCTCTTTTTAGTCAATGGGTCTCAATTTAGAGTTGGGCGTGTTGCCATCTAACCACAAGGTTATCTGTCCAATTCTCCTTTGCAACAATAAAATATAAGCAGATGTGTCTTGTGGGGTCTTCACATACCTTGACCCATGAGGACGATGTCCACTTCCTAGACATAGTGGCACCAGGATTTCTGACACTGCCACGTCCAGATTCCTGATGTCATGGAGCTGCTAGTTCAGCTCTGGAGCTGCTTATTTGCAGACTTCTTTTACATAAGAAAGAAATAAACTTCCTTATTTTATTTTATTCATTTATTAGAGACAGGTTCTTGTTACCTTGCTCAAACTCTTGGACTCAAGCCCATCCTTCTACCCCAACTTCCAAATAGCTGGGATTATGGAAACATGCCACTGTACCAGGCCTTCTTTTTATTTAAGCTGCCATTTGAGGAGTTTCTCTTAATTGTAGTAAAACAAAATCCTAGCAATTACCACTGCTTAGCACTCTAAATATTATAAAATCCGTTCACATTTATTATTCATTTGAGATTAAAAGTAAACCTATGAGATAGGCACAGGAGATCTTACTAACTTCATTTTATAAATGAGGAAATGGAGACTCAGAAAACATGGATGTCTTGTCCAAGGTCTGAAGGCTCTTTAGGAGAAAAGAAAGTCTAGAATTCATGTGTTCTGCCCATAATCTTACTTTTCACCATATCATGAATTCTCTGTGACCTGTTGAAATTAGCCTACTAGCATCTTCAGTGTACAAGTAGTAATTAATATTTATTGATCGCCGGGCTCGGTGGCTCAGCCTGTAATCCCACGCCTTTGGGAGGCTGAGGTGAGTGGATTGCCTGAGCCCGCAGGTTCGAGACCCGCCTGGGCAGCAAGACCTCATCTCTACAATAAATCAAAAAATCAGCTGGGCGTGGTAGCGCATGCCTGTAATTCCAGCTACTCGGAAGGCTGAGGCGAAAGGATCTCTGGAGCCCAGCAGGCGAGGCTGCAGTGGCCGGGAGTGGCCACTGCACTCCAGTCTGGGCAACAGAGTGAGACTCCAACTCAAAAAAATATATATATTTATTGACCATTTACCATGAGCTAGATGTTACTGCAAGTTATTTAGCTGTGTTAATTCAATTCAGGTTCACAGTTCCATGGAGCAGTCACTACTAATCACCTCCATTTTTACAAGTTGAGGAACTGAAAAGGGAGGTGAAATGTCCTGAGATGACCTGGTGATTAATGGCAAGGCTGTGACCTGAATTCAGGAAGATTGCCTTCAGAATAGGAGAGTTTCATCTCAGTCCTCTGAGCAGATGAAGGAAAATGCATTATGGTTGATGAACTGTGGAATGTTTTCTGAAGGAAAACTAGACATAAAGTATCATAATCCCAAGTATTGAGAGTACTGATTTGGGAGAACTTCCATATTGTCAATGCCAAGAAAGAGTATAATCCTTTCAGTAGTTTTATGATGTTGTGTTAATCATTCAGTTGTTTGAGATAAGGGAGAAAAGCAGGACTCTAAGTTAAACCATCTCTTTTTCCTCTCCTCAATCATATGATGTTTTTATCTTCTTTGGTAATGAGGTTTTTAGGGCAAGTTAGTAGTAGCCTAGGATATTTGGAGAATGAGAAGATATTTGTGTTCCTGAGTTACATATTCAGAGAAGATCAAAATTTTAAAGTATAATGTTGAGTTAAATTTATGTATGTATGTATGTATTATATCTAGACTATGCCTGGCATGTCGTAGATACTCAATAAAAATAGTGGCAATTATCTAACTTGGTTTCTAGATGTTGTGGTATGTAGTTTGGTCAATTTTGTAACTGCTTAGCCTTCATCTCTCTCCTTCTGGTAGCAATTTAGGTTTCCACTGAAAGCCATTTCCTCTTAGTCCATGTGAATCTTCCTAGACCTAGTCCCTTTCCAGAGATGAGCAATGAGCCGGAATTAACCAACAAGAATTACAGTGAGTGGTTGAAGGATGGGCAGTTAGCCCACTGATATTCAGGCCTGTGTAAATACACAGTGACAGAAGCGACCAGGAATTCAGAGGATGGAACAAAGTCGGGGTATTTTTTGTTTGTTTATTTGTTTGTTTGTTTTTTGAGTTGGAGTCTCACTCTGTCGCCCAGACTGGAGTGCAGTGGCCGCTCCCAGCCACCACAGCCTCGACCTGCTAGGCTCCGGCAATCCTTCCGCCTCAGCCTTCCAAGTAGCCGGAATTACAGGCATGCGCTACCACGCCCGGCTGATTTTTTTGATTTATTGTAGAGATGAGGTCTTGCTGCCCAGGCGGGTCTCGAACCTGTGGGCTCAGGCAATCCACTCACCTCAGCCTCCCAAAGGCGTGGGATTACAGGCTGAGCCACCGAACCCAGCTAAGTCGGGGTATTTTAATGTAACTGAACATCATGCAGAAACATTGCTGCCTTTAGACATTTGACTTCTAGCATCATATTGGTCTCCCAGTCTTTTAAGATTTGTATAACACGAGTGGTTATAAAGTTCACATGCTTGATTGACTCATTTCTCCCTTATTTACATTGGAGAAGGTCTTCCTCACTGAGGAAGGAAAAGAAACTTTTCCATATTTGTACACAGCACTCTTGACATATATGATCATCTTAGAAAAAGACTCAGTTTTCCACTTCAAAAGACATCACGCCAGATGTTCACCTAATCGATAGATACAGCACCCAAACAGATAAGGACACAACCCTTCACTATCAGCCCTTGCCAGAGAAGTTAAAGTGCTATAAAATGAGCAAGACTTCACCAGCTTGACATGGCTGCCTCTCTAGACACTGTGCTGCTGTCACTTGTCATCAGCATACAGCATCTGCTGCTAAAGACCCTGACCAAATCAAGAATTCTTCCACGCAAGATATTGATATCCATTCAGATCAGGTCAGGACACTCTCTTTGTCCTCACCAGTCTTCTTGGACTGGTTTATTAGCCCCCTTTTCCTATCCTCTTTCCTCTTGATGTTGTGTTACTTTGTTTGATATGGAATGTTAAATTTATAACATTTAAGACAGGAGGGACCCCGAGAAAATTAGAATAAGCTTAGTTCACATTTTTGCCTCAGCATAACCATTTTTGTTTAGGCTGGCATGCTTTGAATCAGCACAGGTTAGACATAGATAAATTTCCAGTTTAGGAAGCATTCAGACATTTTACTACAGGCCAAGCTGGCAGCCTGTCCCATCCACTCAGTGAATCTCCGTCAGATGCAAGACAAGGACAGCCCAATCTTTCAATTCATGGTTTAGCATAATAATCTCTAAGAAACTTTCTGGTTCCTTGTCAAAAGTGGGAGTTCAAAGATCACTCCTTAACTGGTTGAAGCCATAGAAATGATAATAAGATTACCTTTTTGCTAAGGAGCTTGTGGATTGGAAACATTTGACAGGTCTCTTGCAGGAAAAACCTCTCCCCTTGTCTCCTCCCAACTAGCTCACCACCATGGCAGCAATCATGTGACTAACTCACCCATCTGCCTGCTGTCCATCATCTGATATCAGTACTTGCGCTTACTTGCCCCTTCGTGATGATGTGGAGCAGCTCACCACCCAATCACCTTAATGACCTTCCCCTATCAAAGACAAGGATTAAAAGGACCCAACCATGAGCAACCAGCTATCATTGTCTTACTAGATTTTTTTTTGAGTTGGAGTCTCACTCTGTTGCCCAGACTGGAGTGCAGTGGCCGCTCCCGGCCACTGCAGCCTCGACCTGCTGGGCTCTGGCGATCCTTCCGTCTCAGCCTTCCGAGTAGCCGGAATTACAGGCGTGCACTACCATGCCTGGCTAATTTTTTTATTTTATTGTAGAGATGAGGTCTCACCTGCCCAGGCGGGTTTCGAACCCCGCGAGATCAGGCAATCAACTCATCTCAGCCTCCCAAAGGCATGGGATTACTGGCTGAGCCACCGAGCCCGGCTTGTCTTACTAGATTATAATGTGAACATGTGCTCTTTGAGCTATGGTATTGCCATGTTTCCTGGCTTTGGCCCCCTCCCCTACTTTGGGGAGGTGAATCCCCTCTCTCTCTCTCTCTCTCACTTGCTTTCTGAATAAACTGTATTTTCTAATCTAACTTCTGTACAGTTCTTTGCATCTTTCATGTGGCACCAGATCGCACACCAGACACACCCTTACACCCAGCAGACCTGACCTAACATTCTGGAGGTCCCACTGGGAGTGTGATCTAGCATTTTTGGAGGTCCCACCGAGATTGTGAACTAACAGTTTATATATTGGTTAAGCATACTATTATGTATGGTGTGCAATATTGACTGACTTGTGGAGTGGCTTGAGCCTGCGTACTCATGGCTTTGACTACTGAGTGAATGGGTAGTACTAATGAGAATTGCCTCCTTGGGAACTTTGGCTTTTATGATTGTAATAGCATCAATAAAAAGTGTGAACTGTGAAAAGACACAAGCGTGCGTGGACCTGGTTACGTCTGATCTTGCACTACAGTAGTATTATCTCTAGAATACTATCCAGGAAAAAATCCTATGCCTTCAGACATAATGACAACGTTGTCATCATTTATTAGTGACTGGCTTCAAGCTTAGTTACCATGATAGTTTAAAATTGATCACTAGCAGGACCTATTGCGAGAATAACATAATGCCAAATCCGCATTTAGAAAACCTTACTAAAAAATTTCTTGTCTTCATGGAATGAAACCTTAGGACTCTCAGAAAACTCTGGGGGAATTTCATGCCAGGACAACCTGAAGTTGCAGGAGAGTGGCAGCCATTGCTAGGGAGACCATCAGGGGAGTCCTTGAAATCCAGTCTTTAATAGATGGGGGTGAGGGAGTTTTCCTGAAACTGAGGACTAAAACAAGGCAGGAATGTAAATTATTTTGGGGGGGAAAGAGAAGGGATGGGATTGTGTTTAGCATGGAGATTGCCTCAGTAGTTATTTCCTGTTTCACTGGGGAGATTGGGAGTTAGAATGAGCTGAGCACCAAGAAGGTGTACTCACTTTAAAAAGAAAAGGGGGCGGAGCACTTATTTCTTAATAAAGAAGGCAACCTCTCTCCCCAAGTAGTAGATAGAAAAGGAAGACTCCAAGGGTTTGCATACAATGTGAAATCACAGAGCCTAGAGCAATACTAAATCTAGGGGTTGTTGCTAAGGCCTGAGAGATGTTGCTAAGGTTTTCTCTTCTGAAGCTGTAAAGGAGGAAAAGGAGAAATCATAATACTGAAGGATTAGTGAGATGGGTACCCGGTTCTGACTTAGACCACAGCTTTATAAGTGGAAATACGCACACCTCCCCCGGAGGGAAAACCAAAGTTTCAGATCCTATAGTTCATGGAATTACTTAAAAATTCTTCAATAGCACACTTTTGCTTTAAAAATAAGATCCAAGCTCTTTATCGTGGCCTCCAGGGCAGAGCGTGAGTTGGTTCTAAATTCCTCTTACCTCCCCTCTTACCCTTCCCTCTCCCTACAACCCTGAATGAGTTTCACTGTTCATCTTACTCTCCCGACAACTCACACAACAATGCCCCACCCCTTCTCTCCTTCAGGACTTCTTACTCTCTGTGAGCTGTTTCACCTGCATCCTTGGGCAGGGTCTATCACCTCTTCCAGGGGATTTCTCTACCACCTCCCTAAAGTGGCATCCCTAATTACTTACTTTCTTATTATTCAGCATTTGTTATGATTTGTTATTATTCAGCTAGGTGCTTGAATAATTTGGTTTATTCATCTGTCTGTGTATCTTTTCCCACAATGAGATGGAGCAGGGATTCCTCCTAGGGGACCTGCTGGCTGCCCTCTCCCACCATGCATAGAAATAAAGGAAAACCCTGAGTCCACTCAAGGGAAATTCCAAGCACCTAGCTATTCCTGAGAAGTAAATGAGTAACTTGATAAGCAAACAGGTAGCTTCAAATAATAGCCAAGGAATTTATAATCACTAGATGTCAGCTTCATTATAGAAACTAAAGACAGCATCTTAGTTATGTCCGTGGGTTTTTTTTCAAAAACACAGATCCCCACCAAATGGATCTGCTGGCAAATAGATCTTGGATAATCTTTTTTTTTTTTTTTTTTTTTTTGAGTTGGAGTCTCACTCCGTCGCCCAGACTGGAGTGCAGTGGCCGCTCCCGGCCACCGCAGCCTCGACCTGCTGGGCTCCGGTGATCCTTCCGCCTCAGCCTTCCAAGTAGCTGGAATTACAGGTGCGCACTACCACGCTAATTTTTTGATTTTATTGTAGAGATGAGGTCTCGCCTGCCCAGGCGGGTGTCGAGCCCGCGGGCTCAGGCAATCCACTCACCTCAGCCTCCCAAAGGCGCACTCAGGCAATCCACTCACCTCAGCCTCCCAAAGGCACAGGATTACAGGCTGAGCCACCGAACCCGGCTTGGATAATCTTTGTTCTAAAATTCTTTCTGAGGGGCCTGGTGGAAGTCACATTCATAGTCTAGACCTCACATTTCTTTCCACTCACTCCAACTTTTTAGACAAAGCTTCCCTTCCTTAACCAATTGCAAGTCAGAAAATCTTTGAATTCTCCTGTGACCTATAAGCCATCTGCTTCAAGATATCCTGCCTTTTTAGGCCAAACAAATGTATAACCTCCATATATTGATTTATGAATTTTGCCTGCAAGTTCTGCTTTCCTGTAATTTACCCTGCCTTTAAAAACTCTTGCTTGTCAAAGAGTCCAAAAAGTTAAAGCAATCCTCAGCAAAAAGAACAAAGCTGGAGGCATCATACTTCCAGACTTCAAACTTTACTACAAGGTTATAATAACCAAGACAGCATGGTACTGGTACAGGAATAGACACAAAGACCAATGGAACAGGAAAGAGAATCCAGAAAAAACACAGATCTTCCACCAACTTATATTTGATAAAACTGACAAAAACAAATATCAGGGAAAGGAAAACAGATTTAGCAAATGGTGCTGGAAAAACTGGCTAACCACATGCAGAAAAATGAAACTGGACCCCGACCTATCACCATATATTAAAAAATAATTCAAAATGGGTCAAGGACTTAAATGTGAAAACTTAAACTATAAGAATATTAGAAGAAAACAGGTAACATTCTCCTGGACATCAGAGTAAGCAATGAGTTCCTAGCCAAGCCCTCAAAAGCAACTGCAGCAAAAGCTAAGGTTGACATGTGGGATCTTATCAAGCTAAAAAGTTTTACCACAGCAAAAGAAAACATCCGGAAAGTAAATAGACAACCCACAGAATGGGAAAAAATATTTGCAAGTCATGCATCTGACAAAGGCCTAACAACCGGGATCTATAAAAAACTCAAACAAATTGACAGGAAAACAAACAAACAACCCCATTAAAAAATGGGCAAAGTATATGAACAGACACTTCTCCAAGGAAGACATTCAAGCAACCAACAAAAATATGAAAACATGCTCAGCTTCACTAGTCATTGGAGGAATGTAACTCAAAACTACAATGAGATACCACCTCACATCAAAAAGTCAAAAAACAACAGGTGTTGGCAAGGCTGTTGAGAAAAGGGGGTGATTCTACAGTGTTAGTAGGAATATAAACTAGTTCAACCTTTGTGGAAAGCAGAGTTGGGTTTTCTCAAATAACTAAAAATTTAGCTACCAAACAGTCCAGCAATCCTACTTCTGGGAATATACCCAAAGAAACATAAATCACTCTACCAAAAAAGACACCTGCATGCACATGTAAGTTCATTGCAACACTAGTCACAAAAACATGAAACCAACCCAGATGCCCATTGTAAGTGAACTGGTTAAAGAAACTGTGGTACATATAAATGATGGACTACTACACAGCCATAAAGAAGAACAAAATCATGTCCTTTGAAAGTCCTTGCAACAACATGGATGCTGCTGGAGACCATCATTCTAAGTGAACTATCACAGAAACAAAAAACTGAATACCACACATTTTCACTCATAAGCAGGCCCTGATCGCTTGTTACACAAGCACAAAGGTGGGAACAACAGGCGCTGGACATTGCCAAAGGAGGGAGGGAGGGAGGGAGGGAGGAGAATAAGAGGCACACAACCACACACTGGGTACCAGGTCCACTACCAGGGGGAGATAGGGCCCTCTAGAAGCCCAAACCTTGCCTACATGCTACTTACTTATATAGTAATTCCTCAGTGTACCCCATAATGTATACCATAACTCTAAAATTAAAATAAAATAAAAACCTTGTTTGTAAGTCATCAAGGAGGTTGGATGTTAAGTATGACCTGCCTGATTCTCCTTGCCTGGAACCCTGCAAATAAACACCCTCCTTTTCTCCCACTGTAAAACCTTTGTGTGGCTGTTTGGTCTTACTATGCTGGGTGAGAGGACCCCACTTTAGCTCAGTAACAATGAAAATATTTATCTCCTGCTATAGTTACCCATACAAGCAATATTTATTGATCCTATCATGCTCCTAGAATAGTGCTTACTTAGGATTTATCAGTGAATAAAACCGATCAAGATTCCCACACTGAAGACCTTATCTGAGAGCAAGGAGAAATGTATAAAAAATAATTAAAACACTTAGTACGTCAGATGATGACATTCGTTATGGAAAACATAAAACAGGGAAGGCACGGAAAACAGGGAGGGGCTGCAATTTGAGCAGATTTTGTAATGTTTGCCATTCTGAGGCCAGAGCCCAGCCCTGCCCCGGGGCACAGTGAAGTCGCTGAACAAATGTGGAGGTGTTACAGTCCAAGTAAACGCTCGGCCACCATCTCTCAATGCCAATAAATTAAGAGGAAGGGAACTGACAGAAAGAAGTTTATTTCTAAATTCAGAATTCAGGGAGACATAACCTGGTTCCTGGCATTTCTGGAACTGGTCTGCTCGCCCCTTAGTTTCCATAGTCCATTTTTATAAGTTTAGGTTGCTGGTACCTATCCATTGACGATGTGACTGACAGAGTATTGTATAGAACTTAAGTTACAGCTGCATTTTTGTCAATGAGTAACATTTATGGTCTATATTTCCTGGTGCCAGTTACCAAAAGGTAGCTTACAGTTTTATCAGTAATACCAAAATGATGAGTTGATGATGCCTCCATAGAGTAAGGAAGTTAGCAGAACCTATGACAAAGTAAAGCATTATTCACTACAGCATATTGTTGGTTAGTAGTTATTATAGGCAAAAAAGTTATCTAAATTACAAGACATATGGTCACATGGGTGCTGTATTTTCAAATCTGTGACCACTGATAAAAGGGAATGACTGGGGGTTCATTTCTCTCAGTTGAGTGAGCATAGTCTGCAGAAGGTTAAGGGTTCTTTGAAGTAATTTAATGGGTGATGTATAAGAGATAAGGAGATACATTTCCTTTGCTAATTTTTAGGAATGTAGGTATGGGAAGGTCCACTCTTGCTATGCCTTTCTTTAAGGGTTGTGGCAATATGGACAGACATGAGTGGACTTCCTTATCAGAAGAAGGAAGGAAGAAGGATGAGAAAAAGCAAATAACCAACCTGGCTGTCTATTACATTTGCACCACACTTATAATCATGGTCACATCCTAGAGGGATGTGGGAAAGGGGAAAACATTGAGAACCACTGCCTTAGACTTCATCATTTTCAAACTCACTCTATGTACCTTCCTGAAATACAGTGATTTGTGTTCTAAGTCCCTCTGTTCTAGTATGATATTTCCTGATTATATGACAGAATTGGTTGTAATTTTACTCACCAGACAATATGATAGTAAACATTCATGTCAAAGGAAAGATGCATCTTGGTTTATGGCATGTTAAAATGGAGAAAAGGCTGGGCTTGGTGGACTAGCCTGTAAACCCAACACTTTGGGAGGCCGAAGCAAGTGGACTGTCTGAGCCCGCAAGTTTGAGACCAGCCTGGGTAACTTGGCGAGACCTCATCGCTACAGTAAAAATAAAAAATTAGCTGGGTGTGGTAGCGCAAGCCTATAGTTCTGGCTACTTAGAAAGCTGAGGCAGAAGGATCACCCACAGCCCAGTAGGTCGACGCTGGGGTGGCCGTGAGCATGCCACTGCACTCCAGCCTGGCAACGGAGTGAGACTCGAGCTCAAAAAAATAAAAAATAAAATGAAAAGATAAGATAAAATGGAGGAAAATGTTGCTCTTCCCATCAAGAAACTATTTGAATTATATCTTTCCAAGTTTTCGTTGGAGAAACTGATGCCAGGTGAGGTGCAGTTCAAAACTTGTGGATTCTTTAGCTCGTTTCTAAAATGAACTTTAGAGCAGCCCGCAAAGTTTTCAAACAAAGTTTATTAGAGAAAGAAGAGAGAAAAGAAAGGGAGACATACCAGAGCTGGCATGGGCGAAAGAAACCACACCTTTTGCTTTCTACAATAGGCCTGATATACCTTCACAATGATTTATATGCTAAAGAGGGTGGTCTCTGGGCTCCTGATGGGAGGAGAGAAAGGGAGGGATGGTCTTTTCCTGACCATATTGTCTTTTATAGGAGACTTGCCAGACATTTCCAATTCACAAGTTCCTGAGCTAAAAGGTGGTCTTATTATCCTTTCTATGGCTTTGGTTAGTTAAAAAGTGATATTCTGCCTTCCACCTTCAACAGGGAGCCTGATTCTTAGTGATTATTATGCTAAACCATGAGTTGAAAGGTCGGGCTAGCGGCTCGGTGGCTCAGCCTGTAATCCCAGGGATTTGGGAGGCCGAGGTGAGTGGATTGCCTGAGCCCGCGGGTTCGAGACCCGCCTGGGCAACTTGGCAAGACCTCATCTCTACAATAAATCAAAAATCAGCCGGGCATGGTAGCGCGCGCCTGTAGTTCCGGCTACTCGGAAGGCTGAGGCGGAAGGATCGCCGGAGCCCAGCAGGTCGAGGCTGCGGTGGCCGGGAGCGGCCACTGCACTCCAGTCTGGGCGACAGAGTGAGACTCCAACTCAAAAAAAAAAAAAGAAAGGTTGGGCTATCCTATTCTTACATCTGATGGGCTCTTCTTTTGATTTGCTGAGGAGGTAGGGTAGGCTGACACTTGGCCTGCAGTAAAGTGTAATTTTTTAAATGTCTGCATGCTTCCTAAAACCTGCCTGTGGGAAATGTACTTATCTATGTCTAACCTGTGCTAGTTACCCTGCCTCAAAACCATGATTTTGGTTTGAATTTTATCCAAAGCACTTGACTTGTGACTTAACCTAGCAGAAACTCTAGTTGCCTGTGGGCAGTAAACAGCCTTATAGGAAAAAGTGCTTAGGAAGGGAGACACAGACATGAACGCTCTGTATGAAAACTTCGGAGCCCCAACAGCAGAGGCTGAAAAGACTCAAGGGCTGGGCATGGTAGCTCAAGCCTGTAATCCCAGCACTTTGGGAAGAAGAGGCTAGAGGACTGCCTGAGCCCAGGAGTTCGAGACCATCCTGGGCAACTTGGTGAGACCTCGTCTCCACAATATATCAAAAAATCAGCCGGGCATGGTAGCGTGCACCTGTAGGTCCGGCTACTTGGAAGACTGAGGCGGAAGGATCGTCGGAGCCCAGCAGGTCAACGCTGGTGTGGACGTGAGCTTGCTACTGCACTCCAGTCTGGGCGACAGAGTGAGACGCTGACCAGAAAGAAAAGAAAAAAAGACTAAAGGCTGTAAAACAGTCTAACAACACTATGCAGGAACCCCCACAATTACAGCTTCAAGTTTTCTTGTAGAGAAGAGTTTTAGATTTAATCTGTCCAGAGGAACTTGTATAGGGAGTGATGCTCATTATAGAGAAATTCCAGTGAACCTTGTATTTAAAATGACCTATTTGTATTTAAAAGTAGTATGATAATCTCCAGAATATGTGTCATAAATAAACCAACAACTATGACTCTCCTCCCCTGCCAAATGCCACACTAAAAACAAAGTCGTTGATTTGCTCCTGGAATAGCCCGCCTTGTCTGCCTGGACAAGAAACAGACAACAGGGCAACCCCTGTGGGGGCTTTTCTGTCCTCTCAAATCCTGCTTTCTGGAAAAAAAAAAAAAAAGACAGAAACAGACAACAAAACGTATCTTAACACGACGATGTGAAAAATCCAATGATTACTGCTCAGGGTCAAAACTTATAACAAGCTCTAAGAGAATGCTGGCAGTTTGTGAGTCCTACAGTTTGATTATATCGAATATTACTTTTAATATGCCATTGCTGTTAGCCTAGGAGTCTTTTGCTGTAATGGAATTCAGTTTGTACTTCTTTTAGACTTCTTAATTATTCATGCAAATGGGGAAGACTATTAATTATTCAATTAATCCCCCTCTGTGGTAAAATGCAATTTAGATTCTTATTACGCATTTTAGCTACCTAGTTAGATATAATTAGCCAAATAAATGATAATGGTTTTCAAGGAAACTTTTATGCATGGTCCTACTCTCAAGAATGGATTTCTAAATATAATATTATTTGCACCAAAACTGTTAAAATCAGTAGGGCACTGATCTTAAAAAGTGGCTGGAGATACTCTTGTAAACTATAAAGGCTGATAGGTCGCTCACCTCTATATATTCCCATCCTTAGCCAATCTTCCACATTTTCCCAGCTACCCAATCATTCAATAAAGCTACAATAATGTAGGAGGTGGTTATAAATCACCTATAACATGTCCATTTTATTCCCAAGTAAATAATGGAACTAGGTACCTCTTGCACACCTTTTCACAGTCCTCAAAAGCCCTGACTGCTTCTTGCAGGTGCAGTCTCACATATGTACACACCTGTGCACACCTTTTTATCCCTGCCCTAGGGTTTGGTGAAGACTTCTGTGCAGAATGCCCATAGTCCATTCTGTATTTGCACCTTCATGATCCAGGGTGTGGGAGTCATAATGTAGGGTCCAGTCACCTGTTCCCTGAGGAAGACAGTTCTGAGACGCATCTCATAATGCTCTTTGGAAGATCTAGGCTAGACAGAGCTCCAGTCGCCTGTGCGGGAGCTCTTTGGGCAACACCTTCTTGTATCAGCTCTCTTTCCCTTCTTTTATGCCTCAGTTCCACAATTCTGTCCCCTTGAAATAAAACACCCACACACAAGCCTTTGCCTCAGACTCTGCTTCGTGGAAGTACCCAGATGGCACACCTATTTGGTTGATGTTTTTCTGACCAGAACAAATATATCATTGTCCCTTCAAAGTCAAAACAAATACAATCCTGACTGAAAATCACTAAACCAATATGAAGCCTTGGCAACATGCTAAAAATGACCTTAGGAATCAGAAAAGAGGGGCCTGGGAGAAGTCCTGGTTCTTTCTTTGTCTGGGAAATAAGATTGGGCGTCTGCCAATACTGGGCTGTCTGCCATGGCAGGAACACAGCCACCCTCTCCTGGGCTTCTCCATAGAGCAAATGCATACAGGATGGGTTGGATTCTCACCTGTAGGGCATGCGATCCTGTTATTATTGTTACCTATGTTGGATCACATACTCACAACAGAATAATAATTCCTATCATATCATAGTGTTCTGTGTGAGAACTTACCAGGCTGGGTCGTATATGACAGATGGTTGTGATTAACCCTTCGGGCCTGGTATTCTTCCCAGCTTTCTTCACCCTGCAGAACTCTTTTGACTTGACTTTGCATTAGCATTTCCTTCCAGTGATCTTGTGAAAAGGCAACGCTGCGGTTGGGCCGGGCAGGCACCCACAGCACCTCCCAGCAGGCCCTTTTCCCTGGGAGCCAGTAGGTGGTGCTGAGGCAGCACTAGACCTAAGGCCAAGGGCGGGCTAAGCACTTCCTAGGTAGGATAAGTGAAACGTGACTCCTTAGACATTAAGCAGAGAGTAGGTTTTGTAATCCTTAGCATTTTGCACTGAAAATCTCTAGGGGATTTGTCTCAATCTCATTTCTGACTTTGTTCGTCCCAAGAGGTCAAAATAGTTTCAAGGCCCTTGGATAACCTATTAAGCTGGAGGCCCTGTCTTGTTTACCTTTGCCTGTCTGAGACCTAGTATGAGGTCTGGTACTTAGTAGGAGCTCTAGAAATACTTCTGAAATGAGTAAGGCATTCACATAGATTAATTAGCCATACAGCAGTAAACCAAGATTGCTGGTGGGGGGTGGAGTGGCAAAGTGGCTTGTGAAGAGCAACTGCCTTTGTTTTTTTATTTGTTTATTATGTATTCTATTTTTTTTTTTTTTGAGTTGGAGTCTAACTCCGTGGCCTAGACTGGAGTGCAGTGGCACACTCCTGGCCCCACAACCTCGACCTGCTGGGCTCCGGCAATCCTTCCACTCACCTCGGCCTTCCAAAGTGCTGGGATTATAGGCTGAGTCACCGAGCCCTGGACTTGAACCCAGAGCTCCCCAAGTCCTAACAGCTACTTCACCCTTCCTGGCAGACAGTTTCTGAGAGCTGGATTATCCTATTTATGTGACTATTGTCATGAAATATGTTAAAGAGAGTTTCAGCATTCTTTAACAATGTATGGACATATAAACCAATGAGAACATTTTATATAAACAGAAATTCACTTTACAGGCATATCAGTTCATTAATACACATATACGCCATTTTTTTTTTTTTTTTTTTTGATTTGGAGTTTCACTCTTGTCGCCCAGGCTGGAGTGCAGTGGCATGATCACAGCCACTGCAGCCTCGATCTTCTAGGCTCAGGTGATCCTTCCACCTCAGTCTTCCAAGTAGTTGGAACCACAGACACGTGCAACCACCCCCAGCTAGTTTTTGTGATTTATTGTAGAGGAGGTCTCACCAAGTTGCCCAGGCTGGTCTTGAACTCCTGGGTTCAGGTTATCAATCCTCTCGCCTCGGCCTCCCAAAATGCTGGGATTACAGACTGAGCCACCAAGCCTGGTCATCATGTTTAATTTTAAAAGAAATCTTCATGTTAATGTTCAAAAATATTTGATTTATTATAATATTGCTATACGCAGCAGAATTGTATGATGATAAAACTTCACACATCCAATATTAGTGGGGATACAATAGGATAATTCAACTTTTTTTTTTTCCCAGTCACCCAGACTGGAGTGCAGTGGCAGGCTCCCGGCCACCGCAGTCTCCACCTGCTGGGCTCCGGCCATCCTTCCACCTCAGCCTTCCAAGTAGCTGGAACTATAGGTGTGCGCTACTATGCCGGGCTGATTTTTTGATTTATTGTAGAGATGAGGTCTCGCCAAGTTGCCCAGGTGGGTCTTGAGCCCGCGGGCTCAGGCAATCCACTCACCTCAGCCTCCCAAAGTGTGAGATTACAGGCTGAGCCACGGAGCCCGGCGGGTAATTCAAATTTTATAGCCCTCAGTGTATTTTTGGGAAATGTTAACCATTTTGAATGGGTAGTTCCCTTAAATATAGCACACATTTCTCATCAGGAAAAACATGGAATATAATCTAAGTGATTCTTGATGGCTGAGTGTCTCCCACTATGCAGTTGTACCTTTGGGTCTATGGAGGTCATGTGTGGCCACCATGTTTACACAATCCTATTGTCTCAATGCTGTTTTGACAATAAACAATTATGGGCTAGTGTACTGTTTTTGGTTCTTATTTCAGCTTGCTTGGGTTTCTCTGCCTTCTCTTCACAATCATGCTGTTTGCTCTTGTCCCCACTGTATTTGTTCATTTCATGCCCCTGTCAATCTCCAATCCTCTTCTAATACCGACGGTCACCCAAAGCCACACACAGCTAACATCTTCTAATCTACTGGGAGTTGGGAGAAGTAATTGTCAGTAAAACTAGAAAGGAAGTAAAACCCAAAACCCAGCGCCTTGCACTAGAACACAGTGCAAGAAATGTTAATACGATTGCTTGCATGCATGACCTTTGAGACTTGGACTTTGCTTACCTGTTTTTGGAGCTCAGGAGCTTTTTGGCTGACTATGTTCTATGCAGTGAGATTGCCTGATGAAAACAACTTGGGTTTTGTGAGGCTTTCCTTTTCTTAATGAAAGATGATTCATGTGTTTTACTTTTTCATTCCGCTGATTTTTTAAAGTTTCATGTGGATCATTTTATTTTTATTTTATCTATTTTTTTTTTTGAGTTGGAGTCTTACTCTGTCACCCAGGCTGGAGTGCAGTGGCACGCTCCCGGTCACCGCAGCCTCCATTTGCTGGGCTCCGGCGATCCTTCCACCTCAGCTTTCCGAGTGGCTGGAACTACAGGCATGTGCTACCATGCCTGGTTAATTTTTGATTTATTGTAGAGATGAGGTCTTGCCAAGTTGCACAGGTTGGTCTTGAACCTGCAGGTTCAGGCAATCCACTCGCCTCGGCCTCCCAAAGTGCTGGGATCACAGGCTGAGCCACCAAGCCAGGCCTTATCATTATTATTATTATTATTTTTTGAGTTGGAGTCTCGCTCTGTCACCCAAACTGGAGTGCAGTGGCCACTCCCAGTCACTGCAGCCTTGACCTGCTGGCCTCCGGCGATCCGTCCGCCTCAGCCTTTCAAGTAGCGGGAACTACAGGTGCATGCTATCAACACCCGGCTAATTTGTGGTTTATTGTGGAGATGAAGTCTCGCCAAGTTGCCCAGGCAGGTCTCGAACCCGTGGGCTCAGGCAGTCCACTCACCTCGGCCTCCCAAAGTGCTGGGATTACAGGCTGAGCCACCAATTCTGGTCCATTTAGACCTTTTATCCATTTTGAGTTGGTTTTTTTGTGTGGTATAAGACAAGGGTCCGATTTCATTCTTTTGCATGTGGAGTTCCAGTTATCCCAGCACCATTAATTGAAGAGATGGTCTCTCCCTGTCGTGTCATTTCACTGGTTTTTAACTTTTGTAAGCTGTTGCCTAAATATTTTTGAAGTGAAACACACCTGTGGTAAAGACAGTTTATTTGTTTGTTTGTTTGTTTGTTTGTTTGAGTTGGAGTCTCACTCTGTCGCCCAGACTGGAGTGCAGTGCCCACTCCCGGCCACCGCAGCCTCGACCTGCTGGGCTCAGGCGATCCTTCCGCCTCAGCCTTCCAAGTAGCCAGAATGACAGGCATGCGCTACCACGCCCAGCTGATTTTTTGATTTATTGTAGAGAGGAGGTCTTGCTGCCCAGGCGGGTCTCGAACCCGCAGGCTCAGGCAATCCACTCACCTCAGCCTCCCAAAGGCGCAGGATTACAGGCTGAGCCACCGAGCCCGACATGGTAAAGACAGTTTAAACAGCAGTAATGCCTGTGTGTTCTTGCTTAAAATCTTAAGTGAAATAAAATCTCACAATTTTTAAATAAAAGAAACCAAGCCATATTTACTTGTCACAGTCCTGGAGAAAAGCCAGTATTTCATAGGTAGCTATCACTGAAAATAGTAATTTTTTTTTTTTTTGAGTTGGAGTCTCACTCTGTCGCCCAGACTGGAGTGCAGTGGCCGCTCCCGGCCACCGCAGCCTCGACCTGCTGGGCTCCGGCGATCCTTCCACCTCAGCCTTCCAAGTAGCTAGAATTATAGGCATGCGCTACCACGCCCGGCTGATTTTTTGATTGTATTGTAGAGATGAGGTCTCGCTGCCCAGGCGGGTCTCGAACCCACGGGCTCAGGCAATCCACTCACCTCAGCCTCCCAAAGGCGTGGGATTACAGGCTGAGCCACCGAGCCCGGCTTTGAAAATAGTAATTTTAGAGATGGGGCTGGGAATTAAGGGAGCTGGTGGAGGACAGGATGTTCTAAAAGTATCTATACTTTCAGGAATGATAAGCAAATGTATGGCTGGAATCCAAACACCTTCTTTCTGAGCAGGGCCTCTATTTGTCTGAAGACCTATTTGGCTGTTTTATAATTACTGGCCTTTTTATCTTAATTTTGGAACCAGACTAGTCTTTCATTTTATGGGACATCCCTGGCTTAATTCCAACAATTTCTATTTTTAAAAAGGCCTATCGTTAACAATATTATTCAGCCAAACATGCTAAATTGAATATTGCCGACACTGTGCCCAATTTTACATGATTTCACTGTGAGTAAGCTTCTCTGGATTTAAAATTTTCTGGTCCTCCTCTAATTTCTCCTTTGGCTCTTTATTGTGTTGGTGTCTTCTTCTTCCTTCTTCTCCTCTCTGAAAGTGGTCTCCTTGGTTTTTGGCCTCTGGTCCTCTGCCTTTTCTGCCCACAGCTTCTTGAGGAAACACTCTTCTATGTTCAAGATTCCACTAACAGCCAGTGCACACAACTTCCAAATGAATGTTCGATGCCAGCCACTGTCTCTCAACATCCCTTCAAGGTCAGTTCTCTCAGCAACCCAGCCTCAATATCTGGAAGAATTTTTTACTCTATTAACTTTCAATAATCCTGACATGTATGTTAAAAAACTTACATCCCCACCCGTACAACTTGGAGAGACCTCGTCTCTACAATAAATCGAAATTTAGCCAGGCATGGTAGTGCACGCCTGTAGTTCCAGTTACTTGGAAGACTGAGGCGGTAGGATCTCAGGAGCCCGGCAGGTGGAGGCTGCGGTGGTCAGGAGCGGCCACTGCACTCCAGTCTGGGTGACAGCATGAGAATCCAACTCAAAAAAAAAACAACAAAAACAAACTTACATCAATTTCCTGTTTAAAATGTCTTGTTGTCTTTAAATCCTACCACTTTTAATTCTCTGCTACACCGCCCACCCACAACCCCCCACAAGCTTCTGGACTATTCTGGTTGCCTTCTAAATGATTTCTCCGACTTTAGTTTTCACCTCCTTGAATCCCACCTGCATACTGCCACCAGACTAATTTTTAAAATATGCTACTTTAATTATATTACTTCCCTACTTAAAAATCTCCATTGGTTTCTTTTTTTACTTCCAGCTGTGAATATAAATTCTTCTGCCTGCCTTGCCAGCCTGTCTTTATTAGCTGGGTATGGGCTCCAGGGTCAGCAGATACAGTTTCGTATCCAGCTCTGGCACTTACTATCTATAAAATAGGGATAGTTATACTTGCATTGGAGGATTTTGTGAAAATCAAATACAATTTGCAATGGCAAGAACAGAACCTGAAAGATGAAAAACGCTAAAGAAACAAGCCATTTCCCACCCAACTTATTTCTTTCTTTTTTTTTTTTTTGAATCGGAGTCTCACTCTGTCGCCCAGACTGGAGCATGCAGTGGCCGCTCCCGGCCACCGCAGCCTCGACCTGCTGGGCTCCGGGGATCCTTCCGCCTCAGGCTTCCAAGTAGCCGGAATTACAGGCATGCGCTACCATGCCCGGCTGATTTTTTTTTTTTAATTTATTGTAGAGATGAGGTCTCGCTGCCCAGGCGGGTCTCGAACCCGCGGACTCAGGCAATCCACTCACCTCAGCCTCCCGAAGGCGCGGGATTACAGGCTGAGCCACCGAGCTCGACTCCAATTAATATCTTGATGAGATTGAAAACAATTACATTATTGATACAAGAATAAACCATGCAGAACACTCGTGAAATGCGCTTGATGGATGGAAATATACGCAGAGGATATTTGTCTGAGTGAGTGTTTCAGGGATGGCATGGTTTCAGAGATCACAAATTCCACATTAAAACGGTGGCCAGCCGGGCTCAGTGGCTCAGCCTGTAATCCCACACTTTGGAAGGCTGAGGTGAGTGGATTGCCTGAGCCCGCGGGATCGAGACCCGCCTGGCCAACTTGGCGAGACCTCATCTCTACAATAAATTTTAAAAAAATTAGCCAGGCGTGGGAGCGCACGCCTGTAGTTCCAGCTACTTGGAAGGCTGAGGCGGAAGGATCGCCGGAGCCCAGCGGGTCGAGGCTGCAGTGGCCGGGAGTGGCCACTGCACTCCAGTCTGAGTGACAGAGTGAGATTCCAGCTCAAAAAAAAAAAAAAAAATACGGTGGCCATAGGTGGCTGAGACGGCAGGGGATAGTCACTGATGAGGAAGACTGTGATCTGGCATGACAAGACTGCTACCTAACTCCCAACCCAGGGCTCAGTATGCACATCACAAATGACAGGTACACCAGATGTCATGGGCTTGCTGAAATGATGCAACATGATGCCTACAACATCGCAACGATCCATTTCAGCCCTAAATTCTAAAATCGGTCTATTAAGCCTTTAGATGTACTTTCCAGTTTAAAGGAAACATGGGTGTGGCAACCTTGCAACGTGCAGCTCAAATCTCCTGCTGCAGGGGGTGAGGCTTATCACGGCCTCTGGATTACATCTGCATGTCTGCTCCCCAGTCAATGACTGGGCCAGCAGGACTTCTAGTGTAGGGCCATTCCTGTGAAATGTGCAACTCCTCTGGCTGGAACCATATTAGAATGCATTGCAGTCTGTGATGGTACTTTCTAATTCCTTCTTCCTCCTTCTCTTTCACTGAGCTCAGCCCTGCATAATGGTCTGATAGCCCATCACCTTCCTCTGCTTCCTCTCACTTATAATTAAAAGGCATTTCTGGCCAGGTGCAGTGGCTCAAGCCTATAATCCCAGCATTTTGGGAGGCTGAGGTGAGAGGATTGCCTGAGTCTGCAGGTTGGAGACCAACCTGTGCAACATGTTGAGACCTCATCTCTATAATAAATAAAAAACATTAACTGGGCATAGTAGTGCTCACCTGTAGTTCCAGCTACTTGGGAGACTGAGGTGGAAGGATTGCCTGAGCCCGGCAGGTCGAGGCTGCAGTGGCCGGGGGGAGCATGCCACTACATTCCAGCCTGGGCGACAGAGTGAGCCTCCAAGTCAAATAAATAAACAAATAAAAGGCATTTCCCTCCATAAATGCTTTGTGTATTGAACCCCACCTTGACATCTGCTTCCAGGGGACCAGAACTAATACAAATGGTGCCAATAAAGTGGACAGCAAGATGGGGCTTGGAGACTGGCTCATTTACTTCCCCACAGGCAGAGAATGTCATTCTGAGTGTCGTGTGAGACAAAGATAGTCTCTGGCTTAAAGAGGGGCCCAAATGCTAGAGATTTTACTGGCAGTACCTGGGGGAAGCGTCAGGAAGGAAAACCCCTTTGCAGATGAAATTCTTTGGGCATTTGAAAGATGCGGGGGAACAAGGCCTAGAAAGATGGCAAAGTTGGCTGGTGACTGATAAGTTGTAGTGCTGCCCTGCAGATGGATAATGAGAGACAGAGGGCCATTAGCAAGCTAAGTGTGAGAGGCAGAAGCTCTCTGTGGTAGCTTACAAAGAGGCCCTTATTCCCTGCAGCACAAAGTGGACACAGCTGTACAACAGATGCAGGCCCTGATTTAGAGTCACCAAGCTCCAGAGATGTTTAGATGCTCAGCCAAAGTCTGTTAGGCTGAAGGCAGAGCCAGTCATACACTGGACCCGGCTCTTTTTAGCCCACGAGAGCCAATTAACCGTTAGTGTCTCTTCAGAACTCCACAATCAATGACATTCGATTGGTGGCTCAAAATTAGCCATAGAGGAATATTTGTGCCATAAAAATCAACAAATACTATGATCCGAGGGTTTCTTGGCCCTCCTTTCCAGAGAGCTTGTTGTTAGACATTTAACGGCACATCGCTATTTGGGCCCTGGCTGGGAAAGCCTGGGATCCTGAAACATGAATTGGGGATGTGTAGATACAAATTCCAGAAAATGGCAAAGTTGGCTGGCTCTGCAGACCCGCCTGAATCCTCAGAGTCTGTCTAGGTGGCCCACCCTCCCTAGGAAGATGGGAGGCTTCCCCACGCTTAAGGATGCCACCTCCTCTCCCAGCTGCCAAGCCCATAATGAGGGTTAAGCCTCAGCGCAGCTGACAGGAAATGTAACTGCATCCGATAAGAGAAGACAATATACAAGAAAGGAGCCGCCAAAGAACTAAAAATTGAGCTGTCATCTGCTCCAGCAATCCCACTCCTGGGACTGTCCCCAGAGGAACATAAATCACTCTACCAAAAAAGATGCCCGCACACATGTGTTCACTGCAGCACTATTCACAATAGCAGAAACATGGAAGCAACCCAGATGCCCACAAAAAGTGAGCTGGATAGAGAAAATGTGGTACTGCATGATGAACTGCTACACAGCCATAAAGAAGAACAAAATCATGTCCTTTGCAGCAACATGGATGCAGCTGGAGACCATCATTCTTTTTTTTTTGAGTCAGAGTCTTACTCTGTCACCCATACTGGAGTGCAGTAGCACACTCACAGCCACTGCAGCCTCAACTTGCTGGATTCAGTTGATCCTTCCGCCTCAGCCTTCCAAGTAGCTGGAACTACAGATGCGTGCTGCCACGCTCAGCTATTTTTTGTAGAGACGAAGTTTTGCCAAGTTGCCTAGGCTGGTCTCGAACCCCTCTCGTCTCAACGTTCCAAAGTGCTGGGATTACAGGCATGAGCCACCGCGCCCGGTCAGAGACCATCATTCTAAGTGAACTATCACAGAATCAAAAAACTGAATACCGGCCGGGATTGGTGGCTCAGCCTGTAATCCCGCGCTTTAGGAGGCCGAGGTGAGTGGATTGCCTGAGCCTGAGGGTTCGAGACCCGCCTGGGCAACTTGGCGAGACCTCATCTCTACAATAAATCAAAAATTAGCCGGGCGTGGTAGCACGTGCCTGTAGTTCCAGTTACTTGGAAGGCTGGGGCAGAAGGATCGCCGGAGGCCAGCAGGTCGAGGCTGCGGTGGCCGGGAGAGGCCACTGCACTCCAGTCTGGGCGACAGAGTGAGACTTCAACTAAAAAAAAAATCAAAAAATTAGAGGAAAAAAAAGAAAGAAAGGCACCGCAAGAGTGACCTAGCGTGCCCCGATGGGAGCCAAAGGACACCCTTGGTGTTGGATTTTGAGGGTGCTTGATTAGGAGAAAAGGAACATAAGACTGGATAAGGAAAAATATATTGATATGAGCCACTTTCTTGGAGCACAAGATTCAACACCCTCGCAAGTACCTTAGTGAGGGCCGCCAGATAAAATAAATATGTTTCATGTAGTATTGGGGACATACTTATGCTGAAAAAGATGCGTTGTTTATCTGAAATTTAAACTGAACTAGATATCTCATATTTTTATTTGCTAAAGCTGGCAATCCTAGTCCCAAGGGATGGGCAAATACTTCGAAGGTGACCACAGTAATATTCAGCAATGAGGTGCGCAGTACTTTTTCCTCGGATGAGTTCATGAACTTCATTGTCACACTTGTGTGCTTCTAGGGGGTTCTTTGAAACCCAGAGAAAGGGATGGCCCACACTACGGGCATGAGAAGAATAAAGAGGCTGAGGGAAGCAGGCATGCTGAAATGCATCTATTACATAAAACCAAAAGAACCCCGCAGAATATGATGCTCCACATAAAGAGCCCTGAGGACACCCCATTCGTTCAGGCCATCAGCCCAAGTGAGGGGTGAGGCAGCGTCACTGGGAAGTTTAGTGCTGGCTCCTCTGCAGGTTGGGGTGATGGTGGGAGAAATGGGTGCAGGGCTGAGCTCTTTAACATCCATGAAATGATGGAACCCAAGGTAGCAAAGACCAGGCAGTGGCCTTCCAGCCAGTAGGCCACAAATCCCCTAATAGCCAATGAGAGATGAACAGGGTGACTTGTGAAGGTGTTCCCATAAGACAGCCAGGAAACCCAGATTTCTACTTTTTTATGCTCATCAAAGGGAGACATGAATAAAAATAATCAATGCAGCAATTTTCTAATAGTGCAATATTAGATAAGTCCTAAAGATCTTGGACTAGTTAGATAAATTATACATTCAGTCCCAGAATGAACCCATTAAATAAAGTGAGTCTGAGATGTGTGTGTTAATTGGGAAGATCTTCACAATGGAGTGGTAATTAAAAATAATAGGCAGTTTTAGAGTGTTAAATGTATGTATTCACTTGGGGATAATCCATCAAGATGATTTGTGCATATATATAATACTTCAAAAGAGCTTGTTGATAACCCAAATGTCTGAATAGTGTTTTATAAAAACATCCATGCATAATTACACAGGCACACGGGTGTCCTTGTGATTCCTCTTATGTGTGTATTTGTGTAATGATGTGAATATGAGTCCATTCATGTGTGTATAAATATGCATGGGTATACACATGCCCATGCAGCATGCACACGTGTATACATGAAGGTGGATGGCTAGGGGGCTGGGTTGTGAGGTGAAAAAGATATTTACTTCCAAAAGTATACTCCATTTGAGTTTCTGGTCAAACACATTTATTTCTTTTCCATTTAAAATTTAAATTTTATGACCGGGTTCAGTGGCTCAGCCTGTAATCCCAGCACTTTGGGAAGCCGAGGTGAGTGGATTATCTGAGTCCACGGGTTCAAGACCAGCCCAAGCTATTTGGGGAGACCTCATCTCTACAATAAAACAAAAAATTAGCCAGGCATGGTAGCATGCACCCATAGTTCCGGCTACTTGGAAGACTGAGGTGGAAGGATCGCTGGAGTCCAGCAGATCAATGCTGGGATGGTCGTAAGCGTGCCACTGCACTCCAGCCTGGGCAACAGAGTGAGACTCCAACTCAAAAAAACAAAACAAAATTAAATTTTTTAAACCTAAAAAAAGGGATAGAAAACTATGGTCAGAAAGTGGCATGGAGAATTAAGAGGATCCTAACTCTGCTCCCCAACCTTGATAAATAGAGTTTAAGGGAATAAACAACTTCTGCTTGAGAGGACTGGAAGGAGTTACCGCTTCCAGGAGATAGACAGGTTTCAATAAAGGCAAAGTGGTAGAGGGAATGTTTAGAAAAGTGTTGGAGGAATTTGCTGATCCCTAAGCGGGAGTTCCAGAGGGCACAGGAAAGTCATTAGAGGGAAAGGGGGGTGGAGTGGGGAGTATGCAAAGTAGCATAGGGATGGAAGTAGATGACCTATAAAAAGTATGCTTTTGGATTAAAATAATCTGAGTAGGGGTGTTTAATTCTGACAGCTACTTGGAGAAGGAGCTGGCAGTGAGGCCCAAGGTTAGGAGAAGACCTTGTATATGTTCTTGTCACCTACAGCAAGTATGTGGCTGCCTTTGATAGCAACGAGCAAATAAGCCCGGAGCCGAGCCTTCTTCCGGGGGTGTGCAACACATGTGTTAGAAGTGGGAGGAGGAATGATCTGTGCAAATCCATTTAGTCTCTCGGTTGGGCTAACATTCCACCTAGTCATGGAGTCCGCATCCTTCAGGACCTCATGTTTGTTCTGTTCTAGGAACTGGGGGAGGAGTGGAGTGGGATGTGGTCTGCATGCACTGGCAGGCATAAAATGGCGGGTTAGGACATAGAAGCTGGCAATAGGACAGGGTTTGTAATGGAGAGAACCACAAAAGGTCAGAGAGGAACTGGGAAATCCAGATCATCCAGGACATTTAGGCCATGGTAGGGCCTGGCTCTTGTTCTGTGAAAGACAAAATGATGATTCTGTGCCCATCGAATAGCAACTACCCATTTCTCCCTCCTACTAGCCCCTGGAACCTACTGTTCTCAGATTCTATGAGCTTGACTATTTCAGATACCTCTTCCAAGTGATGCAGTATTTGTCCTTCTGTGACTGACTTATTTCACTTAGCATAATGTCTTGAAGGTTCATCCATGTTGTCACATATTGTAAAATTTCCTTTCTTTTTAAGTCAGAATAAAATTTCATTAGTATGTATATTCCAATTTTTTAATCCATTCATCTATTTTTTGGATATTTAGATTGTTTCCCCATCTTAGCTATTATTGTAATGTATTGTAATGTATGTATAATGTATAGAAATACTCTGAAGTGGGATGCTGGATCATATGGTAGCTCAATTTTTATTTATTCACGGAATCTCCATACTGTTTCCTGTAGCAGCTCCACGATTTTGCATTCCAACCAACAATGTGCAAAAGTTTCAATTTATCCACATCTTTGAAACCAGAGAGCTATCGTACAACTTTGTCCCTATCATTAACAGTTCTCTCGTGTACACTTAAAATTTAGTAGGAGTCTCACTCTGTCGCCCAGACTAGAGTGCAGTGGCCGCTCCCGGTCACTGCTGCCTCGACCTGCCGGGTTCCGGCGATCCTTCCACCTCAGCCTTCCAAGTAGCCGGAATTACAGGCACACGCTACCACACCCGGCTGGTTTTTTTGATTTATTGTAGAGATGAGGTCTCGCTGCCCAGGCGGGTCTCGAACCCGCGGGCTCAGGCAATCCACTCACCTCAGCCTCCCAAAGGCGCGGGATTACAGGCTGAGCCACCGAGCCCGACTAAAAAAAAGTATTCTTACCAAAAAAAAAGTTTAAATGTTTTAAATAAGGACCATTGTACCTGCAATATAGAGAAGAGACAAAGAAGGACTCAAAGAAGCAACCAGACCATTTAGGAATTTATTCTAAGATTTCCAAAGATGATTGGTTTTGACTGAAGTGGTAAGAGTGATAATAAGTGTTAGGATTCTGAAGAGAATGTGTAGATATAGACAACTGGATTTCATGACAATTTATGACTTCAAGATAGTTTACCTGAGTGACTGAAAGGGTGAAGTTGCTATCATCTAATAGAATAATCAACAAAGACAGGGAAGGCCACTATATCAACAGGTTTTGGGAATGATCAGGAGTTCCATGTGGGACAGTATAAATTTGAGAAGCCAGGCAGACATTGCAAATGTCAGGAAGAGCTCAAGAGAGTTCTAACCTGGAGATACACATTTCAAAATGTGTATGGGTGATGTTTAAAGCCATGTGAATAAACAAAAGTCCCCAAAGGGTGACTGTAGATAGAGAAGAGTATCATGTAATGAGCCCTGGATAGGGTGGCCAACTGTACTGACGGGAGGGATTTTTAGAACATGGGCCTTTAAGTTTTAAAACTAAGAAAGTCCTCTTTGGGAGGCTGAAGTGAGTGGATTGCCTGAGCCCGCGGGTTCGAGACCCGCCTGGGCAACTTGGCGAGACCTCATCTCTACAATAAATCAAAAATTAGCTGGGCGTGGTAGCGTGCACCTATAGTTCCAACTATTTGGAAGGCCGAGGCGGAAGGATCGCTGGAGCCCAGCAGGTCGAGGCTGCGGTGGCCAGGAGCGGCCACTGCACTCCAGTCTGGGTGACAGAGTGAGACTCCAACTCAAAAAAAAAAAAGAAAGTCCTGTACAAACTGGGCCAAATTGGTCACCCTAGTTCTAGAACACTCCAGTTGATTAGACGTCTTTCTCCTGAAGCAAACATTGAGCTGGAAAGAGCAATTGGTGTCAATTACTTTGGATTCTAGAGGTTTGTTGAATACAGAGCCACCAGCAAGAGCTGCTGATCATCTGTAAATAAGCAGGGTGCATGAACCAGAGATGATACTCAATTCCCCATCTTCACTGTGAATGTAGCTTAACCACGTGCATCTCTGGGAGTGGTCATCTGGAACCATGGTGGGGAGTGGTGATCTTGTCCTTCAAAAATGTGAGGTTGTGCTTTTGGAGGATTGGTCTAGAAGTGCTCTGAGGGACCAGTAACAGATGCTTGCCTTGGTTTTGAGCCTTTTTGCATCAGCAGCTTCCCCCGGCAACATCTATTAGGAAATATAAAGAGACAGACTTTTTTTTTTAAAGCCAGAGACTTAAGGAAATCTTTGCCAGATGACCAAAGAGATAAAGGAACACAAACTTCGGTGTCCAAACGTGAAAAGAAATACATACTTTGTGAAAATAGTTTGGAAAAGTTACAAATGGATAACTTCTGCCCGCAACAAGCAAAAATCAGAGGGGTGGGAAAATCAGATTTTCAGATTTACCCTACTATAATACTCAAAGAAGTGCAGTCTCAATGAAAAATTAGAAAACATACAAGAAACAGGAAAGTATGACCCATTTATAGGAAAAAATAACTTGGCAGAAGCCATTTCTGAGGAAGCACAAACATTAGAATCACCAAAGATATTAATTAAGTCAACTGTCTATAATGTGCTTGAAGAACTAAAATAAAACCATTGACAAAGAACAAAGGAAATCAGGCAATAACGTATAAACAAAAAGGAACAGTCAATAAAGAGATAAAAATTACAAAAGGATGTAAGAAGAAATATTTTAGAGATGAAAAGTACAATAACTGAAATTAAAATTCGACTAAACCTGAGCCCAGGGGTTTGATATCAGCCTGAGAAACTTGGTAAGACCTTGTGTCTACAATAAATCAAACAATTAGCTGGGTGCAGTGGCATGTGCCTGTGGTTTCAGCTACTTGGAAGGGAGACAGAAAGATAGCCTGAGCCCAGCAGGTCAAGGCTGTGGTGGCTGTGAGCGTACCACTCCACCCCAGCCTGGGCAACAGAGTGATACTCCCGTGGGGGAAAAAAATTGACAAAGACGTTTAACAGCAAGTCCCAAAAGAAAACACAACTGCCAACCAAGAAGTCTATAGCCAGCAAAACTATCACTCACATGTGAGGAAAAGATTTAGACATTTCCAGGTTTTAAAAAGTGTTTATTAGCAGAAGACCTGCCATACAAGAAATGCTAAAAGGACTCCTTCAAGATGAAGTAAAAGACACTAGACAGTAACTTAAAGCCAAAAGGAACAATAAAGAGCACTGTTAAAGGTAATCACATATGTAAATAGAAAACCAGTATTAAAAGACTTTTGGTTTATAACTCTTTTTTTCCTCTGTTATTTGAAAAGAAAATGTATAAAATAAAAACTATAAATCGATATTTAATGAGCATAATATATAAAGATGTATTCTGTGGCAACAATAATATAGAGGACTAGGGCCAGAGATGTACAGGAACAGAGTATTTATATACATTTAAAATTAAGTTGGTATAATGTTCAATTAGGTTGTTATAAGTTTAAGTTGTTAATTTTAATATTAAGGCTACCACTAGCTTTGGTATCTTAAATTTAAAAATTAAATACATAAAGGGAAAAGTAAGGAAATCAAAATGGTGTACTATAAAATTTAACTAAGTTTTTTAAAAGCAGTAATGCAGGAATGGAGGAACAAGAACATATATAGACATGCAGAAAAAAGCTAAATGGGAAAATAAATCCTTTCTTATCAATAATTACTTAAATGTAAATGAATTAAACACTCCAAACCTGGACAAAATTGGACAATTGGATAAATAAGACATGATCAATTTATATGATGCCTAAAAAGGACTCACTTAAGACACACAGAAAGTAAAGGATGGAAAAAGATAATCTCTGCAAATGGTAAACAAAAGATAGCTGAGGTAGCTATATTAATATTAGTCAAACTAAACTTAAATAAAAAAGTTTTTAAGAAACAAAGGACATTATACTTTGATAAAAGTCTTAATTTAGCAGGAAAATATAATTATAAACATATACACATTTAACAATAAAGCCCAAAAATATATGAAGCTGCAATTGAAAGGTTAAAGAGAGAAATAATTCTATAGTAATAGTTGAAGGCTTACTACTTTCAATAATAGATAGAAGAACTAGGTCGGGCTCAGTGTCTCAGTCTGTAATCCCAGCACGTTGGGGAGCCGAGGTGAGTGAACTGCCTGAGCCTGTGGGTTTGAGACCCGCCCCGGCAACTTGGTGAGACCTCGTCTCTACAGTAAATCGAAAATTAGCCAGGCGTGGGAGCACGCGCCTGTAGTTGTGGCTACTTGGAAGGTTGAGGCAGAAGGATCACCAGAGCCCAGCAGGTCGAGGCTGCGGTGGCTGGGAGCATGCCACTGCACTCCAGTCTGCGGTGGCTGGGAGCATGTCACTGTACTCCAGTCTGGGCAACAGAATGAGACTCCAACTCAAAAAAAAAAAAGAAAAGAAAAGAAAAGAAAGAAAGACCTTTACAACAAAAACTACAAAATACTGCTCAAAGAAATCAAAGATGACACAAACAAATGGAAAAATAATCCATCCTCATGGATTGGAAGAATCAACATTGTTGATTGTCCTACCCAAGACAATCTACTGATTTAATGCAATACCCATTAAATTACCAGAAGCATTCTTCTCAGACTGGAAACAACAACACAGGAATTCATAAGGAAACATAAATGACCATGAATAGTCAAACCTAAACAGCCTGGTATTGGTACAAGAACAGGCATATAGGCCAATGGAACAGAATAGAGATTCTGGAAGCACAACCTCAATTTCTCAACCAACTCACCTTTGACAAAGCCTCCACTGCCAGCTACTGGGGAGAAGAGACCCTATTCAATAAATGGTGCTGGGAAAACTGGCTGACTACATGCAGAAGATTAAAACAAGACCCCTACCTATCACCATACACAAAAATCAACTCTAAATGAATCAAAGGTCTAAATATTAAACCTCAAACTATAAAACCTTAGTAAATGCAGGAGACACCCCTACGGAAATTAGAACTGGCAACTATTTCCTGAACAAAATTTCAAGTGCCCATACCATCAGAGATAAGAAAGACAAGTGGAACCTCATCAAACTAACAAGCTTCTACAAAGCCAAAAAAAAAAACCATCAAGAGAACAGAGAGACAGTCCATAGACTGGGAAAAAATATTTGCCAACTGTATATCTGACAAAGATGAAACATCTAAGATGTACAAGGAACTCAAACATGCCGAAAAGAAAAAAAAAAAACAGCCCATTACAAAGTGGGCAAAAGATAAGAATAGACACTTCTCAAAAGAAGACATATGAGTAACCAACAGATACATGAATACTCAGCCTCACTAGTCATCAGAGAAATGCAAATTAAAATCACGCTGATACCACCTAACTTCATTCAGGGTGGTCAACATTAATAACTCAAAAAACAACAGATGCTGGATAGGATGTAGAGAAAAGGAAACAATTCTACACTGTTGGTGGCGGTATAAACTAGTACAACCTCATTGGAAAACTGGTGACTTCTAAAAGATCTAACAATAGACCTTCCACATGACCCCACAATCCCCCTTCTAGGAATATACCCGAAAGAGCTCAAATCACTCTATGAAAAAGATACCAGCATTATTCACAATAGCAGAAACATGGAACCAACCGTGCTGCACACTGAAAGAGGACTGGGAAAAAAAAAAGTAGTACATATACACAATGGAATATTGTGCAGCCACAAAGAAAGACAAAATTACCAACTTCACAGCAACTTGAATGGACTTAGAATGTATAATACTGAGTGATCTATCACAGAAATAAAGAACTGAGTACCACATGTTCTCACTCATAAGCAGATCTTGAACAATTATAATACTATAAGAAAGGGATTGGCAGTAGTGGGAAACTGCTAGGGGTTTGGGGGGGTGGGATTGGCAGTAGTGGAAAACTGCTGGGGAGGGGTACACATCTCATCAACAAGGGTACCTGCATAATTGATATTTGTATACCTAACCCTGAATTAGTAAATCTTTAAAATAAAACAACATCAGATAAAATAAGCATAAGAAATCAATCAGTGTAACATAGTACTTTAAGGGGAAAAGAAATTATATGATAATCTCAATTAATGGAAAAAGATGGACAAAATGTAGTATCCTTTTATGATATAAATTCACAGTATACCCGCGCTTGGTGGCTCAGCCTGTAATTCCGGGCCTTTGGGAGGCTGAGGTGAGTGGATTGCCTGAGCCCGCGGGTTCGAGACCCGCCTGGGCAGCGAGACCTCATCTCTACAATAAATCAAAAAACCAGCTGGGCGTGGTAGCTCGCGCCTGTAATTCTGGCTACTCAGAAGGCTGAGGCGGAAGGATCCCCAGAGCCCAGCAGGTCGAGGTTGCAGCGGCCGGGAGCGGCCACTGCACTCCAGTCTGGGCGACAGAGTGAGACTCCAACTAAAAAAAAAAAAAAAAAAAAAATTCACAGTATACTAGGAATAAAAAAAGAATTGCCTTAACATAATTCCATTGCTCCTATCACATTCAATGGTGAGTGAATGGAGGTGGGGGATTATCCATATCAGAAAGGAAGGAGTAAAAGCATCTTTACTAAAATCAAACGAAACCAAAGCAAAACAGTTAGAGTTAAATGAACTCAGCAAAGTTGCAGGATGCAAAATCTGTTGTATTTCTTTTCTTTTTTTTTTTTTTTTTTTGAGTTGGAGTCTCACTCGGTCGCCCAGACTGGAGTGCAGTGGCCGCTCCCGGCCACCGCAGCCTCGACCTGCTGGGCTCCGGCGATCCTTCCGCCTCAGCCTTCCCAGTAGCTGGAACTACAGGCGTGTGCTAACACGCCGGGCTAATTTTTGATTTATTGTAGAGATGAGGTCTCGCCAAGTTGCCCAGGCGGGTCTTGAACCCACGGGCTCAGGCAATCCACTTAACTCAGCCTCCCAGAGGCACGGGATTACAGGCTGAGCCCGGTTGTGTTGTATTTCTATACACTAACAATAAAAGATCTGGAAATAAAATTAAGAAAACCATTCATTTACAATAGCATCAAAAAGAATAAAATATCTTGGAGGAGCTAACCAAAGAGGAAAAATACTCATACATTAAAAACTACAAAATGGGTAGGCGGGCTCGTTGGCTCAGCCTGTAATCCCGCACCTTTGGGAGGCTGAGGTGAGTGGATTGCCTGAACCCGCGGGTTCGAGACCCACCTGGGCAGCGAGACCTCGTCTCTACAATAAATCAAAAAATCAGCCGGGTGTGGTAGCGCATGCCTGTAATTCCAGCTACTCGGAAGGCTGAGGCGAAAGGATTGCCAGAACCCAGCCAGCGAGGCTGCAGTGGCCGGGAGCGGCCACTGCACTCCAGTCTGGGCAACTGAGTGAGACTCCAACTCAAAAAAACAAAAACAAAAAAAACTACAAAATGCTGGGCTCGGTGGCTCAGCCTATAATTCCAGCCTTTTGGGAGGCCGAGGTGAGTGGATTGCCTGAGCCTGAGGGTTCAAGACCCGCCTGGGCAACTTGGTGAGACCTCATCTCTACAATAAATCAAAAATTAGCCAGGTGTGGTAGCGCCCACCTGCAGTTCCAGCTGCTTGGAAGGCTGAGGCAGAAGGTTGCTGGACCCCAGCACGTCGAGGCTGCGGTGGCCAGGAGTGGCCACTGCACTCCAGTCAGGGCGACAGAGTGAGACTCCAACTCAAGAAAAACAAAAAACAACAAAAACAAAAAACAAAAAAAGCTACAAAACACTGCTGACATACATTAGAGTTAAATTAATGAAAAAATATCCTGTGTCCATGGGTTGGAAGACAAATCTATAGCCAATAAGCATATAAAATGATGCTCAACATCATTAGGGAACAAGAAAATGCAAATCTGAACCACAATGAGATACCAATCATACCTATTAGGATAGTTATTTTTCTAAAGGAAAAATAACAAGTGCTGGCTTGGATGTATAGAAATTGAAACCCTCATGTATTATTAGTAGGAATATGATATGAAGCAGCTGTGGAAAATGATCTGTTAGCTCCTCAAGAAGTTAAACATAGAATAACCTTATAATCCAGAAATTTCACTCCTAGGTATATATCTAAAAGAACTGAAGTCAGGAATGTGAACAGATTACACACCACACAGCAGCATTATTTACCAAAGCCAAAATGTGATGGATGCTACACAAGCCTATTGATGAATGAATAGATATACAAATTTTAACATGTACATATAATGGAATATTATTTAACCCTAAAAAAGGAATGAAGTTCTGCTAATGCTACAACATGGACAAACCTTGAAAACAATATGCAGTATGATGGCTCACACCTGCAATTCCTGGACTTTGGGAGACTGTGGCAGGAGGAACACTTGAGGCCAGGAGTTAGAGACCAGCCTGCACCACACAGCAAGAACCCATCTCTACATTAAAATTTCTGGCGGGGCTCAGTGGCTTATGCGTGTAATCCCAGCACTTAGAGAGGTGGAGGTGAGAGGATTGCCTAAGCTCAGGGTTTTGAGCCTGGGCACTTGGTGAGACCTTGTCTCTACAATTTAAAAAAAATAAAAATATTAGCCAGGAGTGGTAGCATGTACTTGTAGTTCCAGCTACTGGGGGATGGGGGTGGGGTTGCTGAGGCAGAAGGATTGCTTGAGTCCAGGAGGTCAAGGTTGCAGTGATTGTGAGAGTGCCACTGCCCTTCAGTCTGAGCAACAGAGTGAGACTCTGACTACAGAAAAAAAAAAAGGAAAGAAAACATTATGCTACATATGATTCCACTTACATGAGTAACCTCTAGTAGGCAAACTCATAGAGTCAGAAAGTAGAATAGAGGATATTAGGGGTTGGGAGAAGAGAGAAATGAGGAGTTATTGCTTATTATGTGCCTGGTTTCTTTTTGGGATGATGAAAAAGTTTGGAAATAGTGGTGATGGCTAGACAACATTGTCAATGTACTTAATGCTACTGAATTGTACACTTAAAATTGTTAAAAAGGTAAATTTTATACTACGTGTATTTTATCACAATGAAAAGGTCATCTAACAAACAGCTACACACCATAGCCAGCAATAAAAATAAACCCTGAGGAGGTGAAGCATTTGATCTTGAGTTGTAATATTATATTATTCAGAATACCCCAGCTTTTAATAAAAATTATAAAGCATACAAAAAGCAAGAAAATGTGTCACAAAGAAGAAATTTGCAGAAATTATCAAAGAAGTACAGATACTGAATTTACTAGGCAAGGAGAAATCAACTGTGTTACATACATTCAAAATGCTAAAGGGAACAAGGAGAATAATGTATGAACAAATACAAAATGTTTTTAAAAACAAATAGAAAATATTAAAGAGGAGACAGAAATTATAATGAAAATGACAATTATGGATCTGAAAAATACAAAAACTGAAATAAAAATTTCACTAGTGGCTTTTAAGAACAAATATGAGTAGACAGAAGAAAGAATCAGTAAACTTGAAGACAGGTCAATTGGTAATTGTGCAGGCCGAGAAGCAAAAAGAAGAAAGAAGAAAGAAAAATGAGTAAAGACTAAGAGACCCAAGGCACACAATCAGTCACACAACATGCTCATAATGAGAATTCCAAGATTAAAGGAGAGAGAGAAAGGGGCAGAAAGAATATTTGTGGAAATAATGACTGGTAATTTCCTAAATTTTAAGAAAGAAATAGATCTACATATTCAAGAAGCTTAATGAATTTCAAGAATAAAAAACATAAAAATGCCGGCCCGGTGGCTCAGCCTGTAATCCCGCGCCTTTGGGAGGCTGAGGTGAGTGGATTGCCTGAGCCTGCGGGCTTGAGCCCTGCTTGGGCAGCGAGACCTCATCTCTACAATAAATCAAAAAATCAGCCGGGCGTGGTAGCGCTCGCCTGTAATTCCGGCTACTCGGAAGGCTGAGGCGGGAGGATCGCCGGAGCCCAGCAGGTCGAGGCTGCAGTGGCCGGGAGCGGCCACTGCACTCCAGTCTGGGTGACAGAGTGAGACTCCAACTCAAAAAAAAAAAATAAAACCACAAAGAAATTCTACCAAGATAAAGCACATTTAAATTATTACAAGCCAAAAAAAGAGAGACAATGTTGAAAGCAGCAAAAGTGATTCCTCGTGTACATGGTATTTTCAACAAGAATAGCGTCAATTTTTCATCAGAAAACATGGATGCCAGACACAAGTGGAATGATATTTTTAAAGTAATGAAAGAAACCGGGCTCGGTGGCTCAGCCTGCAATCCCGCGCCTTTGGGAGGCTGAGGTGAGTGGATTGCCTGAGCCCGCGGGTTCGAGACCCGCCTGGGCAGCGAGACCTCATCTCTACAATAAATCAAAAAATCAGCCGGGCGTGGACGCGTGCGTCTGTAGTTCCGGCTACTCGGAAGGCTGAGGCGGAAGGATCACCGGAGCCCAGCAGGTCGAGGCTGCGGTGGCCGGAAGCGGCCACTGCACTCCAGTCTGGGCGGCAGAGTGAGACTTCAACCCCCCCCCAAAAAAAGTAATGAAAGAAAAAATAGTCAGCCAAGAATTTCATATCCAGCAAACCTATGCTTCAAAAATGAAGGAGAAATTGTGTAAAGAAAAGTTGAGAGGATTTATTACCAGTATACCCGCTCTACAAAAAATTCTAAAGGAAATTCTTCAGGTTGAAATGAAAGAATACTAGACAGTAACTGAAAAGCATATGAGAAATTTAAAACTCTGTAAATGAACAACATAGGGAAATAAAAAAGTCAATATTATTGTATTGTGTTTTGTGACTATATATATATATAATTTTTTTTGAGCTGGAGTGTCATTCTATCTCCCAGACTGGAGTACAGTGGCATGCTCCTGGTCACCGCAGCCTCGACCCGCTGGGCTCCGGCAATCCTTCTGCCTCAACCTTCCAAGTAGCTGGAACTACAGGCGTGTGCTACCACGCCCGGCTAATTTTTGAATTATTGTAGAGACAAAGCCTTACCAAGTTTCCCTGGCTGGTCTCAAACCCACGGGCCCAGGCAATCCACTCGCCTCAGCCTCCCAAAGTGCTGTGATTACAAGCTGAGCCACTGAGCCAAGCCTTGTGACTATATTTTTAAAATTTCGTATGTGATTTAAAAGACAATAAAACATAAAACAATAATTATACATCTATGTTAATGGACACACAACATGTAAGGATATAATTTGTGACAATAATAACATAAATGGGAATGGAGTTTTATAGGAGTAAAGTTTTTTATATGCTATTGAAGCTAAGGTGGTATCAATATTTTGTTTGTTTGTTTGTTTTTGTTTTTTGTTTTTTTGAGTTGGAGTCTCACTGGGTCGCCCAGTCTGGAGTGCAGTGGCCGCTCCCGGCCACCGCAGCCTCGACCCGCTGGGCTCCAGCGATCCTTCCGCCTCAGCCTTCAGAGTAGCTGAAACTACAGGTGCGCGCTACCACACCCGGCTGATTTTTTGATTTATTGTACAGATGAGGTCTCGCTGCCCAGGTGGGTCTCGAACCCGCGGACTCAGACAATCCACTAACTTCAGCCTCCCAAAGGCGCAGGATTACAGGCTGAGCCACCGAGCCCGGCTAATATTGTTTTTTTTTAGATTAAAGTCTCACTCTTTCAGCCAGTTTGGAATGTAGTGGCAGGCTTATGACCACCACAGCCTCGACCTGTTGGGCTCAGGTGATCCTTCTGCCTCAGCCTTCCAAGTAGCTGGAAATACAGGTGTGTGCCACCACGCCCGGCAAATTTGTGAATTGAGAGGAGGTCTTGCCAAGTTGCCCAGGCTGATCTCAAACACCTGGGCTCAGACAATTTTCTCACGTCCATCTCCCAAAGTGCTGAGATTACGGGCATGAGTCACTGCACCTAGCCTTAATTTTAATTACATTGTTATAATTTTAAAATGCAAATTGAAATACTAGAAACTCGCTAAGAAAACATCTAAAATTTATATACAAAACAGGAACTCAAAATAGTACATGTAAAAAAAATCAGCTGGGCTTGGTGGCTCAGCCTGTAATCCCGTGCCTTTGGGAGGCTGAGTGAGTGAATTGCCTGAGCCGCGGGGTTTGAGACCCGCCTGGGCAACTTTGCGAGACCTCA